>OX030952.1:65237162-65855431 GCA_943735915.1 Pherbina coryleti
GTTGGCTTTATATTTCATGTAATTGTGTAAAATTTATATAAGTTAGAGAGTTCAAACATAAATTTTTCTCCCAGTGAGGATCAAGCTGACCAACAGGTTCTTACATCAACATTGTACGATCATTACTTTAGGCACACCAAAGGCTCAAAGTGTAACCTAAAAACGCTATCAACCGCCCTACTAACCTCCGAGAATGACGTAATTCTTCGTCAAAAGTTGGCTGCAAATATCTACGGATATTCGCATACTATCTGATATTCATGCCGCTTTAAAAGCCCTGAAATCTGTTAAAATATCATCTCAAACAGCACTTAGCCTCCACAGATCTCTAAATGAGATGGCGAACAGTTCAAAATCTCTCTGTGTTGGATTCCCAGACATATCCAGTTTCCAGGAAACTGCATAGTAGATGAACTCGCTGGCACCGGTACTACTAAACAGTTGCCGACATATAAGGAGATGATCTTACCTTATGCAAACTACCAACAAATGATTTATCCCTTAAAAGAACCAACAAAAGGTGGTCAAAAGGTAGCACATGTCATAAGTTAAAATCAATAAAATAAAAATAAGAACATTTTTAATATTTTTTAAGGGATTAATAGCTGAACAGAAAACTATAGAAAAAAGAATGAAACATTTTTTTCGTTGGATCCATGAGGCTGAGTTATGTTAATTTTTGCACCCTCTTATACACAGAACCAAAAACGTACTTAATAACAAAGAAAAAGTTCTTTGTCCCAATGTATTATACATTAAAATTGGTCCAAAGTACGAGTTCCTTGATTCAATGAATCTATGTTCTTACGTTATTTCTTTGATATGTTATGAAGAAAAATGATTAATTAATGACACATACAACTGTTACAATAAGTTAGTCTGTCCTTAGAAATTTTAAAACAATATCAAGATATATTTTAAAAAATCATTTTCTTATTGAGATAAAATTCTCTAATTGTTTTATAGATATTACAACTCAAGAACTGGAACAAAATTTTAATGAACACGAACAATGAACTGTTCTTTAAAATTAAGAACAACGATTCATTGAACCAAAGAATTCGTTCTTTGGGCCAATGAATAGTTCTTAAAAATCAATGAATTTCGCTTTATGAACGAGATTCTTTGATTTTAAGAACAATATTTGGTTCAGTGTATGGCTCAGTTTTAGGGGCAACAATGTTGCTCAATTTTATGGGTCAAGGAATTTGCAACCCTTTTGAAAAATCACTAATATTTTTTCTAAACTAACCCAGAAAAATTACTTACTTGGTTTTGCTATTTGGACCAATGCCTGCTAAGTTCCATTGAGATATTTACATTAAATTTCATAAGCCCCTGAATTGTTGCAATTTTGTTATAAGGGGTATTCACGATTCATTGCACTTGCCTGTGCACGTGAGGACTTGTACACTTTACAAAGACAAAATACACGTGCGTCAACAATAAGCACATCTGCATTTTTACTATAGCCTTAAAATTGAGGACTTGAACAGTTTGAAAACTTTTATAGCTTTGAAATAGTGATGCAACATTTGAGAGTTTCCGCAATTAAAATTTAGTGACTCAACGCAAAAAGTATAATATTTGACTTTATAAATAAATAGATATATATTATATATTTTGTTTAAAGCAGACTTAATTTTCTTTATTTATCCTTAGAAATTAAGATGAGCTAACTGAGTCAAATACATAATTGCGTACTGGGTATTTTGTACAAAATATAGTGTACATCAGTAATTTTCAAGATGTAAATTGTTATTTATTTTTGTGGCGTCCGTGGCGTAGTTGGTTAAAGTGAGTGGCCTCTATGTCAACAAATCTGGAAACCCGGGTTCGAATCCCAGCAGCTACAGAAAATTATTTGAATTAAAAAGATACGGCCACCACCTCTCTGCAGACAATGGCAAACCTCAGAGAGTAATCAAAATGCCATGTAAAGCTTCTTGAGAACAAGAACATTACGTACATCGCCGTTCGGAGTCGGCGTTAAACCTGTAGGTCCGTTTCTCGGTCAATTGTATACAAACTTAATAACACGCGCAACACAATTGATCATAAGAAGGCTAGGTCAAAGTCCTCTCAAGGGCTGAAATTACCAGTTATTTATTTTTTTTTTTTTAATTGTTGTTTATATTTAACTAGCTTTTTCCCGGCGCACCCAGCAATTATATCGCAACATAATAATTATATTCCAAACTTTTCTTAGACCCATAATTTAACACCATTGTCATTTTCCACTGCCCGTTACAATTTTCCAGTAGCAGGAGATCACCAAATAGTAACTCCATTTTGAGTTTGTATGTAAATACTGCTACTTTTACTTTCAAAGCTATTCGATAATACAAATTTTAATTGTATGGGTGGAGCCACACCCCCTTATATACATAATGTCCTTATAGATGGACATTGCCCAGTTTTAGTACAGTTGCCGACAGTGAGCATAAATTTTTAAAATGTAGCCAAATCGACGAAAAACGTAGGATATATAGCATTTTTATTGATATATGGGCGGTAAAAGGGAGTGTGACAGAAATTTTAACCATCTCGTACTTGAAAAAAATGTACTGCCAAATTTGTTTCCAGCCGTCACACAAACGCGTTTTACTTTTTCTATGTGTATTTTGGATAAAGATTATTGGCTATAACATTTTATTGGTAAGAGATACCAGGATAATTTTTTCTAAAAAATTAATTTTTTAGCTTGTATTTTTTTTCAAAAATATAAAAACACAATATTGGAAAGAAAAATTTGTTCGAAAAAATCAAGCCTTGTTTTTTTAATCACAAAAATGGTTTTTAATTTTTGCGTAAAATTGAAATAACTTTTGCTTATAAATGTTGTAGGTTTTAAATAGAGTTGAAAATTTGTGAATTTGAATTCAAATTATTTTTACAACAAAAACAAATTTTGAGCCTTTTTTTGAGGAAAATTCCAAAATTTTAGACCTTTTTTAAAAAAATATTTTAAATATATATACTCAACTAAAGGTATTTTTGCAATAAGGTTATCATAGTACTTTGATGAAGCTTTAAGGGAGTAGTACCAATCTTTTGGTTTGGAAAAAATTTTTAAAAACTGGCAACATTTTTTTGTAAATTTTGAATACACCCCTTTACATAGGGGACTTTTTCCCTAAATGTGGATAATTTCCACGTAAGAGGTTGTCACCAATAATAACCAAATTGATTTTTTTGTTTCAGATTAGCCGTTCCTGACATTAAGTTGCAGCAGCGGGACAACCTTTTTTTTAATGCTTGATTTCATCGCCCTCTACCGGCTGAAGAAGTAATAAAAAAAAAATGTTTGTTGTTATCTTCAAACATTTATAAATACTAGTATCGCCTGTAGTCGAAATTCGACCATAACAATATCGATTTTTCCCTTGTTTTTTTTTTAATGGAAAAACGCTTTGCAAAGTTAAAAAGAAGTTGGCTTTATCGTGGACGCATCGGTAGGTTTTGACGTGACAGTGTATCTTATTCTTGTCCCTATCCTTGCATTTGTTTCCAAACTTGTCTTCATTGTTATTCTTATTCTTATGTGTTCTAATAATTGACCTACTTCCGCTCCAAATTCTTGTGTTAATCCATGTCCAAATTCTTGACCTTATTCTTGTTCAAATCCTTTCCAAATCCTTGTCCCACTTTCTTTCTAAATTTTTGTACTTATTGCGTTCAAATCTTTGTTCTATTCCTTGTTCTATTTATTAAATTAAATTATGTGTCAAAATAAAGCAATTTTTGCAAATAAATGATATGTTATATGAAAGAGTGTGAGAGAAGTAAATAGAAAAAAAAAAAAAATTACGAAAAAGAATGTCTGGTCTAATTTTTGAGCAAAAATTGAATATTTTAGAGTTTTTTTAAAACAACATAAGAAATTGAATTGGTGAGATAACGGTAAATCTTTTCTTATTTCTCTAAAGTCATTTAAGTAAACTTTCAGACAAAGAAAATTTAATAAAAATCGATTCGAAAATGGCTGAGATATTAGTTTGCAAAATCAAAATTTGAAATATCAATTGTTTTTTTCTCATTCTGAGGCAATGACATTGGTTTAAGAAATGCATTGTATGGAAAAAATCTACAGGTTTCGAAATATTGCAATACTTTTGGTGTCATAATAACGGGAAATTTAATAACATATTATTCGTGGAAAATATTAGCAAAAAAGTTTAAGCATACCGTTATTTTTCTCAACCAACGAATTTTCATACAAAAAACGTTGTACTGAGAACATCTATAGTTTTCGAGATGCCACAATAATTTTGATGTCAAAATAACGGAAATTTTTTAAAATTTACTATTTCTAAGCAATTTTATCATCACAATATATAATATATATCAAGTTTTTCCATCTCTTACAGTTTAGCTTTTATTTAATAAATGCTATTTTTCGCTCATATTTGAGGTCAAAGGTCACCAATCTAATATTCAATCATATTGTGCAGCTAGACCTTTCATCCGATACCTCATTCTACATTCAACCTCATCACAGTTCTGAGATCCCTAACTAAAATTAATATAAACTTTCAACGTTAATATTTCGGGTCAAAGGTCATCAATTTAAAATCTAACATAATTCGACACATCTATGGTGCAGTACCTTTCGAATGATATACTTTTCATTGTCCTTATTCTAAAATAAATATTGAAAAAGTGTACGACAACATTTGATGTTTGCGTATTAACATATAAGATGTCACAAAAAGTTTAAAATTGATATTTAATAAAAATGATTAAAAAAAAACAATATTAAAGATGTATGTTCTTTTCTACCAAAAGATTGGTACTACTCCCTTAAGACAAAAAACAAATTTAACAAAATGTATAAAAAGGCAGCGGAGATATTTGAATCGAAATTAAATTTCTGATTGTGTTTTCCTCATTTTTGAGCAACGATGTTGCATTAAATATATCGTTGTAGTAAAATTTTTCATAGTTTTCAAGATATGTTCATGTTTTTGATGTCAAAATAACGGAAATTTTTTAATTTTACTAAATTTAAAAAATATTTTATGTTTTGTAAATATTTGCATATGTAACCTAAGAAAACAACTAAAAATATGCGATTTTTTCTACAGCACCATCTGGTGTCCAAGGTGGATCAAAGAAGATAATGCTAAAAGACTTATTGTACCTGAAAACTAATATATACCAATTTTCATTCTAATCGCATGAGCGGTTTGGTGGTTTTGCAAATATTTGTATAACAGCGCCCTCTAGTGTTCAAAATAGGTCAAAAAAGATAGCAGCAAAACACTCAACGTACATGAAAACCACTGTATACCACTTTTGATTCTAATCGCATAAGCGGTTTGTGAGTTTTAGGCAGTTTTGTAAAAAATTTGTACTACAGCGTCCTCTGGTGTTCAAGATGGATCAAGATAGCCCACAAACACGCACCGTACCAAAAAACTTCTATACACAAATTTTCATGCTAATTGGAGGAGTAGTTTAGGAGTCTATTGCATAGTTACAAACATAAGCTCCTTTTTTATATACAGAGTGTCCCAGACCTAGAGGACAATCCAGAGGAGGGTGATCCCTCATGATGAGACGAGCAAAAAATTATATGGGTGGGGGTGGTCTTACATCCCCCCCTAGGGAGGTAGGAGGTAAAAATAAAAAAATAGGCGCCATTTCGTTTTAATCAATTACTTACATGTCTCTGCAACGATTACCAAAGTTAATAGCTTTTTGAAAGAAAATGAAATGTCCTTTAAGTTATTACCACAAAGTTTTGCCATAAAGTCACAACTAAAAAAGTTATAAGCACCTAAATTCAAAAAATGAGTTTTGTTCTTATAAAAATCAACTTCAAGGCAATTTTCTTGAAAAAAAAAACCAAATTGTTTATCATTTTTTATGACGTTATTTTTTTTCTTACTTAATTCTATGTAAATCCGCCATACGTTGTTTTTTCTCAGAACAGCTATTTTTCATAAAAAAATCGATATTCCCGATCTTTCCACTTTTTCCTCTGTCTTGTGTTGTAAATGCAAACACTGCGACATTGTTAATTATGATAACAATAACAATTGAAACAGTTAGATTTAACGGAATTTTTAAAAGTTTATTTATAATTTTTTGCTCGTCTCGTTATGAGGAATACCCGCTGGATTGTTCTCTAGGTCTGGGACACCCTGTATATAGATTAGAGATGGATGGCAAAAATGAAGGCAAGCTCTTCCAAAATGAATAATTGCTGTTTTAACACTTTTTGTCGGTATGTTTATATTTAGTCTATGAAATCTTTTCTTTGCTTCCCGGTAACAATAACAAACAGCTGATTTCGACACACTTCAATCAATCTCTCCATCAAAAGTGTGATGTGTTCACGAAAACCTAACTGCACAACTGCACAAGTCCTCAACAGCACTGGCAATAGCACTGAATCGTGAATACCCCTATTATAAATTTTATCATCACTTGATATCTTTTGTGAGCAGATAAGTCGTTTTTGATATCAGATGTCGTCGAAATAGTCAAACCACATCTCAAAAAATAAAACATTGCACATACGAGTACATATATCGAAAATCGAATGATTTTGAAACGATCGTTTCAGATAATCGTTGATCGGGTATTAATGCTTAATATTTTTTACCGTTTTACGAATATTTATACATCATTGAAGCCAATAAAAAATATGTGATAACACTAAATGATGTAACTAACCCCCATTTTCTTTCTTTTTTAAAAATTTTATGACTCAAATGGCAATTTGACAAATTCATAAAAAGTATATTAACCCATAAAATACTCATGCTATGATGTATTTTATTGCTAATGCAGATAATATCTTCTCCTTTCATATTGCAAATTCATTTCTGCTTCCCCTGCTAGTAAAAGGACTTACGGAGTTGTGGCAGTGGAACTTCACAGTAGCTTCAACTCAAACTCAATGCCTGCTGATAAAGCGAATCACGCACGTTATGCCCCAAAGTATACCATTCATAGTTAGGTCACCATTACCAAGAGGCACAAAATAGCCACACAAACAAATATGTTAGTGCGACATGGTTGCCGCTATGGATCACCATGTTAACTACAGAGGCTAGGCTTAAAATCGAATATGAATTTGAATCGCATGAATGTTCAGTTTGGAATCGTTGCAAGCGTTAATTGAACAAGTTACATGTACAATACATACAGAAGAATGTGAACCACGCCGAACCGTTCCGCTCCCCAGCTCAATCGGTACCACTTTGCAACGCAACTTCTTTGGGTCTTAGTGCAGATCAGTGTCCTGTGCCATGTTGTTTTGCAAAATGATTGAATTTTAATTTTAACTGAAATAAAATCAACCTACTTCTGGACTAGTTTAGCTTAGTTGTCACACGCATGCGTGTAACTGCAAAAATAAGAGCAAAGTTTCGTATTTAATTACGTAAATCAAACACTGCATGGCGCAATTCTGCGTCCAATCCTAAGACGCATGCACATTGGTTTTATATTAAAAATTTTGAATTTATTTAAGCAAACTCACCCGCAATAAGTTGTTCGCAAAGTATGTCAAACGATAATTTTTGTTAAAATAATGCAATAAGCATTAATGTGACAAATCTTGATGTGGTACCCTAACAAAGTATTTTATTATTTTGAATATATGATCAAGCTGAGTTTCTGATGAATCCCAATCTTTGTGAAAATCTGAAATATTTCAAACTTCATTGCCATCAAACTAAGGGTCAGTTCCAAAAAACACAATATATTGGTCCGACCATATTGACATTTTTTTGTGAAGATCTAAAATAAGTTGCTGCATGTTGACTACTCACCCCTTTTTTGGACAAGTAGGCGACGATAAAAAGTACCAATGCTATGTTATAGACATTGACTCAATCGCAATTATTGGATGGTCGAAAAAGTCATGACAATTTTATTGTATGTTTTTCAAAGGTTATTTATTTTTGTGAAGAATATAGATCAATCAATATATTGTCCATATTGTTCAATAACCACTCCATCTTTAAGTTAGTTTCATAACTTCCCGTTTGTTTTACGACCTCTGAATAGAATTTTGGCATTACGCGAAAGGATTTTCTTAACTTATGACCACTCTTAATCTGAATGATTTCTTGGACTCATTTCTTTTCTTTAATAAAAAAACATACTTTTCATCTTCGCGATAAATCTTCAGGTGCCAAAGTCTTCTATCGGACACCTCATGTGGTAACACATCCCCTCGATGCTCCAATAATTTTTTTCATGGATGGGCAAACTTGTATAAGGTTGCGCATTGTCGTGATGGGAAACAACTCTTATCTGATGGGGACACGACCCCTGGTAGGTCTGGATGATGGCTTGATGCCTTGCTAGGAGCTCATAGAGTAACACAACTTTAAAATCCCATCAAAGTGAGAGCAGTACCTTCCTTTGATGAATGTCTACTTTTAATCTCGATTGTGATCAATCACGATGTCGAGACTAAGACCGTTTGTGAGTCACATTGTTGTACACCAGTGATGGGCAAATTTTCGGCTCCTAAAATACTCAAAGTGCAAACGAGTGCTAGACAAAGGGCACAACTACTTGCGGGGAAAGGAAAACGACAAAAATTTCTACATGCATTCGTGCATGATGTTCATCGCACAAGAGTTGCGGAGAAACTAACATTGACAACAAATTTTCTTTCAGCAAAGACTGCAATAGGGTTACCAACTCCCTCCATTAATGAATAAAAATTTCAACTGCAAATATGAAATGATAATTGTATACAATTATTTGTTTGAAAATTACAAATTTTACATTGACTTTACTTTTAAAAAAATGTAACTAAATTTTCTTTTTTTTTAATTACAATTTTTAAGCTAATTTTAATAGATTTTGCAAATGTTGAAACTGTTCTATATATAAAGCATACAATTATGTGTAAGCGGCATCACTTTTCATTTTCGACGTCGCTCAACCAAGCACTGTGGTCAATAACATTTTTTTAAATCCTAAATTTTCAAATTTTGTTTGTATGAAAAATTTTGTTTAACTTTTGTTTTCTATATTTTAAATATTTTTATTTGCAGTATTTTCATAATTTAATCATTCCTATATATTCTTTAAGGTTGCAGTATTTCCATATTTGAGTATTCCATATTTGAAAGGTAATCTTTATTTGGCAGACATATTTTTATATGAGAATATACCTTTTTTAACCAGTGTATATTTTCGAGAAATGCAACGTTGATTCATTATAATAAAGAAAACACTTTACCACGTGTCTCATTAAATTTTCTTTGAAAATAAATTGTTTGAAAAATTGTTTGAAAATAATTGTTTTAATTCTTCACAAAGTTACTACTACACTTGATTATGCTCCTAAAATAAAATTTGAAGTATTGAATAGTATAATAAAATTTTGTGCGTTAATAATACTATGATTGGAAAATATACGGAAATTTCTTAAATTCCACTATATGTATTATTTAAATTTTATATTTTGTATTATGAGAATTTGGTGTTTATTCCACTGTACTTGTGGGCAAAGCATGTTTTCATGCATGAGAAATATGAGAGTAGAATAAGTAGAGAGAGAGAGTAGAGAGAAATATGAAATATGACAGTAAAGAATTTCATTCTGCTCTTGTATTCCTTCCCTTCATGCTGGCTCTTGACTGTCCCCTTCGTCTAGCACTCAAGTGCAAACGGGTAGCTCGTAAGTGCAAAAGGCTCCTGCGAGCCAAATTGCCCATCACTGTTGTACACGATCCACTTCTCATCTCCAGTTAACATTCACTTTAAAAAGTACTTTTCCTCAATGATTCATTTTCGTTTAATGAATATAATGAAGATGCTTACACGTGCTGTCAAATGAACATAGTTTACTATATGGGGTATACACTTGCTTATGTAACCCAGATTTTTCAGATAGCTATGACCGGTTGCATCATGGTTGCATCATGGATGCTAAATACTTCTGCAATCTCTCATGTCGTGTAACGTGGGTATGATTCCAACAGTGCCTTATTTCATATATATTCTTTGTTTTTTTCAAAAAAACATTTTATTAACACAAATATTCTTTACAACACCTTCTGCCATTTTTCGGCTCGAAAACCATGATTCCTTCACTGTAGAATTCCGGGATTTTATCTTTGAAAAACTAACGTAGGTACTTTTCGCAATCGTCTTTTGAGACCATAATTCCAAGCAAGATAGTGTTGGACAGATCGGAAGAAATGATATTCTGATGATACAATGTCAGGACTAAACGGTGGATGCATCAAAACTTCCCAGTCAAAGAGTCTTAGTTTGCCATGATGAAATTAAATCTTTTCCTGTTGCTCAATTCCGGCCTCTATTTTTCAATTTCAGTAGAGATTAGAATCAATCATTCGGACAGGTGGTAGTAGCTCATAATGGATGATACTCTTGTTATCCCACCAAACACACAGCATTATCTTCCTAGCATTTTTTCCATAAAAAAGGCAATTGACGCAAAGCATATTGCCGACAGACCGTCTAAGTCGCTTGGAATACGACGAAAGAGTGGCTAGAGTGGTTGACACTTAACCTAATTTTTGGAAGGAAATTTTGATGACCGACGAGGCCCATTTCACACTCTCTGGCGGCGATAAGACGCAAAATTGCCGCTTTTGGGGATCCGAGAATCCACACGAGATCCATTGAACACCAGTGCATGACAAAAAAATGCCGGTATGGGCCGGCGTTTGCACCAAAACCATAATTGGTCCATTTTTCTTCAGAGAGGACGAAACAGTCGACTAACATGGTCTATACAAAAGTTCCAATTTTCGATGACATATTCGAGTATTTCGAGTAATAATTGGCGAATGATGCGAATATTGTTGGCTTCAAATTCCGCAGTCGTAGCCGGGTTATCCATGTTGACTGTGGCCTTTACGTAGCCCCAAAAGAAATAGTCTAGATGTGTGATATTCCACGATATAGACGATCAATTGAATGGCCCGAAGCGTGAAATTAACTGTTCATCGTGAAAACCATGTAGTGTCGCCTTGTTGGAACTAAATATTGTTGAGATCACGAGCTTCAATTCAGACGACATAGTCCGCGAATTATCTTTCCGCGATTACAGGCGACATTTAAAGTTACGTTCCGGCCTGTCTTATTTTTTTTGATATGGACCGATGATTCCACCAGTCCATAAGCCACACCAAACCGTTGTTTTCTCTAGATGTAATGGCAGCTCTTGAACCTCTTTAGGTTAATCTTCAGTCGAAATACGGAAATTTTGAAGGCCTTATTGCTGAACAAAAACAGTGGATCTTTTTCAGGCTTTTCAAAAATAATTTGTAGACACCGTGCCGGGCTAAATCATTCATTGATAAAATGTCAAACTTTTCTGAAAAAAATACCATAACAGTATTTATGACAGTATAAAAGCATCGCTCGTGACCTGTCATTTTCTTTATGAACAACCTCACTTCCTCTTACAACTGTTTTCTGCGACTCATTTCTCTTCATTTATAAAAAAAAAAACTCTCCAGCATCGATTTTCAGATTCAATTTGACTGGTTTAATTAATGATATAAAGGTTTTTTGCAAAACATTTACGATTTTTATACTCTTGACGGCAGATTATATTTCTTTGCTTTTCTTTGTAATGGTATTATAGGGGCTACATTTTATATTTGGAATTTGTGGATATAAATAAAAGGATTCATATATTTCTTTAGTAGTTTTCGTCTATTTTCCGTGAAAAGTTTTTCGAATAACTTTAAAAATATTGTGGTTAAGGATTGTTCAAAATAAAAATTTTGATTCTTTTTAATTGTTCCGAACTTTAGATGCAGACTTTTAACCAATTCTTCAGAATTTATCAGAATTTTCTTTTAGATATTCTAGAGAAAAATTGAATCTTTTTTAAAAATAACTGATCTGATGTCTCCAAATATGTCCAAGGCCTTACACCACTAATAAACTCTGTTACCTTTAATCGTATTTCCTGAAATGCATTTTTTTTTTTTTATTTTTATTCTTTTTTTATTTATTTGTAGCCAATTTAGTGTCCGGAAAGTGTTGGAAGAGAACTAGTAAGGAATATATTATCTTCGGCTTAGCCGAAATTAAAATATCCCCACACTAGTGTGTAGTATATAATATCCGAAGTTATAAATAGCTTTTCATTCGATTTGGACCAATTCCGAACTTGAAATATTTGAAGGGGGGAAATATACCCAGAGGCCGAAAAAAAGGTCATGTTTGTGCATTTTTTTAAGGAAACCTAAGGGATATTTTTAAATGAGGGTTTTATACCTTAAAATATACACATACAAAAGTATGTTTAGTTTTTTTTTATTAAAGCATTTTTTGTAGAGCGCTCTGAAAATGCGGTGACCAAGATTGCTCCTCCTAAATTCAACTGAAACAAAAAAATTAAATATATTATTAAACTAAATACTTAAAACTCGTACTTGTCATAGCCGAACGTAAATTAACGATTTTCGACCAAAAATTCGTCATTATTTTGTCTATAAAAAACGAACGAAGATACGAAAAAAAAATCCTATGACAAGTACGAGATTATTATGAATAAAATAAGCCTGCAAAAAAATCAAAACGATCGGTTCACTGAGCTTCGAGAAATCATGGTCTCCGACTTTGAAAACATGGTTTCGAGAAAAACGCGTTTGAAAATAAGGGCCAGCACTGCACGCTCTAGAAGGCGGTTCACTCACTAGGCTATAACTTTATTATTTTTTGAGATATCAACTAGAAATTTTCACCACATATTTCTGAGACTTATAGCTTTAAGAAAATGTAAAAAAAAAAATTTGAAAAGAAAGTAATATTTCCCCCCTTAAACCAAAGCTCAAGTGTTAAGAGTACACTTATCCCCTTTTAACACGGTACTCGTTTAGCACGTTTTCGATCTTACTCGGTTTTTAGTTTGAGATTTGTGACTTTTTACCATTCAGAAAAAGAAGATTGTTGGCTACAAGTGACAGTGACAGCAATGAAGCAATCTGAATATAGGATTCTTACTGATAATCATTTTTCTCTACTTTTTTTTTCTTTTTTATTTGGTACTTTGTACATTTTTTATTTCTATGAAATACGTCGAGCTTTTTTAAGTTACACATACCTGCGTTTGTAGTACATGTATTTACTTTTATTCAATGTTCCAAATGAATTTATGTTTTATATTTCTTGTTTAGTTAATAGTATACAGTATACTTTTATGATTTATTTAATATTTTGCTCTAATTTTACGTTCAATAAATAATAAAATAAATAAATACATAAGCACAATTATGTCTTTTTTTCGTTTTACACGGTTTTTCATACAAAAATTTCCTTTTCGTTTTATACGGATTTTTCAGAAACCTATCTACCGTGAAAACGGGGGATTGATTGAATTTTTTTTTTCTTTGTGTGGGAAATAGGCGTGCTTTTTTTGGCAATTTCATACGTATAACCACCGTTGCTAGATTGGGCGATTTATCGCCAATTGGGCGCTTTTTTTCTTGTTTTTGCGCTTAAATTTTTAGGAAATCGCCTGGCGATTTTTTGGGCGATTTTTGTAAAAACAACGTTTTTTTATAAACTCATCTAATGTGTTTAAAATTTAAATTAAAGAAAATACCAATTGTTTTAAGTGTTTGGAACACTCTGTTAACAATGCGACTGATCACAGCTCACAAGCCCTTATCGATAATTTATTTATATCGAAATACTTATTTTTTTGAGACCGTTTCTTCAAAACATCAATTCCGAGAAAAAGTTGACTTTTTTCAAGCTTACGTTCAAATCACAACATTTATTCAAAGACTTGTTTCAAAAATTATAAAAGAAGACATTGTCAAAAATTTCAATTTTGATAATTTAGCTACATTCAGCTTAAATAAAATTTTAGCGGATAAAAGCAATTATAAAAGAATTAATGACCTTACATTTCAAAATGCCAGAATTTCATTATAGTTTTAATCAAGGAAATGTTAAAACGATTACCTAGTCTGTTAGAAATTTTTGAAAATGCTTTTATTTTATGTCCTGAAAGATGTTTAAACTATATAAGACCTTCTTTCCGTGAACTCCCTCTTCATTATCTATCTCTTGAAGAGCGACGTGCAGAAGAAATCGAATACGAATCTCTGTTGACATTTCCATGGAGCAATGTGTTCAAAAACAAAGTGCCATCTGAAAGTGAAGAATTTTGGTAATCGGCATACAAAATTAAGACAGCCGTAGGCGGAAAAATGTTTGAAAATATTTGTAAGTTGGCATTCATCTTGTATAAACTAAATCAATGTATGAACTAAACAAAACTTTGAGAATTGACGAAACGGAGGAAGAGTCTAATATGGTTGAAGAAACTACGTTTTTTGCAAAAAGTTTTTTTTTTAAAGTTGCATATTGAAAAATTCTAAAAAGTTATAGTCTCTAAAAAATGTTCTTTAACGATCAAAATTCTCGTATAAAATGAAGTAGCTTTTTTATTATTTTTTATAGATCTCAAAAATATGAAAATAAGAATATCTAATACTATTACAGATCTCAATATTATTTGAAAAAAATGTATATAATTTGTTTTGTTTTTTCTAATATAATAAATTTCTTAGAAAAATGGCGATTTTTGGCGATTTTTTTTTTCATTGGGCGATTTTGGGCGATATTTTTTTTAAATCTCGCGCTTTTCTCAAAAAAGTTCTGGCAACACTGCGTATAACGCGTGTTTGGATTCAAAGCTTATGTGCAAACTTTGTGAAATTTTAAAGATTTTTACCATTTTGATAAGGTCACTTTATATGAGAGGAAGGCGTGGTTTTCATCCGATTTGGTTTATTTTCGAACTTGATCTCCCTTTTTTAAAAGTAAGCTGTACGAGTATCATACATCAAATTTTTTAAGATAGATTCAAAATTTTAGCTCAAATCGTGACCACGGACAGACGGAGTGACAGACGGAAATGGCTATAATCAGCTGGTGATGCTATATAAATACTTTTTTATTCTTATCATAACTATGCTTTGAGCTTTCATGTAGTGAGGATGTTGCTCGCTGTTTTATTAATGAATATACGTAAATATATTGCAATGCTTCAGGATAAGCATTAATACATTTTTGCTTGATGTTTTTTATGTTAAAATAGGGAAAAACAAACACAAAAATAAAAAAAAATGATTATATTGAAAATCCAACACTCGACAAGAGTTCCTTGCACCAAATGTTGTAAGAGCTTTTGACAACTTCTTGTTTCAGTGTAAAGCTGTCCACTCGTAAAGCTCTCTTTGTTGTTGTTTGAACCTTGCGTTGATCACCACTGCTCTAGATTCAAAAAGAGACAATTCTTAGAACCAATCATAAGGCCAAAGCACATAGGAGGCATGCATGCTTCAAGCATCTGACATTTGTGATTGAATATAGTACATATTCTTATGAAGTAGCCCACATTAAAAGCATGCACGCATGCATGATGCTTGAAGCATGCCTGAAGTTGACGAACTTTTAACTTTTTGCAGGCATCAAAGCATTGACAGAAGACATGTGTGGAATAAAAGCAATATCAACACAACCAATAAGCATAAAATATCCTCAAATTCCATTTTTAGTTGTTTTTGATTAAATTTAATGTATTTCCACTACTTTTTCTTTAAAATTTCTATTCAGTTTAACATATTTGAAATTTATCACATAAGCGATGCATGCTTTCAATGTGCTTTAACCAAGCATGCTTCACAGGCATGATGCATGCTTGAGGCATGCATGCTTTCTATGTGTTTTGGCCTATACAGTTTATGAATTTCACTTTGAAGAAATTCACAATCCGACGCGTTTTTGACTTTAAGGAAAATCTTAAGGTCATCTGCATATAACAAACAATTACTGTGAGGAAAAAGTTAAGTTATATCGTTAATGAACAGAATAAAGAGAAGAGGGCCCTTAATGCTACCTTTAGGAACTCCAGACGTAGCTACATATGGGAAGGATTTTACGTTATCAAAGGCAACAATGCACTACATATCTATTGGATAAGTAGGAACTTATCCAGCTAAGGCCGTTGTTATGCAGACGCTCACGGGCTCATCACGGTCACCCATTATTGTTGTTTCAATGTAAAAGGGAAATTTGAGAAAGTGAGCGAGGGAATTTATTTTGCCCAGAATGGTCACCAAATGATTCGAAAATGATATGGAATCACGAGATCAAAACAGTGTTGCGCTGTGCAATTATTCACAGCATTTGTGTTTTTGACCGTTGACCGATCGAGCGTAAAACCATGCTGATAAGGAGAAATAATATTCTTTACAGCAAAAAACAATTTAACTTTAACAATCGATTCAAATAATTTCGAAATAGTAGAAAGCTTTGAAATCGGTCTTTAATTTTTGATATTATTCTTCGAACCCGATTTATGCATAGGTGTTACATAAGCAATTTCCTAGCCGTCTATAAAAATTCCCGAGCTAAGCGACTTATTAAAAATAAGTATTAAGGTATACGCCACAGTATGCATGCATTTTTTTATACTGTGTGACGATTTAAGACTTATAATGCCATCAACAACATCCGCTTCTGTCAGAGAGAGATTTTAATATAAAAAACCTCTTACGCAGTGTTCATGGGGGTATACAAATTGATTCGGGACTGAAAGTGTTAATATATGAAAATGGTTTGTAAATCTAACCGGAGTTTCTCGGAAAATTTGTGCTCACATGGTTAATCTTCAAAGAATTTTTCTAAAATTTCTCTGCCTAACTGGACCTTCACAGAAAATGCAAGGCACAAAAAATTATTCAATGCAAAACTAACTAAGTTTAAAATAAAAATCCAAAAATTGAATTGAAGTCCCTGAATGTTTATGTGAAATTCAATTGCACAACTGTGTAAAAAAATAAAAATATTTATGTTTTGATTGATGGTCGGAGAAATATAATATATATAATTATAATTATATATATATAATATCACCGATATAATTAATTCTTCAAAAAATATTTAAGTAATAACTTAGATTAATGGCATCACTCCTCAGTTCTATACAATCACAAATTATACATTAATAATAAGTGCACTTTATATAAAACGATCCGTACACGTAACGCACAGTCATAAACATGTTATGCTTGCAATAATTTCATATTCAAAAAATTCAATAGACGCGCTTTCAGACGATAAAAAAATCTAAATCAAAACTGCTACAATAAAGTCTTGTAACAAATGCAAAAACGAATACGAAACCTTGTTTTAGTGGAGCCCAAGAAACTAAAATTCAGCTTTAAAAATACCTCCTTACGCACTGTTTAATTGTGTGAGCACACACGCAAAACTGCTTCGAGCCAGAACCACTTTAGGCCGTGCATTTTTTTAGGTGATTAAATACAACCCACATGATATGAACGCCTGAATACACCGAAAATAAAATAATTGGCAAATAGTAAGTATGCAATAAAGTCTACGAAATTTTACTATGCTTAAGATTATGGCACGTGGCGGCCGTGGCTGAAAGCGTTAAAAAGTATGTGAACCACGCGATGTCAATGCGAGCCCAGGTTCGAGTCCCAACTGAAACAACAGAAAGTATTTATTTTCAATTAAAACTAATTTCATTGATCGATCGACAACCTCAGAGAGCAAATAATACCCTTCAAAGCTTCTTGAGAACATGCACTTTAGCTGTTCGAATTGGGCATAAAACTAGTAGGTCCCGTTCTCAATCATTTGTGACAAACATTTAATAACACGTACATCGTCATAAGACTCTCGGTCAAAGTTCTATCAAGGGCTGAAATGACCAATTTATTATAAACATTTTATAAGATTATGGCACGACTTGTGGCACACCGACAAAAGGAATGTATGCTCGTCCATACATTTTATGTCAATCCTTCTAAATTCAAGGAATTTAAAGTAAGGTACTTTTAGACAAGTTCGGCTCTGAATCGACATATAGACTTATATTTCGATCCGTGGATCTCTAGCCCTGCACGCTTAGCAGGCGTTTACTTTTAGGAATTTGACCATGTACACCTACACTCTAAAAACAGATAGAAATATCTCTATTTTCTCTCTTTTTCTGACAACTCCATTCCTTTCAGAAAGTCAATTGCTCTACACCAAGCTTGAACTATTGGGCATATATTTAAGAGAACAAATCAAACTCAATTTCGATTGTCGATTTTCTCCCTGATATAGCGTGATGCAAAAAAAGTACTTTTTTTAAGTTTCGAATTCAAATATGAGATCGCACTCATTGGAGAGGGTGTGTATTAAGCTTCATTTCGCAGTACTTCATAGCATGGGCGTCCGCAGGAATTTGTCGAGGGGGGGCAAAGGTATGTATTGGTGTGCGAGTTTATGAAAATGAGCCTGGAATGTTACCTATGAAATTTTATTGCCTGAGATTTTCTGTGCAAACTTTGTATACACTGTTATTATATGAAAATTTATATTTTTTAATTTAACTTCCAGTATAACGAACTTTTGGTTTACAAAATCATATTTACATTTGTTAAATGTATTTCAAAATATTTAAAATAATTGTCGTTCGTTTTTAAATATAGTTAAAGATCCGTGCAGACTGAAAAAGATATTTTCAAGGTATTTATTTTATTTTATTATCATTTAAAATAGCTTTTTGAATTTTTCTTTTGTTCGTATGAATGTGTGTGTGTGTGTGTGTGTGCATAATTAATAAAAAGAGTGCATGATTATCTTGTGTTTGTATTTTAAAAATTTTGTATATTCGTTTTTCTTGAATGCTGGTTCAGTTATGAACAGATCAACATGCTTAATGTTTTTTAAGGTACTATTACCGTCTAGAAATTTAAAAAAATTAATTTTGGTTTTTACATTTTTAGATTCCTTATACCTTCAATAATAACTGTCCAAAATATTAAATCGAAATTCGAAGTCAGTGCCGAGATATAACGAATCAATTGAAGCGCGCTCTCGGCCCGCAGGAGTAAAAAAAACTTTACACGCATTTTTCCCGAGTATAGGTTTATTAACTGCCGGACAGTTAATCTCCAGATCTACTAGGCCGTTATTAATAATTTTTGTAGCATTTTGTTTGTTTTTATATCCTGTGTGATAGTTTACCACAATTTGACCACAAAAAAATATATACAATTTTTGAATCTGAAAAAAGGTTGAAAAAAGGCGATTTTGTAAGAACATTTTCAAATGTCCGCCATTTTTTTAGCAGCAGTGTTTTTTTGAAAAGAGCAATTTCAGCGCCCTATATTAAATGTACAATAAATAGAAAATAAAAATAAAAAATTTTTTTCGTAATCTTCAAGAACTGTTTGATACTGTAAAAAAGGTTTGATAACCATATATAATAAAGAAAAAGAAAAAAAATTGTTGAATATATGTTAATTTTTAGTATTCTAGACGGTAATAGAACCTTAATTAGACATGAATGTTTATTATAATTTTAAAAATTTCTTTTGATTAGCCTCAGTTTTTTCGAATGTGTAACATTCAGTCTATAGGGGGTCGGTAGAATAATTTTTATTTTTAAATCCTTCTGATGAGCTTACTTGGTGGTAAACGAAAAGAATTCTTAAAAAAGGAAACACACGCGCCTACACGGCTTTAACCAGGCATTAGGTAATAGGTCGTTTTCCACTTTTTTCATCGGGTTAAATATCTTTTTATATTTTATCGGCTTCCTTCGTTCCTATTGTTAAGCTCCCACTTAGCAATGGGAAAATCCTATCCTAGTATCCAACTTTTTATTCATTAAACCTCATCTCTTTTTTAGATGAGCTAGGTTTTTGTTAATATTTAATCAAACAATTTTTTTATTTCAGATAGTAAATTATCTGTTTAATTTTTATTTTTATTCATTATTATTATTTATTATACAGTGTTTACTATTTATAGTATATTATATATTATTTCTCGTAAGTTTCTTCTTTATTTATTTTTAATCGCTACTTATTTCTTATCATAAAGTTATTAATTAAAAATTATTTTGTGTATTACTTATGTCTATTTTTGGTATTTTTTATTTTATTATATATTTTTTATTTATTATATATTTTATTACTATTTTTAATTATTTTATTAATTAAAATTATATGCAGAATTATATATAACAACAGATTAGATTTTGATTAGTAAAAATAATTGACAATAGCTAGACTTGGGATGAGAATGATTTAATTCTCATTTCATACTCGGTGAGAGTAAGTTATTTTTGCTCTCACTTTGAGTGTAGTTAGATAAGGACTCAGACATCGTTAGACTCAGACGACTAGACAACGGACTCAGACAAGACTGAGTGGCTTTTTTGAAACCGACACGTCTCTAGCTCCCTTTGGCAAAGCGCGTTGACACTTTGTTTAAAATTGTTAATATTGTTTTTAACAAAGGTTGCGGTCCGCCTCGCAACTTTTGGGAGGAACAAAGTATTGATACACTTTGCCATTCACACATCAAAGAACTTTGTGTTGATTTCTCAAATAATATTTAGACTCCACATATACAACACAATTAATAAAAACAAAAGTTGCACAATAGACGATAACTAGAGGACAAAATCGGTTGTTGAACGTTACTCAGGGCTGGTTATGCAAACGTAACGGGCCGTGTCGTAGCGCTACTCAAATTTGCTATATGAACAATGCCCATATGTAGTTAATGAAATTTTAACAAAAAGTGACAAAACTCAGATAAACCTAAGTTTCGTACCACCTAATATCATGTTTACATTACACATTTAACTATGCAGTTTGGCTATAATAGTTTGGTAACTGTTTCTGGTGTTTACACTCCCAATAGAGTAGTTAACTTTGTCATTACTTGACGTCAGTTTTTCGTTGATTCACATAATTTTGAGACATATTGAAAATTTAATTTTCATGCAAAAAAAAAAAATTAAATATATTTAAATATGTGTGATAAAAGCCTTGTAGGATTTTTGTTCATCATCAGCAGGAAGTGTTTTCTAAACTGGTGGTCTTTGACCGAATCATCAAAAGAAAAAGAATTGTTTTAAAATATTTTTTTGCTTTTTTTATGTGACATTTCCTTGTCATATCTTTAATTTCCTTTTGTTCTTGATGAAAACACAGTGTTGCATAGCAAAATGAGATTGTTTCGGTCGCAGTTTCAACTTAACTGCTTTGCGAGATAGTTAAGATTTTGTATGGGAAACTATGCAGTTAAGTATCCAGTTTCAAAGTTAACTTTGTAGTTTCGAGGTAATGTGAACATAGTATAAGAAATCAGAACTTAAGAGCTTAAAACTTTGTAACATATAAACAAAAATGTAACATATACATATAGGAAATAAAAATATATAAAATTTTTTGTTGAGGGGGGGGGCAAGTGCCCCCTGTGGACGCCCTTGATTCATAGTGTCCTTGTTTACAGGGTGCCTGATATTTAAATGTTTAAAAGAATCTCCGTTTTTTTGAGAGGGTTATGTTTTTATCATTTAAACCATTTTCCCTCAATGAAACCCAAACAATTTATAATTTTGTATTTTTATAACGGATATACTCGTTGAAAAAAATTATTTTAAATTTCACTATTTGAAACACAATAAAAATTATATTTATATTTAAAATAGCACAAATATATCGTCACATAAAATGCAAAAAAACGTATGATCAAAAAATTCGAAATTGCGTTTTTTATTGATTACAATTCTCTGCATTTTGTCACATGTGTGTTATGAATTTTAAACTTCTGCCACCAAAAATAACCAAGTTATTTGATTTGAAAATTTTGTTTCAATATCTCAAGTTGATTGAATTTTATATCGTTTTTTGCTTCTCCTGTAAACTTATCAAAAGTGATGTTACGTTATTTTGCATTTTAGGTGACGATATGAAGTAATCGGGAAGGGTTATTCAAATAAAATGTTCAAATAATATGTTTTGTTGAATTTTATTTTTTAGTATTGTATCTTTTAACTTCATTTCATGGAAACAGGAGAACTGCAGATAATAACATTTTATGAACGTATTCCAGAAAAGTTTCAATTTGGTCTTAAAGAGGAAAAACTTATTTACTCTGTTGACCACAAGTTTCATCAAAATAAATTATAGAAAGACGCATTAATTGCTAAAGATTTCACTATAAAAATATATTTAAACGGACCAGTTGATGATGTCTATCCTTTTTTTAACAACATCAACTTAGAACAGTGATGCACACGAGATGCTTACGGAGGCGCTCGGGTTCACATACAAGTCGTGTGTGAGAAGGTATTTAACTTAAGCGGGAAGTTCATTCAATGCATATGCATATGCGTCCGTCTACTCGCTACGCAAGCAAAGTCGAAAACATGGTATAATAATACAAGGTAGCATTGACAATTGCTTATTTTCTCTTCTACAAGAAAACATCTCCTGTCAAAAACAACTGTTTGTGCAAATGCATCAGCAGCTGCTGAAGTTGTTGTTTTTTTTCACTTCTACGTTTTCAACATTGCTTGTGTTTTCAATGGCCGATTGTGAACGCTCTCTTTTTGAGTATATTTTTCGACAGGAGATGTTTTCCCAATCAACTGTCAATGCTACCTTGTCTAATTGTACCATGAGTCGAAAATATTTCTACTTTTCTTGCGTGATTTTCGTTTTGACAGTTCTTGCGTAACTTTTCTTGCGTAAATGTCAGTTTTGACAGTTTAAATACCTTAAAAAAAATTAGATTAGACTGTTAACGTTCAACATTTAGTACATTGTATTTACAAATTTACGGTTAGGTTATATAGTCAAATATAGAATTATCGGACGTAACCTTTCAAAAGCGTCTAAATTACCATTAATAAGAATGGCGAACAAATACAAAGAAATATGCTTCTCCATCAACTTCAACAATAAAAAAAAAATATTGTACCCCACAACAATTACATTACACATTTTCATAAATTAATCATTTAATACACATACTATACATATTACAAATGTGCATTCAATTTTTTTCTATAACATCATAAATTTTATACCCCCACTAGTATTGCGTAAGGAGTATATTAACTTTTTCACTCCGTTTTCAACGCTCATATGGAAAATTATGGAAAAGTTTATATTATACTGATCAACATCTCCGTCCGTCTGTCGGACAAAATCAGCAAAATCGGGAGAAAACCACGCCTCCCATGCAAGGTTTAAACATTTAAAACAGTTAAAACCCCTAAAAATTTCACGAAAATTATCCTTATATCTTTAAATTTTGCAAATAAGCTCTGATATTTAATATGCACCTAAACTTTCAAATCTGGTAAAACCTAAGGAAAAACATACTCATATCTATTACTCATGAGCTCATCAAACCATTTGAATTTTCCAAAATTAAACAAAAATTAATACTCGTTTAATGACCTGCAGTTTTGTACACAACCTTCTAATTTTAGAATAACTCTGATTAAAAAATTTGTCAAAATCGAATAAAAACTTCACCTACCTCTCACACAAAGTATAATGACTGCTCTCAAAGTCATCGGAATAGAAACATGTTCATATATATCACAAAAATTAATATATTGACTTCAACATTTGTTGGACTGCTAACAACTTCCAGTTAAAAGTTTTTAAAGAACTTCGAATTTTTCGGACTTCGATGCTTAAGGATCTAGTAGCCTAACAATCATCCAGTTTGAACTTGAAAAATATTTAATTTTTTTATATAGAGAACTGTTACTAAATAATCCTCCAACGATTGAAGAGTATCCAACGAAAAATTCACAGACATCTTCAATTGGGAGAAAGCTATATAGAAAACATATAGGTACTCGAACTAGAGACATCAAAGTCCTTGTATCCGAACCTATCTCATAAACATCATAATAAAAATCCTTACAGATGCAATTCTTACAGTGTACCAAGAGCACAAAATTTACATACGTTCAAACAAAATTCAATCAATTCTCAAAGTTTACCAGATTTAGTCAGACTTAAACACTAAAAGCTTGCAAGTTTTGTGACTGGACGCATTTGGTGCAATACTTGGTGATGATGGCGGTGTCGGCATCGTTGGCTGCTGCCGATTATGAAGGTGGGGCTGCAACGACAACGCAGTGAACGCGTGAAACACTGAAACGCACTCGCTGCTTTGATCTCGCAAGACATGAAGTCAGCGCAATAGTTTTTAGTTTCACAAGCTAGCAGCTAGATTAAGAAGAACGTAGCTAATTCAAATCATGCTGGAAATTCGCACTCCAACCTGAGCAACAGCTGCTGTTGTTGCTGCAGTAGTCGATCGAATTGTCATCGAATTTTAAATTTTGTTGTTTTGCTCTTGATGCATTTAAGGCAACCGATCGAACTCACAAAACTTGCGAGCTTGTTGCATACGATCCGCATTGAATCCCAATGATCGTATATAAACGTCTATAGGGCTAGGCCGGCTAGCAGTATCTCGCAGTGCTCTACTTTCGTTGGAGCTAATTTAATATCGCGCATTCGCCTTCGATCGGTTTTGACTAACTGCAGCTCAAGGCTTATTGAAAGGATAATATAACGACTTGCTCGGCTATTGAGCACGTTAGCTGCTGCAAAATATCTTTAAGGATTATTCGATCATCAAAGGACTACCAAATTGATAGCAGTCAAAAAAGGATTATTAAAAAACAATTTGCTTGCAGTGCATTTAATAGAGTTTTTTTATAAATAATATAAAAGAAGATTTATAAAAATCTTTTAACAAGAACATAGTGTTATAATGAAGGTGAGTCCTTGCGAAAAATTATAAAGGACCAAAACTAAAAAAATAACTCAAAACTATTGTTTGAAAGTGTTCTAACTTAAAGTGTTTATCGAAATAATTTTCAAGTGATTTTTTTTCCAAATCTCTTTCAACTTGGATTCACGCTCGTCTCAAATATTAAAGGACATGACGAGCATGCACCGAATTTGCACGCTACATTTAAAGTATCCTTACTTATTTAAGAAAAAATTCTTCAAGTGTCCTCTCATTGTTTAACTCAAACTTAAATTCAATTAAAGAAAGTGCTGGAAATGGGACTTTTTGCAATATCCATAAATATAAAAATTTGTGATAAACCGTTATTGCTACATCTGACTATGCTATGCTATAATGATGATGTTAACTATTGAACCGTGTAACAGTGGAAAAAAATTAAACATGATAATAGTAGATATTCTATGTATTGAAGTTCAAAACATAATAAAATAGCATACAAGGATTTTTTTTTTTCTTAGTCCTCAAAATTGGATTTTATCGCAAAACACCATTTATGGTAGCAGCGCGTACATATTTTTTAAGAGAAAAAAACTTACATCTATCACGGATGTATCGTTCATATGTATAACTCCCCATAGAATTGCAAAAGTAACAACAGATTGTTTCTAACTTTTTTAGAACTATAGAATTCCGAACCGATTGCGATACGATATTATGTTTTGAGTCGAAGGCAACTCGGTGAATTTTAAATATAAGAATTCTACATCTTTACACGGAGAGAAATAATATTCTTATATCGATCAAGTATTTTGCTTGATATAAGAAAATTTAAAATTAAGCCTCATTTGATCAAATTAAGCACAAAAAACTAAAATTAAAATGATAAATTTATAATGAGCATTTCTTTCTAAAATTGAGAAAAATAAATGATTGCTTGAAACAAGAATAAAATTATTGATTCTAGAACCTGGAACAAGACTTGAATCAAGAAAATATTTTCCTAATGTAAGCTATCTCAGAGAATTATTTTAGTATTGTTGTTAAGCAAATCGTTTTCTTGACTGAAGTTAATTTCTCTCACTTCAACTTCTATTGGCATGCTTATAATTCGCAACATGTTTACATGAACACATGTTTAATATAGTGCGGATTGACAAACTATGGCATAGCTCGAAGGCCCAGTTGCTTTACTTGGAAACATGTAAGAGTCTACAAGATATATTTAGTATATTCGAGAAGTTTTTTATGGTCGGTTATCCCACATCCTACATCTTTGCTGAAGGGTTTTCATTATAACAAGAAAATTAAGTTTCTAATATCAAGCAAAACGTTTTAGTATTAGATACATTTTTTTCTTAAATCAAGCAAATTATTCTCACTTCAAGAAAATATTAGTCTTGAATATAGAAAAAAATATTCTTGAGTTTTTAGCAAATGTTCCTTTAATTAAACATTTTTTTTAATATCATGTGTTTTAAATTTTCTCAATTCTAGCAAAAGAATGCATGAATCCATGATACAATTATACAGGTAGGATTGACAACTGGCTATTTTCTCACGAGATCGTTCATAGATTGTCAAACTCGGCTGTTTTGTTTTTTTTTTTAACGTAGAATACGTTATACGGGAGTGTTAATCGTGAGCACAAAATTTTGAGAAAATGTTTGTCACTTTCATTATAAGTTTTTAATACTTTATGCATGCATTGAAGAAAATTCAAGTATGCTCGTAACATATTTAATATTTCTTCTTTTGATTTGTATTTAAATAATCATATTGCTACATATAATTTTTTTGATTCTATAAGTAAATCAAAATTTAACTCCTTCAAATTTTGTATTAATTTTCATATGCTTTGTATTTTATGTATTATAACATCATGTGTAAGAGCAGTACGATTATCTGTGTGTTCATCACAGAACCAGTGTGAGAAACGTACACACATATTCCATACAAGCAAGCAGCAACAGCATCGCACACGTACACACATATTCCGACAAGCAGCAACAGCATCGCACTCTGTTCTCTTGCAGTTGCAACCATGGTATAATAATTATTATACCATGGGTTTGTGTTTGTTTTTGTTTTGCTGCGGTTTGCCTGCCTACATTCAGTGTATTAAAATTAGCTCATATACCTTTGGACGGCTGTTTGGATACGTATATTTCTTTACTGGTTTATTTAGGTAAATGCTTAAATAAGACAAAAAGTGGCATGTTTAGTTATCGCTTCTCGGCCTTATGGCTAAGATCAAAGTGTAGTATCTGTTCTTATCAGCTTAACATCTGATAGATCCTCCATCGGGGGACAACAAATGTTAAACTAATTTTTGGAAATAGATAGAGTGCTAGGGGCTTGCTCCACCTCTGTCTCGGGTTGGCCCGGTATTGCAGAACCGCCGGGATTTCGGCCCAATTTAAAATATATTTAAAATTTGTTATTAGATATAATTAATTTTACTTTCATTAAGCATATTGTTTCTGTGAAATGTGCAGCATTATAAAAATTGATATGGTTTTATCAGGGAGCGTAAATGTTATGACTCGTTTAAAAAAGTCAATACATAGAAGTTAAAATTTGACTTATATTTTTTCGGTCAAAAATAACAGTTTTTTAGTCAAAAATAAAAGTTAAATATGACTTTTGTTTTTCCGGTCAAAAATAACAGTTAAAATATGACTTTTATTTTAAGTTTTAAGCGGGAACATTCACTGCGTCTACTCGCTGGCACAATTTACGCAAGAAAATGATGGCAGAGTTCAATGATTGCGTTTTACGTTCAGACTAAGCAGGGCTACAAAATTGCAAAATATTTGGTATGTTCTTAATGGGTAATATCGCAAAGGCGCGGGTTCAATTCCGGCGGCTGGCATGATTTTTTTTTCAATTTCGCATTATTTATTATTTTTTTTAAACAATTTTTTAATAAATAATTCTATAAATAAAATTTTGAGCAAATAATTTACTTCTTTGCAATCATTTTATTTTGTTTTATTATTTAAGCTTAGGTGGTTAATATATATGTGCATATGCTTAGAGTAAATTTTATTTTTAATTTTTATGATGATTTCGCATGGATGTTTAATTGAATTATAATTTTTTTTCCTCAAATGGTTGCATTATTTAAAAAAAATTATTTCATTTTAAAGTAAGTATTATTAAAAAAAACTGACAAAATGTATAAAATTAATTAAATTATTTGCAAGAAATGGTAAAAAATTAAAATAAAATGTACTCCAAACATATGCACAGACAATACATATTAACTTCCTAAGCTTAAATAATAGAACAACTGCAAAGAAGTAAATTTTTTGCTCAAAATTTTATTTATAGAATTATTTATTAAAAAATTGTTTAAAAAAAATAGTAAATAATGCGAAATTGAAAAAAAAAATCATGCCATCCGCCGGAATTGAACCCGCGCCTTCGCGATATTACCTAAGCTTAAATAATAAAAAAAAAACAAAAACAAAATGACTGAAAACAAATAAGTTCTTCGCTTGAAATTTATAAAAATTGCAAATTATTTACTAAAAATTGATTAAAAAAAAAATAAAAAAATGTATATTTTAAGAAAAAACAAAAAAAATCATGCCAGCCGTAATTACAAAAAAAAAAAAATGCCAGCCGCCGGAATTGAACCCGCGCCTCCGCGATATTACCTAAGCTTAAATAATAAAAAAAAAACAAAAACAAAATGACTGAAAACAAATAAGTTCTTCGCTTGAAATTTATAAAAATTACAAATTATTTACTAAAAATTGATTAAAAAATGTATATTTTAGGAAAAAACAAAAAAAAAATCATGCCAGCCGTAATTACAAAAAAAAAAAAAAATGCCAGCCGCCGGAATTGAACCCGCGCCTCCGCAATCATTTCCAATGAAATTGCATTTTGCGAAAAAATGCCAGTTTGCTAGAAATTAAACAAAATTGCGAAATAGTGCGCTGTTGCAAATTTTCGCTATTTTTGTTGATAAAAATAGCAATTACAAACACAATCACAAAATTCAAATGATTTGTGATCTTCGCAACATGAAGAAACTCTGTTTTTCTGAGTAGCGCAGCATGTTTCACGATTTTATCAAAAACACAACATGTTTCACTTCTCGTTGGCCCGTCAGGTTCGCTCACGAAATTCTGTTAAAATAACATTTTGGAGGTCTACTCTTTTTATGTCTTTGGTCTTCTCTTTTTATGTCTTTGGTTTTTGTCATAAGCAGAAAATGAAAAAATGTTTATGAATAACAATGTTAGCAAGGTTGCATAGAAGCTGCGTAAAGCCTTAAACAGTGCGTAACTAAACAAGCGTTTAAAGGTTGTTTAAGGAAATCTATTGAATAAGGCTGTTAATAACTAACGTATTCTACGTCTGACCTATGCGCCCGTGTTATCTAACACAGGCTTGAGCTTTTTTTTTTTGTTTGCTTTGTTTTGTATGATTTTTGACAATTCATGTTCGATTGAAAACTGTCACACCTACCTGATTAATTATACCATGGCATGAATCGAGAAATTTACGATTGAGTGTAAACTGATAGCTTATTTTCTTGATTCAAGCATAGGAAGCTTGATTTTTTTTCTCCGTGTTAAAAATGAAGAAAAGGCTATTTATGTTGTTCTGTTTCATAAAAAATTATATCATATTTCATTGATTCTATTATCAAAAAAAAATCTTAGCTTACAATGTCTTATACAGAAGTGCTTAAAATTCAATAGCTCGATAAATTTTTAGACAACTTCAGTTATTTATATTTTATTGTATTTGCAATAAATCAAAACTTTTAGCTCTTGACAAATAAAGGGATAAAATGGAGTTTGAAATTTTGTCAACAAATAAATTTCGAATTTAAATTTTTTTACTAAAAATATTGAGAAAACTCTTAACTGTTTCGCTTCTTCAAGATATCATTCTTACAAGAAGATAGTATTCCTTTAAATTTCATCATGAACATTAAATTAAATGCTATTGGGGATGACGGTTTTTCTTTAAGATTTATTAAAATAATTTTACCCTGCACAATTAGACCACCGACACATATTGTTTACCTCAGATAAAAAACTTCTTATTTTCCTAAAATAAGAAGTCGGTAGTCGAGTTGGTAGCGTGCTCGACTGCCACCCCAGAGGTCCCGGGTTCAATTCCCGGCCAGGCCATGGTCCTTCGCTTTAAAAACCTTTCTAAATTTTCTATCCTCATTTCTAATCAACTGAAATTAAAAATTCATCAATATTTACGACTTGAAGTTGTAGTTGATGGTAGAGAAGTTTGTGGATGAGATTGCCTTTATAACTTGAATTGACTGAGGTAAAGGCATAACACTTGCCTCTGATTCAAATTCACATGTTTCTTTGGCTTTTCACCTCACTTAGAACATCCTACATATGTTTCACTTGATTGCCATTTCCTTCCCACTAATCTATCACCCCATTTCGAACCAAGGCAGACTTGACTGAATAGGTATTCCACCTGAAATCCTTGGTTCAAAGCTAAAAAAAAAAAAAAATCATATCAATCAGGTTTTGATGTGATGACGATATTCAAACATCTTATGATGGAGGACATCTCACAATCTTACAATTCTTTGTCTTTTCAATTTCTCTAAAGCATCCCATTGGGGAAATCACTATATTTTAGTCCAAAAGTATAAGCTACTGTTTTGTTTCAATAGCAATGATGTAACCTTATCAGTCCATTTGACCTTATTTTGAAGGAATGCAGAGAGTGAAGATTGGTGATATATTCTAAGACCATAAGGCACGCTTTGGGCACTTGTCCGTAAAAAGCAAAGGCATTTTAGGATGTAGCATTATTAACTACTTTAAAGCACTATATAGTTTATTTTTTCACAAATTAATACATCACAGGACTCCATGTAAGCTTTATAGTTAATTATACATTTCAGTGTTTCTAATCGAATTACCTATAGGTCGGTAAATTTAAGCCTTTCCATTCAAAACGGCTATTTCTTAATAAATACTATTACTGTTCCTTTAGTACCTATTATTAATTCTTAATCTGACTTTACTTATAACATTAAAAAAATAAAAAAAAATAAATAAATAACTGGCCATTTCAGCCCTTGAAAGGACTTTGACCTAGCTTCTTATGATCAATTGTGTTGTGCGTGTTATTAAGTTTGTACACAATTGACCGAGAAATGGACCTACATGCTTAACGCCGACTCCGAACGGCGATGAACGGAATGTTCTTATTCTCAAGAAGCTTTACATGGCATTTTGATTACTCTCTGAGGTTTGCCATTGTCTGCAGAGAGGTGGCGGCCGTACAGAAAAATTATTTTAATTCAAATAATTTTCTGTCGCTGACTGGGGTTCGAACCTGCGTCTCCAAGGTTCTTTGACATAGCGGTCACGCACTTTAACCAACTACGCCACGGACGCCACACCTATAACATTATTCTGGTTTATTTTCCACGCTCTTGTTTTCTTTATATATATATTAGAGTGGAACGAAATTTATGGAAACAAAAAATCTTCATGGGCTTCATATATTTTTGGAAACTACGCTTAAAAAAATTAATTTCTACATCTTTAGTTTTTGTCTGCGACATAACTTTTGACTGCGCCCAAGGGTTTATATATTTCATTGTCAGACTTTTTTTTCTGAAATCCAAAAAACTTAAGAGCTAATTTTTTTGATGCAAACCTCTTCATTTACTCATTAATAACAACATGTCATGTATGCGCTAGAAGATATTCAGGTTCAAAGAGCACCAAAATCGGTCATTTGCTTATATATCCGCTCTACTCAAAGTTAATATGAAATTTCTACTTTGTGTTATTCAAACATATCTAGCCGCATAGCGTGGAAACTGTTTATTTTATGTTAAAACTGTTAAGGGCATTTTTGTAGAGAATTATCTGATCTATTTTCTGAGCATATTTTCTGTCATACAAAGAGGAGCGGAGATATAAGCGAATGACCGATTTCGCTGATCTTTGATTCTAAATATCTTCAAACGTATACATGACATGTTGTTATTAATGAGTAAATGAAGAGGTTTGCATCAAAAACATTAGCTCTCAAGTTTTTTGGATTTCAGAAAAAAAAGTCTGACAATGAAATATATAAACCTTCTCTCATCTCTTGACAAGTTATCATTTATGCGTTAATGAAGAGGTTTGTATCAAAAAATTAGGAACTAATTTTCAAACTAAACTTTGGATTTCAAAAAAATAATTCTGGCATGAAATATATAAATCCTCGGGCGCAGTCAAAAGTTATGTAGCAGAAAAAAACTAAAGATGCAGAAATTTATTTTTTTAATCGTAGTTTTCCAAAATATATGAAGCCCATGAGGTTAAAAATTCGTTCCACTCTAATATATATATATATGTGTGTGTGATTTAAGCTCATATTTAAATACAACCAAAATCCCATTGAATTCAATACTCTTAAATGATCTCATTATACGATTCCTTTTTTGTTATAAAAAGTATCCAAATAAAAATTAAATATGAAATAAATTATGAAATTATTATCATATCGTTTATTGATTTGATTTCCATTAGACATAAGAGTTTTATTTACCCTAGAAAATTTTTCATCAAATGTCTATGGCATCATACGACATGAAATATGGCAACAAAGGTAAAAATATGTAAAAATATATACTGGCTTATACCAAAAAACGGGATTTTTCATCTCAATTCCCGATTTTAAGGGTAAATTCGAAATTTATTACAAACAAACTACAACTGCTGAAGTGAGTATAGGACCCTTTTCTTTTCCAAAAAGCACTGTATAATCCTTAACACTGTAAACTCAAGAAAAGTTAGCAATGCACCTTCTCAAATTAAAGTTCGCATGATTATTGCGAAAAATGTTTTAAATAATTTCTAGGGTAGAGTGGGGAGACATGGGGAGTTGTGAGACACGTCGATTAGGGCGACACAGAATAAGATTGACATACGACAACAAACAGTGAAGACTTACTGCTTGCATCTATTGTAATATCTACTTTTGCTTTTAGTAAAAAAGTTTATTTTTTCATTTTATTGAAGTGAAAATTTAAAATACTTCTTGGTGGTGAAAAAAATGTTAATACATATAAAATTCTCTCTACCTAGGGGAAAGTGCTCCCATACCGACCGCCCAAATGGTAAAGGCCATAAAGTTATCAAAAATCATTTTTTTGCTGAGTTCAAAATTGTACTGTGTGAAAGGACAATTTTTCTATGTTTTACGCTGATTAGTGAGGTTTGTGAGTGTCGTTAAGTGGGATATACCAAGGGAAAAGTAAAAGTCAACGCTTTTGACGTTCTTAAAAATGGTGGTCAGAAACCAACCTCCACATGGCCCGAAACCAACCCCCAATTTTTTTGCAGCGAATCGCGAGAAAAAGATAAATTTCGAATTCCAATTGTAATTTGTAGGTGAAACACTAAAATTTTAAATGAGCATAAATTTTTTGTGCATTTATTCAAATACCTTTTAAGGCTGTTTTTTAGAAAATAAAAATTAACACATAATTCCCAATTTCATTGCAGCAATTGCTCGACGCAGAATCGCAGGATCTCTTTTTGTGGTTTTTCGTTTAAATGTTCGTCCCATTTCTAGTAAAACATGTGCGATTACTGTACGTTTTGGCCTTCAGTTACACTCTATAAACAATTACGATGCAAAAAAAATGGGGGTCGGTTTCGGACCACAACTTTCCGGTCGGTTTCGGATCACCCCGACTTTTTCCACATATCGGCTCGCCATTCACTTATGGCAACAGAGGCGATCTAATTTTAATAACGTGCCCTGACCCAAGGCCATAACCAATCAAAATAACTTACCTCTCGCTTTTTCTGCAAACAAATAAACTCTTTTAACTCAACTTCCATGCAGCACGAAAATTCATTTCACATTTGCTAACTGTGGTCAAAAAACAATAGAAAGCGAAAACTTTGGAACAAAATAACAAGTTATGATGGCTGTCTACGACCAAATTGTCTGCGTCATAATAGCGTTCCACTGCTTTTTTTTTTTCGGTTTGTTCAGTGACCGCCAAAATGCCGCATCATAAATATGTTGTCAACTGTGTTGTCACGCCTAATTCGGCAACCAAAAATTTTTGACGTGACGAAATTACGTTGTACTGCTCTAGTTTCCAAAAAAGTTGAAAAATGAATTTTTTAAAAATTCATCTGAGTTTTATTGAATTGTTACTCGCTGGGTATAAGAGCTATGATTAAAAAAATAGTATGACCATAAAGGTTAATTCTTTGACTATATTAAAAAAACAAAAAAAAAATTGAATACGGCATAGGGACGTAGTGGGAGCTGCGTAAGCAACGCAACTGAAAATTTGTTACATAGAATTATTACTCGCTGAGTATTAGTGCTAGGATTAAAAATACGATACGCCAATAAAGGCCTACTGGAAGCCCTCACAACAAAATTAGAAAAAAAATTTCTGACATCATGGGGACCCTGAGAGAGCCGCTCAAAGATCGATAACGCAACATTCATGCAGCGGCGTTGCATTGAATTTTTATTCAATGAGTATATAACCTACGATAAAAGTTTAAAAAGGAAAATAAAGTTTTTATACATGGATTTACGACAAAAATTAAAAAAAAAAATTCCGGCGTCGTCAGGTCGTGAATATAGCAGCTTATATAACAGAAATGTAATATCGTTGCATGGAATTATTACTCACTCAGGAGGAGTGCTACAGTAAATTTTGTTTTACGATAGCAGGGATGTGTTATTACGCTTCACAACTAAATTACAAAAAAAATTTTGTTGTCATGATTTCAGGGATGCAATCACATAATGCAGTAAAAATGCTACAGCCATGAAAAAACGTTGCATGGATTTTTAACTCTGTGACTACTTGTGCAACGGTAAATTTTAAGGAACGAAAACAAAGGTGAGGTCTTCGGGCATATGACAAAAATAAAAAAAAATTTGACGGCGTGTCAAAAACCCTCAGGGAAACGCCTAATGTGACGCATATGCATCACTTTTGCTGGATTAATTGAAATTAGAGCACAACCAATGGGGAAGCAAAAAAAAAAGCTAAACGAAAAGCACCAACTCCAAATCCAACAACAACACCAACACCAACACCAACACCAACACCAATACCAACACCAACACCAACACCAACACCAACACCAACACCAATACCAACACCAACACCAACACCAACACCAACACCAACACTAACACCAACACCAACACCAACATCATCAACATCAACATCAACATCAACATCAACATCAACATCAACACCAACATCAACACCAACATCAACATCAACATCAACATCAACATCATCAACATCAACATCAACATCAACATCAACATCAACATCAACATCAACATCAACATCAACATCAACATCAACATCATCAACATCAACATCAACATCAACATCAACATCAACATCAACATCAACATCAACATCAACATCAACATCAACATCAACATCAACATCAACATCAACATCAACATCAACATCAACATCAACATCAACATCAACATCAACATCAACATCAACATCAACATCAACATCAACATCAACATCAACATCAACATCAACATCAACATCAACATCAACATCAACATCAACATCAACATCAACATCAACATCAACATCAACATCAACTCAACATCAACATCAACTCAACATCAACATCAACATCAACATTAACATCAACATCAACATCAACATCAACATCAACACCAACATCAACATCAACATTAACATCAACATCAACATCATCAACATCAACATCAACATCAACATCAACATCAACATCAACATCAACAACAACAGCAAGAATCTTCGTCACCTCAAAACCTACGGGTGTGTCCACGGCACAGCCAACTCTTTTTTTTTTTGCTTCAATTTTTTGACAATTTTTCCTTCATCGGTTTAACTTCAATAAATTTTAATTCACAAAAAATGTTGTTTTGTGTCATTTTTTTTTCAGTGTCTCTCAACTCCGCACAAAATAGAAAATTGTATTTTTTTCGAGATTAGGTCATGGCCTGAGAAAACCCATGAAAAACCCGATTTAAGTGAAATGCTTTTGCAGTTAGTTAGGCAACCACAAAAGCTACAAATAGAAAGTTTGAGATCAAAAAAATGTTAATTTTTAAGAAAGTCATGGCCCAAAAACAAAAACCGTCTCAAAACCCCACTCTACCTTACTTTTAAACTAGAGACTGTAAAATAACTCCAAAAAACTAATGGGAACGCCCAAGAATGATATAAACAAGATTACACGCTCCGCAGTCCCGTTATCTAATGCACTCTTTCTCAGTTAAGTGTATGACATCACGCAGCGCTTCTGCTTAACAAAAACGAATACAAATATGCGATCGCTTAGGCAAATTCACGAAAATGAAAATAAATTCTTGAGGAAAAGTAAAGTAAAAATAAATACTCTTCTGTATAAAAATATGGATATTTTCGTATACAAAAAAATATAAACTTTCACGATTTTTATCTTCTAAACCATTCGAGATCGACAAAATTTATTGCACCAATAGGCTAAGGAGACCCATACACATATTACGAAAATAAGATAAAAAATATTTAGGCATGAGCCCCAAAGTAAAATTATTCCAAATTCTGACAATAGCGCTGGATGACGTCATACTCTCTTTCTCTCATTTCCGGAACGAGTAATCTTGTTTCTATCTTGTTCTATCATTCTTGTTCTATATTTTCTCTTATTGTTATTGAGTTACAGAAATGCTCCAACATATTATTTGATACAAAAATATTAATTCATACCAAAATATTATGCTATCCATGTCATATAACATGTTAATCATGCACAATATGTATATCTTTTGCTCATATAATTCTGCTGTTGTGTTTTTTTTTATCACTTCCCAGTGTGCCATACAGATCCATTGAAAATATTTATTTTTTTATTTTAAATTTTTGCTATTATTTTAGTTATAATGATATATTAATATGAATTATAAAATGTTATGTCCACGATGAGTTTCCTAAACTTCTAAACTTTCACTTACGAACAAAAATGTATACTTGAGAGAATCAAAAACAGAAATGATCTTCGACTGGGCCGAAGTTAAAATACCCCCACGTCCGAACCGAAGTATATTCAAAGTCTTAAAACGTCAATAAAATGTTTATTTGTATAAAACATTTTTGTTATACCTACATAGTTTTAACAGAAAATATTCGCTTTCATTTTTTTATAAAATCACTTTATATAGGAGGTGGGTGTGGTTTTCACTCGATTTGGTTGAATTTTATACACAAAGTGCATGTTATATCTCAAAGTTAATAAGCAAAATTTCAAGTCCATATATTATTTTTTGTGGAATTTATAGAGATTTTACCTTTTTGATGAAGTCACTTTGTATGGGAGGTAGGCGTGGTTTTTATCCGATTTGGTTGAATTTCATACTTAGAGTGGACTTTAAATATCGGAGCTCATATGCAAAATTTCAAGTCCATGTATTAATTTTTGTGGAATTCTAAGAGATTTTACCGTTTTGATAAAGGCACTTTGTATGGGAGGTTGGCGTGGTTTTCATCCGATTTGGCTCATTTTCGAACTTGACCTTTATTTTTTAGATAAAAGCTTAAATATTGAATTTCGTAATGATAGCTTGAAGATTACGGCTGTAATCGTGACGACAGACGGACAGACAGACGGACATGGCTAAATCAACTCGGGTGGTGATGCCGATCAATAATATATATACTTTTCTATACCTACCACGCTTCCTTATGGGCGTTACAAACGGAGTGACAAAATTAATATACCCCCATTTACGTTTTTTAAACGTGGGGGTATAAATATGATCCATGTGGAAGTGATTTGGAAACATGCCTCATAGTATCTTTTGGAAACTTGTGGAAAGTTTTAAATTTGTATTGTTTCCAAGTCGCTTCTTAAGGAATGAATGTGGAAATTATTGCTTGTTTTGGTGAAATTTCAATTTCAATTTATTTCGAATAATAAAAAATCGAATAATAAGGCAGTCCCGGAAGTCGAGTAGGTAGCTTGCTTGACTGCCACCCCAGAGGTCCCAGGTTCGAATTCCGGCCGGGCTAACCATTTTTAGATGTTATTTATTTGTTGTTTTTTCCACATTAATTTTTAATACTTATGACTTTAGGCTAATATTTCCACATTCATTTTTAAGACAGCGGAGAGGAGTGTATCCCTCCAATGACATAGTGTGTATTAAAATAAATGGAGTGTCTAACGAAAGGGAATGCTTTTTACAATCTATGGAATGTTTCCTGCTTATATTCGGGAATGTTTTCATTTCCCAGAGGGTAGATAAACATACTGAGTTGTACATACATAATAAGTTGTGTTATTTATTAGGCATAAATTTTAATTATTAATATAATTATTAATGTACGGAAATAAAAAAATTTATCTGGGATCGGAGGGTCGGAGGAGATAGGTCCCAAAGAGAAAAATGTTCCTCTTGCAAAAGTAATGGGAGTCGGTTATATATATTAACCCTCTCCGGCCCTCCCTTAAATTCCCTCCCTCAAGATGTACTTTTTAGGGCAGTTGTTAATCTTTCTAAAATGGTTGAAATTTAATAAAAAACCGAGTTACTAAGGAGTTCAGATATTCTAAGAAAAAATACTTTTTTACTTACTTTTTATTATAATAAATTGCTAAAATTCAAAGGCATAACTTCAAACCCATATTAATATAATCTTATAAATAATATTAGCTTAAACGTAATCTACTGAAAAGGAACTCGTATCGTATATCATTCAACTCATTGTTGAATGATACTCTTACAACTATAGCTCTTACTTTTTGCCATCTTTCGAGCAGGAGGCGAATAAGAACCGGTAAAGAAAGTTTTGCAAAATTAAAAACTCTTCTTTTAAAGAAATGGAGAATTTGATTTAATTCATATTTTTAGCAATGCTTAAATACATCGTTAAATTATATTGACACTAAAAAACATTGTTAATTAATTGTTTTCCATATGTTGTTCGTACTTTCCTTACAAGACCCTCCATTTAATTTTGTACAAGTTCGAGTTCATTTCTCACAACTTACTTGACTGATACTTACAACTGATAGCTTTTTAGAAATGACAGAGATTATTTAATACAAAACTTAAAAATCAAAACCCATTCCATTTCTAGAAAAATTATAAAAAAGATTGAAAATTTGCAAAACTTTCTTTACCGGTTCTTTTCTGCACGAATATTTAATCACCAGCACACAAGTTGAACAACAACAGAATTTAATATAACAACGATCGGACAAGTAGATTTTGAGATATCTGGAGAAGACACTTTAAAAAAAAAACAAAATAGCACAAATTCAAATTTTCGATAATTTTAAGTAGTAGATTTTAAAAAGTAACTTCAAATAATCTTTGAGAAGTTACATGTTTTAGAGTTGTTCAGGACAAGTTCGGACTAATATTGTTTGCTTAATAAAAGTGCAAATTATAGCTTCAATAAAAAATTTATAGAAACATTTTCTTGACATGGGTTACTTTTCAACTAATATGTATAAAAGAGAAAATTTATTTTACAATCACAGTTTTTGTTGCTGGCTAATGCTATATTATTATTTTTAATAATTAAATATTTGTTTATATATTTTTATCTAAAAGGTATTGACGATAATTCTGTTCGCATACAGCTTAATATTAGCACTAGCCGATCCCGTAACCATAACTATTCCTGACTGTATACATGCGAGACCTGCTGGGTATTCATATCCTGCTCCAGATGTAAAACTATCCATAGGCCCAGCTCTGGGCTCCTACAGCGAATCTCCTTCGATAGCCACACATTCTGAAAATGGTCATTTGAAGCTAGCAACGCATGGATCAAGTTCTTATGAATCGTCTGCAAGTTATTCTGGCTATGCACATGGAGGTGGTTCAGTTCAATACCAACCATCTGTCAAAGCAGTGTCCTACACACCTGCTGTTACTTATGCTAAAGGTGGAGATATAACCTATGCAGATAAATCTCCCGCATCGAAGTATGCCGCTGTAGTACCGTCAGGAATAGAATTTAAGAACCTTGTCACACAATCTAAGGATTTATTTAGTTCAGCCAAAGCAAGAGTGGAAGCTCCATCAGTATATATTGCACCTGCTGTAGCGAAACTTTCCAACGCCTATCTGCCACCACCAACAAAAGTTGAAACATATAAATCCTCCGGTTATAGTTTTGCTCATGCAACACCTACAGTGTCCAAAGTAGAAACTTATATATCCCCACCTTATCAACATGAACACGTAAGTAGTGGAATATACAAATCAGCATATACTGTACCGGGTGTAACAAAAATAGAATCATATGCATCGCCCGCTTACACCTATTCACATTCATCAGCTCCTCACATCGCAACCTACTCCAGTAGCTCTTCAAAAGCTTATGCACCTTCGATATCTTATGGAGAGCCAACTGTGGCAAAATTGGCAAGCTATACGCCAGCAGTACAATTGAATAAATATAATCACGAATCACTATTGTCAAAGTACACAGTTTCAGAAGGAGCAGCTCCATATGCACCAGCATTATCAAACGCATATTTACCTGTTCAGTCATCGAAATCTTATGGATCATACGTTTCTGCTCCAGCAAGCGGCGTTACTCATGGCTTTCTCAAATCTCAATACATATCATCTCCGATTCATGTTGGAACTACGGGCATTGGAGAGGCATCGCACTCATCGATTCACACAAGTAAATATTCCACCGGAGGAGCAACATCACACCAATACGTCTCCAAACCTGCCCATGTTGCAACTTATTCAGCACCAGCTCAAGCCAAAGTTGTAAGTTACGCAGAACCATCTTTGCATGCATATTCGTCCGGTCCGGCTATAGCCAAAGTAGCTACCTATGCGGCACCAGTTGTGTCGTCTGTTCATTCGGGTGCATCTGATAATAAATATTCTTCGGCAGGAGCGGTATCGCACCAGTACGTCTCAAAACCCGCACATGCAGCTATTTATTCTGCACCAGCTAGAGTTGTGAGCTACGCAGAACCAGCCTTACACTCGTATTCCACCGGTCCAGCTGTTGCTAAGGTTGCTGCGTATGAAGCACCTGCTGTTTCGTCTATTCATTCCGGTTTATCGGTCAATAAATATTCTTCAGCAGGAGAGGTATCGCACCAATACGTCTCAAATCCTGCACATGTAGCAACTTATGCAGCACCAGCTAAAGTTGTCAACTATGCTGCGCCAGCTGTAACGAAAGTGGCAACTTATGAAGCACCTGTTGTGTCATATATACACTCAGGAGCGTCAGTGAGTAAATATGCTTCAGGAGGATCAGTGTCGCATCAGTACGTCTCAAAACCCTCTCACATCGCTTCCTATGCAGCACCAGCCCTCGCCAAAGTTGTAAGCTACGCAGAACCAGCTTTACATTCTTATTCTTCTGGTCCAGCAATAGCTAAAGTGGCCCATTATGCGGCGCCGGTTGTATCGTCGATTCACTCAGGATTATCGGTCAACAAATATTCCTCAGCAGGAGATGTATCGCATCAGTATGTCTCAAAGCCAATAAATGTAGCTACTTATTCAGCACCAGCTAAAGTTGTCAGCTATGCAGAACCAGCTTTACATTCGTATTCGTCGGGCTCGTCTGCAGTAAAAGTGGCATCTTATGCTTCACCAGTTGTCTCGTCTATACACTCAGGCTTGACAGGTAGTAAATATTCCTCAGCAGGCGCTGTATCGCACCAGTACGTCTCAAAGCCAGCACATGAAGCTTCCTATACTGCACCAGCAAAAGTAGTCAGCTACGCTGCACCAGCAGTAGCTAAAGTGGCCACTTATGCGGCACCAGTTGTATCTTCTATTCACTCCGGATTATCGGTCAATAAATATTCTTCAGCAGGAGATGTATCGCACCAGTATATATCAAAACCAGCTCATGTAGCAACTTATGCAGCACCCGCCAAAGTTGTCAGCTACGCTGCACCAGCTGTAACGAAAGTGGCCACTTATGTAGCACCGGTTGTATCGTCGATTCACTCCGGATTATCGGTCAACAAATATTCCTCAGCAGGAGATGTATCGCATCAGTACGTCTCAAAGCCAGTAAATGTAGCTACTTATTCAGCACCATCTAAAGTAGTCAGCTATGCAGAACCAGCTTTGCATTCGTATTCCTCGGGTTCTTCCGCAGTAAAAGTGGCATCTTATGCTGCACCAGTTGTCTCGTCTATACACTCAGGCGTGACAGGTAGTAAATATTCCTCAGCAGGCGCTGTATCGCACCAGTACGTCTCAAAGCCAGCACATGTAGCTTCCTATACTGCACCAGCAAAAGTAGTCAGCTACGCTGCACCAGTAGTAGCTAAAGTGGCCAATTATGCGGCACCGGTTGTGTCTTCTATTCACTCCGGATTATCAGTCAATAAATATTCTTCAGCAGGAGATGTATCGCACCAGTATATATCACAACCAGCACATGTAGCTACTTACTCAGCACCCGCCAAAGTTGTTAGCTATACAGAACCAGCTCTTCATTCGTATTCATCTGGTCCAGCAGTAGCGAAAGTCTCTTCTTATGCAGCACCAGTTGTGTCATCTGTACACTCAGGAGCTTTAGTAGGTAAATATTCCTCAGCAGGCGCTGTATCGCACCAGCACGTCTCAAAGCCAGCACACGTAGCTTCCTATACAGCACCAGCAAAACTTGTCAGCTTTGCAGAACCAGCCTTGCACTCATATTCATCGGGTCCAGCCATAGCAAAAGTGACCACATATGCAGCACCAGTAGTAAAATCTCTTCACTCGGGAGCCTCAGTCAGTAAATATGTTTCCGGTGGATCAGTGTCGCATCAATACGTCTCGAAACCAGCACATGTAGCTACTTATTCTGCACCCGCTAAAGTTATCAACTACGCTGAACCAGCTTTACATGCCTATTCGTCCGGCCCAGCTTTAGGTAAAGTGGCTACTTATGCAGCCCCTGTTGTGACGTCTATACATTCCGGAGAGTCAGTGAGCAAATATGCTTCAGGAGGATCAGTATCACATCAGTATGTTTCAAAACCAGCTGTGTATTCCCACGGGGAGGGGCATTTTTCGTCTGATCATTCGACAGCAAAATTAGTTACCGGTCATGGCTTATCTTCACATCAATCGGGAGCGTCATTTAGTAAATATTCAACTGGTGGATTAGCGTATCCTGGTTACATAGCGAAAGCAGCTCCTTTAGTTTCTTCGTACAATAAAATAACCGCTTCGGCGGCTGGTACGATTGGCGGTTACGCAGCACCAGCTTTAACGTCACATCATTCGGGAGCATATGGACTCAAACATGATGCAATTGGATCTGTATCTCATCAGTATGGATCAAACCTACATGGACACAATTTGCATGGAGAATCGTCATCGTCTCATGGAGGATTCTATGGCGCAATAGCGTTAGGTCATACGGGTCTATCCCCCGCAATTGCGTATCATGGCCTCGGACATTCAGCTGGTCATAGCTCTACTGCTGGTGCCTATGGAGCATACCTTTCATCATATCAACATGGCTTGGGGGGAATTGGATCCTCACTAGGCGCTGACTTCTACAGATACGCTGCTCATGCTCCAGCATTATCCTCCCACAGTATTTCTCCCAACGTTTATTTAAGTTCAGCACCATCAAATGTACCTGCACTAATAACAAGTATACCTCAAAAACATTTGGAACACTATGTAAGTCATTTAAAAAAATAGTTCATCTTTTACTATGTTCTCATATATTTTTCAATACTTAGTCAATACATTCAATAATTCAATACTTCAATGCATTCAGATAGATGGCACCAATTATTTTATCTTTAATGCACTTTGTAGGCTAGGCTACTAATTTGATGGGATGACGGAAGTTCAAGCAATGCTGTGCCCACTTATTTTGCTTGATACATGTCAAAACAATAGATGAAATCTTTCGTAGGTAGATTCCTCTGCTCCATGACATGTGCCAATAGGGAACAAATTTTTCATATTTACAAATTTCGATTGGTCCCAAAACAATGTGGCATGAATGGGAATTTGCTGCCCAATTGCACCTTAACATCTTGTCGTAGATACATAGACGAATCAACTTCCAAAATCAACCCAGTTATCCAAATTTCTCTATTTTATTAAAATTCTGTTTCATAAAAAAATCCATGCTTTTTTCTCTTTACACTAAAAAAATGTACATGCAATGAGAAAAAAAACATGGATTTTTGCTCATGCTCAAATGCACAGCCAAATGCACTGAATCGTGAAAACCCCTATTATATTATAGCTCCTGGTTTAATAAATAAGGCTGTAGCAATGCGAAGAGCAGTGTCAGAATTGTATAAAAACAACAAACTACTTTGAGAACCAAAAAGGGAAAGAACATTTTTTTATATTGATTTTGACAGTGCTGACTCAGAGAGGGAGAGCGTTTTCAGCGATTTTAGGCTTGTAAACTTAAAATATGTCATGTTTACTTAGGCCGCATTTATAGTTCTCGCTGAAGCTAAAGATGACAACCGGTACTGAAAAACGGTTCATTTGAAATCGAGATGGGATCAAAATTCCAGCCACACAAAATTATTTTTAAAAAATTCCCTTTTTCAAAATTGTACTTTTGAAAATTCCCCTTTTTTAAATTTTCCTTAACAATTCACAAAAAGGGGAATTCACAAAAATCCTCTTTCACAGAAGACGCCTTTATAAAATTCCCCTTAACAAAATTCTGCTTTAAAAAATTCCCCTTTGCAAAATTCCCTTTGACAAAAAAAAAGAAATTAAAAAAGAAAATGTTGATATTGAAGAATGAAGTGCGTGCTTTGTTAAAGGTTTCGTTTTTTAAGGTATTTCCTGGGAGCGTAGTTCTGAAATGCAAAAATTTACAAAGGGAGAATTTCGTAAAAGGGGAATTTAGTCAAGGAGAATTTTAATAAAGGAGAGTTTTGAAAAAGGTGAATTTTAGAAAAGGGAATTTCTAAATGAAAATTAATTTCAACACTGAGAACTTTAAAATCATATGGAAAAAGTTCAAAGTATTTATAGTGAAGGCTGATTTCAAGCTTAAAGCCAATTACAACATGGTTTTCAGTGGTTTGATCTTCTTTCTCGATTGTGAACACAGTTTTGATTTCTTGTTTCATCTTCTTTTTTTGTTTATGTTTTATCCTGCTGAATTTGTTTACATAGTTTCCATTTCCAACATTACATAGTAATGTATGCCACCAGCTCGAGAATTTCCCACGTCCACTCGGTTAGCACTCGAAGCCCATCCATATACCATTTCCTTGATGCCCAACAGAACATCGCATTACAGACATAATTCGTTCTTCGGTTGCAAATTTAGATTGTGAAATAATCTCCCTGCAAGCGTGTTCTCCGATAGCTTCGAACTGTGTAGGTTCAAAACAAATTTTCACCGACACTACTCAATCATTCCAACTAAACTATCACCCTTCTTCCGCATCAACTCAATGCTTACGCTTTAATAGAGGGCGTTCCCACAACGTTGGTTTCGACTAGAAAAAAAAAAAAACAATTCTGGGATATTTCTTGTGCTGAACTTTCAACTTTATTGTGTTTTGCATTTTGAAGTTCCTTTAAACGTATTTGTTGTTGTTTTGATATTTTGTTAATGATCTTTATTTTCTGCGTTTGTAAAGTTACTGAGGATTTGGGAGTAAAAAGATTTCAAGCCCAAACGCTTTTGTTTGTTGTTTTATCTGTTTTACAGTTTTAGCCAGAAAAGTGTTCCCGTGCTGTTTCATGGTGTTCTGTCTCTAAGAAATTTTTCTCTGTTCTCTCTCATTTGTCAGTTTAACAATTTGTAGTCCGAAAAGAAAGGGAACAGACCCGTTTTAGATTTTGGCAGTTTCAACTCAGAGTGAGAAAGGATTTTTAGTCGTGAGATTGGCAATTTTAACTCAGAGCGAGAAAGGATTTTTCGCCGCGAGACTACCTTGTTTATTTTACCATGTTAGAAACATAATATTGCGGTGTTGGTAGGTTTTGTGCTAGCGTTATTGTGTACACACAAAATAAAGATCAATAAGAAAGATCAACACAATAATAACAACAATAACAACAACTCAATGCAAGTTCAAAAACAAAATATAAACCAGTCGCAAGCAACAAGTACACACTATATTCGTAATCAGCACCAGTTCAATAAAGCTGGTCCCATCTGCAGGCAACAAGTTGCTTCCATCTGCAAGCGCAAGCCAACACCAGTTTCAGCGCGCACTATAAACTTAATAAGTATCTCTAAACCCTATGAATTGACTGTTTAAGAGGATTTTCCGAGCTGATGCCGAGAACCCCTTGCAGCTTCCTCCCGTGATCTTGTTGCCCCATTTAAAAAACATGTTTTAGTTCTATTTAAAACGTACACTTTTGATTACAAAACAAATTTTTTTTCTTATGATTTAACTTTATTTATTTTATTCTTTTCACTTACATATATTTATAGAACGATCATCCACGATATGCTTTTGAGTACGACGTTAACGATCCTCATACCGGTGATATTAAGCATCAAAAAGAAGAACGTGATGGAGATGTGGTCAAGGGTGAATATTCTTTGGTGGAACCAGACGGTAATGTTCGCACGGTCAAGTACTATGCCGACTGGGAAACAGGATTTCATGCTGAAGTTATAAATAGTCGAGATGCGGGCAAATCGATTGCTAAGCGGAGCTCAAAAAGATCTTAAAATAATCAAAACAATCGAAAAAATTATCCTTCCGTTGGTGTGAAAATGTTCATATATTGTCTCTTTTAATGATGTTGCAATACATCAATTAAAATATTAAGAAGAAATTTATAGTATTTTGCTCTTTCTGTAATATAATAAACACATTGTTTCAAATTCCATACACAATGTTATAGATTCGAATATTTTAACATTATTAAGCAACTATTTTTATCTCAAACCCATGTCGCCAGAATCCAGTCTCGATCTGTATAAATTTCATTGTTATTATCATTAAACATTATTTATTCCTTTAGCCCATTTTTAATCATTCGAAATAGTTTATGTAATTTTACGGCAGCTGTTTTTATGTATAAATGTATATTTCACTTGTAACTTAAATAAATTTGAAGAAAAAATAAAATATTTGCAACTTTCGTTTTATCAAGTTGCTCTTTATATGGATCTGTCAAATAACAAATTCAAATATTATATTCTAGGGATGTAATAAATACTATGTTTCCATGGCGAGTTAACTCGGGGTTTACTCGGGGTTAACTCGCTATGGAAACGCGAGTTGAGTTGAGTTTCGTTAAATCCAAGAAACTCCACGAAACTCCACGAAACTTGTAAGATTTAACTGGGTTCTATCTGTCAAAGTGAATGCTGCCATTTAGTATCCATTTCGCTAGTAAAACAATAACAAAAATGCAAATGAAATTGACAAGTTCGACTCAACTCGATGCTGTGCATGGAAACACTATCGAGTTAGCGACGCCATTTTCTTAACTCGACGAAAACCCTAACCCCGAGTTAACTCGCCATGGAAACATAGTAAAAGAAATAATTGAAGTAATCCAGTGCGTCATTGATGCATTGTGATGGCCTTGGAAGCTGACTTTTTTTAAATATACAGACAAGCTACTATTTAGGTCTCTTATGTGCAGTTTAATTATGGCAAGAAAAACCTTCCAGACCACCTCCAAGGTGCTACACAAAATCAATGAAGAACTTGAAGCTAAAATCAAATGAGAATATAACTAGGGGAAGGCAATGTATACTTTCAGGAACTTAACAGTTTGAATACTTAAGTTAGGTTTTTGCAATGTTTTATCTTAAACGCAAAGTGAGGTGTACAAGTTACGGTTCACAACGGAGCATACCATGTCAATCGAGTTGTAGCTTAAAAGTCGACATTTGTAGGAAGCGCGGGTCGGTTTTCATGGCACTATGAAATATCTCCGAAAAGAAAAATCGCAAAAAAAATATTAAAAAGCACCCCATAATTTTTCAAACAAATTTGGGTGATTTTTCATGTGAAACCTTTACAGTTAGCTTTCATTGCGTAAAGTCAAAAAATATTTGGGCTTGCGCCAGCTCCCTGCGGATCGCGCTCATCGCGATGCAGCTGAGTACATATATCGCAGAGGATCACTGACGTCATCCCGCCCCCCCACCGCTTCGCTATCGTTATTTCTTTTTGGAAACATTTGCTTACCAAACAAACATCTTGTTTTGAAAACTTTTTTTTTCGAGCAAACTTTTTGTTTGTGGGCCATTTTTCCAGAAATTTTTGGGCTTTTTTCCGTTTTTGTTAGGTGAAATTTCTTTTTTTTTTTTTCTTTTTTGATCATTTTCTATATTTTGTGTTTTTTCATTTTTCGTTTTTGGGCGATTTTTCTTTTGGACGATATTTCATGGAGCCGGTTTTCATACAAAAAAAACATGTTGAAAAGTTCACCCCTGTTTTAAAGTTAATTTTAATAGCTTGACGGTACCATACAAATTTTATAATTTGGAAAACACCCCAAATGGTCTTTTTGTCATAAATTTGTTTTTGGTAGCAGATCGTCAAGTGCAATACATGGTTGTAAAGATCTCAGAGATTGAAGTTTAAGGATGCATTGTTCTGCGAGGTATTTTATTAATGTTTCTGCTAATTTCAATTAATTTTCGAATTTGAATCATATATCTTCAACGTTATTTATACATCAAATGAAAAGCAAAGTAATGTGTAGAAAGTATATTTATGACACCCCCCACCCCCCCCCCCCCTACAGACCTGCTTACCGCTTACTGAGTAAGAGGTATACTAACACATAAGTTGCTTCGTTTGAAACACATAAAAGAAGGTACAGAAAATTATATATATTATTGATCAGCATCATTACCCAAGTCGATTTAGTTATATCCGTCTATCTTTTCGTGCCCGTGTGCCCGTCGCAGAATTTAATTTGATATATTATATAAGTTTATTTTCAAAGAAGAAAGATCAAGTTCGAAAATGAGCCGAATCGGATAAAAACCACACCTACCCCCCATACAAAGTCATTTTATCAAAAAACAAAACCGAATATTTTCCTTTAAAACTATGACGAAAATGTTTTAACAGACAAACATTTTATTGGCTGCTTAAGACTTTGAAAACATTTTGGTTCGGGCGTGGGGGTATTTTAAATTCGGCCCAGTCGAGGATCATTTCTTACTAGTTTTTTCGTACCACGGGTGATATATGAAAATTGATTCTTAAGAAGTAAATTCAAAACGAATTGGACATTTCAGCTCTTGAAATGTCTTCGAGCTTCTTGTAATTCATTTGTTGCACCTGTTATTGAATGTTTGCACACATGGCAGAGTACTGGACCTATCTTGGGTTTATGCAGACTTCGAACTGTTGATGTTCATGTTCTCAATAGGCCTTACAAGGCATTTATTTACTCTCTGAGTTTTGCCGTTATCTCCAGATAAGAAAATTTAATTACGATAGAAAATAATAATTTAAGGGGGTTATATACCCAGAACTTTTTTTTCACTTTTTGTTTTTGCATTTTCTTAAAGCTTCAAGTCTCAAGAATATGTGGTTAAAATTTCAAGTCGACATCTCAAAAAATAACAAAGGTATAGCCCAAGAATGATAGCAACATGATTACGCGTTCCGCAGTCCCGTTATCTAATGCACTCTTTCTCAACTGAGTGCATGACATCACACAGAACTTTTGCTTGACAAAAACGTATGCAAATGTGCGATCTCTTAGGCAAATTGACGATATTGGAAATAAATTCTTTCGAAAAAGTAAAGTAAAAATATCTACTCTTCTGTATAAAAATATGAATATTTTCGTATACGAAAAATATGAATTTTTTAAACTTTCAAGATTTTTATCTCCTAAACTATTCGAGACCGACAAAATTTTATTGTACCAATAGCTTTAGGAGGTTCATATACATGTTATCAAAATAAGAAAAAAAATATTTAGGCGTGGGTGTGGGAGTAAAATTATTCCAAAGTCTGACAATATCGCTTGTGACGTCATGCTCTCTCTCTCTCATTTGCGGAACGCGTAATCTGGTTTCTATCATTCTTGGGTTTAGCCCAGTGAGTGATCTACCTCATAGAGAGCGCCGTGCTGGCTCTTATTTTCAAACGCGCTTTTCTCGAAACCATGTTTTCAAAGTCTGTGACCAAGATTCCTTGAAGCCCAGTGAACCGATCGTTTTGATTTTTTGCAGGCGTATTTCATTCATAATATTCTCGTACTTGTCATAGGATTTTTTTTTCGTAGCTTCGTTCATTTTTTGTAGGCAAAATAATGACGAATTTTTTGTCGAAAGTCGTTAATTTACGTTCAAAAGCCAGCCATTTTGTTAAAAATCAATATTTTCGAAATCGGCTATGACAAGTACGAGTTTTAAGTATCTAGTTTAATAAAGTTTTTTGTTTTTTTGTTTCAGATGAATGAGAATGAGGATGAGGAGCAATCTTGGTCATCGCTTTTCACGTTAATATTAAATTTTTTATAATAAAAGAAAACTAAACATACTCTTGAATGTGTATCATCAGTTGCGGAGGGAAAATGATTCGATCTCGTTGATTTAGCTATTGTAGAAACCGGCAAGTAAGTTCAATGCGGATCGATAGTAAAGTTTGCGGATTTGGAGCGATTGTTGAAAACGCAACCGATCCGCACTTCATACAAATTTGTTCACTTTTCATCCGCAATAAATTTGGTGCGGATCAGTGCGGATTTAAAGAAAAATATTCAAAACAAAGAATGCGATACATGATTTCAGTGTAATTTGAGGTCGTTAAACTCGAATTCAACGTAAAAATTATTACTACACTTCGATATTTTTCTTTTTGCTAAAAACAATTTTTAAAAATTTAAAAAATTTTCAAAAAATGTTTTCTGTGTTCAAGACAAATTTTTATTTTTTTATATTTCAATTTATTTTTAAATTTATTAGGGCAAATGCAAACATTTTTCGCAGTGTACTAAGCCGTGGTAAGAAAATTAATGCCGCTCCAAAAAAGTCAGAAATACCATCGGCATCTGTACCAGAAGCCGCAGAGCTACAGCTGTAACGTCTTGGTTTAGAGCCAGATGATTTCGGACCCACGTAACACTTAAAAAACATCATCACCAACAAGAGCTACTGCGATGTGTCCTGACAGCTCCATTATGAAAGGACAATGTTGCACTCATGTTGTTTAAGCAATCGATTTCTTTTAAGTTTACTTTTAATTGTCTTTTTGTTTATTAAAACGACTTTTTATATTTTATATTTGCACTTCACTCCCTATTTTATTTTGTTTTGGCAGCTGAACAGCTGTTGTAAATTACGAGTTTTAGGAATAACGAGTGCGGATCGGTATTGCAGTTCATTCGCACGGATTCAACAATGGGAAAGTAAGGGGAATGCGGATCGAATCAACTCCCGCCGCAACTGATCCGCCGGATTCCACAATCAGCACGAATGTTCCTTAATAAAAAAATATTCCTTGATAAAAAAAATATTCCTTAATAAAAAAAATATTCCTTAATAAAAAAGTATTTCTTAAAAAAAATATTCCTTAATAAAAAAAAATATTCCTTAACACAAAAATATTCCTTAATAAAAAAAATATTCCTTAGGTTTCCTTAAAAAATTCACAAACATGACCTTTTTCGGCCACTGGTTATATAATCCCCCTTAAATTGCATAGAACGGTCCACGCACCTTAACGCATTCGGCCACTTAACATCACAACCATTTTAATTTTTGATAATTAAAAAACATTAAAATAGTTTTTTAAAAATATGAAAATTTTCTTTATATTAAATAAATGTTGATAAAAATTCAATCCCAAGACCTGGAAAGACCTTTGAAAGTTTTAATGTCATTTTGATAAAGCTGTTCGATTCGTGTTCAAAAAAATTAAAGCATAGTTCAAGCACGTTTAACCCGTTTCGGTTCATATGCCATCAATTTTTACCTTTTCTATAGTGTATTTAACACGGCAAAACTTGGAAAAAATGTAAGAGGCATGTATCCTATATTTTCGAGGGTGGTCTTTCCGTTTCCATAAATATTTTCGGGATTTGAGTACACAGTTTTCCAACACGGTGACATTATCAACAAAAAGTAACAAAACTGGTTTTTTCAGCTTACAGTTGATTCAATATGTCCATTTTTAAAAATATCAAAGGAAAAGATTCTCTTCCAATATATCAAATATTGTAGTGAGGCTTATTAAAGAATTTATAAGAAAAATAATACTTCGTCGGAGCGTGTCTTCTTTCATTTGTCAAACCATTCTACATACTTCAAGGAATCCGAGTGTATTAAAAATATTTTTGAAAAAAATTTCAGTTCTTTTCCTTCTTTTCAAAAATTTCAGTAGTTAAAAAACCCTATACAATTTCGGTTTTCTGGATCTTTTCAAACGATTCTTACTGCTTCAGAAAACTCAAAATCTTCGCGAAGATTTCATCCACCGCGGTGAAAAAATTGCTTTCAGTTGGAACAAAATTAATGCTTTACTTCTATCTTTGACTGTTTGTAAGGATCTCTCCAAATTAAGCGACTTTTCCACAGTATAAATATACTAAAAACGTAATGTTCATCCCCCAGTAAGGTAATAGGTAATGCTGTTTTTGTTTTCCCTTACTTAAGTGAAGGCAGTTGCGATGTTATCAAATACAATTTTTTTTTTCATTGTCTGAACTTAATAAAACTTTGTCATTTTCATTTTTGCGACATTCAAGCAAGACGCTCTTTTACAGCTATTTTAGAAAACTATTGAATTTTAAAATTTCATAGTAAATGTAAAATGCCACAAATTAGTATATAACATATACATATATTTTACTTATTACATACAATTTTAAATTTAATTAACAACAGAATGTATGCGAAAATGACAACCAAAATATTTGATTCCTACCATGACCATTTCATTTCATTTCGGATAATGGCAAAATAAAAGGAAATACTAATTTTAAATTTGCATTCTAACCGTGCCTACATTTCGGACCCTTGTTTCATTGTGCTTCTTTTTAGAAGAGAAGGAAAACTTACCGCCTAGGCAATTGCGTTAAGTAGACTTCAGTAGCAATGGAAAATATAATGCTTTCAAGTGGAAAAAGAATGTATCATGAAATGCTTACTGGAACTGGCTCATTTGATGTTTTTTTTCAGAACCTGAGGTTTTTAGGGGTACATTGAGAGATTGGACTTTCTTAGTGTTTCTATTTTTACGAATTCTATTTTAAACAGCTTCATTTTTCTTTCATTTTAATAAAATTTTAATATTTTATTAGAGTAAAAAAAAAACATTTAGTGAGTCTTAGCGGCCAACCGCTTGTCACGTTCCTCAGCAATGCTCAACTTCACACCCTTGCCCTTCGGCAATGAAATATATGGCTTATTTCCCTTGCCAATAATGAATACATTCGTCAATCTGGTGGCGAATACGTGCCCTTGTGAATCCTTTACGTGCACGATGTCAAAGGAGCCTGGATGTCTTTCACGGTTGACAACTGAACCGACACGTCCCAAATTTCTACCTCCAGTGATCATGCACAAATTACCTAAAAATAAAATAAAATATCATTGATTTATTGCATTTCTAAACTCAACTATAACAGAGTTTATTTTAATACAAAAAAAAAGAGAAAATAAGAGTAAATCTTGTAATTGAACGCAAGTGTTACCGAGATGAAAACGAGTAAATGCATTCGGTGACCGTCGTAACAAAGTTTGCTCTAGGCTTTCTTTTGAACCACAAAATGAGGATGTAAATCATTAAACATGGTCTTCGATGAAGCCATATTTTATAAAAGATAACTCAACTGCACAAAACTTACCAGAATCGAACTTGATGTAATCGGTGACCTTGCCGGTGGCAATGTCAACCTGCACGGTATCGTTGGCCTTGATCAATGGATCAGGATAACGGATAGTGCGTCCGTCGTGTGTAACAAGGAAAGGAACACCCTTGGAGCCTAACTGAGTCTTGCGAACCTTGCACAGTTTGTACTAAAAGTAAAAGAAATAATCATTATTTTCTTTATAATTCTTCTTTTAAAAGGCATAGGTATGTGAGTTTGTTTGAGTTTTAAAGTAATAAGCTAAAAAGCTCTGATTATTTTGAAATGTTCAATAAAAGAATGAACATTTTCAAAGATTACAATCTTTGAAAAAAGCGATGGCAATAGCAAAAAATACGAGTGGATAAATTCAAGTTCTAGCTGTAATTGCACGTAAGTGTTACTAGAACATCGTAGGAATCAAGATATCTAGTGACCGTCGAGCAAAACTTTTTGCTTTTGGCTACTTTTATTGAACCACAAAATGATGATAGCATTAAACATGGTCTTCGATCAAGCCAATTCCATTTAATACCACATTTACTCGCATATTGATTAGCTTAGGTTTGAAGTTGTTGAATTTGTTATTGCTCGTAAGTGTTACTGAAGCATCGTTGGGTACAAGACAAATCAGTGACCGTCGGGCAAAACATTTTTATTGGCTTTTTAGTTTTGAACCACAAAACGTGAAAATTCGTTGAACATGGTCTTCGATCTAGCCAAATGCAGGATTATAGCAAATGATGTGTTGAGCTTACCTTGGCTTCCTCAGCAGAGATGCGGTGGATGGTGAAACGTCCCTTAACATCGTACACCAAGCGGAAATATTCGCCGGTCTTGTCAATAGTGATCACATCTTAAAATAACAAAATAAAAAATTTTATTTATTAAGTCTACATCAAATTAAAGATGGTACTTACCCATGAATCCAGCTGGATATGTAGGGTCAGTGCGCACCTTACCGTCGACCTTAATCAGACGCTGCATAACAATTTTTGTTACTTCAGCACCATTCAGAGCATACTTCAGACGATTTCTCAAGAAAATCATCAAGGGAAGAGACTCCCTTAGCTTGTGTGGACCTGTCGATGGACGAGGAGCAAAAACTCCTCCCAATTTATCCAACATCCATGCCTTTGGTGCGGCTAAACGCTTCAAATGTTTCTTAGGACCTCGCGCCTACAATAATCAAGAGTTTTTTTATCAGCAAAACACCATTATAAGTTCGACTAAAAGCATTGACATAAAATATCAAACACAATTTCTAGCGGTCGCCAGTCAACAATCAATCAATTTGTTAAATTATTTATAGGCGCCGGTTACTTGTTTCCACAAAAGAAGTTAACATTTAATAGCTTCAATTCACTAAATAATTGTTGAATCACTTTTCCATTGAGTTTAATTACATTTTATATACGATGCCATTAGGTTTAAACATAAAATTTACTATCACTTACCATCTTGTAAGCTACGAAAAAAGGAAAGAAAGATGGCCGGATGTCGCTCGCTTTGACAGCTCCTCTGACAACTCAAGCATATCCAACTTCAGCTCATATTTTATTTTCTTCCTAACGCACACAGATCCATCTACATGTGATACATTGAGTTCATTCACAATAATATGAGACAATCAAACTCCCAGGGATGCTTTTTCAATACAACTTGATTTAATTAACTTTAATGTACTGAACACATTGACGACGACAACAACATTACGACATCTGTCAAATTTTTTTACATGTATTTCTTATGGAGAGAATTTGGTCTAATGTCGCAATGTCGTGTCGTCGATATAAAACTATTCCTAATTTGACAGCTTGTCGTCGCTGTCGTCGTCAATGTGTTCAGTACATAATTAACACTAAAAGTGTGTTCAAAATAATAATTTTGATTACGATTTTTTTTTAATTATGTTAATGCATATTTGTAATGCTTCTAAATCAGCAGCTGCTTTAATTTTCAATCAATTTCAATTCCGGAATCAAAGAAAGGCAAACTACATAAGATTTTTTGTTTATATTAGAGTATTTGAGATATAAGGAAATTACTACACAGCAGAAAATTTCCAATAATCACAATCAATCAAGGCAAACTATTTTAAAAAGGTAATAAATAAAATGAGTCTTTTAAGATTTCGAACTTATAACTTATCAAAATAATAACAATTGAATTGAGTTTGCATCAACAAATTTTATTTATGTTGAGGAATGGTTCATAACATAATTTATTAAAAATCATTTCAAGTATAAAGCCAAACAAGTAATTTTTTCCAAGTGTCAAAAAATGACACTAATAACGTTAAGTTTAAATGTTTTCACTTATATACTGTCAGCATAAACAGCTTGTTGAATGCCAAGATGTGTTATTTATAGTTAAAACCAATATTCGAAATTATTAAAGATTTTATTAATTTTTGAAAGATGTATCATGAGGTATTATTGGTCATCAAATAAAATTAGATTTTTAAATTTATTTCTTACATATTACTTTTCTACTAGTACTCATTACTTTCATAAAACATTAGTGGGTCAATACATGGTGGAATAAATATAAGGTGTTCTCATCGCAAATATCAGAAAAGAATAGGCTGCCTTATTTTGACATTTTCATACAAAACCGTTTATTTTACACCCTTCAGACTGTCAAAATAAGGCAGCATGTCAAAAAATATATTGAAAAATGTCATGAGATGAAAGCACCTTATAATTATTCCACCATGGGTAAATATATAAATTAATAATATATCTAAATGTTATAACCTTTGAGGATTGAATATGTCTGAATTATTATGAAATTTTTTAATTTTAAAATGATCAACCATACATTTGTTTATAAATAAATTTCCTACAGTTCTCAAAAAGGTATTATCTAAAAAAAGTCAAATGTTGCCTCATAACTCTTTCAGAAATCAAGGAAAACATGCTTCACAGGTGGTACAAAAAGACCTCTTTTTTAGTTTTTGATAGAGGTGTCATTTTGCCACCTTACAATTGTTCTTTGCATAAGTCACATTTTACGGTGGATTGAACTTTTCCCGCTATAAATCCCAATATATATTTGACAACATTGTCTACATAAGTTGAAAAACTCCACATCAAACTTATGTAAACTTCTGCTGTTTGCTGATTAGATCGAGAGTGTTCTTCACGCTTCGAAGTTGAAGAAACGCATAGTGCTGAAAGCCTATCGAAGGCGGTATTTCTATTTTCGAATTCTATTAGTTCATGTCCCAACAGGAAGAGCCTAATTGCACTTTTCAACTGCAGTAAATTAAGATTATTACTAAAATCTACTCTGGAGCGAATCGAACTAAATAATGTTTCTAGGAAATTCTAAGGCAATTTGTATTTTAACAAATACGACTATGCAATGGTTTATACTTTCTTGTATATTTCGAAAATGTTTCTAAGCGCGATGGTGGATCCAAGAAATTCATTCAGTTTTTCTTCCACTAAGTAGAAAATTTTGCTGAATATGCAAAAGTTATTTGTCGCTATTACTGAACTTTTTGAATAACGATAAAATAAAGCAAAAGCCTTGAAAACGAAATGTTATCCCTAAAATATAACCACATTTGACTAATTTGCACTCATGACAATCGAATTCAAATGAATTAAAAGTCGCTGTACTTTTAATGCCGGAACCGCTTTCATGTGAAAATGCCTCGAATCTTCTGTGTGCTTGTAATCCTTGGCCGTAAAGTGTCCCGAACATATAAAAAATTTTCTTCTGTTGATGTTTTGTTGTAATGTCACAAGTTTTTGTCTATTTGTGCCGTATTTTGATATCTTTAAGAAATATACGTATATATAAAAAAATAAAAAATTAACTGACCATTTCAGCCCTTGAAAGGACTTTGATCAAACTTCTTATGATATAATTGTCTTGTGAGACAATTGATCGAGAACTGAACCAAGTAGCTTTATGCCAATTCCGAACGGCTAAGGTGCGTGTTCTCAAGAAGCTTAACATGTCATTATTTACTCTCTGAAGTTTGCCATTGTCTGCAGACAGACGACGACCGATCAAAAAAATTTATTTATAATCAGCCTTATTCAATAGATTTCCTTCAACAACCTTTAAACGCTTGTTTAGTTACGCACTGTTTAAGGCTTTACGCAGCATCTATGCAACCTTGCTAACATTGTTATTCATAAACATTTTTTCATTTTCTGCTTATGATTGTAAGGTTTGTGTCTGAACTATAGAAAATCTCTACAAAAATTAAGAATTCTTATGGATTTACAATGGCCGCCGCATAAAAAAATGCTGCAAAGGGCGCATATGGAGCATGTCTTTGATATTAAAAGAAAAGACAAACAAAAATCATGGTTGTATTTACGTAACCTTTAAACGCCAATTTCGGCGTTTAAGTTACGCAGCTCTTAAACAACTACGAAAAATGTTTATGAATAACGTTTTCTTGTTTAAAGCCCGTTTAAAGTTACGCTGCCTCTAAAATGTGTTAATGAATAAGGCTGAATGTGTTTAACTTTAAACAGGCTTTAAACAACAAAACGTCATTCATAACGACATTGCTGTCTTACGCAACGTTGCTTAAGAACTGCGTAACTTAAACGCCAAAATTTGTATAACCTAATATTTTCAGTAATCAGCTGACCGGAAATGGAATGTAAGGCCCATATTACACTTTGTCCGTTTGGTCGGCGTGCAATGAATCTTTTTTATGGCTGTGTGCGAATTAGACTAAAATTTAGGAAATGACTTTTCTATTCATTGGAAATTTCCAGCCCTGCAAACATTTAGCAAAACAGCTGACCCAAACTGTGCGAAACAACATTTGACAACTAAATTTTAGACAACTAAAATTTTTTGATGTATCATCAGTAGTGGAATTCCCAAAAAGTTAACGATACGAAATCGTTATAGTTAACTAACGACGTTTGTAGTTTGCAAAAACGAATGTTGTATTCTCAAAACAGTACTTAGCGACAAAATTGTTAAAATGTAACATTCACAATATAAGCTACAAGCGTCGTTAAAAGAAATCAAAAATATGGCAGCACTGAGCTTTTTTGACAGCTAGATAGGCCTTTTCGATAGATACATGCTGAATCATGGTATAATAATACAAGGTAGCATTGACAGTTGCTTGGGAAAACATCTACTGTCAAAAAATATACTCAAAAAAAGAGCGCTCACAATCCGTCATTGAAAACACAAACAATGTTGAAAACGTTGAAGTAAAAAAATACAACAACCACAGCAGCTGCAGATGCATTTACGCAAAAAGCTGTTTTTGACAGGAGATGTTTTCTTGTAGAAGAGCAAATAAGCAGTTGTCAATGCTACCTTGTATTATTATACCATGTGCTGAATCAGCCAAGCAGCAGACAGCTGCATCGCAGCTATTAGCAGAGGCAGCGCTAATGCAAGCAACAATTGATTGCGACCGAATTTTTTCTGCGCTTAAAAGGCTGTCGATTTCATTTGAGCGATTGTCTTCAACGAACTTATAATTGTTATAAGTATAACTTTTTTATTTTTTTTACTTTTATTATTATTTTTTATTATTAATGCTCTGAAATGTGCCTTATTATCCGTTAATTTGTTTTTATTTATTTTAAAAACTTTTCTTTATTTTTTTAAACTTTGAATAAAAGCGTAGAAACTATTGAAAATAGAGTTTATAGAATTATTTTTATTTTGATTTAATCTTATTTTATTTAACAATTATGGTTAACATATGCCTCGTCGTGTTGTGGCCATTTTATGCATATTATTTATATTTTATAAAATCTCAATCGCATGTAAAACACTCGCTTAACGTTGTTATTTATGTTAGCGACGCTAAAATATTCGTGGTTAAGCTAGCTACAAATAACGTTAATGAACTGTCAAAATTAAGGACAAAAATAGCTAACATAGATGTTGGGAATACCAGTTAACGATAATTGTAGCAAAGGCCAGTTAACGATAACTATAAACGTCGTTAACACGTTTGGGAATTCTGCTACAGTTGTTTTTGTCTTCAATTTTGGTTTTTTTATAAAAATGGATAATTTAAACGAACAAATTGTTTATGCCATGGGTTTAAAAATAAATTTAATTGCTTTATACCGAAAGCGAAGAGAACTACTAAGGCAGTACAAGCAATGTGTAGGCTATAATATTCAATTTGGTCAAGTATGAAAATAAATCAAACATTGCATTGAAATGCTACCTTTACATTTCTTTTTTTCAGCGTGGATTATACTGCATAGATGGTTATACTTCGAACATATTCCAAGCCGTGATAAAGAAAAATAACGCTATTGTTAAAAAACATTTACGCTTGACGATTGTTGCTTTAGAGAAAGTTATGCACTATGCCGAAGGTTTTCTGAATAATGGATTGGGTTGGAAACATTGCTTTCAAATAACCGTGTTCCTTTATTGGCTTGGTTGCGGAGCTAGCTATCGGGTCACTGGAGCATCTTTCAGTATTTCAAGGTACACGGTGCGGGACATTGTGTATAAATGTCTGAAAGGATTTGAGTTCTAATGCCATCTGTAGTTAAATATCCTAGTGAAGATCAATTTCCCTACATAGCTATGAAATTTAATCGCAGAGCCAGGACAAGTATATTCGACGGTGCTTTAGGAGCTATAGACGGTACTCATGTGCGCATAGCTGTGCCTACAAGGGTTAGAGATCAGTACATGAATCGCAAGACATATACTTCTATCCAACTGCAAGCAGTATGTAGCAGTACTATGGAGTTTATAAGCATTTGTTGCGGGTATCCTGGTTCTGTTCATGATGAAAGGGTATTGAAAAATAGTGAGTTCTTCAAAACCTCACATTTTCCGCCCAATGGATACTACCTATTAGGTGATAGCGGTTATAAATGTCGAACTATCCCGATTGCTATTTTAACTCCTTATAATAGAGTTATTCCTCTTAATGCAAGACAAAAACAATTTAACTAACTTCATAGCAAAGCACGCAGTGTAATTGAATCAGCTTTTGGTATCTTGAAAGCACGTTGGCGTTCTATTTTTGATAAAGTACTGCGCTTACAAATCACGCGTTGTGTGGAAGCAATTGCTGTAGCATGCGTAACCGAGCGTTTCCACCGCCCGAACGAACGAAGAAATCATCGCGAACAAATCGTAGCGATGAATTCTTCGTTCGGTCCAACTGTTTCCACCGCACGAACACAAGTTGCGAACATTGGTAAGTCGCCATCTTGTTCGTTCGTGCAGTGGAAACACTTAAATTCAATGCTTGCAAGCATCAGCGTTGATCAATATTTGTTTATGCAAACGTACTAAATTTGATTAATTTTTACTACTTTTATTCCTTTTAATTTAGGTTTTATGTAAGTATTTATGTAAAGAATTTATTATATAAAGAATATTATATATATAATTTGCTGATATAAAGTGCTAATAAAATAACAAAGTAAAAAAAACTTCTTTTGCGTTAAATTTTCAATATATTTTCTTTCTTTTTTGTTTTTCCTACGTTATTAGCTACAATTTCAACAAATCTACTACCTATGCGCAAATAAGCACTGGATTCGCCCAAAAAGATCGAGCGTCGGCCGATCAGAGCGAACGAAGAAATCTTCGTTCGTTCGTGCTGGAAAAGTGTTTACACTGCGCGAATAGCGCTCGCGAGCATTTTGTAAAAAAACCAATGTTCCGAACCTTGGTTCGGACCAAACTGTTTACACTGCCTGAACGAACGAAGAAATCTTCGTTCGTTCGGGCAGTGGAAACGCTCGGTAATGCACAACATTTGTCTTAATGATGGATTTGAGATAGAGACTAATGAAACTGAAGTATCACAATCAAATGATATTATTGAATTGGATTTCGAAAATTTTGATGCCAGTGCCATGCGCGATGAAATTGCAAATTCTTTAACCATGTAAAAATAATGCGAATAAATTTTTTACAAATAACAAGAACAATAAATCGTTTGTTTTTTATAATTTCAAATATTTTATTAAGGAAATGCACAAAAATATAGTGAAAAAAAGACAATTCAAGTTTTACATGTAAAATAAAAAAAAGACAATTCAATGAAATAAATATAAAAAATATTTAAGCTAATAATAATAATAATAATAATAATAATAATAAATATAAATCAGTATTTAATTTAAAATAAAGCTTTTAAAATATTGCTTTTTTCGTTTAAAAAACATAAGTGGGCCCTTAAACCAAAACAAAACAATTCAGTCGGACTCCGAAGATTCTGGTTGAATGCCGAAATGTTGAGCAAGAAATGTGCTAAACCCTCTCGCTGCCTTACGAATTTCTTTGTCCGTTTTGAGCAAAGATTTTTGCAACTCTTCTGCTTCTTTTTTTTTTTGGGCAGATGATCTTCCGGAGCTTTGCGGTTGAATTGGTGAAAAAACTGCTCTAGAAGTAGTTTCCTCAGCTTCCTGCGATGTTTCGCCAATACTTGCTGGATCTGGGATATTCTCCTGTGCTGTCCTTTCACTATTTACCACCAATAGTGGGTTGATGTTATGGCGCTGTGAGCAATAGGTATGCATAAGTTCAAAATACGGCCAAGTTGTTGCAATATCTTACCTCTCTGTTCCAGAGCCTGTAGGAGGCTCTTTAATACTTTTGTATTTGTCTATTAAGTTGGACCATCTCTTCCGTAAACGGCTCCACTCTTCCTCTACTCCGCATCGCTCTCCAATGTGTTCCCAAGCGGATCTAATGTCCACGACCTTGCTCGTGAACAAATAGTCTAGTTCAATCCTGGCCTCAATGAACCGTTCGGTTTGAAGTTCGGACCCTAAAAGAAAACAATACATTAATAGGGTCCATTCGCTTCGATTTTATTTATAAGATATACTTACATCTCACAGAATATTTTCGTTTCCTGTTTTCTTCCATTTTATTCTTTTTATTTTATTATTTGTACGTTTTTCTTCTTGCGGGAATCAATTGATTTATTGCGGGCTGTCAAAAATATTTCATAAACAATGCTGCCAGATATTTCAACGAAAAACGCTCAGGTCTTTGGTACAACGCATTTTCACATAAAATATATAAAAATATTACGAGGAAATCACTAATAATTACCAATAAATTATAAGATAGTAAAAAATGCTTTATTTCTTTATAATTTTTTGTAGTATACATTATTTTTACAATTTTTCCTACTGGAAACTCCCACATTTTGTCCCTAAAAAACATGATAGAAGATGTGGCACCTTTACCAATTTAGTCATGAAAAGTCTACTCGAAAATTTACTAAATTTTAGACAAGCACTGCATTACCGACAAACTTCCAATAATTTAGAAAAGTCAATCAATTTAGATCAATTCCCACACGGCCTATATCATGTTCACATTAAGTTAAAGTTAGTGGCGTCCGTGGCGTAGTTGGTTAAAGTGCGTGGCCTCTATGTCAACAAACCTTGAGACCCAGGTTCGAATCCCAGCAGCGACAGAAAATTGTTTGAATTAAAATAATTTTTCTGTACGGCCGCCACCTCTCTGCAGACAATGGCAAACCTCAGAGAGTAATCAAAATGCCATATAAAGCTTCTTGAGAATAAGAACATTCCGTTCATCGCCGTTTGCAGTCGGCGTTAAACCTGTAGGTCCATTTCTCGGTCAATTGTGTACAAACTTAATAACACGCACAACACAATTGATCAGAAGAAGCTAGGTCAAAGTCCTTTCAAGGGCTGAAATTACCATTTATTTATTATTTATTATGTGGTTCCGGTAAGCTGCTAATCAGAAGAACACCTGAGTAAAGTAAACAATTTTATGTTTATTCAATTCAAAAACAAGAAATCTTTCTTCATATGGAGTAAAATTTGGCAGTCCATTGTTTTTATCCACTTTTATTTCATTTTGCGGCACAAAATCACAAAAAAAAACCTAAACACAACCCTGCAAGACAGCGCTAACAAGTTTACAAACACAATGAAACAAAATTTTGTGTATACTAACACATTCATACTGTATCATTTTATGTGAAACAAGGAAAAATATATGTGCTTGTATATCTTGCTCTTTTACCATCAAAATATAAACGAAAAAATTTTAAAACAGTCAAAATAAAATGAGCGGTGCAAAAAAGTTTTCGAAAAAATAAAATAAATTGTGTAAAATAACAAAATATAAGTAAAATAACATAGCATATAAGTGGTGTGAAAAAGCTGTGCTGTTTTCATTTTGTTGTTTTGAGTTTCATTAGCTTCCTTTTTTTAGTTAAAATTAATATGTTATGTGTCGAATATATTTATTTTAATTTGTCCATGCATTATTTTAACTTTAATATTGAAAAAATTGTAAAATTATATTTAAATATGTATTTTCTAACATTTATTAGGAAAATATCGAAATAAAATAATAAAAAATAGTAATAAAAAAAGTTTGTGTTTTTGTTTGAGCCAGGGTTTGAACTCGCGATTCGGACAGAGTAAGTTGGCATTAAAGGTCTGAGCTCTAACCATTACGCTACGGTGGGCAAGCGGCGGGCGGCCGTTAACTGTGTTTTAAATAAAAAGCCTACATTTGTTATGATTTTTCTTATGTAATATCCTATTGGTGTGTGGAGTGCAGCTTTAGTCTTTTTAAATGAACAAAACATGGGTGCCAGAACGAAATGCAAGATCACACGTATAGGACAATACTTGTTAGATTTTTCCCACCGCCTGAACAAATATAACGAGTTTTGTATGGATAATTTTATATGGGCCTAACAGATTTTCTGTTACGACTCGCGTTAAATAACAAGTTAGCTAACCCTGCAAGACAGCGCTAACAAGTTTACGAACACCATTACTATGTTTCCATGGCGAGTTAACTCGGGGTTAGGGTTTTCGTCGAGTTAAGAAAATGGCGTCGCTAACTCGATAGTGTTTCCATGCACAGCATCGAGTTGAGTCGAACTTGTCAATTTCATTTGCATTTTTGTTATTGTTTTACTAGCGAAATGGATACTAAATGGCCGCATTCACTTTGACAGATAGAACAAGACAGAATCTTACAAGTTTCGTGGAGTTTCGTGGAGTTTCGTGGATTTAACGAAACTCAACTCAACTCGCGTTTCCATAGCGAGTTAACCCCGAGTAAACCCCGAGTTAACTCGCCATGGAAACATAGTAAATGAAACAATATTTTGTGAGCACTAACACATACATACGGTATCATGTTATGTGAAACAAGGAAAATTATATCTGCTTATATATCTTGCTCTTTTATCATCAAAATATAATCGAAAAATTTTTAAAACAGTCAAAATAAAGTGAGCAGTGCAAATAAGTTTCCGAAAAAATAAATAAAATTATGTAAAATAACAAAATAAAATTAAATAATGTAGCAAATAAGTGGTGTGAAAAAGCTGTGCTGTTTTTGTTTTATTGTTTTGAGTTTAATTAGTTTCTTTTTTTTTTAGTTAAAATGAATATGTTATGTGTCGAATATATTTTAATTTGTTCATGAATTATTTTTACTTTAATATTGAAAAAATTGTAGAATTATATTTAAATATGTATTTTCTAACATTTATAAGGCAAATAACGATTTAAAATAATAAAAAATATTAATAAAAAAAGTTTGTGTTTTTGTTTGAGCCAGGGTTTGAACTCGCGATTCGAACAGAGTAAGTTGGCATTAAAGGTCTGAGCTCAACCCATTACGCTACGGTGGGCAAGCGGCGGGCGGCCGCTAACTGTGTTTTAAATAAAAAGCCTACATTTGTTATGATTTTCTTATGTAATATCCTATTGGTGTGTGGAGTGCAGCTTTAGTCTTTTTAAATGAACAAAACATGGGTGCCAGAACAAAATGCAAGATCACACGTATAGGACAATACTTGTTAGATTTTTCCCATCGCCTGAACAAATATAACGAGTTTTGTATGGAGAATTTTATATGGGCCTAACAGATTTTCTGTTACGACTCGCGTTAAATAACAAGTTAGCTAACAGTTACTGTTCTAGCTGGGGTAAGGGGCCCATATAAAATTATCCATACAAAACTCGTTATATTTGTTCAGGCGATGGGAAAAATCTAACAAGTATTGTCCTATACGTGTGATCTTGCATTTTGTTCTGGCACCCATGTTTTGTTCATTTAAAAAGACTAAAGCTGCACTCCACACACCAATAGGATATTACATAAGAAAATCATAACAAATGTAGGCTTTTTATTTAAAACACAGTTAGCGGCCGCCCGCCGCTTGCCCACCGTAGCGTAATGGGTAGAGCTCAGACCTTTAATGCCAACTTACTCTGTTCGAATCGCGAGTTCAAACCCTGGCTCAAACAAAAACACAAACTTTTTTTATTAATATTTTTTATTATTTTAAATCGTTATTTGCCTTATAAACGTTAGAAAATACATATTTAAATATAATTTTACAATTTTTTCAATATTAAAGTAAAAATAATTCATGAACAAATTAAAATATATTCGACACATAACATATTCATTTTAACTAAAAAAAAAAGAAACTAATTAAACTCAAAACAATAAAACAAAAACAGCACAGCTTTTTCACACCACTTATTTGCTACATTATTTCATTTTATTTTGTTATTTTACATAATTTTATTTATTTTTTCGGAAACTTATTTGCACTGCTCACTTTATTTTGACTGTTTTAAAAATTTTTCGATTATATTTTGATGATAAAAGAGCAAGATATATAAGCAGATATAATTTTCCTTGTTTCACATAACATGATACCGTATGTATGTGTTAAGGCTCACAAAATATTGTTTCATTGTGTTCGTAAACTTGTTAGCGCTGTCTTGCAGGGACTGTTCTAGCTGGGAACAGTTACTGTTCTAGCTGGGAAGACAGATGATATGAATTTTTCGCGTATTCACAATTGAAAAATTCACAATTAATGATTTAAGCGGAGGTTGCTTAACCCTGCAGTAGTCGCGCGGATTACATATGTAATCCAGTCATGCAAAATTATGAATTTCACAATTTTCTGCAATCGATATTCATTGATTTTACGTACTATAAGAATTATGTTTATGTTGTTTTTTTAAATAAATATAATATAAAATAAAGTAATAATGAAAATTAAAACAAATAACTAAGCATTTTCAAATTGCCATCGCTCATTTTAAACTTTAAAAAACGGATTACATATGTAATCCGCGCGACCACTCTCGTCACATATAGGTACGTGACTACTGCAGGGTTAAAGGGCTTACACATCGGCGAATCTGTTCGTAACACGGCGGCCATGTTCACACAAGTTCGCTAGTTAAGAAGCGATGTTCGACAGTTTGTCACACGGTTGGCCGTGTTTACAAAAATTTTTGATTTTCTCTGTCGAACAAGGGATGCTGTTGAAAATGATGACTAACAACAACAAAAATGAATGGCTTGTGTGACGAACAGGTTCGTTCAATTTGAACGCTTGCTTTTTCACACACGTTCGCTCCGCCGTATTGTTCGACGAACAGATTCGCCGATGTGTAAGCCCTTTTAATCAGCACTTGGTGAAATCGAAATTGTCTTTTAGCTATCGTATAGGAGTGTTCACATTGTCAAATTTTTCATCAAATTGTTGGTCAAACAGTTTGACCACACAAGTGTTCACATTCTCAAATTTTTCGTCAAATTTCATTATTTGCTTGCGCATCGAAGTGAAAACGTTGCCATGACGGAGCAATTTTTATTAATATTTTATTGAAACATGAACCAAACGAAGCAAACAAACTCTGAATGTGTCCGGAAATATTTTAAAAATTTGTTCCAGATACATTCTTCTGTTATTATCATGTTTATGCGATGTGTTCACGTTGAAATCTTTTTTCAACTGGCAAAATTTGTACTATAAACTTTGACGAGTGTTCACATTGTCAAATTTCTCTTCAAACTGTTGGTCAAACAACAGAAAAATCAAAATATTTTGATTTTCGTCAAACGATTTGACAAACAGTTTGATGAGTGTTTACACATCAAATTATCATCAAATCGTCGTCAAATCCCATATATATTTTTGTTTGTCAAACTGTTTGACCAATAATTTGATGAATGTGAACACTCCTTATGGTTAGTTATCTCCTGGTTAAGAGCTAGACTAACCGGACATTGAGAAAACGGCCCTTAATCGGTTAATTATAGAAAATGCAACCGATAATTGTAATTTTGGTTGCATCAAAGAACTAAGATATAAGGAAGTGATGTTATTGCCCAAAAGTGTGGTATTTTTCTTATTCGTGTTGGTTGACACAAATGCATAAACATTCACAAAGGGCCGTATTCAGTTGCATCGAAAAAGAAGGCGCAATTTGTTTCTGATTAGAATAACATATAAAACAGGTATTTAGAGTTATACGGTATTAATAAAACGTTTGATAATTAAAGACCTAATATATTAAAAGAAAATTGTATTGTAATACAGAAACATTCACTCAGGGCCATATCCGGTTAGATCGTAAAAGAAGGTCCAAACAGTTTCTAATTGGAATCACATATACAATAGATTCTGGATTAAATTGACTGATTTTGGAGCTAATTTAATTATATTATATAAAAATAATTAAATTATTATAAAATATGACAATAAAGTTTTGTTTTTATTGTAAAGGGTGATTTTTTTGAGGTTATGATTTTCATGCATTAGTATTTGACAGATCACGTGGGATTTCAGACATGGTGTCAAAGAGAAAGATGCTCAGCATGCTTTGACATTTCATCATGAATAGACTTACTAACGAGCAACGCTTGCAAATCATTGAATTTTATTACCAAAATCAGTGTTCGGTTCGAAATGTGTTTTATCGACAAATTTTGTTCAGCGATGAGGCTCATTTCTGGTTGAATGGCTACGTAAATAAGCAAAATTGCCGCATTTGGAGTGAAGAGCAACCAGAAGCCGTTCAAGAACTGGCCATGCATCCCGAAAAATGCACTGTTTGGTGTGGTTTGTACGCTGGTGGAATCATTGGACCGTATTTTTTTAAAGATGCTGTTGGACGCAACGTTACGGTGAATGGTGATCGCTATCGTTCGATGCTAACAAACTTTTTGTTGCCAAAAATGGAAGAACTGAACTTGGTTGACATGTGGTTTCAACAAGATGGCGCTACATGCCACACATCTCGCGATTCTATGGCCATTTTGAGGGAAAACTTCGGAGAACAATTAATCTCAAGAAATGGACCGGTAAGTTGGCCACCAAGATCATGCGATTTGACGCCTTTAGACTATTTTTTGTGGGGCTACGTCAAGTCTAAAGTCTACAGAAATAAGCCAGCAACTATTCCAGCTTTGGAAGACAACATTTCCGAAGAAATTCGGGCTATTCCGGCCGAAATGCTCGAAAAAGTTGCCCAAAATTGGACTTTCCGAATGGACCACCTAAGACGCAGCCGCGGTCAACATTTAAATGAAATTATCTTCAAAAAGTAAATGTCATGGACCAATCTAACGTTTCAAATAAAGAACCGATGAGATTTTGCAAATTTTATGCGTTTTTTTTAAAAAAAAAGTTATCAGGCACTTAAAAAATCACTCTTTATTTCCACACCACCTTTGAGGCATACAATTTGGTGCGTTACCGATATTTTATTGGGTAATAATAATATAATATAATGTAATATAATATAATATAATATTATATAATATAATATAATTTAAGATCCACAATATGCGGAAATCTGAAAAAAAATAAAAAATAACAATTATGTATCATAAACTTAGCTGAAGACAAAAGCGCCCCAAAAGTGTGTTAAAGAGTGAAAAAATAATGCGCCCCTGAAGCAGGGCTTGCGTTTTGACAACTGTGGTCGCATGAAATTGGCGCGATTATTTTTTTTTTGCTGAGAAGACTGGTGAACAGCTGACGATCGCTCAGTAGTGTCAAAAAAACACACACTGTCTCGCTCGCTCAATTTACGAATTCGGCCACAGTTCACGTATACTGTATGTGTAGACAACACCACTTCCTTATATTTTAGTTCTTTGGCCGTGTGCTATTCGGAAACTTTTCACTCGGATGATGAAATTTTGACAGTCTGAAAGAGAATATTTGGCACTTGTGAGGTGAATATGATTGTCAAAAATTCATGTAGCCCCAGGGGCTAGTATAATTTTTGACAATCGGAAAGAGAATTTTTGACACAAGCAAAAATGAAAAAAAAACACTTGTGAGTTTGTGAGTCGTAAAGAAGTTAAAAATTTTGTGTTTCCGACAGCATAGCAACCAGAATCCCTAATTTTCAATATAAATCAACAATTTCGCAAATTAAATTAAATTCTTGTGCTAATGCACTGCCAAAATCTAAAACGTCAACATTTCTAGTTGTCAAAATTTCATCGTCCTTTTGGCACAGCAAAAATTACAATTTTATTTCAACAGACAGAAATTGTATTCAACTCAGTAAATTCTCTCCTACCACGAGTGAAAAGTTTCCGAATAGCACACGGCCTTTGGGTTGCATTTTCTCTAAATGTAAAAGATTATTGTAATAGGGTTTGCATATTTTTGACATAACTCTTGTTTAGTTACAGGCCGTCTCCACGATACATTACCCATGCCCATGGTAGAATTATAAGGTAGGGCCGACTCCGAGAAGAATGGAGTGGAAAGCAGCGAAAAAGGGGGCTAGTTGTCAAAATCAGCTGTTCACATCGAGTTTCTTTATGTTCATGTTTCGCAGTTGATTTTAGGTTAAACTTTTTAGAATATTTTTTTCAAATTTAAGACTTCCGCAGGATTTTATAGATTTATTTACAATGTTTTTTCAATATTTCCACTCAAATTAACACAAACTTAACACACGTGTCCGCACTATTTACAAATTGAAAACATGATATTTCTTTTTTCATTTGACATTTCCACCAACTTCGTCATTTTGACAACTACCCAACCTTTTCACTATCCACTTTTCGTTGACACGTGAGGGCACTGAGCGACTCGGCCCTACCTTATAATTCTACCATGCCTTATAATTGATATCACATATATCAAGACTTGAGCGCCAGCTGTCAAAAGCTGCGTTTTTTCACGGGAGATCAGATGATTTATGCAAAAAACTATTCGCATCAATTGTGCGATGTTGTTTTAACCACAAACAGATGGCGCTATGTTATACATAAGATAAACAGCTGACGTAATTTTTAAGCCGACAAATAAGTTTGCGAAAATAAGTTGCACCTAAACAAAACAAATTAAATCAAATGTTTAACAAATTTGAACATAATTAACTCTTCTTTATTTATTTGCATTGCCTCAAGCTCAAAATTTATGTTTGGATTATAATGCTGCCAAACTTTATAAATGTCAAATTATGCAGTACTGCCAATTTTTCGGACACCCAGCGCTATCTTGCCATCAATTACGACCAAGTGTTGCCTACTTTTACTGTTGCTGCCTTAACACTTAAAAACATCGAATTGGATCAATTGAAATGATCCAGCTCACTTGCTGGACCATGTGTTGTTTTTGCTTTGCGTGCAAAAACGATGATATGATCCTGATCTCCCATGAAAAAAACGCAGCTAAAATGTGTAACAGCATTTGCTTAGTGGAGATTTTATGAAATGGCATGTTAGTTGAAATTATTTATTAATTTCATTTCGAATGCATTTTAGAATCCATTTTTAATTGTATTAAAAGTGATTTAAATTCTAATTAGAAGCGTAATTCGAATCATAATTAAATCGAAGAGCCACAAAATTCCTAATCCCTCCTTAACATTATTAAAATGTCAACTTTCCGTACAAGGGAAAATCATTTTATCATAAAAAAACATCGTAAAAATCAAACAAATCATATATATTATATACCAAATGAAAGATAAATTATCAAGCTTCAATAATCCCATAAATCATAATAATTACAGTAGTTTTAAAGAAAATAACGGTTTTATGTAAGCAAATATTTTATTTTTATGTATAAATAGCTATAAAATATGAAAAACTCAACGGATTTGGTTAATTTTAAATTTATATGAAAGCTTAATATCGGTTATATACCAAGAAAGTGGCACCGTGTGCAGTGGGTAGAAAGTTTTTTCAATTGAATTAATTTTTTGTTCGGCAGGTTGGAAATGTTTCTGCGATTTCTTAGCGATCCAGGTTTCCGATTGCGAATTGCAAAAGAAGAAGGAATACATCGCACAACCGTCTGTAAAACAGTGAAAATGGTTCTAAAGAAAGTTATGAATAAAGCGCATTTGTGGATTAAATTTCCGAATAATAGTCACAAAATCAGACTGGCTCAAAAACAGTGGTCATTAAGATTTGGCTTTCCTTGCGCTATTGGAGCAATAGATTGCACACATGTTGCAATACAAAAACCACCAAATCATGGCGATGAGTAAATTAATCGCAAGGGTTTTTGCAGCATCAACGTTCAAGCAACCTGCAATGCTAACGAGGAGTTCACTTCGATTGATTGCAATTAAAGGGCTACACAAATGCATTTGAATCGCTTTACAAATCATTTGTGTGGTGCGCAATTACTTTCGCTCTTTTACTCTCAATTGTGGATAGCGTTGGCGTGAGCGCAAATACTTGGTAGTGTGCGTAAATAAAAAACTAGTTGAAGGCAAAACAAATGAGTTATTGACTCTCACTCAATATTTTTGTAAATAAAAATAACTTGCAAGAGGAGTACAAGTAAGCAAGTAGTATAAGTATTTGAGTATTTTAGAAGATAAATTTTCATTGCATGTGTGGTTATAAGGGAGGGCAGGAGAGGGTTAATATGTATGACCAACCCCCATTACTTTTGCAAGAGGAATATGTTTTTCTTTTGGGACCCTGTTCAAGTGTAAGTGTAGGGTATAAATAAACAAAAATCATAAAATTTGTATGGGAACCCACCTAACCGAGCGTTTCCACCGCCCGAACGAACGAAGATTTCTTCGTTCGTTCAGGCAGTGTAAATAGTTTGGTCCGAACCAAGGTTCGGAACATTGGTTTTTTACAAAATGCTCGCAAGCGCTATTCGCGCAGTGTAAACACTTTTCCAGCACGAACGAAGAAATCTTCGGCTCTGATCGGCCGACGCTCGATCTTTTTGGGCGAATCCAGTGCTTATTTGCGCATAAGTAGTAGATTTGTTGAAATGGTAGTTAATAACGTAGGAAAAACAAAAAAGAGAGAAAATATATTGAAAATTTAACGCAAAAGAACTTTGTTTTACTTTGTTATTTTATTAGCACTTGATATAAGCAAATTATTTATATAATATTCTTTATATAATAAATTCTTTACATAAATACTTACATAAAACCTAAATTAAAAGGCATAAAAGTAGTAAAAATTAATCAAATTTAGTACGTTTGCATAAACAAATTTGCAAAGGACGATCCTCACAAGGCAACGCGTGAGGGTCAAGGGGGCGATCTTCACATGGCAACGTGTCTGACTGCCTCAACCTGGTGAGGCCAGCATTATCCATGTCGAACTCGTCTCAAGTCGACTCAAACCTCTGCGTGGTGTCCTCTAGAAACGGCAAACTGGCAACCGTTAGTTTGACGGCTAATGTGAGCGGCGGGCTCCCCCTGCCTTTAAAGGGTTGTGCGTTGGGTTTGAAGCCCACCACGTAAAAACAAAATTTCAATGAAACGCATAAGAAATAAGATAAAAATGATCCCCAAATCTGATGACGACTACCGCAAACGAAAAACTGACAATGATTTACGGATATGCACCTGGAACGTCCGAACCCTTAATTGGGATGGTGCCTCTATCCAACTGATAGATATCTTAGAAAGATACAAAGCTGATATCACTGCAATCCAAGAAATGCGATGGAAGGGACAGGGTTGCTTACGGCAAGCATCCTGTGATATCTACTACAGCGGCCATGCGGAGAAGCACGAATTTGGATGCGGATTCGTGGTTGGCAAGCGACTACGGCATCATGTCCTGCGATTCACACCTGTGAACGAACGACTTGCCATAATCCGTGTCAAGGCAAGATTCTTCAATATAAGCCTGATTTGTGCGCACGCTCCGACAGAAGACAAGGACGATGAAACCAAAGACAGCTTCTACGAGCGCCTTGAAGAGGCCCATGAGCGCAGCCCCCGCCACGACATAAAAATCGTGCTTGGTGACTTCAACGCCAAAGTGGGAAAAGAAAATATCTTTGCTCCAACAGTCGGAAAGTTCAGCCTCCACGACAATACCTCCGATAACGGAATGAGGCTGATTGACTTTGCCGCAGCGCGAAACATGGTCGTTAGTAGCACTAGATTCAAGCATCTCGATATTCATAAAGCAACTTGGCTGTCTCCTGATCAAAAGACGCGTAACCAAATTGATCACGTTTTGATTGACGGAAGGCACTCTTCCAGTGTTTTAGATGTACGCACGATCCGTGGTGCCAATATAGACTCGGATCATTATCTTGTCGCAGCCAAGATCCGTACACGCCTGTGCGCAACGAAGAATGCGCGCAATCCAGCACAGAGAAAGCTAGACGTCGAAAAGCTGCAATCAAAACAAACAGCCGAAGACTTCGCTACTCGACTCTCACTCCTGCTTCAAGAAAGCACTCCTCCGATCGACGATATATGCGCGCAGTGGAATCACATTTCCCACTCTATGCGTACGGCTGCCGAAGAGGTGTTAGGCTATCACCGCCCTTGCCGAAACCAGTGGCACGACCAAGAGTGTCGCGACGCCACTGCAGAAAAAGACGCCGCCTACAAAGCCACCCTGCAGTCGGTTGTAACGCGTGCTGCTAAAGAGCGATACAAAGAAAAGAGGAGGGAAGAGAGACGCATTTTCAGGCGAAAGAAAAGGGAAGCAGAAATGCGTGAGTGCGAGAAAATTGAGATGCATGGTGACAGGAATGAGGTCCGAAAATTTTTCGAAAAAATAAGACGCCTGGCCGATGGTTTCAAGACCGGGGCCTCTTCCTGCAAGGATGAAAATGGGAATCTAGTGACAGATATCCAGAGTACACTGATGATGTGGAGGGAACACTTCTCTAGGCTTCTGAATGGTGACGACGACAACAATCCCGCCAATAGAGATGATATCCCGGAAATCCCAATTGTGGACGACAGCGTTGAAGTTCCGCTGCCCGACCATAGTGAAGTCTTGAAAGCTATAGCTCGGCTTAAAAACAACAAAGCCGCAGGAGCCGATGGCTTACCGGCTGAGCTCTTCAAGAATGGAGGCGAAACTCTATTTAAATGCATTCATGAGCTTCTATGCAGAATATGGTCGGAAGAATGCATTCCAAACGATTGGAACCTCAGTGTGCTCTGCCCAATCCACAAGAAAGGCGATCCCACAATTTGCGCCAACTACCGTGGGATAAGCCTTCTGAATATCGCATATAAGGTCCTGTCGAGCGTACTATGTGAAAGACTAAAGCCCATCGTAAACCAGCTGATTGGACCTTATCAGTGTGGCTTCAGACCTGGTAAATCCACCATAGACCAGATATTTACGCTACGACAAATCTTGGAGAAGACCCTAGAAAAACAGATCGACACACACCATCTTTTTGTCGATTATAAAGCCGCCTTCGACAGTCCTATAAGGAATTATCTATACTCCGCCATGTCTGAATTTGGTATTCCTGCAAAGCTCATCCGTCTTTGCAGAATGACACTGAGCAACACCAGCAGCACAGTTAAGATCGGGAAGGATCTCACTCCTCCATTCGATACCAAACGAGGTTTCAGACAAGGTGATTCCTTATCGTGCGACTTTTTCAACCTGATGATGGAGAAGATCATCCGAGCTGCTGATTTGAGACGCAGCGGCACGATATTCTACAAAAGTATTATGCTGCTGGCGTATGCTGATGATATCGATATCATTGGCCAAGTCAGTGCAGCATTCTCCAGCATCATTTGGCGAAGTCAGTGCAGCATTCTCCAGATTAGCGAAAGAGTCGAGTCGAATGGGTCTTGCAGTGAACGCAGATAAGACGAAATACCTAGTGTCAACAAATAAACAGTCCCAGCGTCTTGGAAACCACGTCACTGTTGACAACATCTCCTTCGAGGTTGTTAAGGACTTCGTCTACCTGGGATCCAGCATTAACTCTTTCAACGATGTTAGTATTGAGATAAAACGAAGGATAACTCTTGCCAACAGGTGTTACTTTGGGCTGAGTAGGCAATTGAGAAGCAGAGCCCTCTCTCGACGAACAAAACTCACGCTCTATAAGTCACTAATCATGCCCGTCCTATTATATGCAGCACAAACCTGGACGTTGAGCAGTTCTGATGAAAAGACTCTGGGAGCCTTCGAGAGAAAGATCCTTCGTAAAATCTTCGGTCCAATCTGCGTCAATGGCGAGTACCGAATTCGATGGAACCACGAGCTGTATGAGCTGTACGCTGACATCGACATAGTTAAGCGCATTAAAATCGAGCGGCTCCGCTGGCTAGGTCATATTGAGCGAATGGAAAACGACGCTCCAGCGAAAAAAATATTCGATTCGGTGCCCGGTGGTGGTCAACGCAGAAGAGGACGCCCACATATTCGTTGGAAGGATCAGGTGTTGGATAACCTGACCACGCTTGGTGTTTCCAACTGGCGCCAGCAAGCGCAGAACAGAAATGGCTGGCGCAATTTCTTATACGAGGCCAAAACCGACTTACGGTTGTAAGCGCCAGATAAGTAAGTAAGTAAGCATAAACAAATATTGATCAACGCTGATGCTCGCAAGCATTGAATTTAAGTGTTTCCACTGCACGAACGAACAAGATGGCGACTTACCAATGTTCGCAACTTGTGTTCGTGCGGTGGAAACAGTTGGACCGAACGAAGAATTCATCGCGACGATTTGTTCGCGATGATTTCTTCGTTCGTTCGGGCGGTGGAAACGCTCGGTAAGGAGGGTTCGGAGTGGATAGCTCCCAAAGGGAAAAATGTTCCTATTAAAAAAGTAATGGGGGTCGGTCATACATAATAACCCTCTCCGACCCGCCATTTAAGCTGAAAATACTGATAGTTGTAACTAGTTAAGCACACTGACAATGTCTTTTGATTTTAATATACGCAAGTATTTGGAGTACAAGGAAGAACTATATAGTTATTTTTTTCATTTGCCTGATAGCGGACGATAACTTTTATAACTGACGAGAGCAAGTTGCGTATGCATTTGATGCGAGAGAGAGTGAGTTAAAATATTAATTGTTATCTGAACAACAAGTAACGCGCTTACGCTATCTCTTTGCTGAATTATTCTGCAAGTGATGTGCTTAACTTAAAGTACTTGGTGTAATCAAAGAAACAAATGCATTTGTGCAGCCCTTTAATAGCAATTGGCCAGGATCAGTGCACGATAGTTGCATTTTGAAGCGATCTCGTCTTTTCACGCATATGAATAGTCAGCGCAGTGATGCAATAATTTTAGGTAATATCGGGTATGGCATTCGACCATGGCTATTAACACCATTTAAGACCCCAGCGAATCTGCACGAAAAAAATTACAATAAAATACACGCAAAAAATCGTGTTATAATAGAACGTTGCTTTGGACAGCTAAAGAGGCGATTCCCTGTTTTGCAATACAAATTGCGAGTCGCTTTGGAAAAAGTTGCGTCAGTAATTGTAAGCTGTGTGGTACTGCACAACATAGCCAAATTTCTTGGAGACGATTTCGAAAATGACTGTGAAACCTTTCAAGAGGATGAATAAGAGGAAGAGAATGATACAGATCCGTCAGATAACTGCAGAGAACTAGGTAAAAGGAGAAGGCAAGAAATATAAACGAATATAAAAGAAATATAAAGCATTTCTTCTTCAAAAGAGTCATCTAATATTTCCACCTCGAATTCTTCTTTTCCCATACTTTCATCATTTTCTTTTTTTCTATTTTTTCCTTAATTTCTTCTTGCTTCTTTTCTTGTTCTTTCTTCTTTTCTTCCCTTTCACTTATATCTAAATTTAACAATTTGAGCTGTCTTAACAGGACCTGTCTTTGAAGCTCTTGGGTGGTTAGATTTTTTGTCTCCTCTGTTTCATCATCAAATTTGCATTTCTTTTTAATATTTTTGGAGTTCTCTACTTCATCACAAACTTTCCTCTTATCTGGTTTTGGCGTTTCTAGCTCCACATAATCTGGAGATATTTCCGTCTCAACACCAAAGTCCACATCTATAGCACCTAGAATAATTTGTAATTATAATAATGAAATTTTCATTAAAACATAAAGGTACCAGCAATTTTATTAAAGACTGGATTCGATTCTTCCTCCATCAGTTGCAGCAAACCTCTCTCCCAGTCCTTTAAATTTATTGGTTTGTTGCCTGTTGCACGCAAATCTGTTTTTTTTTACATCGTTTCGCATGTTTTGTATTTTTTTTTTTTAGTTGGCTCACTGTTGTTTCCTGTCCAAACCTTAGCAAATATTCCTGACGAAGTGAAGAATATGCATTCTCCTTTGCCAGCCTCACTGACGGCACTTGTGACTTTTTAAACACAATTTTATAATTTTGCAGATAATCATAAAATCTTGCGCTATTTTTATCGCCCATCGTGCCAAAAACGAATAAAATTACTAAAACAAACTAATAGAGTTACCAAACTATTTTAACATAAGTTTTGCTAAGATTTTATTAGAAAAATTACCACATTTTTTAACAGTGGCAACTCTGAAATAGTTTCTGTCAGCTGATTTTGCAGATACATATGTTTTAATTTTCCAGTACTAGCTATCACTTTTCAGTACTAGCTATGTAGTACTAGCAATGATTTATTCACACCTTTTCTAGTTTAAAATTTTCAGCATAGCTAGTACTGATAGGTAAAAACTAGTACTAATACTTAGTACTATATAGTATAAGCTACGTTTTTATTCACTCCGCCCAGTGTGTGTGGTAAAGTTGGTTACTGCAACCATCGCATTGTGTATGGTAAAATTTTAGAAAGTTCTGCTTTTTGGTTACACTTCCAGATTTGCTTTGGTCGCAGTGTGTATGGGCCGCATTATAGAAAATGTTTTCTTAAAAAATTTATAGCTTGGAAGCAAATCGATATATATATTTTTCCTCTGGCTATTCTTATTTTTATTGAAAGTACTTTACGAATCCATCGGCAAATCGTGGCGCCCCGGAAATCGTAGTCTCCCCAAAAAAGCACTTAATTTTCGCATAACTACAATGCTTCTTTGTCTCATAGTTCTTTGGTAATCAATTTGAAAGCAAGATATTGAACATAACTGTAGCGTGAAATGTGGCAACATTAAAGTTCCCAAAGTCATAGACAATGACCATTCACAGATGGCGGTATACCCGATGGGAAGGCAAAATTCAACGAAAGATATCTCTGATTTTTTCGTTTCGTAAAATTTTTCGACGCGTCTCCATTTTGCACTTTTGCAGGCCGCATGAAAATTTGTGAAAAATTGTGAATAATTGAAAAATAATTGCAAAAATAAGGCTGAAGGCTTAATATAACTTTAGTTTGGTATTTAGGATACTTTATGTCGCTTAATAACGTTGGTTCTTGCAGCAATTTCTAATTTTATACACTCCAAAATCGTGTCGGTCGGAGACTCAAGTATTCAGAATGCTTATGGAAGGCAGCGCCAAGTCGTAGACAACCAACTGAATTGCAGACTTGCGTTGCTGGACGCACTAAAAACCTGTGAATCCATTACAAATAAGAAACAGCGATAAAGTAAAAATTATTAATTATAAATACAATTTTGAAATTAAAATCGTTGACTTACAGAGCCAAGCCCGGCCAATGCATGTGAAATTTAGAATAATATAAGGGCTACTTCATTTCACAAAATTTCGCAAGATTTTTTAAAATACAAATTGTTTATTTGGGTTCACCAAAAAATTATAAAAGATGATGTTTACGGTAAGTTGCAAACGCAAAATACTATTTCAAAGATTATGTATGGGGGTAACTTTTCAGTCTGTCTGCATTCAATCTTGACAATTGAGGTTAAGAACGATTAGTATATGAATAAATCTTTTTATTTTTAATTTAAAAAATAGGGGACAAATCAACAGCAGGACACTCGATTCAGCGACAAAGAAAAAAAACTGATGAAACAAATGAAGTTCGGCGATTGCTTAAACAAACGTGTGGACATGTCTAAAGTTAAACTGGACGTGATACGCCCATGGATAAGCAAGAAGATAACCGATATTCTACACATTGAGGACGATGTTGTGGTGGAATTTGTGTACAACCAGTTGGAGGAGGAGAAATATCCTTGTCCGAAAAAAATGCAAATCAATATGACTGGATTTCTGAATGGCAAGAATGCTCGGCAGTTCATGGGGGAACTCTGGGCGCTATTATTGTCAGCTCAGGAAAGCGAAAGCGGCATACCGGCGGAGTTTATACAGCAGAAAAAAGATGAAATTTTAAAGCGGGAAGAAGAGCTGCAGGCAAAGCGTGATCGTTCACGTTCTCCCTATGAAAAAGATCGTGACAGAGATAATGATCGCGACAGGGACAGAGGTGGTCGCAGAGATCGTGGTGGCAGAGATCGCTCCAAAGAGCATTCTATACATCGTGATCTTCCAGCGAGCACTCTGAGCGCTATTGAACAGGTTAGATCGCAATTGTCAGCTAAATCTAGGTCTAAATCGGTTGAGGGAAATAATTTAGGTAACAATAACGTCACATCTAAAAACAGTTCTAACGAAGGTACTACGCGAAACCGTTCAAAGTCACCCAATCTTAAAGCAGCAGATTCTGCTGATAGATCACGTAATCGTTCGCGTGAGCGCAAACGCACTCGAGAGCGTTCAGTACATCGTGCTACGTCACGTGAGCGTAATTCATCAGTTTCTCGACGTCGAAATTCGCGTGATCGTGATCGTAGGCGTTCCTCGCGTTCACCTAAACGTCGTTCACCAGACCGCAAACGTAAAAGCAGTCGTTCTAGAGACCGAAGTGGACGCAACCGAAAGTCTCGCTCAAACTCACCACCCCCAAAGAGTCGTGATGACTCAAAAACCAGGAACTCACGTCGTTCTGTTGATAAAAGGTCGAAAACTAAATCACCAGAAAAACGAAAGCAATCTCCAAAAACCGAAACAAGAAAATATTCACCATCTCCAACGTCTAATAAGCCTGCCACAAATGGCATCGAAAACGCTTCTGCGTCTTCAGATAAAAAGCTAACAAAAATTCAAGGAAAACTGATGGATTTTGCTGCTGGTTCCAAAAAATCTGCAAGCCGCTCTCGCTCCAGAAGCAAGAGTTCCCGCCGAAGTCCTGCTAACGAAAGAAAGTCTGGAATTAAAACTAAGTCTCGTTCAAGGTAACTAGAAATCTGAATTATTTATCAATTGTTTATAAATAATATTCCATATATATATAGATCATTACCGAAAAAACGCAACAGAGCAAGGACTTCGTCTAGCCGTTCTTCGAGCTCATCTCGATCGTCCCCAGCATCTGACCAAAAGAAAAAACCTCGTCGCTCTGTATCGCGAGGGTCAAGAAGCATATCTGCTTCGCCCGACAACAGGAGAGACGATTTCGAAATTCAAAAGAGTAAAAATAGTGTGCAAAAGAAGCGCCAATATCGTAACAACCGGAATTCATCATCTGGCAGTTCCTTAGATAGAGGTGCTGATGATCGTCATGGCGATAAGCGACGAGAGAGCTATAGACGCCCATCACCTCGTGGAAGGAGTCCAGTCAACATACGCAGTCAACGTTCCAGGTCTCGTCGTCGTTCACGATCAAGAAGTCGTTCGCGATCGCGTATACGTAACCGTTCACGCTCCCCAATGAGACGATCTCGATCACCAAGACGGTAAGCCGGATTAATTATCGTTAACATGTATCAATCTGCACAAAATCTAGAAATTTTGGAAAAGTGACTTAAGTAACATTTTCAACCGTCCCCTGACAGCTAGATATGATTTGGCGTCTGAAACGTTTTTATTTCATGCAACTATTTTTGGTGGTGATTGTAATATTTTAATGGAAAAACTAAATTAAAATGCTTCAAAATGTTTTGCTTGATTTATTTATGTGTAAAATCAAATTGTTCTACCAATGAAGCATAATTTAGGATTTTTAGTTAAGGGGACTTTCTTATGAATTTTTGAAAAACACATAAGATTTGTTTAAAAAGAAACTATTACATTAAATAGCAATATTCCTTCTATGCATTTTTAAATATAAGTTCAAGTATATAAAAAAATATTTGCGATTTTAATTCCCCTTGACTGCTGTGGAGGGCGTCGTGCAAAATGTCTGTTTTAGACTGTTTAGGACACTTGTAACAAAGGCTATGTTCGGAAATGCAGCAAAAATGCGCAACATGCTTATACAGTGGAAGTATTACGTTCTGAAATGCAAATCTAGCAGCACTGCACATGTCATGTGTTTTGTAATGTCAATTATACATCAGCAGTTGTGCATTTATTGCATAATTTTTGATTACACTGCGTACGCTTGTGTTTTTGCGCGTTCCATTGTTGCAGGCTGTGCATTTCTTTGCATTTCCGAACACAGCCAAATCTCCTGTAAAAAATTTTCGCAAAATTCAAAATGGATTCTATTTTAAAGAATCAAAACTAGACAATAAACCTTTAAAATACAAAGTTCATTATATTTTGATGCTTTTATATGAATAATTCTGAAAAAACCCCCTATATAAAAAAGGGAGTAGTTTTTTTAAGTTTTATATGCTTATTACCTAGTTTTTCTTATAAACAACCAACAATTTTTTTACCACAATCTATTCATGTGCGGACGTCTTGACAAATATAACATAAACTTTTCTAGTGAGAATTTCTTTACAAATTTTAAATCGAAATATTTAAAAAAAAAATTGATTTCTGGAAAATTATTCATAAGAAAGTCCCCTTAACATTAACAAGTTGGCTGAGTTTCAAAACGTGTTTAGACAAAGCATCAGTGTGAATTTTCTTTGAAATGGTGGTTAGTAGATTCACCAAAACTGCGCAACAAAAGCATGCTTAAAAATAACAATCCAGTTGCGGAGATTTAGTGAATGTACCAAGAAAAAATTGGAAGAAAAACCACACTGATGATGTGTATAAACACGTTTTGGAACTCAGCCGTTCACTCAAACCCAGCAAACCTAAACCTCCCATGTTATGAAGAATATAACGAAACGAAAATAAAATGTGATATTGCTTAGTACCGATTATTAATTGCATTTTCTTACACCAGAAAAGTAATTATGTAAATATATATCGAAGCGAGTCAATTATAATAAGTCTATATAATCATCGGATAATTGGACATGATATCTACCTTACAACTCTATAAAACGCGATAATTTGTCATGCATTCCCTTCTCAGACGGAAAGTCTGAGATTTTCATAATCACCGAAAAAAATATTTGAGAAACAACGCGACATGGTACTATGTATCTAATCTAAAGTGCAATAACTTGAATAAGTGCAATATCACTGTAAATGTGCCAAAGGGATCTTGTGCTTACGATACAACTTCTACATTTTTAAGAGATAAAGTTTAAGTATATTCGAAGTTATGAAGGTTTTGTTATTTTAGTCGGAAAAAAGTAATTATGATTCTTATCAATAAAGTCATATTTCCCACTCAGGTTAGTAGGCCCCTTGTAGGGAGGGGAAACCGGCTCAGACTACCGTTTACGCGGTCAGGCTCATAAATATGACTCCTTTGTGTTTTATTTGTTTTAAAAAGAACTTACTTTTTTTTTGTTATCTTTGGAAGTGCTGCTCTTTCCGTTGTTTCTAAAAACAAAAAAAAAAAAAAAAAAAAAAACTGACCGCTAAAATTGAATCGTGGTCTCTTCTGGAAAATGTTGATCTCAAAAGTAGCAAATATTTGTAGAATTTTTGACCCGTAAATTCTGTCGTCATAGCATTTGAACTGCTAACAAGTACTAAAAAAAAAATAAAAAAGCAAACAATTTTTTTAATTAAAATATGGTAAATAAATTTAATTTTTGATAATGTTTGCGCTCTTTAACGGATCATTTAACAATTATACGCAATTGTAAAATGGCTGGTAAGAACCCAATACCAGCACCTGTAATTGACTTAATTAAAAAAGAATTGGAAGAATTACTAAGATCAAGTTCCACAAGTTAATGATTTTATTCGAAAAGGTCGTTATACACAGGTTGTTAATACACAGAAAACCAAGTAATACCAATCTTACATTCAAAATATTGTTGGTCTAATATGATACTGTTTTGTAAGTTAGAAACAAATTTTCGAGTTAAAAGGAAAAACGTGAATTATTATGAAAGAATGGCAGGGCCGCAACAGCTACTACAAGGCGGTGCAATGAGTCCCTGGTCTAAGTGACGTTTTTCTTATTTGCTTACCAAAATTAATTTGAGAAGCCATTGTTGCTTAAACCGATTTAAGTGTATAATGTTGAATCTATGTTTCATCACAGGTCACTAATCGACGCATAAAATCGCTCGAATCATGGTTAGATATTGCTCAAAATCATGGACTCTTTCATGGTCTTTTTCAGTCGATTGGTTACACACTAGCTTTTGCATACCTAAAATTCTCCATCATGCAAAATGGAAACCCAGTTGATATCTTTGTAGCCTTAACTATACCACACACTTTCACTTTCCGGTTAATACGATAATTTCTAATACGAAATGGATTCTGTGGATTATTCCTGCAGTTGCTCTTTTGGTCAAACTGAGCGCTCTTCATCGACCGTATTTAAACTTCGGCCCAGTCGAAGATCATTCCTTACTAGTTATTTATAACATTGAACTTATATTTATAATATTGAAGATTCAAAATTCTTCCACTTTCACAAATTCCAATTTTTACAAAATTTTAAATTGAATTTAAACGTTTATTCTGGAGATTGAGATTGCTCCGGAATTCATATATTTTCACATACTCAGCAGGAATGTTGGAAAAATGTAAATTGGAACTATGTAGTAAGAAATGATCTTCGACTAGGTCGAAGTTAAAAAAAACCTCCCCGGCCGAACCAAAGTATATTCAAAGTTTTAAGCAGCCAATAAAATATTTATCTGTGAAAACATTTTTGTTTAACGGAAAATATTGGCTTTTGTTCTATTTTATTTTCAAATAATGTAGATTTAATAATCAGAGTGCATATTAAAGCTCATTTACAAAATTTCAAGCCCACACACACTTAAATTCAATCAATTTTTCTACCCCACGTTTAAGAAATGTAAAAGATAATTCATACATAATTCATTCATCAGGAAGGAATTTGTAACGCCCATAAGGAGGCGTGATAGCATAGAAATATATATATACATATATTCTTGATCACCATCAGTCGATTTAGTCATGTCTGTGATCACGATTACAGCCGTAATTTTCATGCTAACTTCAAGAAATCTGATATTTAGGCTTGTATCTAAAAAATAAAGACCCAAGTTCGAAAATCGGATGAAAACCACGCCTACCTCCCATACAAAGTGACTTTATCAAAACGATAAAATCTCTTACAATTCTACAAAATTTAATATTAATTAAATTAAATTGAATTAAATTAAATGAACATATAATCTGAACAGCAATTGATCATAAGAAGATAGGTCAAAGTCCTTTCAAGGGCTGAAATGGCCAGTTATTTATTTTTTATTTTTAATCTGAGTATGAAATCCAAATCGAATAAAAAACCCGCCTACCCATACAAAGTGACTTAATCAAAAAAGTAAAAAATCCCTAAATTGCACAAAAATTAAAGCATGGACTTGAAATTTTGCAAATGAGCTTTGATATTTAATTTGCATTCTAAGTATGAAATTTAACAAAATCGGGTGACTTTGGTTCGGCCGTGGGGGTATTTTAGCTTCAGTCCAGTCGAATATAATTTATTTGTCGATTGAAAGCAGAGTATATATTGGTAAAAGTATATACGTTTGTGAAAATATTTTTTTGTAAATGAAAATAGTACTTTATAAACCAACATTTTTACACACTAGTAGAAGTTTATTTTACGCAAAAGTGATGTGCAATGTCTTAACCCATTTTGTGCCGCTGTTCGAGTTTTCGAACAGTAATTTTTGCTATTTTCAACACAATTTTTTTCTATGACGAAGTATACGCGATGCAAAATGCAATGATTTAGTTTTATAGGAAACTAGCTTTTCCCGGCGCGCGTTGCTGCACCCTGCAACTATATGGGAACATAATAGGTGTATTCAAAACTTTTCTTAGATTCATAGTTTAACACCACTGTTATTTTCCACTGCCCGTTACAGTTTCCCAGTAGCAGGAGATCACCAAATAGTAACTCCATTTTGAGTTTGTAAGTAAGTATTGCTACTTTTACTTTCAAAGCTATTCGATAATACAAATTTTAACTGTATGGGCGGAGCCACGCCCTCTTATATAATGCTCATCCCAGTTTTCTAGTAGATGGACATTACCCTGTTTTAGTACAGTTGCCGACAGTAAGCATACAGACTAAATTACCAAAATGTAGCCCAATCGACGAAAACCGTAGGAATTATAGCATTTTTATAGAGTTGTGGGCGGTAAAAGGGGGTGTGACAGAAATTTAAACCATCTCGTACTTGAAAAAAATATACTGCCAAAATTTCAGCTCTATCGGCTAAGTAATTTAGAAGTTTCCAGCCATCACACAGACAGCGTTTTGCTTTTTGTATATATATTTTGGATAAACATTATTGGCTATAACTTTTGATTGGCAAGAGATACTTAGATACATTTTTCTATTAAATTAAGTTTTTAGCTTGTATATTTTTTCAAAATTATAAAAACATAATATTGGAAACAAAAAACTTTGTTCGAAAAATTCTAGGGGTACCCTTGCTTTTTGAATCACAAAAATGGTTTTTAATTTTTGCGTAAAATTTACATAACTTTTGCTTATAGCTTTTGTTATAACTTTTAAATAGAGTTAAAAATTTTCGAATTTGAATTTTAATTATTTTTACAACAAAACCAAACTTTGAGCCTTTTTGTGAGGAAAACTCCAAAATTTCAGACCTTTTTTATACTTAACTAACGGTATTTTTGCAATAAGGTTTTCATAGTACTTTGATGAAGCTTTAAGACAAAAAAAAATTTAACAAAATGTATACAAAAGCAGCGGAGATATTTGACTCGAAAGTCGCAAAATTAAATTTCTGATTGTTTTTTTCGTAATTTTGTTTAACGATGTTGCATTAAATATATCGTTGTAGTAAAATTTTTCATAGTTTTCAAGATATGTTCATGTTTTTGATATCAAAATAACGGAAATTTTTTTAATTTTACTAAATTTAAGAAATATTTTATATTTTGTAAATATTTGCACATGTAACCTAAAGAAACAACTAAAAATATGCGATTTTATAAAAAATTTGTACTACAGCACCATCTGGTGTCCAAGGTGGGTCAAAGAAGATAGTGCTAAAAAACTCATCGTACCTGAAAACTACTATATACCAATTTTTATTCTAATCGCATGAGCGGTTTGGGAGTTTTAGGTGGTTTTGTAAAAAATTTGTACTATAGCGCCCTCTGGTGTTCAAGATAGGTCAAAAACGATAGCAGCAGAACACTCAACGGGCCCTTTGCTGTCCTTTGTAAATTCCAAACAATGGCAGGTGCCTTGCGAGTATGAGAATCGCATAGAAGGCCCTTGATAAAAATAAAACATTTTGAAGTTTTGATTTTTTTACACTTTTTTCGATTTTTTTTTTCTTTTGTTTTTTTAAAAGCCGAACTGAAAAAATACCTTTCCAACAAAGTATAAATCATCAAAATCGGTTCGGCCGATCTCGAGTTATAGGATTACATCGAATTCGGACACTTTCTTTTATCTAATATATAAAATTCTTCTGTCACGGGGTGCGTGATCGAACTCCTCCGAAACGGCTCGACCGATTTTCGTGATCCTTAGCGAGGATATTAGTCAGGGGTGAGAATCGAACAACATCTATTTTTCATCCCCCTAAAATAAGGGGGCGTGGCACCTCCCATACAACCCAAATCTACGGTAGCGAATAGCTCTGAAGTTATAGGTCGCATAGTATCGGAATTCGGTGTTCTATCTCAATTTACAAGAGCCGTTCCACACGTAAAATTTTATGGGCGTTGAATGTGGGGCGTGGCAATTTTTCAGCCAAATTTTCAGTATAACTTTCAAGCTATAAGTCACACATTAATGAAACTCGGTTAGAACGTTCTATTTAGTCGTGTCTTTCGACTTGCAAAATTGAGCCAGTATAGGCCAAAGGGGTGTGGCACCGCCCATACAATTAAAATTTATGATATCGAATAGCTTTGGAACTAAATGCCGTATAATAATGAAATTCAGTATGGAGTTGCCACTTGGTGATATATCTACTATAAAACTGGGATGGGTTTTGAAAAAAGGGGTGTGGCTCCGCCCATACACTTTAAATTTTTGATATCAGATAGCTTTGGAACTAAATGTCGTTTAACAACGAAATTCAGTATGGAATTAATATTGGGTGATATTCTTCTACTAGAAAACTGAGACGTCATTGAACAAGGAGGTGTTGCTCCGCCCATACAAGCCAAACTTGCGATATCGAATAACTTTGGAATTGTAAGTAGCACAGCCTCGAAATTTGGTTATCAATTTCCACGAGTCTTTCCAGTTAGAGATAGAGATACAGATAGAGATAGAGATAGAGATAGAGATAGAGATAGAGATAGAGATAGAGATAGAGATAGAGATAGAGATAGAGATAGAGATAGAGATAGAGATAGAGATAGAGATAGAGATAGAGATAGAGATAGAGATAGAGATAGAGATAGAGATAGAGATAGAGATAGAGATAGAGATAGAGATAGAGATAGAGATAGAGATAGAAATAGAGATAGAGATTGAAATTGAGGTTGAGGTTGAGGTTGAGGTTGAGATTGAGATAGAGATTGAGATTGAGATTGAGATTGAGATTGAGACTGAGTTTGAGATTCAGATAGAGATAGAAATTATTTCCGCTACGACAGCAACGCGTCGGGTACCAGCTAGTCTAATATATAAAATTCTTCTGTCACGGGGTGCGTGATCGAACTCCTCCGAAACGGCTCGACCGATTTTCGTGATCCTTAGCGAGGATATTAGTCAGGGGTGAGAATCGAACAACATCTATTTTTCATCCCCCTAAAATAAGGGGGCGTGGCACCTCCCATACAACCCAAATCTACGGTAGCGAATAGCTCTGAAGTTATAGGTCGCATAGTATCGGAATTCGGTGTTCTATCTCAATTTACAAGAGCCGTTCCACACGTAAAATTTTATGGGCGTTGAATGTGGGGCGTGGCAATTTTTCAGCCAAATTTTCAGTATAACTTTCAAGCTATAAGTCACACATTAATGAAACTCGGTTAGAACGTTCTATTTAGTCGTGTCTTTCGACTTGCAAAATTGAGCCAGTATAGGCCAAAGGGGTGTGGCACCGCCCATACAATTAAAATTTATGATATCGAATAGCTTTGGAACTAAATGCCGTATAATAATGAAATTCAGTATGGAGTTGCCACTTGGTGATATATCTACTATAAAACTGGGATGGGTTTTGAAAAAAGGGGTGTGGCTCCGCCCATACACTTTAAATTTTTGATATCAGATAGCTTTGGAACTAAATGTCGTTTAACAACGAAATTCAGTATGGAATTAATATTGGGTGATATTCTTCTACTAGAAAACTGAGACGTCATTGAACAAGGAGGTGTGGCTCCGCCCATACAAGCCAAACTTGCGATATCGAATAACTTTGGAATTGTAAGTAGCACAGCCTCGAAATTTGGTTATCAATTTCCACGAGTCTTTCCAGTTAGAGATAGAGATACAGATAGAGATAGAGATAGAGATAGAGATAGAGATAGAGATAGAGATAGAGATAGAGATAGTGATAGAGATAGAGATAGAGATAGAGATGGAGATAGAGAAAGAGATAGAGATAGAGATAGAGATAGAGAAAGAGATAGAGATAGAGATAGAGATAGAGATAGAGATAGAGATAGAGATAGAGATAGAGATAGAGATAGACATAGATATAGAGATAGAGATAGAGATAGAGATAGAGATGGAGATAGAGATAGAGATAGAGATAGAGATAGAGATAGAGATAGAGATAGAGATAGAGATAGAGATAGAGATAGAGATAGAGATAGAGATGGAGATAGAGATAGAGATAGAGATAGAGATAGAGATAGAGATAGAGATAGAGATAGAGATAGAGATAGAGATAGAGATAGAGATAGAGATAGAGATAGAGATAGAGATAGAGATAGAGATAGAGATAGAGATAGAGATAGAGATAGAGATAGAGATAGAGATAGAGATAGAGATAGAGATAGAGATAGAGATAGAGATAGAGATAGAGATAGAGATAGAGATAGAGATAGAGATAGAGATAGAGATAGAGATAGAGATAGAGATAGAGATAGAGATAGAGATAGAGATAGAGATAGAGATAGAGATAGAGATAGAGATAGAGATAGAGATAGAGATAGAGATTGAGATTGAAATTGAGGTTGAGATTGAGATTGAGATTGAGACTGAGTTTGAGATTCAGATAGAGATAGAAAATATTTCCGCTACGACAGCAACGCGTCGGGTACCAGCTAGTATATATATAGATTTTCTTGGCTTTCAGAAAATTATTACATTGCCCACCCCCTCCTCTTCATGGGTGTTACGAGGGGGTGTTGAAAAAACCTTACATGTAGACCAATTTTCAAAAAGGAAAATAAGACATATTAAAAACAAATATTTTTTCAAAAGTATATTATTTTTGAAGGAAAAGGTACAAAGAAGTGTTTAGATAAAGTAACAGATGTATCCAGTACAAAAAGAAAAGTTTCGAAGCGGTCAAAGTTAGCTGTTCGAAAACTCAAACAATGGCTGTAACGCTCAACTCAACATCACAAGTTATGAGACTGCAACTGGGTATGTGGGAGCGTGTTTCGACACGTTTAGCGCCAGCAGTTAATATTCTTCGTAAATTTGCTTGTGTTTTATTCTATTGAGAAATTGTTATCAGGCATTAAGTAAAGATGGACGTGACCGCGAACAGTGCAATTAAAATTAAAATAGTGAAAAGCGCTAATATTTGAGTAATTGTGCGAATCTTTTTCATAAAGTAAGGTGTAATAATATTATCCTCCTTGCAAGGGCGTCCACAGGGGAGAGCAGGGAGGGCCACGTGTCCCCCCCCCCTGGACTTGCAAAATTTCATATATTTTTATTTCCTGTTTATATGTTACATTTTCATATAATCATTTTCATATACGTGCACACCAATACATATCTTTCCCCACCTCCCCTGGGAAAAATTCCTGCGGACGCCTATGCCTGCATTATTTATCAGTCATGGATAAAAATCTAACTGCGGTTCTTATGGTAGCCTTATTATTTAGCCAACAGGATTGTTTGTTGTCGTTGGCAGGACAAACTGTCAAATTTCACTGGAGTTTACCCGACCGTAATGACTACACGCAGACAGAGACAACAAGAAGGGCAACCTAGCAAAATCATTATTGAACAGCCAGAATTCATTCGACAATATAATATGTCTACGGGTGGCAAAGATCTCCACGATAACACTGTTTCCAATTATCGCGTTTCGATACGTTCAAATATTTTTATAGCTCGGCACAAAATGGGTTAAAGCGAGTGGCGGCTGTGGTGCAGTGGATAGAGTGCATGACTCATACGCCAAAGAACCCTGGTTCAATTTCCATCTGACACAGAAAGTTTTTTCAATTGAATTAATTTTTCTGTTCGGTCGTCACCTCTCTGTAGACAATGGCAAACCTCAGAGTAAATAATGCCATGCAAAGCTTCGTGAGAATATTCACATTGGCCATTCGGAGTCGGTACAAAACTAGTAGGTTCAGTCCTCGATCAATTGTGTACGAACATATAATAACATGCACATCACAATTTTATCATAAAGAAGTTAGGTAAAAATCCTTTCAAGGGGTGAAATGGCTAGTTTATTATTAAATTATTATTATTATTAATATTATTATTATTATTATTAATATTATTATTATTATTATTAATATTATTATTATTATTATTAATATTATTATTATTATTATTAATATTATTATTATTATTATTATTATTATTATCATTATTATTATTATTATTATTATTATTATTATTATTATTATTATTATTATTATTATTATTATTATTATTATTATTATTATTATTATTATTATTATTATTATTATTATTATTATTAATGTCTTAACGCGTTTTTTTCACACTCAACCCTTACTTGATAGGGTGTATTTCAAGTTCGAAATTCTCATTGGGCAGTGAAAAGATTTGTTTTTTTGGGGGTATTATTAGCATTTTAGAAATACACTGCTTTGCTGTTCAAAGTACACTATTTTTTTTCTACATCAAATGGACTTCAACTTTTAATGCAGAAAATACATGAAAAAGTTTTATATTCTAAAAATTTATATTGCTCAAAAGCACGTACCAGATCTGCATCTTGTTGATATTCTGAGTTTGCAGTACACTACTCTTATATATTGTTGAAACTTTTATATACACTAGTTTGTAATGATAAATAAAAAATTCACTTAAATTCACCAATCATACAAGAAAAATAGACAAAATTTGTACACTGCCCTCTCAGGTGTTTCAAACATTAATTTTTATCAATAAATCTTAACGATTAAAAGTACGATGGCACAAAATATTGATTAATTAATAAATTTGTTTTTAATGGTGAAGATTGCATTCATTTAAAAAAACTCGGGGCTGTCATACACACTAAAAAATTTGTATAGAATTTTTACACCGATCGGTGTTCCAGGGAGTCCTACACCGTAGGATGTTTATTTTGTACCCCTGTTAGGTGTTTATTTAGAAAGAGCATAATTATGATTTTTTTTTAACACCGAACGGTGTAATTTCGGTGTAGCAATCGCTTTTTACGATAAAAAAGACAAATATTTTTAATGTGGCGTCCGTGGCCGCTATGTCAAAGAACCTGGAGACCCAGGTTCGAACCCCAGCAGCGACAGAAAATTATTTGAATTAAAATAATTTTTCTGTACGGCCGCCACCTCTCTGCAGACAATGGCAAACCGCAGAGAGTAACAAAAATGCCATGTAAAGCTTCTTGAGAATAAGAACATTCCGTTCATCGCCGTTCGGAGTCGGCGTTAAGCCTGTAGGTCCATTTCTCGGTCAATTGTGTACAAACTTAATAACACGCACAACACAATTGATCATAAGAAGCTAGGTCAAAGTCCTTTCAAGGGCTGAAATGGCCAGTTATTTATTTATTTTATTATATTTTTAATTTAATGATTTTTTTATTCAATTTTTCTCTGAGAACAATACTTTACATATTTATAAATTTGTATATTTTTATCACATATGTATTAAGGGGAGCAACGCAGCCAGAAGCCAAAAAAAAAGGTCATGTTTGTGAATTTTTTTAAGGAAACCTATGGGATATTTTTAAATGAAGGTTTTCATACCTAAAAATATACACATTCAAGAGTATTTTTAGTTTTTTTTTTATTAAAAAAAAATCGATATTAAGGTCGATACAGCAGTTTTTGTAGAGCACTCTGAAAAAAAAGTGAAATGCGGTGACCAAGATTGCTCCTCCTAAGTTCATCTGAAACAAAAACATGAAATATATTATTAAAGTAGATACTTAAAACTCGTACTTGTCATAGCCGTTTTTGAAAATATTGATTTTTCACAAAATGGCGGACTTTCGAACGTAAAAAAACGATTTTCGACCAAAAATTCGTCATAGTTTCGCCTATAAAAAATGAACGAAGCTAAAAAAAAAAAAAATCCTATGACAAGTACGAGATTATTATGTGTACAATAAGCCTGCAAAAAAATCAAAACGATCGGTTCACTGAGCTTCGAGAAATCTTGGTCACCGACTTTGAAAACATGGTTTCGAGAAAAACGCGTTTGAAAATAAGCAACAGCACTGCGCGCTCTAGAAGGCGGTTCACTCACTAGGCTATAACTTTGTTATTTTTTGAGATATCGACTTGAAATTTTCACCACTCATTCTTGAGACTTAAGGCTTTAAGAAAATGCAAAAAAAATTTTTGAAAAAAAAAAAAAAGTCTGACTGCGTATCTCCCCTTAAATTAATTATTTGTTACAAAAAAGAGGCATTTCAAATTTTATTTGGACTTGCTTTCGAACTCCGCCTAGACATTTTTACCAAAACTGCAACAGGATTTTCACAAAAACTTCACAAATTATTTACTTAACTAAGAACTTAAGTTTCATTTTTAGTTTAAATATTTTTTCTTTAGTTAATAGCTCACTTTCAGTCATAGAAACTTTAACTTTTAATTTATTTGTCAATGATAATGTGATTTCAATGTTGCTCTTCTTCATTGCCTTTCATATTTCACACCGATCGGATAAGTTCCTTATTTCACACCGGATAAGCGGTGTAAATTAACACCGTTCGGTGTAAAACATGTAAATATCCGCTCACCGGTGTGAATTTATCTTGAAAATTTTTTAGTGTGTAGAAACCAAGATGGTTATGCTTTTTGTCGGAATTGCAAACCAATTCTGATTTCATTTGGTGTCACGAAATCCTATTGGTTTAGTTCCTTTCGAACATATACAAAACCGATGTTCGAATCAGCTGTTTCTCACATTTTGTGTGGAAATATTATTTAGCTTTAGTTCACAATTTTGTTAAATTGAAGCGTTTTTTCTGTTTACATTAAATAAAACGCAATAAATAACCATAAAATGGCTTAAATTGTTGTAGCCTTTTTATTAATGGAAGAAAGAAGCTCAGAAAACGTGAAGAGAAGAATTTTGATAGATTGTAGCAATCCACTTGACTGCCTGAGTCGGCGCAAGCATATTTTTCTTTTACTGTAAAGTTATATGTATAGCTTTTTGTAGATTCATTTTTTTAAAAGAACAAGAATTTACTTACATTTCAACGAAATATCAACCAGCAAGAGAAAAAAGAAACCCGCGCAAATTAAATCTGTCAACAGTTAGATGCTTGGTTTAATTCCGATAAGAAAATCGGTAATATTGGTTTCTGTGACACCTCAAACCAATTTTAATTTCGATTCCAATAAAATTATTCCGATAAAACCAATAATGTTGGAATTCATGACACCAAAGTAAATTTTTTGTCGTTTTTAAACCCAATTCCGACAGCTATTGGGTTCCATGACAGCCCCGATCAACTGATAAAGATGAGTTGTGCCCCATAGCCCCAACACTTGCCCCTAATTAACTACATAGATATTTTGTCTTGATGATTCTTTATGATATGAACATAATGTATCTCAGAAAACTCAAATAACATTTGACTAATTTCAGATTCAATAGGCGGTGGTCACCGAATTTCCATCATTTTGGAAACCGAGGACGCGGTGGTGGTATGAACCGTGGAAGAATGAATAACTGGCGTAGAAGTCACAGTCGTGGTCGTGGTGGAGGGGGTGGTCGCAATATGTCACCACAACGTCGCTTTTCGCCACAACGCCGATATTCCCGGGATCGGCGATCACCTCCGATGCAAATGCAATATAGAGAGAGGAAGTTTTCACCTGCTCGCCGATTTTCACCACCACCACAGCAACAACGGCGTTCCCGAGAGCGTCGGCCTAATTCACGTGATCGACGGCCAGCTTCTAGGGATAGGCGACCTTCGTCTCCACTGCGAGAGTTCTCTCGTGAAAGAAGACTGTCGCGCGAACGCCGACGTTCGTCGCCTCCATTTGCAGCAGATTTTGGTGGTGGACGCATGAAACCTAGAAATGAAGAGCGTTGGGATAATCCTCCAATGCGAGGAGTCCAAAAACAAAAGCAACGTGCTTCTTCAGAGAGTTCTAACTGGGAAGAAGCTGAACCTGATATACCAGAAAAACCTTTGCCTAGGAAGGTTAGTCCAAGTCCCACTCCAGATCCAACTCCAGCTCCAGTAAAAAATGTGAGTCCTATCAAGAACGTTGGACGACGTGAAAAGAGCAAGAGTCCTTCGCAAGAGCGCTACAAACATAATTCTAGTCCAGCAGTTGCGGCTCAAGTAGGAAAAGATAAAAAAAATAACACAGGTATCTTAAAGTCTCGTATTTTCCTAAAAGCTTTCCATAAATTTATTTTTTCTCTTATTTAGAGCGTTCCTCTGTAGAGTACAGTGGTCCGGTTCTTAAAACCATTGATTTATCCAAACATGAAAGAGATGAATTAACACGCAAAATAAACAAACCTGATGTGCTAGTAGAAATACTTCCTAAACATCAGTCAGTGGTTGTTGAGCAACAGCAGCAGTTAGTTGTTACAACTAAAAGCAGCAAAGAAGTTTCAAGAGCTCCATACAGCTCCAGCTTGTCACGTACTCCTTCACCTTTCCTTAAACCGCATGAGCGCGAGAAGGCAGCTCAAGCGGCTGCAGCTAATAAAAAAACCTTGGATAAAAAAGGTGAAGTTATCCATAAAGTATTGAATAATAAGGAAAGTGAGTCCAGTTCATCTGACAGCTCAGCAGATAGTGATGATAGTGAAGAGGAGGAACAAGCAAAAGAAGTATCAAAAAAGAAATCGAGTAAACGTGCTAACAAGAGTACAAATTCTTCAGACAGTGAAGAAAGTGGCAGTCAGAAAGCAAATCACAGTAGAGCAAAGCGAACAAGTCGCAAAGAAACTACCAGAGAAATTCCGGCGTCACACAAAAATGCAACCGAAACAAGAGAACAACTTGATACTTCTACTAAAAGTGGCAAGCCGGCTGCTCCGGAATTATTTGGGGTGGTAGATAAACCTATGCCAACAAATGAATCGAAAATTATAGTTGCTGCAGAACGCAAACGCGTGGAATCAAGCGGCGAAAGTGAGGACGATGTTAAATCAAAACGTAATACTAAAGCTTCTTCACGCAAACGCACTCTATCTGTTTCTGGCTTAAAAAAACAAAACGACTCTTCTGACTCCGACTACGAGCAAGTATCTAAGAAGAAGCGCAAAAAGAACAAGAAGACCGCAAAGAGGAACTCTGACAACGATAGCTCTGATTCGGAGGGTGAAGCTAAAAAGAAAAAGCACAAGAAACACAAAAAACACAGCAAAAAAAGCAAAAAACATAAGAAACACAAGAAGAAGAACAAAAAGGCTGACAATTCATCCAGTAGCGATGAAGAAGTCGAGGAAAAAGTAGTAAAGGTGCCGCTAAAGGGACGAATGCCTGGTGCGGTAAATGAAGATTTAGAAAAACAGCTGCGCGAAAGAGCTCTTAAGTCCATGAAAAAACTTGACTAAATCGGGAATGAAACTTAGGTAACCATAAAAAATCTAAAAAAAGGTAGATTTTCTAGAGGTTAAATTAAAGAATACCATTTGAATATTGTACGTGTTTCTTAAAGGCAAACTTGATGTTTATAAGAACACATAATAGCATAACGTTCATTTTATTTAATATCTAAAATTTGATGATACACTTTTGTTTCTCACCCCATCCCCCTTGGGAAAGTAAGAGCATTTTAAAATCATCTTACTTATAACCATTTGAAATCAATGACTATTAATTATCACTTGTATCATAAAATAGTTCTGTGTCATTTCCTTGCTTATTACTTCAGAGAAAAGTAATTTAACTTTGACTATTTCACAGAAACAATAATAATAATGTATTTCATCAGTTCGCATGAATTTACATTAAATAAAGTAACGTTTTTTTATCTTCAGTTCTAGCATTTTAAGTAGGTGCATACATGCAACAATAATACACAAATGCTGTATATGTTAAAAAATTTAAAAAATAAACTATAAAAAAATTGTACGAATTTAGTGTAATTTAAAAACGTTGCAAGAAATAAATTAAAATCAACGCTTATTATGTGGCCCGAACACAAATAGATAATCTTAAAAAAAAAAATTAAAAGTCTTCGAAAAAATTATGTGAAAACATTTCAATAACTGTTTTAAAGAATCGAAGCCGCTCTAGAAACCAGAAAATAATGCTGCGTTAAGAATTATAGTTTGCATATAAAAAAAAACTCGAAATCGGGTAAAACAGATTATTATACATCAATTAAACTTGATGAAAAAATACAAAATGGCGGCCGTACGGCGTTAATTACTTTCCCCTTTTTTAAACGAAATTTTTGGATGTACTCATATCTCCGAGCACATTTACCCTGAAACAAAAATCAGATTGCGTCTGAGCATATTTGTCTTTAAATAAAAAGAAAAATATCGATATTGAAGCCAAAAGTGTCAATAACCTAGGATTTATTTAGATCCAGCTGTAATATACCCGATACCACAACTAGGTGTGATGCCAACATATATAAATGTATGGAACGTTATACCACCTGTTTCCAATTCTGCTCATATATATTTCAGTAATTCTAGTAATACTTACCCACGTTTTCAATTTTCGGACTAATAATAAGATATAAGACAGACAATTATTGGGTTTGTCTATATCCAAGCCAATTTCAATTTCATTAATTTTACTACATAAACTTATTCTGTCACTTCGATATCAATTTCCTCAAGTTTCATATCTACAAGTATTGGATCAATGATCTGGGCTGCAATCGCACACACTTTTCACTTAAAAATTAAGAATCGGATGTTTCGATGATTTGGACATAGCTTAATTTATCCAACTTTGTAAGGTTATTTTTGCTCCAAATTGAAGAATAGACTTCGGGCTTAGTAGTTAATTAGTACTGCCCCAACATATCATGTACAAAAAAAAAAGGCCTTCAATTTTTCCGAATGGTCCGCAAGGATTTGTAGTGACTTTAAAGTTATTTTAAAATTTTATAGTAAATTTTAAATATTTTTTTGTATGTACCTGGATAATTTAAAAATCATCAATGTTGCTTTAAAAAGTTTTATCGAAAGTGGACTTTTTAGTTAATGTATCCCCTTCTTTTATCACCTTGCACTTAGGTAATGAAAAATATTCCCCTTGACTGAGTTTTATAATTGCTTCTTATTTGCGATCATATGCAAAGTGGGCGTGGGAGTTAATCTATACCGCCTCTCTGCCGACTTATATTTCTATATTGGCATAGATCATCTCGGTAGCCTCAGTGCCCAGTATCATTTATTAATTTAATAAAGGCTTGAAAATATAGCGAGTCCAATTTGAATTATTGGAGATGAGGAGATGGCAATCTACTTACAATTTTTTTTAATAACTTATTAGCTACGAACTGTGCTGAGAAATATAAAATATATGCAACATATCAGGTTTATATCGGGCGGTTTAGTATGAGATCGGGAACATACATATTTACAGAAATACTGGTATTAAGCTATGAACACAGAAATTTTTTTATTTTGAGAAAACGTGTGATTGAAAGTGATTTTTAAATAAAAAAAGCAATTGAGAACTCCATGCAGTTACAAATTTTTTAAATATAAAATTCTACGTCCTCTTTAACTATTCCAACTTTAACTCTTCGAAAAGTTGCAATGAAAACTTCAAGTCGTTCCTCTGAAAATTTACAGACCTGAGTCTGACCAATTTTGAAAATTTAATAGGAATTAAAAAAGTGCTTAATGTTGGAACCACTTTAAGTGGACGGAACATTTTCTTTTAAAAATTTATTTGATGTATAAAACTGATTTTTATCTATCCTCTCCTAAAATTAAATTTTAAGAAAAAAAAACATCGATTTATAAAACAAAAATCTAGAGTGGGAAACTTTTAAATAATTAAAATATGACATCGTAAGAGTTGGGGCTCCTCTTATATATATTTTACTTTATAAGATATATACAAATAATGATTTTCTCATTTTTAGCTGGTTCATCATATTACATGTTTGGTTTGGTTGGATCGCCGTTAACTTACTCACATCTTGTCTTTTGCGAATATATCTGAGGTAGGTGTCACATGCTGTCGATCTGCCGCTATATTGTGGTTTATTGAATGCTTCGGACAGTTTTAGTAAAATAACAGAACTCATAAATATTCTATGGTAATGGTTCGTTTTCAATTCATAGGAATTAAAATAAATGTGACTATTTTTAATCATAATATATGAATTCCTTATTTCATTCGATGTTTATCAAAATTAATAGTTCATACAAAGAACCTACACATTCGTTTGAAAAAACAACAATTAGTACATTCAGAAAGTTTTGGTGAAGAGTCTTTGAAAATTTAAGTAATTTTAAATCTTTTTGACTTAAATAGGGTGAATGTTTACTAAAAAATTAAATACAACTTCTTTCTTGAAAAAAAAAAACATAGTTTTTACAATCTGGAATGGAAACTCCAAATCTGCTTAGTTAAATGTGCTATTTAAATACTTCCCAAATAGCTCTTAATAACGTTTTTCACTTCAGAGACAACAGGAAAAGAGTGAGCTATCTCAGCGCCAAGCTGTTTCTTCTCAAATTGGCACAGCAATCGATCACAGCGACACCGTCCAAAATTTCGCAAACCTTAGGAGTGCATTTATCATTTGATTAAAACTAATTGAACCATGGAATGTAATTAAAAAGGTAAATACTTTCGTCAGCTGTTTTGATATGATATTCTAGGTGTACTAATATAACACCAATTGCGGTTGAGGATATTCCTTTTCGTACTGGAATCATTTTCATAATATATTTTGGTGGGCACATGCTAAGATCACTAAATATGAAGCCACGGCTAGACATAAATTGCAATAGTTCTATATAGAACTTCATGTATATATATATATATATATATATATTATATTTCTCCTTGCGTTTCGGGTGAACTTTGAAAACTTGTGCACTGACCAACCGTACTCAAAATAGAGTATTTCCGTAGGAGCCTGCCAATTGTGCATATCTAATGAAACTGATTTGTTAATAAAATTTTATTGCCAGATAAAATAGCAATTTTCTTTAATAAAATTTTCATATTATTTTCATGATATATAAGATTCAATATCTCTAAAACTCAACGACAGGCTGTTGAGTATATACTCAAAACTCAAGTTATATAATCTTTACTAATATTTATTTTAAAATATAAATTTTTCCGACTTTAGTGGTCATTCTTCAAGACCGTTAAATCGGAAGTCGACTGGATAAACAAGAAGATAGCACAGCACAAATATAATGATAAGAGCAACGTTTGGATACAATATAAAGTAGCATCTGAGGTATAAGAAAGCAGGAGAACCACCGGCGTTAGTTGGAAAACGCAATTCAGCTTTTATCGAATTAAATCTACAAATTATCGTAAAAGTAGACAAAGGAACTTGTAAAATATTCTTTCTATCAATAAATCTATGGTGGCTCCTTTAAGCACATAAACGTTTTAAGTGGTTTTAATTAATATTGAGTTGCTTAAAATTTCTGTTATGAGCTCAAAACAAAAACAGTGAATAAAATATATATGTATATAGATAGGCCGTAGTTTAAATATTCCTGCTCTGGTTTTTACATATTTTCATAGTATTTATTGCATAAAATAATTATAGAATTTTACTATTTTATGATGTGACTTTCTGTATGAAGTTGGCGAATTTTTTTTTACACCACAAATTCTGAGGTACAAAATTTCTATGGATAAAATTTCTTACTTAGAAACTTGCACATGTCTTGTCTTAGAACATGCACATTAGCCGCTCGGAGTCGGCATAAAACTAGTAGGTCCGGTTCTCGACCAATTGTGTACAAACATTTAATAACACGCATAACACAATTTGATCATAAGAAGTTCAGTTAAAGTCCTGTCAAGGGATAAAATGGCCCTTGTCAAAAATGACACAGTGGATGCTAATTGGCGTAGAGTACTTTGCTATAATAAGTAAGTAAAAAACAAATTGTAATTTAAGTATATATGGAGAAAAAAATATTAATACAAACTGATATTCCCGATGATACTCTGGTCTTTATTGTATTGTAATTCATTTATTTTATCTTATTTTTTGCAAATACAACGTCTTCTATGAATAATTCTTTAATTTATTTATATATTTTCGTATATATCTCAACACACGCGCCACTTGGTTTCAGGGCCAAATTTTACCAAAGATTTTATTTTAATTTAAATATTTATTATATTTTGTGCATTTATTAAATCGATCCATAAGCATGTAAGAAAGTTTTGTAGAAAAACTCTTGGTTTAAAAATACTGCGCGAGAAAAATCCCATCTCAATGCTCACGAAGATTTTATAGAAGTTTCGCAGCTCGTCGATATGTGCGTTGTGAAAATTGTTAGTTCAGTTTCAATAAGCATAAAAGGGCGTATCGGCCAGTTGTTCTTTTTTAAAACATAAAAATAAAACTTTACTACAAGCAAGTTTAAAAAAAACTCCAGCACCACCTAAGGGGGTCCAACACAAACAAAAACGATAAGAAGCACCACACAAACATATGGTGTGGATAACTTCAGTGGTTCAGCCGTGATGATCAGACATACATACGCACCAACATTTTTATAAAATAAGATAATAGATATCGATACTCCCAACGTATAAGTTTATAACTTAAACTACCAGCTTTTAAAGGGACAGTGTTTATCTGAATCTGAGCATTGGACTCCGTCTGGTGACAATTTTTTTAACCTATAACTAAAAATTTGAGGCATTGGCAGCTATTTTTAAAGTTACAACTTTGGTATATTTAGATAAGGACTCCATTCAAAAACTTAGCACCTAAGTTAAAAATATATTGCAAAAACTGTTGTTTTTTTTGTCTGTTGGCAAATTCATGAACATAGTTATTAGCTATTTTTTCTGAAAAAATCTATGGTTGTAAGTCATAAAATATTTGTACCACAAAATGTTTGTACCTTAACATAAAGTTACAAAAAAAAAAAAAATAATGGTGTATAAGACAAATTGGTAATTTAAGGAGCAACTTACATGCATTTATTTTGTCCAAATTACAAGTTTAAATTCTAAATATCTCATGAAATATGTTAGTAAGAACTACAGTGATTTAATAGTCGATAGACATTAATTTCATCTACAATAAACAGAACCTGTACTCGATTTTTGTGTTTGGTTTTCTTTTTATAACGAAAACAACACTATAATGGTCAAACTAAAAAATTACGATTTTCGAGTTACCAACTTATACTTTGGACGTATCGATATATTCATGTATTAGGGTGGTAATATTGTTTTTATGAAATTTTGATGTTGGATTGTCAGAATTCAGTTTGAAATAAAAAATATCTAATTTTTCAGATTTTATTTTGAGCCCTGAGTTTCCTTGTTGGCACGTGATTTCTTTATTTATTACAAAAATCTTTATTTGAATCCATTCTCATTGAAAATAGAACCATTATATCAAATTTGTTTAATTGACATGAAAGTAGTAAAATATCGTACTTGTGGGTTTTATGCGAGTTGTGATATAACACACAAATCGAGTGAAACAATTGAAATTATTGAACGAAATCACTTTGAATACTCGTCAATGAAACTTTGATTACAATGATGGTAAAAAGTTATGATATTAATTGGCCACAGCTGTAGCCTGCTTGCTGTTGTTAGTTCGTAATGTTTGGTTTCTTGCTTTTGATTTCTCAATTCAAGTTGGTTGATTCTATTCCAAATTTAAAAATTACTCATATTTGTATTTTTTCAAATAAAACAAAAATCTCCGTGCAATCGGTTACATTCAGGGGTGGTAATAACAATTTGTAAAAATAGTGAGCAGTTTTTTTTAAACATTTGGAGCAGAGAAATGGCCATCCAAGGTGATCCTTTATTTAACGACTCCCCTAACATGTACATATACATATGTTAAATATTGATAATACTATTTAAATATATTTAAATAGAGAAAAACTTTATTTAAATCTTATATATAAAAAAGACTTACGTCCGTGTGTACGCGCATAACTCGAGAACGGGTTGTTTGATTTTTACAATTTTGAGATTGATGGATTTTTATTGGCAAAACTGATCCTTCATACAAATCGCATGGTAGAAAATGTCGGGTCATTTTGACCAGATAAACGTATAGTACACATGTCAGTTTTTTGTCTCTGCTATGCACATATGTACAATTTTTTCATTCTGAGATAAAAGTTCAACAAATACAATGGTATTTTTTTTTTTTATTTTTAATATGTTTTTTTTTTGCAAATTAAAAGTGTCTCGGGTCAATATGACCCGATAAACGGGTTTAAAGTTAAACTAAGTGATATTTTTTCTGAAATGTTAAAATTTCGTGCTATAATTAAAGCAGCAAATAAATCATATCTTAATGCACTTTTTTCTTCATTTTGTCGTTTTAACGCCATATGGGCATTTCCATGTCATCGTACGTGACATTTGTACACCTACAAAGTGCAATAAATTGTGCAAATATAGGAGCAACTCTAAAAAATTTTGTCGTTATGTTCCATTCACAGGGGACTATATATGAAAAAAAAAATTAATACATTAGGAATTCTGTTGTCGAAAATATCGAGGGAAATAAGAGCATATCGTTCGTGACGTAAAACGGAAGTAACTTTGAGGTGCATGTAAAAATATGCGAAAATCTGCGAATTGTGTGAAGCTTTTTTGTTATTGTAATTTTTTAAACTAAGCCAAATATTTTTCCTTTAGAATACGTAGTTTTTAAATATAAAAAAATTTGTTGGTGATTTTATAATGAAAAAAATTTAATATCGTTCGTGACATACCGTACGTGACAGATTTTTCTCTTATGTGATTCTTAAGTAATAAAATATATGTTTTGTAAATATATGCATACAAAAACTTAAAAACAAACAAAAAATAGTTATTCAGTGATAAAATCAATAAAAACAAAATAAAGGGTTAAATTCATTTCTTACTATATACTATGTACTTGTACTAATTAAATTATTATTTTGTCTCTTAATGAATACGCAGTTCGAGAAATATTTATATATTGACTATCGTGATATGCAAACGTATGAAGTTTTTTTATTTTTGGAATTGGATGGACATTTTGCCATTTTTCATTGAGAAGAGAAGAAAGGTTTTCAATCTCTTCGGCAGCAACATACAACAAATTAACTCCTTCCAGATATTTATGAGCACATTCATAAAATGAGAAAGCATCTGGCAATATTAATTCATTTGCTTTCACAACTTGCCAGACCTTTCTTTTAACAATTGCACCAATTCCATCAACTGCACCTTTACCATGTGATGTTGCAAAGAAGTTCCATTCTAAATATTTGCAGCCGAATTCGTTTACGAAAGAAGGAATACTTTTCAATATGAATTTGTTTTTGAACTGAGCGCTACTCCCATCGGAAAAAATGTAAATAGATGATATGTCTTTATATTCTTCTCTTATTTGCGTTAATTTATCGCTAATAATAGCAAAAGATTTACTTTTTCCAAAGAGCCACGCAACGCACGTGAAAATAGTGACCTGTTGATAGCTGAAGTGAGCATCTTGAATTTCATTTTGATTAACCAATCGATAGTTTTCAGCGAAGTCTATTTGAATAACCACTTCACCAGGCGTAACATTTATCTTTTTATCATTAAAATATCTTTGCTGGCATTGCTTTACGAAAGTATGCAGTTTGAAGATCGGCAGTTGAGCTTCTATTTCACGAATTAGCTCCGACAATGTACCGATCGTGTAGCTTAACGTTAAACGGTTATCAATTTTTCTCCAATACTTCCATTTCAAATTGTTTTCCATTTCTTTATGGAAACGTAGAGGGATCAAATCATGTTCTATATCTCGCACGCAATTCTGACAATTTTCAGCCATACAATTTTCATCCAGTACATTGCAACAGACTAATTGTAAGAACCTATCAAATGTATTTGGAAACGTGGGTATAGCTTTTGCACAGGACTCCAACAAAAACGCAAAATTTGCGTGGTATTTGCAAACACACATATTGTGCGGCATTTTGTCTATTAACTGTATATAGCTAGGTCGGTGCTGATAAAAGAAAGATTTTCCAACACTTTGTATGGTGAACTCGTTTTTGTATAGTTGGTAAGCTTCTCCAACAGTCAAAAGCATAAAGCGTTTAGGAACTATTTTCCCATCATAGATAACTGTGTCTTTTCGGCCAGGAGCTTGCACGCTTATTCCATCTCGCATGAAGAATTCTTTAATTATATTAATACTTTCAACTGGACCAAGGTCTTTTTCCTGTTCACGCTTTAAAGGTTCCACATATTTCTTATATAAATTTTCAATTATTTCAACTTTTTTGCTTATGTCTATTGGCAGGGCCTTCTCTACCTTTCTTATAGCTTTACCCAAACTTTGCTTACATTTATAAGAAGATTCGGGGATAAAGTTACGTACACTTTTATTTATTTCTGCTCTCCGCCTTTGTTGTCGAATGCGATCTTTAGTTCTTTTTTCTTGAAGAAGTTTTTCGTCTTTTTTGGCTGCATCTGCCATCTTTCTTCGATAGACACGCTGTCTTTCAGCCTCTTTTTTTCGGTACTTCTTAATTTTTTCGTCATTCTTTTTCAAATCCTCCCTCCATTTTTTTGTAGTCTCGTAGTTTGTTTTACCCATCTTAACAAAATATTTATAATTAACAAATTAACTCTCATGCATTTAATTGCAATTGTAGTACTTACAATATCGTACGTGACGAACTTTCGAAACTTATACAATTTTTATTACACAAAACTGAAAAAAAATTATGATTAATATTTGTTTGCGACAAATATCTTGCTTCGAACTTTTATTTTGAAACACTTGCGACCGGTCAAATTGAAATGACGTATATAAATGATGTTTTTGCACTATGTACGTGACAGTAGAATAGCATCCAAAGCAAACCAAAAAAAATATCGCTAATCGAACTCTATATTTTCTCTTTCCTCGTGCATCTTGTCTGTTGTTGTTGTAACGTTAATTTCAAAGTGTAATTGCAATGTTACAAACACTTGAATTTAGTCGCTAGTTAAGAGAAAATAGCTGATTGCAATTTCTTAAGGTTAACCAAAGAGATGGTCAGTTTAAACTGTTATTTTTTGCTCTTTAATGATTGTTATGAGCTCTAAATACATCTTCTTAATAAAATTTGAGTGCTTTTTTAAATATTTGCCCTGTTTGAAAAATGTTTCAAAGGTTTTTATTTTTTCAGTCGCGGTTGACGTTTTCATGGAAATGCCCATATGGGTTTAATAGTTATATAAAATTCAATAAATTTGCAAAATAAGTTTTCGGCACATATCATATTACCGGTCATCAACCCATGTTCCGTTTTTTTTATTTTTATTAATAATGTGAGTTCGTTTTGTTGTTACAATTGTCATTAAACTTAGCTGAAAGGGAACACACGATATATGCTGGAAAGCTTGCATATACAACAAAACTTAACGACGACAATGAACTACAAGGAAGACAAAGATAACATTAATCTGAGCTATGCAGTGGTTTTAAACAAAACTTAAAACGGCACGGAAGTAGAAGGCAGCAGCAATTTTTTGAAAAATTTCACAAATCAAAACACAATATAGTTAGTCAATAGTTTAAATGTAGTGTTTTTAACTTTTTGTAAGTAATTATGTTAATGTTATCGTTTTTAATATGAACATGTTTAAATTAAGTGTCATCAAATCTACAGTTTGTGAATTTTTTATGTTTTCTTAGATTCAATAAAATTGGTACCCAGAAGATGTTGACAAAAAATCAACGAAACGTTGGTACAAAAGAATGAATTAAAATTTTTAATTGCATTACAACAAATGATCAAAAAGCCCATTATAAGGTATAAACATTTGATTTAGCTGAATAATTTTGAATCACAACCGGTTAACAACTGAGATATGCAATATGCTGGCAAATAAGCAACAACAAATTAATTGTTATGTTAACAATAAGTTTCTATTTTAGTTTTCATTTAATCTATAAAAGTGCAATTTCAATTTAATTTCAATTTTGGCGAGCTCGGTATTCGAGTGAAAATTTTAAATTGTTTTACAAGAAAACGGTAAGAGATAATGGACAAATTTTTAGGGTGAATGAATACACTAAAAAATCATTTCTAACATTTTTTTTTATTAATTTTAACATTTTTATGTATTATATACTGCCGTTATAAGTAAGAGTGCATGAAAATCAAAATCAATTGTATTGTTTTTTCTTAATCATCTTTCTTCCATCTTCAACTAAATAAAATAAAAATTGCGAATATTTTCATATCTACACAATTGCGAATTTTCATGTCATATCTACACAAATTAAAGCAATCATTCAAGCAAAAAACGTGGTATCTACATAAACAGATATAAAAAAGCGGTATCTACAGGCAGTTACCGCGTTTTCGCTTTGTATTTGTAGTCACTGCTTTTTAAAATGTGTTTACTTCTTTATTTTTGTGTTCCAAAAAACTTATTTTTAATATTGAATAATTTTTTAATCAAATAAAATAGTTTTTTCTTTCAAAATGAAAAAAATGTTCCCACTAAAACTTCAAATTTGATTTTAGTTTTCAATAAAATAACCACTTTGCGGGAAAAGAGGTACGTACGGTTCGTTTTTTCATAGATATTTTAATCATGATTGTGAATATAAATAGTCAAAAAAAATTAATGAAGCTGAGCACCAGGTTTCATCCAAAACCTATGGGCACAACTTTTAGCGATCTTAGGCTACTTTAAAGATCTTCAAAATTTAATTTCAGAACAAGTGTCGCAGTCCGAAACAATGCAAAATGTATTCAATTCTGCTGCCAACCATAGAACAACAACCAACGAAACCGTAATCGAAAATATCAACGATCTTCAAGTCTTTACAGAGGATAGAGTTGTGCTTTACCCTGACGTCACTAAAGCACAACAAAATTTTAGTACAAATCGGAATCGAAAAAACATTAGATAAGAAGCTTTTTACTATATAAAACGTTCAGTTGATGTACATATGTGGATACGACTTTTTGAACCGTTTGTGATAATTTAAATTTATATAACAAACAATAAAAAAAGCTCCAACTACAGTGTTTGTTACACAGTTTTTGCATTTTTAATAACATATATACATATGCATGTATATTTACATTTTTATACCTAGTTACCATCGTTACTCAAAATTACCTTGTCCGATTATCTCCAAATTTTAACCGCATACTTCACATGTGTAGTCTCCGTGTGAACTAAAATATTGCAAACAATTTTATTTTTTTCTATATTTTTAGCACAAAATCCAGAAAAAAGCTTTGGTTTTTACGATTTTTTTTTTTCAATCTTCATAATTTTTTTTTTTTTTTGCCAAACTTAAAATTTTAGTTCACACGATAACCATACTCATATTATTTATGAATTTTTTTTTAGATTATAGGTCTGTTTCCGTACGCACACTGTGTAACTTGTGGGACACTATTTTCTGTTTCCGTACTTTCTGTGCTTACAATGGGAGAAGAAGAACGAGCATAAAATCGCTCTCTCGAGCACACAAAGTGTAATGTAAGAACAAGCATCAAGAAGAATAAGCATCAATAAGAAGAAGCAAATGTCAAATTACATTTCATAATTGTTTATGTTTTGTGATAAATAAATTCACAAATTGTGTGCCTAAAAAGAAATTTACGTACAATAAATAAATAATAATATATAAAAATTAAGTAATTGTTTAGTTTTGCATTAAAAATGGCTTTTAATAATTTGAGTGAAAGTGTTTTAAATTTTGTGCTGCCGTCTGCAGTAAAAATCAGTTGTTTTGTGCTTGAAACTTACTAGAAGCTGTTTCCGTACTTTTGCAACTATTCTCACATTTCGTTTTTCCTCTCTTGCACACATCTTACACAAATCTTACACAGTGTAGAGTACGGAAACAGACCTTATGTTAACCATTAGCTCTTTTCGATGTCGACACGTCAACTTCAAATTAAAGTTTCATTCATAAAAAATGTTTAAAATTAATAAAAAATTTTGTGTAAATAAATTTTTATTGTATTTATTCATCCCAAAAAATTTTTCAACAGTCTCTTACCGTTTTCCTGTAAAAGAACTTTTAAATTTTCACTCGAATACTGAGCGCGCCAAGTAGGAAGATGCCTTAATTATCCGCGAGTTACTACCATCGAACAAATCAAGAACACCAACTTCAATTGGTTCAAGTGCTGATTGTCCTTGAAATAAACAAACTAAACATTTCAATTCAAAAAATATGTTTTATAACGTACTGAAACCCAAAATTATATACATACATATCCAATCCAATCGCTTGGACCAAACATTTAATATCGGATCGAAAATTAAATTAAAATCAAGTCCTGATAATGTTCTGTTCATTTTTGAAGGTAAGTGTTCTTAAAAGGAAGGAATTTTTCGAAATAGAAAAATTATAATTTATTATGTCAACAATTATGGTTATTCTATAATAAAAAGTTTCTTAGGATTTTCAGGTAATCTCCCCAGTCTGGAATTTTAACATTAAAATCAACTCCAAGAATAGAATGTGCAAAATTTTTTTAAAGCTCCGAATTTTGCTTGTTTGAGGTTAGGTAGTAAAATAAAAGTTCAAGAGACGAGGAATTGACTTTATATAATAATAATTGACTTCATACTTAATATTAGAATTAATTTAAGATTAGTTTCTTGAATGAAAGCAATATCTTTGTTATTTTGAGTAAGGGTGGTTCTTAATATATTTTTATGTTTCTGACAATTAAGGATTTAACGTTAGAAGTAAGAAATTAAAGATACCGAATCGAATATTTTTTCCAGTGAAAAGTCATCTTTCATCAGCTCCATATGACCTAGCCAGGAGAGTCGTCCGATTTTTATGCGATTGACTTGTCGATATCAAATAATTGCGAGTACGCTCACTCGGTCCATGGTTCCATCGTATTCGATACTCGCTGACGAAGATGCATATCGTGATCTTGAGGAGCATTTTTGTTTTGAAGGCTCTCAAAATCTTTTAATTAGAATTTCTATTGAGCTGCACATATTCTTGTGGGCAGGATTTGTATCTCAGAGCGTGCGTTTTGTTCGTGAAAGGGCTTTGCTTCTCAATTGCCTACTCAGTCCTAAGCTTGGTATAATTAGAAGGTAGGCTCATATTGGACAGAAACTTAAGCTAGATTATCTTGCCTATTGCGATTGTCGATCGGCAGTAGATAAACGACTATTAAGCAATTATGGATTAGCGATGGTATTGTGACTGTCGTTTACTCGACTTACTAGCGAGTGTGAATAGCTTTTTGATCGACCATTTATTTACAGCTGTTTCAGAAATTCAACTTTGTTTCTGTGTTTATCAAAACACAATTTGAGAAATCCCTTAAAATATGCTAAGTTCTTATAAAAAGATACGTTCAGATACAACTTCTACAATTTTGTGGTGAGAAATGTCAAAAATTGTGCAATTTCTTATTTGCAAAAAATGAACAAAAAAGCGAAGAAAAAAACATGGACAAGTGTAGAAGATGAGGTCTTCATATCAGTATGGGCCAATAAAAATTCCGATTTGAGCACCGCAAGGAAGAACTCACATGTGTACGCAGAGATAGATGCAGCCTTGTCCTCAAGTAGAATTGATGCCACGGTGGGGGATGTGCCGAAAAAATATGATAACACAATAGTACACAAAGAAGTGTCACTCTGAACAAAATTCTGCCGATGCAGCTCTGTGTGAACAGCTATGGTTAAACTCAAACTAAACTCTCTGTGTAGACATGGCATAAGAACAAAGATTGTAAGCAACAAAAAGCAACTTGAGCGGTTGGTTCAGCTGATTCAGGAGCGAAACATCTGTTTAAAATTCAGTAAAAAATTCACAATAGTCAAAATTTTTGTTTTATTTCTCATCGAAAAAATAACGACCACAAAATTAATTTAGTTCTGCTTGAAAAAATAACGATCAAATAATAACTTTTTTTTCTGATTGAAAAAATATCGATAAAAAACGATTTTATTTCTGATTGAAAAAATAACGATAAAAAATTATTGTTATATCGAAAAAAGTTATTTTCCATCCCTGAAATAAAATGTTTGGTTTCACCAAAGAATGATAGAAAAATAGATTGCGCAGATCGTAAAAATAATTTTCAACGATCTGTGCATCTACGTCACGATAGACTTACGATATGAGCTTACGATATGGCTTTCTGTCAAGTCTTGTTCAGAATGTGAACAAATATGAAACAATCAAAGAACTAAGATATTAGTTCTCAAAGATTTTAGTTCTTTGGAAACAATGGCAAAAGATTCAAGAAACAAACTTGGTCCAGCGTGACGTCATGATCGTAAAAAATACTTTGTTCGTAGCTAGAAATGTCAAAATGAAAAGTAAACAACATAACGGAGCTGCGCAATGCGTAATCTATTTTTCTATCATTCTTGGGTTTCACCAAGTGCTGATTAGCCACTTCCGGTTACATCATTAATTGTGAATACGCGAAAACTGCATGTCAGCTGTCGTGTCTTTACTTTATTTTCTGACTTTGTATCGCGGAAAAAAAAATAAGAAATGGAAAAACGCAACAAACTGCCAAATTTTACTCACATATGTAGAAACTTTTCTTGTTTGTGAATTTGTGTGTAAGATAAATATAAAATTGTTTAACCTGCTCAGCTGTTCTTCCGATTAGTAGCTAATCGGAACCACAACTTGCCGTTAACTTCATTAGCACTTAACCGACAGATAAGCCCTATTCGAACTACTATGACTACTACTATTCGAAAACTGGTAAGACATAATTTCTCCGAATCAATTTAACCGATTTCAATAAACGAAAAACTTGTTGATTATTTGTAAGAAAAACTAGACAATAAGCCTCTAAAACTTAAAAAAACTATCCCTTCTTTTTTTATATAGGGGTGAATCGCCCCAAAAAAGGTTATTTGGGTATTTTTCAGAATTAGTAATATAAAAGCTTCAAAATATAATTATGTATTTTAAAGGCTTATTGTCTAGTTTTGAGTCTTGAAAATAGAATCCATTTCGAATTTTACGAAAATTTGCTATAGGATATCCACAAAGTGTCCTACAGTCTAAAACAAACTTTTTGCATGACGCCTTCTACAAGCAGTCAAGAGGAATTAAAATCTCAAAAAAATTTTTTTATATACTTAAACTTATATTTAATAATGCTCAAAAGGAAAATTGTTCTCTTAAAAAAGAGAAAAAGTGTACATCTTAAAAAGTGTATTTTTTGTTCAAAAATTCATGAGAAAGTTCCCTTAAGCGGACATTGAAAAAACGACCCTTAAATTGAAAAAAGTAAAATACTTAACACATTTATGACCAAAACTATATTTCTAAATGCAAAGCTAAGACTTTGAATGTTTGCTTCAGAAATGACATAATGCTCACCATTTCTAATTTCACTTTAATGCGTTTGCATATTTGCGAGAAATCGTTTAATCTACTAATTTATATAAAAGTAGTAAAGATCGGCGTTTTATTTTTAAATCTTAATTTACAGAATGTTGCCTAGAAATTTATGGAGAATTTGTTTATTTAATTTTTTAGTTTTTTGGAACCTCAGTGTGCTCTGCCCAATCCACAAGAAAGGCGATTCCACAATTTTTACCAACTACCGTGGGATAAGCCTTCTTAATATCGCATATAAGGTCCTGTCGAGCGTGCTATGTGAAAGACTAAAGCCCATCGTAAACCAGCTGATTGGACCTTATCAGTGTGGCTTCAGACCTGGTAAATCCACCAAATACCAGATATTTACGCTACGACAAATCTTGGAGAAGACCCTAGAAAAACAGATCGACACACACCATCTTTTTGTCGATTATAAAGCCGCCTTTGACAGTCCGATAAGGAATTATCTATACTCCACCATGTCTGAATTTGGTATCCCTGCAAAGCTCATCCGTCTTTGCAGAATGACACTGAGCAACACCAGCAGCACAGTTAAGATCGGGAAGGATCTCACTCCTCCGTTCGATACCAAACGAGGTTTCAGACAAGGTGATTCCTTATCGTGCGACTTTTTCAACCTGATGATGGAGAAGATCATCCGAGTTGCTGATTTGAGACGCAGTGGCACGATATTCAACAAAAGTATTATGCTGCTTGCGTATGCTGATGATATCGATATCATTGGCCATAATACGCGCGAAGTCAGTGCAGCATTCCCGGGTTAGCGAAAGACCCATTCGAGTCGAATGGGTCTTGCAGTGAACGCAGATAAGACGAAATACCTAGTGTCAACATGTAAACAGTCCCAGCGTCTTGGAAACCACGTCACTGTTGACAACATTTCCTTCGAGGTTGTTAAAGACTTCATCTACCTGGGATCCAGCATTAACTCTTTCAACGATGTCAGTATTGAGATAAAACGAAGGTTAACTCTTGCCAACAGGTGTTACTTTGGGCTGAGTAGGCAATTGAGAAGCAGAGCTCTCTCTCGAAGAACAAAACTCACGCTCTATAAGTCCCTAATCAGGCCCGTCCTATTATATGCAGCACAAACCTGGACATTGAGCAGTTCTGATGAAAAGACTTAGGAGCCTTCGAGAGAAAGATCCTTCGTAAGATCTTCGGTCCAATCTGCGTCAATGGCGAGTACCGAATTCGATGGAACAACAAACTGTGTGAGCTGTACGCTCACATCGATATAGTTAAGCGCATTAAAATCGAGCGGCTCCGCTGGCTAGGTCATGTTGAGCAAATGGAAAACGATAAAAAAAAAAAAAAATAAATAAATAACTGGCCATTTCAGCCCTTGAAAGGACTTTGACCTAGCTTCTTATGATCAATTGTGTTGTGCGTGTTATTAAGTTTGTACACAATTGACCGAGAACCGGACCTACCGGACCTGCTTAACGCCGACTCCGAACGGCGATGAACAGAATGTTCTCGTTCTCAAGAAGCTTTACATGGCATTTTGATTACTCTCTGAGGTTTGCCATTGTCTGCAGAGAGGTGGCGGCCGTACAGAAAAATTATTTTAATTCAAATAATTTTCTGTCGCTGCTGGGGTTCGAACCTTGGTCTCCAAAGTTCGTTGACATAGCGGCCACGCACGTTAACCAACTACGCCACGGACGCCACAATGGAAAACGATGCTCCAGCGAAAAAAAATATTCGATTCGGTGCCTGGTGTTGGTCAACGCAGAAGAGGACGCCCACATCTTCGTTTCATTTTTTAGTTTTTTATTTAGTATTCATCTTATGCGCTAAAAATTTAATTATATTTACTTTTCTTATTTTAAATAAATAGTATATTAATTTAAAAAATTGTTAAAATAACAGTTTGACTTAAAATATCTGTGTGAAGTACTTTTCCAGTAACTCATAACTTACTTTTTATTTTTACACAATTTTTTAAGGCTTAAATTATAAAGAAATCGACTCAAGAAAAATTTCCTACAATAATTCTTATGATAAATGTTCAAAAATAAATAGAGTAAAATTTAAATTGCTGTATGTGCACTGTGGAAATTTACTTCGTTTATCGTAAGAAATATCAGTTCTTTAACAAAAAATAACAATCTATGGGATTATATTGGGCTCTTGAGCTGCTCCTGTTGAATATTTTGGTTTGCACACACATCCGCTCTCAACAAGCACATAATCTTGGCCGGTAAGGGTAACAGGACCTAAAGGTATCACAAGAAACAAGTAGGGTACGTATGTTTGAGTACACTCGCCACGTACAACATCGCATTCAGACGATCTGTAAGATTAAAATTTATAAAAGTTAACTTAAATAAACGGGATTGTGCGTTGCCTTTAAGTTTTTCTAAATACATTTTCTTTATATATTGACCTTTTTTATTATCATATTGATTTATTCAAGAAAATTATGGTTTTTGTTGGTTATAAATAATACCTATTCACATAAATAGTATCTACTTAGTAGACAGTGAGTTTTGTTAGTTGGGATGTGTTGACTATTTTGACGTTTAAATGCAAATTATATTTTTCTTCGTAAAAAGTAGTGGATATTTTTATTAAATAAGAGAGATTTAAAAAAGTGAAATTTTGCTAATATATTTTTTTAAAGTGAGTTAAGATCAATTAAACGTAAGTTGAGAAATTAAACGAAAGGAATGCTTTTGCAACACTTGGCAACTTCATAAAATGTCGTATATGTCGTATGCTTTTGCTTACTTTCGCATTACTTGGTTGGGCCTTAAGGTCTAATTATAATAGACATGTGCAGGCATACGTTAATGTTGGCTGCATGACGGTAAAAGCCGTCTGTTGTCAAAATCAAAAATACCCATGATTGTCATACATTCACTAGGTCTCTTTCCTATTTGATTATCTGCCAAAATGAGAATACCTGTCAAAAAGTACAGAAACGACTTCAAGTAAGTTTCAAGCCCATTTGAAATTATACGACAATTGAAATTATATACAAATTGGATTGGCCAGTTCGTTTATTTTAAAAAATGGAAATTCAGAGAAGTTGCAAGTGAATTGTTTTGAATGGAATTTTTTTACATTTGCGTTCATTTTGCCTTTTTTTAATTTTATTTCTATCAATTTGCAAACCAATTTCATTAATTTTTTTTTCCAACACAACCCAACAATTTAATTTTGATACTGCGAGATTCGTGCCCGAAGCAATTTTTCAAATAAAGTTCGAGTAAGAGAGAGTGACAATTTACTTCTTCTTTTTCTCTCTCGAGCTGGAAAAATGTGTAAAGAAACGCTTTCGAGCATGATTTAATAAATAAGGCTATCTCGAGGCTGATCGTACTCTCTTCTTAATACAACAATACAACAACTTCATCTACTTTACCATGGTATAATAATTACAAGGTAGCATTGACAGTTGCTTGGGAAACCATCTCCTGTAAAAAAATATACTCAAAATGGGAGCGCTTACAATTGGCCATTGAAAACACAAACAATGCTGAAAACGGTGAAGTGAGAAAAACAACAACCACAGCAGCTGCAGATGCATTGACACAAAAAGCTGTTTTTGACAGGAGATGTTTTCTTGTAGAAGAGAAAATAAGCAGTTGTCAATGCTACCTTGTATTATTATACCATGTTATTATACCATGCTGCTTTACATGTTATCAATTTTCGCTTTCAGATTTTGTTTGACACTTCGATTTGACATTTATGGGAACTCGCTCTCTCCCCTATTCTATACATATAAGGTCTGTTTTCGTACTCGTTTCAAGTAAAGTTCGAGTAATTCGAGAGTTTGATTATCTGTCAAAATGAGAAAATTTGTCAAAAAGTATGGAAACGAGAAAGTTTCAAGCACAATAGCTGTTTCTTAACAAATTCAATGAAATAAAAATTTAATTTGCTTGTTTATTTATTTAAAAAAATGGAAAATTCAAAGAAGTTCCAAGGGAATTGTTCTCAAGGAATCTCTGGCTTCCATTTTGCTTGTTTTAACTTTATTTTTGTTAACTTTCTAACCAATTTCTTAAATTTTTTTTCAGAAATATTTAATTTTATCACTTTGAACAATTAGTTGTTTGAAGCTTGAGATTCGTGCTCGAAGAAATTTTTCAAGTAAAGTTTGAGTAATATAGAGTGACATTTTGCTTGTTCTTTTTCTATCTTGTGCCGGAAAAATGTTTACGGAAACGCTTTCAAGTAATTTCAAGTTACTTGAAACGAGTACAGAAACAGACCTATTGTAAATATATTATTCAGGTGGACGGATCAAAATTATTTTCCACACAAAATTTAAAACGTAAACTTGGCCACCCTCGGTGAGTAAGGAATCTACAAAATTACATTTATTATGTTTTAATTTTCCCAGGCAAGTATCTTTACTCAAAATGTTTGTTTTGTTCCAAAACAATGAATTTACCTAATAACGCTAAAGGCATTAACGCCTAAGTTTGTTCTTTGTTTTTGTCTCTGTACCGATACTTACTCGCAAACTTCGAATACTACTTGTTGCAGCAGATCTGGAAACTTTTGTACAATTGTCACTGGTTGACCCGAAGTCAAGCTTACACCATACATGGGTGCAGTCGTATTATAGCGTGTTTTGCATAAGCGTGCTGGTGTTCCTCTACACTGTCTGGTTTCCCCGTCATTCAGAGAACGACCTTACAAAGTTAAAATCAATCAAATAAAAATTAATTAAAATCACATTTATGCATCATATATTATCTTTATAGCATACCAATGCGACTGCCGACAATATCTTCATTATTTACTTCATCATATGCCCTCAATAGAGCGCTTGTCGTCACTGCTGGATCAAGCGTTGATGGTAATTTACTCTGACGTCCACGTCTTGAACTTCCGTTCCAATTAGCAAACGTTCGCGCTACTGCCGCACTATTAAGTAAAGTTACGGTTAATTTTTTTATCTTTAAAAAATAATAACATTATATTTATAATCAATCTATACATAAATATAAAATAATTGCATATATATTTTAAATATATTTTGTGTGAAATCGTTACGAGCGCTTGCACGTTAATGTACAAACCTTGGATATGGTACATTGTTTGGTCCAAGACAATCGAGAGAATCGCTCAGCGCATCTCCAGATAAATATTTTAAGCCAGATCCACCGTTACACTTTAGCTGCTGATCAATACTGTTGCCAGAGGGCCATAGTGCACATCTCACAATTTGTGTTTGCAGTGTAATAAGGAGCCATAATGCAAATATCTGTAAAACAATGCTATTGTTAATAAAGGTAGTTTCGATTTTTAATTAAATGGGTACAACAAGTTCCACCCACGAGTTTTTCAATACTGTAACATAAAATTTGGAAGGAAATTCATTCCTCTTTGGTCACGAGTTAAGAGGGATTTAATTGATCAATTTACCAAAATTTTTATTTTCTTGAAAAATTTTTTTTTTGTGCAACATAACAACTTTTCCCCATCCTCCTTTGCTTTATAAGTCTATATTTTTTCAAATATTCTTTTATAATCTAAGAGACCTTTAAGTGATTGTTTTAGATATTTCCAAATTCCCGAGAGGTTTTATTCTCAATATGAAGTTTTAGAATTTTTTTAAGTAGTTATTTCTAAGGTTTTACCTGTGGAGACAATTCAGTTTTAAAGATCAACCTATTGATGGCAAATTCATAAGCAAAGTAGAGTGGAGAAAGGTCAAAGCAAACAGTTTATGGATTCTAATATATGTATTGCATAGAAGCTGTATTTTTTTTTTGGTGCTCAATGAGTAGGTATAGGTATTATGATAAAAGTAATGACACGGCAGAAAAGATCGTAAAAATTAAAGACGTCATAGGGACGTGGATGGAGCTGTCTGAGCATCAAAACTTCAAATTAATTGTAACTCGCTATCTATAGGTGTTACGGTAAAAAATATTACTCGCAAGTAAAGGCTAGTTCTTGACCTTCATGACAAAAATGGACAGTGAATTCATGAAGTCATGCGGCAGTATAGAAAGGTACTTCAAGATCGAAAATGGATCAGCCATGCAACTCCACTTGTTCTCACGAGCAGCCTGTTAAAAGCCAGGATAAAGGAGGATGGTCGCAGGCAAAAAATTTCTCATTTACCCTATCCTGTGTAAATGAGAAGAGAATATTCAGATCCTGGTGTTTGTCGCCCAATCTGAGGAGTAGGTAGACCGTTGACTTGATCAACAGTAGCGTATACCTATGAAGGAATAGCAATGATCCTTAAAATTTGTTAGCACGGGGATAGTCTTTACCTCAGCAGACGTATGAACACATTTTCACTGCGCATTTAAAACGCATATGGATGGATAGTCTTATAAAGGCTGGTAAAAAACGATGTTTATCTTGAGAGTTAGAGGTGTCAGACTTGGGTACTCCGAGATGAAAAGTTTTTATCTTAGTAGTCTCGGAGTAGTAGTATTGAAAATCTGTATACAGTGGTGACCTTTATGTCACACACGGCCATGTGCAATATGAGGTCTGTTCCCGTACTTGCAAGTTTGTGAAAACTTTCGAAAACTTGCACAAGTTTTTACTAAACTGCGTTCCTGTACACCAAAAACTTGCAAAAGAGAGCGACAATGAGAGAGTAAAACATTTCCCCTCCTTGCGAAAAGTTGCAAGTTTCTGCTACACAAATTTCGTGTAGTAAAAACTTGCAAGTTGTCATGTGTTCACAGAAATGTCAAAATGTGCGCTAGTGCATCAAGTAAAAATTTCCGCTAAAAATGGAAAATAAAGACAAATATTCAACTTAATTGTACGACAGGCGCATATAGCATATATATTTAATCAATTAGTACAGCTAATTTATCAGACATTGTCGAAATCTTCAAACATTTTTTTTCGTTTAATTAGCCAAGTGTTTGTCCAACATATGTTTGATCAAAAGTTGCAAGTTTTTACTAAAAAGCGTTCCCGCACTTTTTAGCATTTTTATTGCTCAGAGACAATTTTTCTGCTTGCTCTCTTGATTTTTGCAACTTGCAAGTTTTTGCTACAAAAGTACGGGAACAGACCTATGATCTATCCTGTAGCATATCCACTAGTATTGATTCTGTCATCACAGTCATGTGTGATATGCTATAATGTGTCGGTTGGACGTTGGTGTATTGTATTAGCATGGTACGTCCTGAAGATTTATCTGTTGGGCATCAATCCCATGAACCCGACTCCTTTGACATGGGGCAACGGGGAATTAAGCTCATACGGCAGGTGTCTGCGTAACTCAAAATGGAATTTCAAATAGATCAGTTATGCAGCGGCGTTGCATGGAATTATTACTCGGTGAGTATATGCTTTACGGTTTATGTATGTTATGAAACAGAAATGAAAGATTTATACTTGGCCTTACGATAAAAATGAAAAACTTAATTATGACGTCGTCACGTATGTAGGTAGCAGCTTATGCAACACAAATGAAATATTCGATAGAATCATTACTCCGCCCTGTAGGGGTGATCTGGTAAATTTCATTTTACAAGATTTGAACAAGATTTAAGACAAAGATTGGGAAAAGAAGTGGGAATAGAGGAAAAGTATTCGAACAATGTGAGATCAGTAACTTTGGAATCACTAAAATCAAGAGTTAAGACAAGAAGAAGCACAGCTATTATGAAAAAAATAAAGATAAGGATGAGGTCAAGTTTGGAGACAAAGGAAAGAATAGGGACAAGAATAAAGATACTCTGTCACGTCAAAGCCTACGGGTGTGTCCACAAAGCAGGCAACTTCTTTTTTTATTATTTTTTACCGGTTATACGTTGAACAACCAGAAAACAGATTTATGGTAATTTAAAAAAAAACATTTTTTTGTTCTGCTCAAAGTGTCGATGTTTAGTAGATCATAAACATATTTCAATACTGACGTTCGGCAGTCTTTGGCAAACAATTTATATAAATTAAACGTTTTTAACTTGTTTTTGAGTGTTTTCGTTAGAGTTATTTAATATAGCTTCAAGTATATTACTTATTTCAATTATATACAAGTAATGTAGTAATACGAGTAGTCTATCGAATTAATACTTTTCAATTATTTGGTAGTTTTAAATGCTCGTTTTCGAAAGCTATGAGTTTTTTACTCGATGAAATTATCACACTTCAAAAAAGAATTGTTCTCAAAAACAATTGAATATATAATTTTTGTCTTTACTTATAAAGCAATAAGCAATCGAATTGCCAACGATTCAACAATTTTTATAATTTGTATATAAAGGATGTGGCGTCCGTGGTGTAGTAACTTAGTGTGCGTGGCCTCTATATCAACGAACCTGGAGACCCGGGCTCGAATCCCAGCAGCGACAGAAAATTATTTGGATTAAAATTATTTTTCTGTACGGCCGCCACCTCTCTGCAGACAATGGCAAACCTCAGAGAGTAATCAAAATGCCATGTAAAGCTTCTTGAGAATAAGAACATTCCGTTCATCGCCGTTCGGAGTCGGCGTTAAGCATGTAGGTCCATTTCTCGGTCAATTGTGTACAAACTTAATAACACGCACAACACAATTGATCATAAGAAGCTAGGTCAAAGTCCTTTCAAGGGCTGAAATGGCCAGTTATTTATTTTTTTTTTTTTTTTTTATATAAAGGATGTGGCGTCCGTGGTGTAGTAACTTAGTGTGCGTGGCCTCTATATCAACGAACCTGGAGACCCGGGCTCGAATCCCAGCAGCGACAGAAAATTATTTGGATTAAAATTATTTTTCTGTACGGCCGCCACCTCTCTGCAGACAATGGCAAACCTCAGAGACTTATCCAAATGCCATGTAAAGCTTCTTGAGAACAAGAACATTCCGTTCATCGCCGGAGTCGGCGTCAAACCTATAGGTCCGGTTCTCTGTCAATTGTGTACAAACATAATAAGACGCACAACACAATTGATCATAAGAAGCTAGGTCAAAGTCCTTTCAAGGGCTGAAATGACCAGTTATTTAATTTTAATTTTAATATAAAGGATTTGAGTCTTAACGGTTAACACTAAATTATTGTAAATGAATTGATTTAATAAACTAATAACTTTTTAAAGAAAATACATAACGAATGTAATAAATGATTCGTTGTAAAATTAATTTCATTAGTAAAAAACATTAACTTATAAAATCCAATTGAGTACGATTGAATGTAAATTTAATTTGATAGTCATAATTGGCAGTCGTTATCGCTCGATAATTCTAAGCAATAGGGGGCTAGGCTTAGCAAAATATTTTTATTTGTCTTTAACAAGACTCTCGCAGCTTAATATTTAGTGGAAATAACCCACTTAACATCACAAATAAAAACAAAAATATTTAATCCAACATCTCATATATATTTTATTGTGAGTCTTTGCCTTTGATTGAAATTAAAGCTTTTCTGCCTTCGCTGGAAATCCAAGTCGAACCTCCAAGATCGAAAGAATGAACAATCTACGCGTTTAAACGCATTCAGCTACAATTGCCTAAAGAAAACAATTATCACAAAAAAAAAAATGAAGATACGTCTGTAGCATCTTGCCGAGAGGCTTGTACATAGTAAGGTTAAAAGGTCAAAATTCAGAAAGTTCCATTAAGTCGGAAAAATTTAAAGGAACCTAGAAGATGTTGACAAGAAATCAACGAAACGTCGGCACAAAATAATGAATTAACTGTTTTAATTGCATTACAACTAATGATCAAAAAGCCCATTAAAAGGTATAAATAAAGGAAATCGCTTAGGAAAATTAGAAGCCTGGAAAATCAGAAAAAGCTCTTTCCACAACATAGTTCTAGGTGTCTTCTAATAGAAGAAGTATAGAAATATTAATTTGACTATGTTATATTGATTTTGAAATTTAATATGGAACCGGAAACGAACGTATTTTGTTCGCCCTTTTCAACGAGTATATTTCCTATAAAAACGGGACGCACTTCCTATAAGATTCCGCGAATATATCTTATGACCCTAAGTTTCTTCAGAAATTTAGATAATTATATTAACTCCTAATATTTACTCGCTTATAGCCCTGGTTTCGTTTTAAACATCGAACTAATTGGCTAAAATTAATTATAAGTATAATCATTTTTTTTATTAGTATAAAATAATTACAAAAGCTAAATTTTGGTAGCTATTTTGGATATTACAAGTTTAATCATCGACACAGCGATTTAAATAGGTTTCAGCTCCATATCAAAGCTTGAAAAAATTATTAAAAATCAGTTTATATAAAAATGGCACTCGAAAAATCAAGAACTTCTTCAAGAAAATAAATTTTGCTAGTTTCGTTTTTCTGCTTAAATAATTGAAAAGGTTGTTCTTAATTCATTTTCTTTTAAACTAATTTTCCATTTACTATATATGCATTGAATTTAAAATTTCAGTTCCTACTATCCGAAATGACGACTTAAAGGGCGTTTTCTCACAATACGATAAAGTTTTCGAAAAAAAATTAATTGCAAAAAGTGCTAAAAATCATCCATAACCAGAATTTTTTAAATTTTTTTGAGATTTTTAATTTGTACTATTTCGAAAATTTTAACCCTCCATCACTAACCTTAGGGTGCAATCCACCCAGTCACTGCTTCTATACAAGATTTCTAATGCAATACTAATTCTTAATGTTTTGTTTTACATGCAACAAATCAATTCTTTTAATAAAAAACATTTTAAAATTGCAAAATTAATCTTGAATTTATTTAAAACCAACACTTTTCTTAGGTTTAAGCAAGTATATCCTTATAGCTGAAGGTTTATTATGTGGGTGAAAAGCACCCAGAGTTAGTTGTGTCGCAACTCAGCAATAGGTTAGTGATCCAGGGTTAGAAAGCGAAAATGTCTTAAATAATGCACACCTGTCCGTTGAATGATTTTAAGCATTAAAATTTCGTAGTCCTAGGATTATACTTATAGAAAAAACACTTGCTGAAAGTGCTGTCAACAAGTCGACCGTCATAACCGTAATCGGTACACAAGAATATACATTTTTTCATAGAACAATTTGGTAAAAAATATGGTTTTTAAATCCCTTTAGCCCATAACATATCGATTGAAAAAGAAATAAAGGAGAAAAATCATAAAAGTGTGATAATGAATAAGTTAAGAAGTGTGCTGCCGTAGTGTCGAAAGCTTTAATAGGAGTATTTATGAGCAAAAAAGAAGGCGCATAATCAAGGGCGTCCACAGGGGGAGCAAAATTTTATACTTTTTATTTACTGTGTATATGTTGCAATTTCATATTATCATTTTCATATACGTGCACACCAATGCATACCTTTGATCCTCCCTTGAAAAATTCCTCCGGATGCCTATGCACGTAATGAAACTATTCTTCTTACAATGCCTAAGGTAGGATTTTGAGTAATTGTTTTTTTTATCTCTCCAAGTTTTTCAGGAGAGGTATAATTGTATAACTTACAATTTTTCTTCCTTGTAAAATTTTTTGTTGGCGGGTCCCGGCCAAACCATGGTCGTACCCTTTAAGCTTTCAGTAATTTTTTCTTCATTTCAAATCAACTCAATAGAAAACTAGTTGGTGGCAGAGAAGCTTTTAGATGGAATTCTAATAATCAGAATCTTATAATAAGGCATGACTCCGAGACTCAGATTCTTATTCACATTCCCGCCACAGTAAAAATACCCTTCACATATTACACTTGATTGACCCTTCTTTCCTTCTAATTATAACCCTATTTTGAACCAATTCAGATTTGTCTGATTTGGACCAAAGCAAAAAAAAAAAAAAAAAAGATAGCCGAAATAGTATTTTTGTCATTTGGTAACAGTACATAAGTAGTTGTAAAGACCTCAAGAAGTAAAATATTATGCTTTCAAGTTTCATTGCTCTCCGACGTTACCTTCACCCTAGAGGTGCCAAAACATTCCAAACTTCGTTGAGGATCAGTTTTTGACCTAAATAAGCTGACTACGAAGTTTGAAATACTATACTAGAAAACTAGATACTAGAAAAATTTTTAGAAATATTTTAAAAGTTTTTAAAAGCACATATTTTTTCTAACTAAAAATGTAAATAAGATCTCTTACGTTCGTACTATCACATTTAATTACCTTTAGCTTTAGCTTTAAAAAATTCTCGAAAATATTAAGACGCACAACCTAGGTTGTGTGCTAAGCCCTAAGGCTTTATAGCATTTTAAAAATTCAAGAATACGTTATAAAACTTATTAACCATTCGTTTTTCATTTTAAATATTAGTTTCAAGAATGAATAATTTGATTTATAAGAAATAAAACAAATTGCCAGGTATGATGCTAAGTTGTAAATTCTGAATCTCATCTTATAGATCGATAGTTAATAGATCGATTATTAGAGCAGTGCTCACATATGTGAGGCTGATAATCAAGTTCTATTTTTATGTGTGTAGATTTATATAAGGATTAGAGCAAATCTCACATATACATAGTTACCCGACGGGGTCTAGCTAAAGGAGACGCAAATGGTCTCGCTCTGTATAATCATGGTTAACCCTCTGCAGCTGACATCATAGTCTGATAGACACCGAAAATCAAAACTACGTGCATATAAACGTGAAATTCGAAGATAAAAATTCGTTTTTATCTTTAAAACAAAAGTATTTTATTTCAAATTTTATTCTTATGTTAGCCTAATAATTATAAGCTGTTATATGAAATATGGTCAAGAGAGTTACAGTCAGAAACTTCATCATAAAAAATCAGTTTAAAAGTGAGGTGTGCTAGACCCCACGTCAGGAATATTGTTAAATTTGGAGCCCGTCAGTTGCAGAGGTTACGTCTGAATTTTTCTTCTATTTGGATTAACATGATTGTATGTCTTATTAAGGTAAGAGTCTAGAGTGTACGTAAGAAATTAAAAAATGCCAGTTTTTTATAATATTTTATAGTTTTTCATTTTATTATTATAAAAACAACAATTAGTGGTACATTTTAAATGCATGACACTTTGATGCATTTAACATTGAAATGAATTAAAACTTTGTAACATTTTCTAAAAAAGTATATAATCAAATCTTGTAAATATATCATATGATCTAATTTCAATCAGACTATTCCGAAACTTCCGAACTTAATATACGAGGGCTGCCTTTTTAGTCTTGAGCCTCGGCAACACTAACCATTGCCAGATGAATTTTGATAGTTTCATTAAAAAATTAGACATTTTTTAGCATAAACGTACTCACAACGTTTTGCCGTATGTGCGCTTATTGTATTGTTTACAAAAATTGAAAATCGCTCTCTTCAAGATGAATTTCGTGAAGATCGTCCAAGAACGGTTGTTATGGCAGAAAACATCAGTGCTGTATGTGAACTGTTAGAGGCATACTGTGAGATGGAGTCATCCTTGATTTTGCCTGAGCATTTAGGCGTCAAGAAGATTTGATTCCGTATTCCCGAGGATCCCGCTTCGGAGGCATAAACTTCAGAGTGGCAAAACTGTTTTGAAAATTGATTCCAACGAATGCAAAAGTATAGGTACTGAACATCTTGGACAATACTTTGAAAAACAATAAATGCATTTCACTGATTAAACACTGTTTTTTCATTGTTAGGCGCAAGATTTAAAAGGCAACACTCGTATAAACAGAAATGGATTTATGAGTAAAAAATCTTTTAAAACACCATAATCAAGATTTTTAAAACCCAATATGTTTGAATTTTTGCTCTAGCTTTCTTGACAGTGATGAGTCAAATCTAAACTTTTTTAAAAGAGAGTTTTTTGACGAAAATAATATTTTTACTTTCAACACAAAAATATTTACCGAGATGGTTTTAAGTTATTCGACATACAAAGTAATTAAAACAGATACTATAACTTCTTCTATAATTATACCATAATTAAATGGCTTCCAGATGTTCAAACTCGCAGCATAACAGTTATTCCAATGTTTGAGTTAATTAAAGCTTTAACAAACTCCAAAAACGTTTTGCATTTATTGATGATTAATAACAACAATGAATTCAATTAACAGCACATCCATTTCGAAAGTAAAACCTTCATACGTCAAACGTTTGAATATGTACGCAAATGGAAGCAGAAACATTAAACTTCTAATATGGATTTTACTTTTACAGTTTTTTTTTTTTTGTCCACTTTCTCTTGAATTTTTTGCATTAAGTTGTAGTAAAATGCTTTGAAATCATTAAGTCCACATTATCGACAAGTGGAAAAACCGGTTCCTTCAAAAGAAATCTAACGCTAAATTCATTAAAAATAGAAAATAAACATTGATATTTGTATAACCATTATATTTTCGTGACTAAGTCTTGAATCATGAATTTTATTTATTTTCTCAGGATCTATAAATTATAACACATGTTTGAAGGAATTAGAAAAAAAAATAATAAAATTAATTAATATTCAGTTCTCGAAGCAAGCAAAGCAAGCCAAAACAAAAGACTTAAGCGACGAACTTTCTTTTGGCCATCACGAGAAGCATGGGATATTTTCCACACTTGTTGGAATAGACATGTATTAATAAAATTTCGGTGTGAAAAATGAAAGCGAAATTCTATTATTTAATTCTTTATATATATTTTTACACATTTCTTTTTAATATGATTTTCAATGCTCACTATTAAAAACTCACTCTCTCCAAGTGTGGTTTCTATTTCGTTTTTTTTTTTCTTTTCATTCTATAGCAGCACCTGCTCTGAGTGAAAGGTAAGTACTAAACATTGTAACAGTTAAATTAGTTCAAGCACGCCCACCTACACTAAAGCATTCAGCACGCAAATTTTAATATCTACTTAAAATAGGACGATTTTCTATTAAAGTAAGAAAGTTAAAAAAAAAAATTGTGTATATCTATAGCTAGTAATATTCGAGAGTTGTGTAAAGAATGTCACCAGAAGTGTCACCAATGTCTAAGCACTAAATAGTATTATGTAATTAGCCAAGAAACGTACATACAATGCGGAAACAAGTATATTTTTTTATTTGTGATAATTCAGAAGGTTTTAGTTGTTGCTCTTTAACAGTAATTCATAAAAATAAAAGCAACAAAGAAGCAATCAAGAAACTTCAACTATTAAAACTGTGAAGTTCAACGCATTCTTTCAATGTTTGCTATCTTAGATACAAAGATTTCCGTTTAAAAACCAAGCAATTGCCGTTATACGCAAGGTTATTGACCTAGATGAGATGTATCATCAACAAGTAGTACATAACAAACATTTATTGACAAGCATTATTTAGTAAGCACAGAAACGATATCAATTGGTGAAAATGTTGCTATGGTAGAGGCCAAAATAAATATATAGGTGACAAATAGAAAATAAGAAGCTGGTTCTTGGACTTGACTCATGACGACGAATGACAGCACAAAATAAAAACCTCATAAAAACATAGTACACATGTTCATACTCATTCAGAGTTGATATACTAGACACAAACAACTGTTGTATGCTTACTCAAAAGGCCTAGGCCTTACACTTAAAGAAAAAACAAAATGCCATACATTTTCAATGGTATTTGTTGATTAAACTTGTTCGAGAAATACTTATTATATTCTACATTACATTTATTTCCACTTGCTTAATTGTTAAACTCCATTAGCTCCGTTTCAGCTTCTATTGAGCTACCGACAAGCTTTAAAGCGCTACACAGTGTTGCGTCTAGTGGACAAAAATCAAAAATTTTTTTTCATCAAATCATACAAAATGGGTATCGTTGTAAAGGAAATACTCCAATTAAGAAGAATTTAAATTTTTAGTTCCATTAAATAATTTTTGGAGACGCTACACCTGTTTAAAGTCAATACAATTTCATAGTTTTTTTATGGTACAATTTTCGTTTCCGAGCACTTAGGCAAATTTTTTTTTTGTTAACTCATTTTTCAAGATATTTTAATATTTTTAATTTTCATTTAAAGTTAATTTATAGTAAAAAATAAGGTTTTTGTTATTGGGAAGAAAAAAGTTAAATTGAATTTTTTCAAAAATTTCAAAAATTGATAAAACTATGGAAAAATAAAAAATTTTGTTAAATTTATTAGTCAGCTTCTTCCAAGTTCCGCTGAGATCACCTTTAAAACCAACAAACATTGTAAGTATGGTTTATTATCTTTTAGAATCTATAAAAAACTTTTCCGAATACGTCCGATTCTTTGAGTAATCGTATTTTTAAAAATGGTCCAAAATGCAATTTTTCATAATTTTTCGAAAAATTGTTATTGTTTTAACAGCGTGTTAGTCGGTCGATTTGATTATTTTTCACACCAGCTATTCATAGCTACAAAATAACTATGTGTAGTAATTTTAAATGATCTGGGGTAATTTTTTGTGTAAATATACCTGATTACCGATTTGAGTTATAAGGGAGGTGGTCATATTAGTGAACCGATTTAGTTAATTTTCACACCAGCTGTTTATAACTCTAAACGAATTATGTGTACTAAATTTCATTTACCTAGGATAATAGTTTGGGGAACTATTTCATGTTACCGATTTCGGTTATATGGGAGGTAGGCGTGCCATTCATTCAATTTGAACGAAATTTTGCGAAAATAATTCTTTCATCGTAAAACTCTTTTTTACAAAATTTCATGATTCTCGGATAACTCCTTCTATTTTTGTCCACTCGCTATATGGACTCGTCACACTGTGCGCTATTTATATCTTCTATGTACGAGTACCATGATAAGCTCATAAAAATTGGAAGCAATTTTTTTAGGTGGGACTCCTTTTCTTTTTTTCACTTATTATATGAAAAACAGGTGTTCACACACAGGAAGCAAGAATTACAAGAACTACTGATATCGTCAATACTTTTTATTTATTTAGCCTTTCCTGGTATTGTGTATACAGATGCGGATATAGAAAATGTTCACGGATATAAAAAACAATAGAACACTGAAATTATAATTGTTTTTGTTTTTTTTTAGTTTTGCCGTGTCATAGTAGAACCAACTAAATGGAGTCCTTTTGCAAAAACTGTTTCTATTGCAAGAGTGATAGTGTTGGAAAGGAACAGTTGGCTCCAATTACGTCATCTAGCTGATGTCGTAAACTTTAAATTCTATCAATCATGAAATTTCCAGACAGTATGCTTTGAGCGTTCATATAGTATGGGAGTTACTCGCTGTTTTATTTATGAATGTACGTAAATATTTTGCAATGTTTCAGGAAAAACATTAATACATTCTATTCCTCGCATTCACCTTTTTTTATATATTCTATGTTAAATAGCGAAAAACAAACACAAAAATATAAAAGAAATGATTATATTAAAAATCCAACAGTAGAAAATAATTCCTTGCACCAAATGTTGTGAGAACTTATAACAACTTCTTGTTTCAGTGTAAAGATGTGCAATCGGAAAGCTCTCTTCGTTATTGTTGTTGTTGTTTGAACTGTGCGTTGATCACCACTGATATAAACAAAGTTTAAATTTATCAGCCGAGGACTTTTTGGTGACTACTGCAGAACTCCCTTCTAACTTATTATCAGGTTATAATGATTACATTTTTGGAATTAGGAGACAGATAATGTTCGTACCGTCTGAAACTGATAATTTTCAAAAATCAAAGTAAAATTTGAGAAAAGTAATGCAGTCATGTATTCGATAATTCGACTACTTGTTGGTATTATAAAAGGCTTGCGAACTCTTTCGTCCTATCTAATTCAATGTTAAATGTAATGTAAGCATTTACATGGAAGACCAATCTTTAAGATGTAGTGTTCATAACTTGGTAATGGGATAGGGTCAAAATTCCCCCTATACAAAATGTCCCTTCTTTTAAATTCTATTTTTAAGTACCCCATGAATTTTTAAAAATATGTTGATATTGAGGGATAAAGCACAACCAAAAAAATATTGTTGAATTTTTTGTTCTTTTTAAGGTTTTGTTCCGACAGCATATATTTCGGAAATGCAGAAATTTGTGAAGGGAGTATTTCGGAGAATTTTTAAAAAGGGAATTTTATGAATATAAATTTCGACACTGGGAATTTTGGAAAGGGTCATTCCGACCCACTCCCATTCGAAATATATTCCTTCCGCTACTGGGATATCACTATATAACAAAAGCTATTTTAAAAAAGTCTAACTATCAATTTCAACCAAAAACGGACAAGACAAAATAATAGAAAAAGAGTTGTGATGTGAACTCCACCCAAACCATTGGACTTATTTTGATGACCAAGGTTTCAATGAATCAGGTTTAGGCTGGAGATTATAAAGTATTTATAAAAAATCGTTTAGTTTAAAATCTTTAAAAAAGCCGCTTGTCAAGCGATGTGAATTTCGGTTTGAATTCGACAAGTTTGCATTTTTTTCAACATTAAATGTCAATAATATGAAAGAATTAGTTACAAAATCAAAAATGCTTGTAATTCAAATTTTATGTGTTGCCGTAAATAGACTTTTTTAAATAAATGCCTATTTCTAATAATAAACTTCAATTCAAGTTAACCTTACAAATTTCTACGAACCTTGAAAAAAATTAAGTATTTTTCAAAGTTTTCATTTTAGTTTTTCATTTTATATCAAATTGTATTTTATATTTTATGCAAACTTAGAGTCGATTTCTTCACCGTGTTTCAATTCGTGCTAGTTCGAGTTCTATTTAGAACTCGGTTTCATACTGGTTTTCGACTTCAGAAAAAGTTAGTACTTGACAATTTCTTCAGTTCTTTGCTTATCGGATCATTTTGATAAGAGAGTATTGGGAACTAATACACGGATTGAGCTTATACCCTCGAAAATAAACTTGAAAATAAATATATCTTTATATACTCCATGATCAAATTGGCTTCTTATGATCAAATTGTGTTGTGGTGTTATTTAATATATGTATGCACACAAATGATCGAGAAACGGACTTACTTGTTTTAATCTCGACTCCGTTCGGCCGATGTGCATGTTCTCAAGAAGTTTTACAAGTACTCTTCTAGGATGCGTTGTCTGCAGATTTGAGGGCCGATCCGAAAAATGCAATTCAATTGAGAAAATTTTCTGTCAGCTGGGATTTGAACCTTGTGTCGAATTGGCATCAAGTGGAATGTCAAAAATCTATTTATTGCTTCCATTCTCTTTATGTGTTTTTATTTTATCAATCAAGCTGTGCTCATTTATCTAAGTTAGTAATTTTAAGTTTCAAAGTAGTAAATATTTAAAGTCACGAATGACCGCTTTAAACATATTTTTGTTCTTATTATGGCTTTGCACATTAACGATTAAATACTTTCACTAGCGCTTATGAGTGCTTTTGAAAACGTTCATATCTCTTGGTTCACAAATAACAATATATGATCAATTAATTTGTCAATTAATAGACATCATTAATGTTAAGATTCTTTTCATTATATATGACACAATTTACTGAAAGGGTTTTGTTTCCATACAGAAAAGCAATGCCACTTTATTATAAACCGATGCACACAAAACATAATTTTGAGTTCAATACACACTGTATTGTATTTATGAGTGTCTTTCAGACGTGATCTGGATGAAACTTTTGGCACAATTCTTCGAATTCCATTCTATGAAATAAATCACAAAGATGTTTATTGATATGTGTGTGAGTGGATGTGTGTGTGTGTGTGATTTATGTATCGGTTAACTTGAACGTGACGCGCTTAACACACTTGATTCAATTATCAAGAATCTGTTACTTTCTTCTGTGTTGTCGAAAGCATAGTCAACATAAGACATAGGTACTGACCAAGCTCGTAGCCACAAGGGAGTCGAAGAGGAACAAAACTCTCAATAAGATGAAGAAATATAAAATTATAACATAAAACCAAAAATGTAATCAATTGAATTATGGTAAAGAAAATTTATATTTTAGAGGTAGCTATTGGTAGCTCGATTGTTAATTTATTGGTATAACCAGAAATACATTTTCAACCCAGTTCTGCTCAAGGTTTGTCTTCGAGTTACTTGAGGAAACTAGACTTCAAGTCATTTTAGTAAGTCAAATAAGCCATTCCATAATTAATAACAACTCCAGACCAGTGCAGTCGAAAGTGCTACAATTGTAGTATTTTACTTCTTTTGAGACGTGAGTATTCCTATACTACCCAAATGCAAAAAGTACTCCTTTTTCTAAATAGCTGAAAACGGCCTCATGTGAACTCACCTTAAAGAACAAACAAAATGGATAGGTAAGTCTCCTAAATTCTTAATGACTAATATCTTAGACTTCGATTAATGCATTGTGTATTAAAAATACATCAAATTCATTCTTCTAGATTTGTAACAAAGGTTCAAAATAGGAAGTACAGCCATTTCTTCTACAGCATCCATAGAAGAATCAACATTGGAACTAGCAAGAAGAAAACGCTCTGCATTTAAATCCATCTAATCACCTGAGAATAGGTTCGAAAAAATTGATGAGGATGAAGCAACGACAAGAAAGAAAAAAAAAATTCAATTTCTTCGACCAATTTGATTAAAAAATTTATTTAGATTTAAATGACCTATAACATATAATGCAACAATTATAATAAAAAAAGGAACAGTAAATCAATCAGAAATAAATAATATACAAAAAATATTTCTGCAATATCACTAAAGCTTTAAAAAAACTTTTTAACAAAAAAAAAAAACCGACTTCAAAATCACTACAAAGTAAAAAATAATTTTAAATAATTTTTCCTATTCATTTCTTGGTCATATTTTAAAAGCTATTTATATGTATTATAATATTGAAAATCTTATCATTTTCATTTTTTCTATTTTGTTTTATTATCATCAATATACTAATTGCTTTATGTACATAAAAGCTTTGAAGTCGGCGCTTATCTTACTATGTCGAAATCTTTTTATTTTAATTTTTTCTAATTTGTTTTATCATAAAAATATTATTAACTTTATGAATATAAAAGCTTCTTAGCAATTTTTTTGTTTCAATTGGCAATTTTTGAGTACGCTGAATGTAGCCAATGTGTTCCATGCATTATTTGTGCAGCTGTTACACACTATGTCATATTCAATATGAGCTTTACAAGCTCACCCAAACCAGTTTAGTGAGAATTTTTATGTGTACAAAGCTTTTAAAATTACTACAGTGTCACCAAGGCACCAAATAGTGCACGGATGGTAAAAGATCATGATTGTGTGTCAAAGATGAGCGCCGACTTCAAAGCTTTTATGTTCATAAAGCAATTAATATATTGATGATAATAAAACAAAATAGAAAAAATGAAAATGATAAGATTTTCAATATTATAATACATATAAATAGCTTTTAAAATATGACCAAGAAATTAATAGGAAAAATTATTTAAAATTATTTTTTACTTTGTAGTGATTTTGAAGTCGGTTTTTTTTTTTGTTAAAAAGTTTTTATTTCTTCCTTTTTAGAGAATATGAAATATTTTATGTAATAGTATTTTTGAGGAATATTTCAAACATGAAAGTTTGTTCTTATAAAATTTATTTTATTAATTCCTGAAAGTTTGTTGGGTATTTTCCATTTCTGTTTCTTTACAAATTTTAGTGCCACGTCCTTTCTATAATCCCCCCCACTTTATTTACCTTACCTTATAATGATTCTAGCTAGCCCTGTGCCAAATTTCAGTTTCCAAGTATCAATATTAACCGTAATATAGTACTTTCCTGTGTACAATCCCGCTCACTTTTTTAATGATTCTACCTGCCTATCTACCTGCATACCAAATATTAATACGCTAGTGTCAATATTAACTAAGATATAGTATTTTTATAATATTGACAAGCCCCTTTGTTGAATAACGCCCACTTTTTTGGCCGTAATTTGCAGTAACTGTACCTACCCATGTACTAAATTTCAGCACCCTAGTGTCAATATTATTCGATATATAGTGTGTTTCTAATATTGCCACACCCATTTGTTGAATAACGCCCACTTCATTTACAGTGATTTTTAAAAATTGTGTCTACCCCTGTACTAAATTTCAGTACCCTTGTGTCAATACTATTCGAGATACAGTGTTTTTTCAATATTGCCACACCCCTTTGTCAAATGACGCCCACTTTATTAACTGTAATTTGTAATAGCTATGCCTACCCATGTGCTAAATTTCAGCACCCTAGTGTCAATATTATTCGATATATAGTGTGTTTCTAATATTGCCACACCCCTTTGTCGAATAACGCCCACTTTATTTACAGTAATTTTAAAAATTGTGTCTACCTCTGTACTAAATTTCAGTACCCTAGTGTCAATACTATTCGAGATACAGTGTTTTTCCAATATTGCCACACCCCTTTGTCAAACAACGCCCACTTTATTGACTGTAATTTGTAATAACTATGCCTACCCATGCACTAAATTTTAGCACCCTAGTGTCAATATTATTCGATATATAGTGTGTTTCTAATATTACCACACCCCTTTGTCGAATAACGCCCACTTTATTGACTGTAATTTGTAATAACTATGCATACCCATGCACTAAATTTCAGGACCCTAGCGTCAATATTATTCGATATATAGTATGTTTCTAATATTGCCACACCCCTTTGTCGAATAACGCGCACTTTATTGACTGTAATTTGTAATAACTATGCCTACCCATGCACTAAATTTTAGCACCCTAGTGTCAATATTATTCGATATATAGTGTGTTTCTAATATTACCACACCCCTTTGTCGAATAACGCCCACTTTATTGACTGTAATTTGTAATAACTATGCATACCCATGCACTAAATTTCAGGACCCTAGTGTCAATATTATTCGATATATAGTGTGTTTCTAATATTGCCACACCCCTTTGTCGAATAACGCCCACTTTCTTTACAGTAGTTTTTTAAAATTGTGTCTACCCCTGTACTAAATTTCAGTGCCCTAGTGTCAATACTATTTGAGATACAGTGTTTTTTTAATATGACCACACCCCTTTGTCATATAACACCCACTTTATTGATCGTAATTTTTAATAATTGTGTCTACCTCAGTGTTTTTACTGTAAATTTCAGTACCCTAGTGTCAATATTAACTGAAATACAGTGTTTTTCTTATATTGACACGCCCCTTTGTCGAATATCGCCCACTTTTTTAAAAAAGGACCTCCGCGTTCATGGTATCTATCTGTTGACAAAAAATTACGGAAATCGGGCAAGTGCTTTAGGAGTTATCGATGTACATACATTAAAAAAAAAAAAAAAGCGGACAAACCAACCAAATTGAGAACCTCCTCCTTTTTGAAGTCGGTTAAAAAGCAATTTGGAAGAATTTGGAAGAATGTCCAAAAGCAAAGTTTTTGGAAGAATGTCCTTCTCAAAATAACAAATTAATGGAAACAAAGATTCTATTGCTACGAAATTTTATAACTCCATATTATCGTTTCCACATAGCGGCGCAACTGCTGAAATAAAATTTTCAGAGCTTATTTTAATCTAATATATAAAATTCTTCTGTCACGGGGTGCGTGATCGAACTCCTCCGAAACGGCTCGACCGATTTTCGTGATCCTTAGCGAGGATATTAGTCAGGGGTGAGAATCGAACAACATCTATTTTTCATCCCCCTAAAATAAGGGGGCGTGGCACCTCCCATACAACCCAAATCTACGGTAGCGAATAGCTCTAAAGTTATAGGTCGCATAGTATCGGAATTCGGTGTTCTATCTCAGTTTACAAGAGCCGTTCCACACGTAAAATTTTATGGGCGTTGAATGTGGGGCGTGGCAATTTTTCAGCCAAATTTTCAGTATAACTTTCAAGCTATAAGTCACACATTAATGAAACTCGGTTAGAACGTTCTATTTAGTCGTGTCTTTCAACTTGCAAAATTGAGCCAGTATAGGCCAAAGGGGTGTGGCACCGCCCATACAATTAAAATTTATGATATCGAATAGCTTTGGAACTAAATGCCGTATAATAATGAAATTCAGTATGGAGTTGCCACTTGGTGATAAATCTACTATAAAACTGGGATAGGTTTTGAAAAAAGGGGTGTGGCTCCGCCCATACACTTTAAATTTTTGATATCAGATAGCTTTGGAACTAAATGTCGTTTAACAACGAAATTCAGTATGGAATTAATATTGGGTGATATTCTTCTACTAGAAAACTGAGACTTCATTGAACAAGGAGGTGTGGCTCCGCCCATATAAGCCAAACTTGCGATATCGAATAACTTTGGAATTGTAAGTAGCACAGCCTCGAAATTTGGTTATCAATTTCCACGAGTCTTTCCAGTTAGAGATAGAGATAGAGATAGAGATAGAGATAGAGATAGAGATAGAGATAGAGATACAGATAGAGATAGAGATAGAGATAGAGATAGAGATAGAGATAGAGATAGAGATAGTGATAGAGATAGAGATAGAGATAGAGATAGAGATAGAGATAGAGATAGAGATAGAGATAGAGATAGAGATAGAGATAGAGATAGAGATAGAGATAGAGATAGAGATAGAGATAGAGATAGAGATAGAGATAGAGATAGAGATAGAGATAGAGATAGAGATAGAGATAGAGATAGAGATAGAGATAGAGATAGAGATAGAGATAGAGATAGAGATAGAGATAGAGATAGAGATAGAGATAGAGATAGAGATAGAGATAGAGATAGAGATAGAGATAGAGATAGAGATAGAGATAGAGATAGAGATAGAGATAGAGATAGAGATAGAGATAGAGATAGAGATAGAGATAGAGATAGAGATAGAGATAGAGATAGAGATAGAGATAGAGATAGAGATAGAGATAGAGATAGAGATAGAGATAGAGATAGAGATAGATATAGAGATAGAGATAGAGATAGAGATAGAGATAGAGATAGAGATAGAAATCGAGATAGAGATAGAGATAGAGATAGAGATAGAGATAGAGATAGAGATAGAGATAGAGATAGAGATAGAGATAGAGATAGAGATAGAGATAGAGATAGAGATAGAGATAGAGATAGAGATAGAGATAGAGATAGAGATAGAGATAGAGATAGAGATAGAGATAGAGATAGAGATAGAGATAGAGATAGAGATAGAGATAGAGATAGAGATAGAGATAGAGATAGAGATAGAGATAGAGATAGAAATAGAAATAGAAATAGAGATAGAGATAGAGATAGAGATAGAGATAGATAGAGATAGAGATAGAGATAGAGATAGAGATAGAGATAGAGATAGAGATAGAGATAGAGATAGAGATAGAGATAGAGATAGAGATAGAGATAGAAATAGAGATAGAGGTTGAGGTTGAGGTTGAGGTTGAGATTGAGATTGAGATTGAGATTGAGATTGAGACTGAGTTTGAGATTCAGATAGAGATAGAAATTATTTCCGCTACGACAGCAACGCGTCGGGTACCAGCTAGTAAAAGATAAAAACAGAAATTCTCTTCGGAATACAACAGTTCATTTCATTTTAATTTCAAAGGAATTGATGGAAGCAATACATGTTGAAAATTGGAATCTATCTTAAGAATAATTATAAAATACAAGAAAATTAAAATTTTTAATTTTTTAATAAATACTTATAACTTTTATGCAAACTTATTTATTCGTGTGACCTTATATGTATTAAATAATAAAAAGCTTTATTTAATTTTATATTTTTAAGAATATTTTTAATGATTTCTTTATGTCATAATTACAACATTAAATTGTTATGCAATAATATCTAGTTCCATTTTCCAAAACAACTTTGTTAATAATATAAAACCACAAAATCTAAATAAAATTATTATTTTTAAAAAAAAACAATTAATTTCTGTTATGAACTTATATGAAATGAAGTACACGCGTTTTAATGTATATAAAATTTAGCATTTACTAAATTCAATAAGCAAATGTCAAGAAAAGCAAAAGTCTGTTTCTAGCAATTCACAGCGTCTCTAGCAAGGAACATTTATTTGAAAACCCGGGTTGCTGCGAATTGCGATTGTAATGTAAAAAGGTATGAGCTTGAGAAATGTATAAGTTCCACTCCAACAATTTCTGTATCATTATCAGCGCACTTTAATAAAGTACTACTAAATCGTCGAAAATACTGCCCAAAATCAGGAATTTGACGACTACTAGATTACTTCTAAATTGTATACTATTAGAAAGGGAGAAAGCAGGGCTGTCTGCTCTAGACGTCTGCGTTCTTTGATTTCTTAGTATTTGCCATGCTTTCAGCTCCTTCCCAGCTAGCATTAAGAAGATTGTATGACGAGCGCGATCATTTCGCGATTCTTTTTTTAATCGTCCAGACGATTGTTAAAGTAGAATTTTATTTTGCTCTTCCAAATGATGCTATTGCGAGTCGTTGTGACGATTTTTGGACGAGTGAATCGTCGCTCACGCATCTTGGCGAGCATTTAAAGAGTGCTAGTTGCCAAAAGTCGCATAAGACTCTTGAGAATGGTATTTATGTGACTGATTTTGATGATTGACTGACGAATGTTTTTCTTTTTTTGTTACTCTACAATTGTCGTTTAATCGTTTTGACAACCATTGATTTTTCACCACAATCACATTTTACGCTTGTAAATTACGTTTTTGCGAATCTATTTTGTGTTCCTTTAAAGTCGCCGCTTACGCTTTTTCGATCGTTTGGCGAATTTAACAGTTATTTTTAGAAAAGTTTACAAAGAACAATTGGTTTTTGCTTTTTTTCATCAACTGATTTTTGCTTTATTTTAACTCAGTCGTTAAGTAGTGCCGAGGCTGGTTTTGAGAGATGGCTTGGAACAAATAATAAGCCCAGCATCCAGGAATTTAGTATTCCGAGAAATATAACAAGTAAGTACTTTTTATTTCATGCTCTTACATTTTCCTAATTTGCTTTTCTTTTTTAAGATGTTTGTCAATTAAAATTTAAAACTGACGCTGCAAGAATTAACAAAGTGCTGCAACAACATTTTGTTCATCTGGTAACCGGCTCAGGAAAGGTAACCAAGAAGGATGATGGAACAAGGAAGGGGGTTTTGGCTTTTAAATAATTTGTTTTTTTTATATATATTTTTTTTTAATCAAACTGATTTTTTTTTAAAATAATTGAATTAATTTTATTTTAAATAAAAAAAATATTAACAATACAGAACAATCCTTTTTATTTGTAGCATTTAGGATCAATTAAAGATCGCCTTGACGATAGTTTGAAGACTCTTCAGCGATTCTTTTTGGCGCATCTTAGACGACTCAATTAGGCGGTTGATTGAAGGATCGTTTGAAGTAGGAAAAAGTGCCTTACACGATTCTTTTCTGCGCATCGTAGACGACTCAAATGGAAGAGTCGCCGGCTTGACACAGTTTCTCCCGTTGTACTGAACTTACGCGATCGGAATACGACATCGTCGACGATTTATTTAATCGCCCGGTCCTATCGGGGAAGAGTCGTCTACGATTGAAAATGCTAGCTGGGCTTTCTAAACTTTATAGATATCAATAAAATGTTGTAAAAAAGGGTATTTTTAGAAAATGACTTATTATAGCTTTAACCCTCTATTTTTAATGTGATCATTCTTATTAAAACAAAGAACCAGTCATGTTTTTTTTTTAAACAAACACTTTTACAAATTAGAAATATGTTGTTTTGTTTGAGAATCTTTCAGCTCTATTATTATTCATAGTTAAATTGTCTCTATTAATGATTTTTATTCGACTGACCTAGACATTTTTTTTTAATATTTTTGAGATGATTCTGACTCCAGTTTATTATAGAAGAAATTAATAAAAAGTGAAATCGAATTCCTTTGCATAAAAGAAATATAATAACACTATTAATAAACAGTCAAAATAAACTATTATTTCATTCACAATAATATTTACAAATTCAAAAATGTTAACAATTGGTAATAAAGAAGCGAAAATTAAGGCTACGTCCAAAATCTGTTCTAAAAAATTCGCAAAGTAAGCATACCAATCTTTGTTTTTTTTTTTTTTTTTTTGAGAACTTTTGTTTTCAAAACTGAAATTTTATAATTTTTAAAATTTTGATTTTCAAACCAGTCGAATACAATCCACTGAAGAATGTTCATGTACAAAAGTTATGATAAGAGAAGCATTGAAGCATAATCGCGAATAACGTTGTAAGCGACATTTTTTTTAAAAGTGTTTTTTCGCGGATACCAGTTAGAATTACTCTCTTATACTATATAAACACAGAAGTGAGTAAAAAAAATGCAGGTTGGGGCATTTTTAACGCATTTTTATATTCCACTCAGTGGAATAACGTTGCACGTGCTTGTAAAATTAATAAAAGCGAACAATCGAACTTGATGCGCAAGTGCTATCGATGCTCAAAACGTTAGATAAATTTCGAAAATTGGAAAAATTTTAACTACAAAAGACTAAGAGATAGTGGTCAGTCTCATATTTCGAGAAATGGAGAGACCATAGAAAATAAAAATGCTCCTGTGAATGTAATTTGGAAGAACGTTGTAAGTGCAGTTAGCTGTAAGCGCAGTCGTTTTTAGTAGTGGAAAAACTTTTAAGCGCCATAAGTCATATGTTATGTTCAGTGGAAAAACGTTTCATCATCCATTCAATTTTTGGATATAAAACGTTATTCCACTGTAACAACTTTTAAATTGTAAATTTATATGTAATTAAATCTTTTATTTAATTTCTTTTTTTTATATTTTATGTATGGTAAAGTTTTATTAAATCAGAGTGTTTAACAAAAAAACCAAAAATAAACGCCTACAATGTTTTAAACGTTTTTTATCTCTAGTCAAAAATTACAATTTTGTCGTTTACAACGTTATTCGCGATTATGCTTCAATTATAAAAATCACCAACAGCAGACTTAAATCTAAACCTACCGGCCAGTCTTTTGATATCTCGTCCCCTTACATAATAAAAAATTCAAAGTTATAAAATGTAGCCACAAAAGTAGTCAAAAGCAAGATTCTTGGACGATTTATTATAAACTAATAACCGATATGAAGATGTCAACATTTTGAAATCCAGTCATTATTTTAATACATATGTATGTCTTATAAACATTTTGAAATTTTCAACAGATGTCCAACACCTACCCCCCTTGCAAATTTAAACAACGTGCCTGGTTTTAAAAATTACTAGTATGTGGAATGTCAGTGTAGCCACTACAATATACGTTTGTACATAAGTATCTTAACGTGTACACATATAGAACCGTTTTGTTAAGGAGTTGTTGTTGTTGCTGTTGTTGTTATTATTGATGTTTTATTGTACACAACTTTACTCGTTCACTCGCCTAACTTGGCTGAACCTGCCAGCTTTGGCCAACTCCAATCAGCGTCTTCTTTCTCTGCTTTTATTGTTGTATTCTTTGTACTTAACAGCCAAACAAATATTCAACGACAACAAAAAGCATAAAAAATTCTTCACAGCTCTTAGCTCTTGGAAAAATATTTGCGTCGATGATTCAATATGGTAATCAAAATAAAAGTAGGCTAAACATATTCACACTCCGCTTGGAAGAAACTGTTTTGGACATGGGACCTAGCCCATTAAATACAATAAAAGCAAAAAAAGTTTTTGGGTCAATCGAGAAGTTTGCTTGCTTATTTGCATAAAATTTCTTTCATCTTAAAGCATGATTCTTGCCGCTGTGCCGACTGCCGGCAATTACGAACGGTAGAGTACGGTATCTAGTAATAAAAGCTAACTTTTCTCTTGGCAAGTGCTACCAGCTGTAACATTTTTCGGAAATTTTCTTTAAATTAAATTATCAAAGAGAAACTCGTGTTCATAAAACAGAATGGAATTTTGATCATAATTTTCCCACGCCCACGAAGGTGTTCAAGCTGTATATGGCCGGTTAGTCAACAGTAAGTGTAGACAAAGTGTAAAGTGTGTCAACTGTTATTTGATTGAATTGTGGACAGGTTCAAGCAATGCTCCCGAAGGCATGTCTTGCACAATAACATAGAAGGATGACGACTTGTTGAAGGTTTTAAAATTAAAACATGATCTGCTGACGCTAAAATTATAGGATGTGAAAGCTATTTTAGTGTACATCTTGGACATTGACTACAAAAGAGGCACAATTCCAAATTAACAAATGTTTACTGTTTTGTAAAACAATTCGCAGCACACACAAATCCATTGACTGTAAAATCTTTTATTCTCCTGTCTTCTCTTTCGCTGTATAATAACCGTTATGCATTTTTTATGAAGTTGTTTCAATTTAAAAGACTTATCTTGCAACTTTCTACACTTCTTTACCATTTGAGAAATTATTTCATAGTGTGTATATTTAATTTATAACATATATATTGTATTTGTTTTAAATTGAGATTTCATACAAGCACCTTGTATTTATCTTTTACTTTCATAGATAAGTTAACTTGTTTTACTGCGAACATAAAAAGTCATACAGTGCTTGTAAAGTCCTAGTAACGACGATAGTAAAAAAACCATGAAATGTGAAATCTGCAAAACCAAGGTCAATGTTGTAATAAAAATTTCGTTAAGAGAAATCAGTAAAAGAAAACCATTGTGAAAGGAAATTCATTTTAACAGATCACATTGTAAAACATCCGTGCAATGATGAATCCTTCTTCGCCATTTCAAATGTGATATTTGCAACATATCATATATACAATATACTCGTATATAAAATCATATAACCACTACACATAAATGTGTATGTGTATGTATAACTCGTTGCAACAAAATATACAAAGATCACTTTTATTGAGGTCACTTACTTTTGTTGAACTCCTCCCAAAGCATCGGTATTCCATTTCTACAATATTTTTTTCTTTTTCTTCCAATTAATGAGAAGTTTAAAGTTGAACAAACTTTTTGTACAACTTTATAGTGTTTTGTTTAAACTGCTTCTGCTCCTTGAACTCTAAATTGTCAAGGTTAAAACTTAAGAGATTGTTTTTCCTTGATCCAATAGCACCCAGTGGAGTTAAAAATGGTTATTTGGTGACGAATATGGTTATAACTCTGAGTTTTCTGCTTCTTATTATAATTCACTGATAATTTTTTTTTAGTCATACAGATGTATTTAAAATTTGTTTTTTCTTTTTTTTATTTTCTTCGATTTGGGAAAGCGGATGTCGAACACGTTTTACGTTTTTAATTCAATTTTAATAAATGTATCCAACGCATCTCAACGATACTGCGATATGAACACAAGCGAATGTGTTAAACGGAACAAATGCATGGATTTCTTAGCCAAACCAACCGAAACAGTCAACTGCTCACCTCGAACTAACGATCCAGGTACCATTCACCATTTCTTAAGCTTTTGGTTTCTGTTTAATGTTGGTTCTGATGATTTTCTCATTTCTTATGCTTCTTTGTTTTCTTTTACCACATCTTCCTCGCTTGGTAATTTCTACTTCGTTTCGGACTGTAATTTGTGTACACTGGGAATGACTGCAATTTGGTGTGTGTGTGTGTGTGTGTGTGTGTGTGTGTGTGTGTGTGTGTGTGAACAAGTATGAATTCCGTTTATGGCCATTTGGGTATATCGATCACTTTTTGCTCCTCAAAATTTTAATATGGTATAGGATGTACGAATAGTTTTACATGGTCTACTTTTTCTATTTTTTATTTATTATACAATATAATTCGTTATTGAGTTTATTAGAATTTTCTAAGGGATACAATTTTCAAATGCAAACATTTTGTTTAAACACTGTGTTATGCTCAAAAATCCTTAAAACAAAACATTTTAAGCAATTTTGATTTAAAACTTTCAATTTCGAAGGATTAAGCACTTTAAAACTTAATTTTTTTCCTTTGCAGTTTGAATTTATTCACATTTTGAAGCAGGATTGGATATTTAACAGCGATGCACGAAATATACCGGGTGTCTCATATCTTTAGTTGGATGTATTGGTCCTGTTTTTCCTGTTACCTCAAATTTTCCAAGGAGATTCAATTGAATTTCTCTTGCTCAATTCTTTTATATTGAGTTACTCTCATGGTCATAGCCTATTTTCAACGTAATTGCAACTCCATTAGTTCTTGAAAGTTTTATAAAAAAGGCTTAGAGTTCAAGTTTCAAAATCAAGTTTTTCGTTAAATTAAATAAATTTTATTGTGAATGATCAATGTTATACATACATACATTTTTATGAGGAATAAAAACTATTCATTTTAAATTCTAAATAAGATTCATAATAAATAATAAATATAAAAATAAACTGGCCATTTCAGCCCTTGAAAGGACTTGAAGCCCTTGAATGGCCAATGTGCATGTTCTCAAGAAGCGCTTTACATGGCATTTTTTACACATACTCTCTGAGGTTTGCCTTTGTCTGCACAGAAGTGACGACCGATCAGAAAAATTCATTTCAATTGATAAAATCACTATTGTTTTAGCTGGGCATTGAGTGGTCCACACCAGAGAGCTGCGGAATTCTACTTGAAGTTCAATTCACTTCAAGTACTTGAAATATTGTATCCATACTACCTACGTATCCATATTTGAAAAAGCAAACTCTAGCCAAACAAAAATACCAAACAGATACAAGTCATATCCCTCCTTTCCCGTTGACTTGACTTGTTGTGACTAACTTTGTTTGGTCCGAAAGTTGAAAGGCCTTATACGATCGGCAAAAACTTGTAAGCTCGCAAGTATCGTATTAAATCAAGTATCCAGAGCATTCAATGAGGTTGTGTAGGAAAAGCTAAAGCGTATTAGTACTTTTTAGGGTTCTGTGGACTCCGTGGTTGGTAATTGTAGGGGGTAGCTCATTTCGAATCTGATGTCAAAATTTTAAAATTCAAGATGGCAGATAGGGTTGCCATCTAAATTTAAACTTTAAGTTTAACAACAACAACGTTGTGGAGAAGATGATGAAACAACAAATTACGGCCCATATCGAAAAAGCGGGCTACTGCACGAGCACAAATATCAGCACGGCTTCCGCTGCGGACCTAGAACGCAGCCAGCCCTAATTCAAGCTGTGGAGGATATATGTGCGTATCTCGATACAGGATGCCCAGAGGTTGGCGGCCTATTTCTGGACCTTCCAAAAGCATCTGAATATGTCGATCACGATGTTGTAATAAAAAAAAGTGCAGTTTATTGGGTTAAGTCAAGTTGACCTGAAAGCTACCTGACTGAAAGACCACAGTTTGTGATAAATGAAGACAGCAAAAGCAATTCTGAAATCTTCCGCTATGGGTTACCTCAAGGTAGTGTTCTAGGACCTAATCTTCATCAACGACATTCACAACAGCAATCTTAACGAGAAGCTATTCTTGTTTGCTGATGACATCGCCCTGTTTTATTCATCGTCCTCTAGACTCGCGCTGACAACAAAAATCGTTATTTACGATAAATACGTTTATTGCCAGTTTGTCGTGCTTTAGATCGTCATTTGCAAACTTTTCAACAGTTGTCATAATAATAGTCAGTTGCGAGAAACGCGTCATTTAGTTGCGGGTAATTAATTTCGTTTGTCATATACGCGAATGATTTTTAAATTGCAGCAATTGAAAAATTTGTTTTTCCCAACTGAAAACTACCTTTGTTTTTCCCTTCGTTGAATACGCACATCGCTTATAATTCAGAGTTACTTTATGGACAAACTGTTCTATATAAGCAAATTGGTAATTTGCTTAATACGCGGACATAGATAGCAACAAAGGTGCGATGGGTACAATCCATAAGAAGACGGACGAACATAGGTGGAAAGACAATTAATATTATAAATAGTGATGACCGAAATAGCTTGCGGTATATATATATAAGATATATTTTTAAGTTGATGACAACTGAATATTCGTTTGCGGCAAATACAACTCGCAAACGAAATGTAGTTGGTGAATTTTTCAGTTGCGGTAAACGAAAAATTTCTTTGCGTGTAGTAAAAATTTGTGAAATTGATAGTAATCTTTTTAGACTTGACCTTACAGAATTTTTCCACAGAAATGTAAAAATTATGATCAAATATGGTGAGTCAAAGTTGACCAAAATTCATAAAATTAACAACCATTTTAAATTTACTTTTCGAAGTTTTATCGAAAAGACAAAAGTTAAGAAAAGAAAAAGAACAGGATTAGGAAAAAAATAAGGACAAGGATAAGAACAAGGCTTTAGACAAGAATTAAAACGAGGACTAGGACAAGGACAAGGACAAGCATCGGGACAAGCGATTAAGACAAGGGTTAGGACAATAATAAGGACAAGCACTTATACAAGGATTAAGACCGGGATAGGGATATGAATTTGGAATAAGTTTGCGGTAGTGGTTCGGAAACCGATTGGGAGAAAGATGAAGACATTTATTGGGAGAAAGATGAAGAGTTATTTAATTATAAGATTTGTTTTTCAGTGAAAAGTTATACGAGTATATATTTGTTTTAGCTCATAAGATTGCAAAAGTTCAAGATTACATTTCTGCAAGCGTACCCATGGCGGTGTTTGAATGCTCTATTTATTTCAGAGTACATACAATTTAATTTTTTTTTTTAACATGCACAATAGTGTACCAAAAATGCTCACAAAATGTTCTTTCGCCCATTTCAGATTGAGGTGACCTATCAGTCGCACTGACCATATCCGATTTGGCTCAAATTTTGTTCCTAGATTGGTTTATTGCTTAGAAAACCAAATCCGACTTTATAAATTTTTAGAACCATTTTTCAAGGCCAAAATAGGGTGTATTTTGAAACTACGTAGCTCAGTTAATTTAAATCCGATTTTCGTAAAGAAGGTATCATTGGAAAGGTTATTTAGTCTATTTTAATGGAAAAATATAAAACTTTTCGAAAAATTGCAGTAAGTTGGCGCATTCTTAATTTTAAAGTTTAATGCCATGCCAACAACAGATGCTATAATTTTTTTTGAGTTTCTTTATTTTGGTTTTTTGTACGTTTCAATAGCTTTACTGGCTAAAAACGTGCAGTGTTAAAACATTTTCAATACAAATTCAACTAGCTATCGACTTTTTATATTTTTGTTTGTAAAAAATCAAGAAAACAAAAATTAGATAAAAATTGAATGCGTAGTTAAATTTGTGGCGTCCGTGGCGTAGTTGGTTAAAGTGCGTCTCAACGAACCAATAGACCCGGGTTCGAACCCCAGCAGCGACAGAAAACTATTTGAATTAAAATGATTTTTCTGTACGGCCGCCACCTCTCTGCAGACAATGGCAAACCTCAGAGAGGGCCATTCAATCAAAATGCCATGTAAAGCTTCTTGAGAACAAGAACATTCCTTTCATCGCCGTTCGGAGTCGGCGTTAAACATGTAGGTCCGATTCTCGGTCAATTGTGTACAAACTTAATAACACGCACAACACAATTGATCATAAGAAGCTAGGTCAAAGTCCTTTCAAGGGCTGAAATGGCCGGTTATTTATTTATTTATTTAATTTACAATTTACAACAATTTTTTAAAAGTTTTATAGTTTATCCTTAAAATAGAGGAGATAACTATTCCAATGATACCTTAGTTAATAAAATGTGATTTAAATTAACTGAGCTACGTTGTCTAAAAATAGGCCCTATTTTGGCATTGGAATGGCTGTGGCTCCGCAAAAAAAAATATTTGAAACGGTAATGGGCGCTTTCTTTATTTATCTTTCCATGCTTTGACATTTTTCGGTATGTTCGCAATGCTCAGCGACAGAGTATTCTCTGTATGCCGATCATGGTATGTATGCTGTATGCCGATACATGGAAGTAAATTTCAATTGTATGCCGATCATTTCGGTACAGGAGGTCATTTTAGTTTCATTTTTAACTCAGTCAATTTAAGTTGTTTTAGTTTTCGAAATTCTTATTAGATAATTGATTAATGGATTATTGGGTGGTTAAATCTCTTAAGGGGGGTTATATACCCAGAACTTTTTTTTTCAAAAAATTTCTTAAAGCTTTCTTAAAGCTTTAAGTCTCGAAAATATGTGGTGAAAATTTCAAGTCGATATCTCAAAAAATAACAAAGTTATAGCCTAGTGTGAATCGCCTTCTAGAGCGCGCAGTGCTGCCCCTTATTTTCAACCGCGTTTTTTCGAAACCATGTTTTCAAAGTCGGTGACCAAGATTTCTCGAAACTCAGTGAACCGATCGTTTAGATTTTTTCGCAGGCTTATTTTATTCATAATAATCTCGAACTTGTCTTAGGATTTTTTTTTTCGTAGCTTCGTTCATTTTTTATAGGCAAAATAATGACGAATTTTTGGTCGAAAATCGTTAATTTACGTTCGGAAGTCCGCCATTTTGTAAAAAATCAATATTTTCAAAATCGGCTATGACAATTACGAGTTTAAAGTATCTAGTTTTATAATATTTTTCATTTTTTTGTTTCAGTTGAATTTAGGAGGAGCAATCTCGGTCACCGCATTTTCAGAGCGTTCTACAAAAAACGCTGTATCTACCTTAATATTAAATTTTTTTTAATAAAAAAAACCAAACATACTCTTGAATGTGTATATTTTAAGGTATAAAAACCCTCATTTAAAAATATCCTTTAGGTTTCCTTAAAAAAATTCACAAACATGACCTTTTTTTCGGCCTCTGGGTATATTTCCCCCCTTAATAGAATTCTCTTCCTTTTTTCCTAATAGATTTTCAAAAATGTACTTTAAACCCCCTCCTCTTTTCTTGCTTTGGTTTTAGGACATCTTTTACTTCTTCAAAAATTGGCAATGGTCTAAATCTGGCACGAAGAAAAATTCATTAATGATCTTCAAAATATTGGATTACAACTTATTGAAGGATTCTTCAGAAAGCTTAAAGGAGGTTTTAGGCAATGACTAGTGAAATTAAGGTATATTGTGGAAGATATTTACCAAAAAAGTTAAAGTTGCTGTTAATTATACATCAGTATATATAAAAAAACTATTTTTTTTGTTTTTTAAAATTTTTTTCATTTGTAAAGTGTGTTAAAAGAGCTCCTTGAATGCACATTAGGGCGTATGAAATACAATTTTTTTTCGAATTTCACATTCTAAGAGGTCTCAAAAGTTGCATGGGGTTGTCAAGATCACCCAAAAAAAATTTTAAGGGAAAAAAAGGATGTCTTCCTGCTCCGCAAGGACAAAGTTGTTTTTTGAGGAAAACAGTGAAAAATAACGACCTTACAATGCTTTGACTTTTATAAATAAAACTACGTATGTCTTATAGCAAAAGTAAGTATAGGCTTAAACTAACAATACATTGCTAAACACGATGCCACTCACGATTTTTAACCACAGTGTCTTGTGTAAAGGATATACGAAGCTAAAATTGTAATCGAGATAACACAGTACTTTTGATTGTTACGTAATAGTCTTAATTTTGGTGGTATTGATTATACTGCTAACGTATTCCTAAAAGTTGCCGAATTTGAAGAGTCCAAATTGAGCAAAGTTTCTTCGGTACCATTTCTGGTACCCGAGATATAAAATCTTATATTCTTTTTTTTTAAAAAGTTAAAAAATTGCATTCAAGTGAACATTTCTCAAAAATAGGAAAATACATATGCAAAAATTATGCTAATTATTAATTCGGCAACTTTTAGGAATACGTTAGCAGTATAATCAATACCACCAAAATTTAGACTATTACGTAACAATCAAAAGTACTGTGTTATCTCGATTACAACTTTAGCTTCGTATATCCTTTACACAGGACACTGTGGTTAAAAATCGTGAGTGGCATCGTGTTTACCAATATATTGTTAGTTAAAGCCTCTACTTACTTTTGGTTTAAGACATACGTAGTTTTTTTTATAAAAGTCAAAGCATTTTAAGGTCGTTATTTTTTACTGTTTCCCTCAAAAAACGACTTTTTCCTTGCGGGGCAGGAAGACATACTTTTTTTTTTTTAATTTTTTTAGGGTGATCTGGACAACCACATGCAACTTTTGAGACCTCTTAGAATACGATCTAAATTTTTCGATACGCCCTAATGCACATCTTTTACTAAAATCGAATGAAATATTAAGAAAATTAAAAATGAGACACGAACAAAACGTTGACAAGTTGCGTTATTTTTGACTCTATTGTTGCGTATAAAAACTAGAAAAATTTCCAAAGCTGCTTATTTTGGTAAAAGATGTGTAGAATTACATAACAAATCGAATAAAAAATAAAAATTTTAAATCGATCGATTACTTTTTTGCAGTAGTGTGGTCCGTTTTGAAAAAGTATGTTTCGAGAAAAACGCGTCAAAAGTAAAATTTACTCCTTACTAAATAGTACTCTGGGGCAAAGAGTCTTAAACTCTGTAGAATCTTTATTATTAGTAGGATTGATTTAAAAACTTTTTAAATATACGTGAAGGGTTGAACGACAATAATTCATTTTAAAAAATCGATTTTCAAATAAATTTGTTTGCCTAAAACCTCCCTTAATCAGCTGTTTTGTTTTTCTTCAGCAAATTTCAAGTTTAGATTTTTGTGCACTATAGGCCGTATCGTGGTTTTAAAGGTACTAAATAAAATAATAAATAATAAAATAATAAAAATGCTATAATGTAATTCAACATTGCAGGAATAACGCAAAAGCACAGTGACCAATATTGGGAAAGTTTAACCATATTACAAACAATAGGAATTTTTTTACTCTTTATTGATGAATATAAAATAAAATAAAAACATTAAAAAGGCATTTTTGCACATTAATGGGCAAGACAATTGCTTGTTTTTTCAAAGTTTATGCCAGAGTGCCGTGTAAATATACACACAAACATATATTTCTTGAGCAAGCAGTACACTTTTACACACTTGTGCACTCTGTAGAGTAGAGATTCGAATGCCAAAATATTTAAATTAAAGCCATTTTACCCAACAAATGTTGGAGAAAATTGACTCAATAACGTGTATTCGCTTTATGTGAAATAAGAGTGAATAACGCGGTGTCAACGTGCTGTTAGTGACATTGTTGAACGACAACGTTATGCGATGGACTCTTGAATAGTTAGCGAAAGTAATCCAACAAGTAACATTGTTGTTGCCAACTTACACTTAATTGAACTTTTGCCAAAACATGCACTTGCTTATCATGAAATTGTTAACACTTTCGGAACCATGGGGAAAAAAACTAGTGTTTGATACATAGATATCATAAATGTAACTCTAGAAATTCTTCTGAAAAATTATAAAACATCACTTGAAAAGAAACAGTCTTGTTTTCTATGGGGGCTCCCATACAAATTTTATGATTTTTGTATATTTATTTCATACACCTGTACAGATGACCTTTAAGGGAGTGCCGGAGAGAGTTAATATGCATAACCGACCCCCATTACTTTTGCAAAAGGAACATTTTTCCCTTAGACACCTTTTCTCTTCGACCACTCCTTAGAGAGGCTCTCATACAAATTTTATGATTTTTGTATATTTATTAACAACACCTGTAGTGGGATTCTGTAACACATTTCGGCCGATAATCGGTGTCGCAAAGTTCTGTTTGCGATAATTTTCGGAAAGTGGTATTCAGTAAATACTTTTTCCGATTTTGTCGGTCAAAGTATCGGAAGTTTGTCGCAAACGAATCGTACAACTTTGCGACGAATATTTTCTTGTAGAAAAGTGAATCGAAAATATCTGTAAGTTTTTTGAAATTAAAATTATTTACAATAAATTAATTTGAAATGAAAAAATTTAAATTTCTAGTATTTTTTGTAGCTTAAAATGGTTTTTAGTTGTTTGACAATGGATGCTGCGCTCATGCTCGTGAAATGAATTTAGAACTATCATTTCTTCGAAGAGTTGATTCTCCTTTGATTTAGAGTTGAATAAATTAAAAACATTACATCGCTTCACGCCGAATACAACTCATGACCTCATTGACTTATTAGACGACCGTATATAGCGAAATAGAATCACTGGTTTTTAGCTGAAAACCAAACAAATATTGTTTTAAGGTTCATAGACATATCGGAACTTTTCTATTTTTGTAGGTTTTTGCAGCATTGAGCTTTTATGCGACTGGCTGCTACCAACTCTAGCTGCTTTCATCATTTTGAATTTAAATATTTATTGAACAATGTGCGTACGGAAACAGACCTATTATCACAACAATGACTAAATTTCAAAATTTTACATTTTTTTCCCGAGTTAAACCGGGTCTATCAGCGAGTATCTGAATAAAAATGACATTTCTCACCGATAAATAAGCAGTGCTGCCACTTTTTTCACTTAAATTCGTAAACTTTTTTCGACCGAAATTTGTCGCAAAGTAGAAGTTAGTGAATACCGTTTTCGGTATGACAACCGAAAAAAGTCGCAAATTACGATTCCGATCGGAAGTTGCGAAAAAGTTACAGAATTCCACTACTGAACAGGTGGGATTTAAAAAATGGCCGGGGAAGGTTAATATGTATGATCCACCCCCATTACTTCTGCAAAAGGAACATTTTTGCCTTTGACACCTAATCGCTCCGACCACTCCTTAGGGATGCTCCCATACAAATTTTATGGTTCTTGTATATTTATTTCATGCACCTGAGCATATGACCTTTAAAAGAGTGTCGGAGAGGGTTAATATGTATGACCGACCCCCATTAATTTTGCAAAAGGAACATTTTTCCCTTTGACACCTATTCTCTCCGACCACTCCTTAGGGGGGACTCTCATACAAATTTTATGGTTTTTGTATATTTATTCAATACACCTGAGCATATGGCCTTTAAGAGAGTACCGGAAAGGGTTAATATGTATCACCGACCCCCATTACTTTTGCAAAAGGAACATTTTTGCTTTTGACACCTATTCTCTCCGACCACTCCTTGGGGGGGCTCCCATACAAATTTTATGATTTTTGTATATTTATTCCATATACGTGTACATATGACCTTTAAGGGATTGCCGGAGAAAGTTAATATGTATGACCGACCCCTTTTACTTTTGTAAAAGGAAAATTTTTCCCTTGGGGACGTATATCCTCTGACCACTCCTTACATGGACACCAATACAAAAACGCAATAGGGGCATATTAATTTTGTCACTCTGTTTGTAAGGCCCATAAGGAGGCGTAGGTATAGAAGAGTTTATATATATTCTTGATCAGCATCACCACCCAAGTGGATTTAGCCATGTTCGTCTGTCTGTCCGTCCGTTCGTATGTAACTTATAAGTGCTTAAAAAGAACAAATTGAGTACACTGAAAAAAAAAGTTAGCTTAAAATTAAACACAATGTGTTCACAAAATGTGTTGTTAATTTGACTTTTTTTTCATATATTTTTCAAAATTTTTAAATACATTTGCTCTTACTTTGACGAAATTTGTTGCAAGCTATTTTTTAAACACAAATATCGTCAAATTAATAACAATTGTCGTCAATTTTAAAACATTTTTTTTTCAGTGTACTCTCGAGTTGCAAAACATGTCCCGAAACTATATAGTTCCGCAGTTCCATTTGATTGAATGAAACTCATGCAGCTCATATGCATCAGATACAAGAACCATGCTCAAAGCAAACGGGAACATCAAATGTTGGCTTTATATTTCATGTAATTGTGTAAAATTTATATAAGTTAGAGAGTTCAAACATGAATTTTTCTCCCAGTGAGGATCAAGCAGATCAACAAGTGCTAATTAACATTGTACGATCAGTACTTTAGGCACGCCAAAGGCTCAAAATGTGACCTGAAAACGCTATCAACCGCCGCCTGATCACTATCAACAACCGTACTAGCCTTCGAGAATGACGTATTCTACGTCAAAAAATTTTAAGCATAGTTCCCAACAAATATTGAGGTTTGAGAATGATTTTATATCAAATGTATTTCTCAAATGTCAAACGTTTAATATCGATTTGAGATTGATTTGATATTAAAAGCATTCTCAACACAAAGGGGACTTTATTCTCAAATTGAGAAATAGGTTTATTCTCAAATTGATATCAAACGTTGATCTCAAACCGGTTTCAAATATGATTTTCAAACTGTTGAGAAAAACATTTATTCTTAAATCAATCTTAAATCGAACTCAAGTGTTAATATCAAATATTAATTCTCGATTTGAAAATTATTTGAGAATTACTTTTGAAATCAAATTTGAAAAAAAAAATTCTCAAACCTTTGACTTGTGTTTGCTGGGTTTTTATAGCTAATTGTTTTGCTTATATACAATTTTTTTTTATTTTTTTTTTTTTTTTTTTTTGTGAATGCAAATCGACTCATCTACACAATTCTTACGAAAAGCTAAGAAAATTTTAACAAAATCGTGGTAGATTACAATGTCAGTGCGAAATAATGAAGGAAATGCTTTGAAAAGTATAGCAATTGATTATGCATCATCGACGGAGGAAGAAATGGGCCAAATAACCGGTAATTATTTAATCGAATGAAGTTCTCTTAAAATATTTAGATTTTTTACGAGATTCTGACGATAACTTGTCAATTGGCCAAGAAAAAAGAGAAATCATGACTCTAAATCTAATAAAAGGACAGAAAACGCAACGAAGCGCATGAGGGGCAAGCAATACTTTGGGTTTTCCACTGTTGGCAGCAAGTGTGAACAAAAAACCCAAAAACCAGAAAGAACAATTGGTCCAAAGTGCACGTCAGCTTTTTGTTTGAAAAGCAAAGTAAGGCACTGTCACAAGTTTGATGAAAAAACCAGGAACAATATTTTCTCGATGTTTTGGAGCATAAGCTAGGAGGCTACGAAAGTTTTTGTTAAAGACGCTACAATGCCCAGAAAGCGTATCACAGTGGAAAATTCAAAAAAGTCACTGAGCTGTGTGTATTGGCTACCGCATAGGTATGAAAATTAAAAGTGTGTAAATCCATGTTTCTTTCAACTTTATCAAATGGGGGAAATATGCTGAAGTACTGGCTAAAAGGGAATTTTAAGAAAAATTCGCCTATTAAAAATCTAAAGAAACTGCTTCGAAAATTTATATAAATGAATATTTGGATTACTTCGACAAAATGGAATGTCATTATAGTCGGAAGGCAGCAACGTTCAAAACTAAATTAGATATTTATAAGGGCTATGTTGCCAAATGATGGCGGCCGTTTCGCCTTGGGAAGAGTGCGTGACCCATACGCCAGAGAACCCTGGTTCAATTCCATCTGACACAGAAAAGTTTTTTCAATTTTATTAATTTTTCTGTTCAGTCATCACCAGTGTTGCCATTTTAGCTACTTTGTAGCTTGATTTAGCTTATTTTTTTCTCATTTAGCTCCAAAAATTGTGTTTTAGCTCCTAGCTACTTTTTTAGCTTCTTATTTTTCGAGTTTAGCTATTTTTAGCTACTAGTTTTTTTGTTTAAAAAATGCAATATTTTCGTAATTTTGTGACATCTCTAACTTATACATACATACGATGAAATCCAATGGAGAAACCTTAACACTGATCCATGGACTAAAGTATCGTCTTCTATTGATTTTTGGATAGAAGTAAAGAATGGAAGGGTGTTTTAAACGAAAACCATTTCTCTGATCTTACTAAATTCGTTTTTTATTTTTTACTTTTACCATTAAGCAACGCTGAAAAAGAGAACGTTTTCAATAATGAGTCTTATAAAAACAAAACAAAGAAATTCAATTAAATTGTTAATGTCAAATTCCACAGTATGTTAAGCCCATCATTCGTATCACGAAACAAGGCATGAACGACAAAAAAGTAATGATCAGCACTACTTTCTTCTATACATAAACCTACATATTGCTTAGTAAGCCTATTTCGTGATAGAGAACGAAGGGGTAAGATATATCTTAAAAAATAAACAAATGTTGCCACGACTACATTATAAATGACGATCTCGTAAAATTTATGAAACGGGAAGATATTTACAAAAATTAAGATTCTGATAGTTCAGATAATAATAGTAATTATAGTATGGAATTTGAGATCTGAACTGATGGTATATACTTACAAAACTGCGCCTTCATATAAATATTAATACATACATATATGTATTTATTTAAAACTAGACTTTTTGGCCTTTTTCTTGTAATTCATTTTTGTTTTAATTAACACATAACTGTTTTAAAAAAATTATTAGTATATTGAAAGTGTATTTTATTTATCAAAATGTACCTTAGCATATAAAAATATATTCCTTTTGTTGTTTTTATTTATGTACACAAAATTTAAAAAAAAAATTTTTAACTGAATGAATAAAATATAGTATCGAAGTTGTTTTTAAAAACTAGCTTCTTTTTTTAGCTACAAAAAAAATTGTTTAGCTCTTTTTAGCTACTTTTTTTAGCATTTTTAGCTACACATTCAAAAATTTTCTGGCAACACTGGTCATCACCTCTCTGGAGACAATGGCAAACCACAAAGAGTAAATAGTGCCATGTAAAGCTTCTTGAGAACATGCACATTAGCCGTTCGGAGTTGGCATAAAACTAGTAGGTCCAGTTCTCGATCAATTGTGTACAAACATTTAATAACACGAACAACACAATTTGATCTTAAGAAGTTCGGTCAAATTCCTTTCAAGGACTGAAATGGCCAGTTTAAAAAAAAAAAATAAAATATTGCCAAGTGTTCAGAGAAACAAGTTCAACCAGTCTCAATTTTTACATTTTCGCAGATTTTTTCGAAAAAAAATTTATCGCTCTTTATGTCACGAAAAGATCAATATGATGTATGTGTCGGCTTCAAGGCCAAACATATCACAAATGAAGAATTTAATTTACATATTTAAAAAAAAAGCGAGCTCAATTTGAGAAGCAGCAGGATTATATTGCAGGTAAAGAGGGAAGATGTCATGTTTTCACAATGGATGCACAAGCAGTTAAAATTTGCCCCGACATTAATGCTTCAAGTGCATATCTTCACTGTTTATAACTTGACCACACATTAATGTACAAATTTCTGGTGGAGCGAAACTAATGGAGATCTGTCCGTTTTGACATTCGTATCATGTATAATACACTACTTAAAGACGTACTGCTTGTCAGATACATTGCCTATCGTAATTTTTTCCAATGGGTGCGGCTATCAAAATCGTAACCATGTGTTATCAAATGCATTGTCCATTTTTGCAATTGAAAATAATAATATAATCGAACAGAAATTTTTGGAGAAAGGACACACACAAATGGAGTGTGATAATGCATATGCTTAAATCGATATAAAATTAAACTAATAAGAAATGATCTTCGACTGGGCCGAAGTTAAAATACCCCACGGCCGAACCAAAGTATATTCAAAGTCTTCAGCAGTCAAAAAATTTTTATTTGTAAAAACATTTTCGTCATAGTTTTAACAGAAAATATTCGCTGTTGTTTTTTTAATAAAGTCACTTTGTACAGACAGACGGACTGACAGACAGACGGGCAGGCTAAATCGACTCGGGTCGTGATGCTGATCAAGAATATATATGCTTTTCTATACCTGTCATGCCTCCTTATGGACGTTACACACGGAGTGACAAAATTAATAACCCCTTTTACGTTTTTTAAACGCGGGAGTATAAAAATCAGTCAATTTATATGCCAAGCGATTACATCAGAATAACTAAAGAAGCGCGGGCAACAGTGAAAGATGATAACAAAATAATAAAAAAGCCATTTGAAGCTTTTTATTTTAATTCTGATTTTTTCCGGAACTTTAACGATACTTAACTTTTGCGCTTTTCGAGTATCAGACCTGGCCTAACCAAAAATGATCCGACAGTTTCCCAGCTTAGATCATTTAAATATCTTCCAAACGACGAAGTTAAATTCAAGTTGGATTTTGATGAAGATTACGCAGACTTTTCAACTCGTATTAAAAGATATGCAAGATATACAGAGCCAAAATGTTTTTCAATATGTACTCCGCTGCCAATCAAGCAAAAGAAATATAAAAATTTGCAAGATTTGAAGTCTGTCATTCCATCGGAATATCACTTTTATTATAAATTAAAAAAAATGTCGATAGTTTTCTAGTTTTTTGGTAATATTTTAACCAACGATCATCTGAATAAAAGCATCAACGAAGAATTTACTTTTTCTATTGAATAAAAATATCTACATATTTACACAAAAAAATAAAAAAATTTTGATATGCAAAATAACGTATCTACGCCTAAAGGAAAAGTATAAGATTGAATTAAATTTTTTAAATTTGAGCATGGAAACTTATTATCCAATTTTTACAATATTGTAGTACTTTGAATGGTAAATAATTGTATACTGAAAGTTTAAAACGGTTTTTTTTTGTTATTTCTTTCATGCAATAACAAATAGAGTGTAGCCACTACAGCTTTTTCGCACATTCCCAGCATTAATCCATTTAAAGCCACAACGCAAAACCCCAACCCACAACCCTTTGAAATTATTAACGATGTTGATATTAGTGGCTCAAAATAAATTAATGTGGGAAAAATTTACCCACCAAAGCAGTGGTTGGGCTCAGGGACAACACAAGACGAAACAACTAACAATGCAGAACATAGTCATGTAATTACACAATAGTTTTTAATCTACTCTTTGTCCTTAGTGCAAACCGAACAACACGTTTTTGAATTCTCTCTATTCGATCAGCATTCACATTGTCGCTTTTTTTTTAATTTTTAACCAAGGATTTCAGGCGGAACCTTTCAGTCAAGTCTGCCTTGGTTAGTAATGAGGTATTAGATTAGTGGGAAGGAAAGGGCAATCAAGTGAAACACGTGTAGGATGTTCTAAGCGTGGTATAAAGCCAAAGAAACATGCGAATTTGAATCAGAGCCTTTACCTCAGTCAATTCAAGTTATAAGGCAATCTCGTCCACAAACTTCTCTACCACCTACTACAACTTTAAGTCGTATATATTGATGAATTTTCAAATTCAGTTGATTTTAAATGAGGATAAAAAAGCGTAAATGCGAAAGGTTTAAAGCGTAGGACCATGGCCAGACCGGGAATCGAACCCGGGACCTCTAGGGTAGCAGTCGAGCACGCTACCTACTCGACCAGCGAGGCCGCCAAACAACAAATGTTATCAATATGAATGTTAAGGAAAGCTTAGAATCCATACATATTCCCATATCTTTAACGATATCTATACGACATAAAGCAGTATCTTATAATAAAAAACTAAATTATTCCTTTTTCGCAAAAAGGTCATAGTTTGGCATTTATCTGGATTAAGAAACATTTTTTTTAAGAAACACCAAACTTCAAAAGATTTCAGATCAGACTGGAGTAGGGCTGAATTGCCTTGAGAATTAATTGTTCTGTATATTTTCATATTATCCGCATAAATGAGCAAATGAGAGTTTTTAATGAAATGAGTCACATCATTAATGGCTAAAATAAACAGAAGTGGACCTAAGTGACTTCGGAATCGTATTTGATAAGATCTCTCAGTCAAGTACGATTTAATCCAGCTTACAAAATATCGTGGAAATCCAATGGACTTTAGTTTAAATAAAATTAAATAGTGTGGTAAGACTTATCAAATACTTACTGTCTTATCTGGCGCTTACAACCGTTGGTCGGTTTTGGTATCGTATAAGAAATTATCGTATAATAAGAAAATATCGTATAAGAAGAGATGTTTCACTATCACTAAGCTGGCAAAAAAATAATGAAAAATATAATTTCTTTCAATATATTTAGTGGTAGTGAAATGCTGAGTGCACTCACCATTTAGAGCAAAACCCCCATCTCTGCTATATTAGCACCACGAATCGTGTGTAAATCTAAAACATTGGAAGAGTGCCTTCCGTCAATCAAAACGTGATCAATTTGGTTGCGCGTCTTTTCATCAGGAGACAGTCAAGTTGCTTTATGAATATTGAGATGCTTGAATCTAGTCCTACTAACGACCATGTTTCGCGCTGCGGCAAAGTCAATCAGCCTCATTCCGTTATCGGAGGCTGAACTTTCCGACTGTCGGACCAAAGATATTTTTTTTTTCCACCTTGACGTTGAAGTCACCAAGTACGATTTTTATGTCGTGGCGGGGGCTGCGCTCATAGGCCTCTTCAAGGCGCTCGTAAAAGCTGTCTTTGGTCTCATCGTCCTTATCTTCTGTCGGAGCGTGCGCACAAATCAGGCTTATATTGAAGAATCTTGCCTTGACACGGGATTATGGCAAGTCGTTCGTTCACAGGTGTGAATCACAGGACTTGATGCCGTAGTCTCTTGCCAACCACGAATCCGCATCCTAATTCGTGCTTCTCCGCATGGCCGCTGTAGTAGATATCACAGGATGCTTGCCGTAAGCAACCCTGTCCCTTCCATCGCATTTCGTGGGTTGCAGTGATATCAGCTTTGTATCCTTCTAAGATATCTATCAGTTGGATAGAGGCACCATCCCAATTAAAGGTTAATCATTGTCAGTTTTTCGTTTGCGGCAGTCGTCATCAGATTTGGGGATCAGTTTTATCCATGGTATAATAATAGAGGTAGTCGCAGCGCTGATTGTGCTCTCTTTTGTCATTACTGCCGATATTGTCAGAATCAACTGCTGTACTTTTGTTGTTGTTGTGCTGTGCTCCCTGCTTGCAGTTAATAGTTTTTGTATTTAATTTGCAACGATGTTTAGCTGGAAACAATTTTTAATTAGTTTAATATCAATAAAAACACGAAAAATAATCATTTTTTACAATTTTTAATTAACACAACAAGACAGCTTCAACTGTTTAAATTCGTTTATATTTCGCCAATTCCTCCTTTCTCTTGTCTTTCTCATAGCTTCGAGATTTTAGGTCTGTTTCCGTACGCACTTCAAGCTACTTGAAGTTGCTTGAAGGCGTTTCTTTACACATTTTTCGAGCTCGATAGAGAAGAAGAACAAGCAAAATGCCACTCTCTCGAGCCTCGAAACTAGCTTGAACTTTGCTTGAACAATTTCTTCGAGCACGATAAGAACAAGCATCAAGAAGAACAAGAAAATGTCAAATTAGTGTAAATAAATTTGGTGCTGCTTACGTTTATAGGCAATCAGCTGTTTTTGTGCTTGAAACTCGCTAGAAGTAGTTTCCTTACTTTTGTGTAAATTCTCTCATTTTGACAGATAATAAAATTACTCTCACAGCTTGAACTTTACTTGAACTTTTCTTCAAGTTTGTACGGAAACAGACCTACTATATGAGTTGTCAACTTCGTTTTGACATTCGCGGCAGTACGCTCTCATCTAGCGAGTTTACCTCTATAATTATACCATGGTTTTATCTTATTTCTTTTTTGTGCTGCCCGTTCCCGAAATATAAATAGTACCCCTCACAGCACTTATTTTGAAAGCACTTATTTTTGAAAATATTTAAGGGGACATATAGGTTACACATTTTAAAAAAAAAAATTTTTTCGGGAATTTTTTTTCATAGAAGGAAAAAGATATTTTCAAATTTTGCATTTGCATTAACATTTAAAGAATACAAAAAAATTTTGTTCAGAGTTTTTGAAGCGGTTTTTGACGTTATTTGACTTTTTAACCCTATTCATGTCAGGCTGTGTCTTTGGGTCACTATTCAATTTCAAACATATATAATATTTACCTATTACACAAAATATTAAAATACAACATGAACTGTCACGTAGTGACTCTAAGACACTGGTATCTGCAAAAGACGTGATAATGGAAAACTCATCATGAAACCCAGCTTAGAATGCATCGACAGTATAATCAAAGAAGAGGCGTCAACTTAACTGTTCCTCTTAAAAAAAAGGACGATTTTCTAAGCAATTCTGTGGTAATAGTCAGAAACCCATGAATAACGAGCATTCACAAAAAAGTGTAGTTTGCCTTAAATGTACAAATTAATAGTTTAATAACAATTTCCGCATTATTTATAAATAATTTGATTTTTCTTTTTATTAAAAGAAATTTATTCTCCATAAACGATATTTTGTATTAAACTTTCATTTTTTCAATAAAATAATTATGTTTTTTGTATAAGTGTCTCTAAGTCACACCGTGACAGTTTACGTTATTCAAATAGCGTGACATGAATAGGGTTAAAAGAATTCCAAAAAAATGACGGTGTGCAGAAGACCGTACCACCTCCTATGCAAAAAAAAAAGTTCGCCGTATACCAGCGAATATGACGTATTTTTGGAAGATAATTACGAAAAAAAAATTTTTTTTACCGAACGTAGGGGTCGCGCATTGACATATAACTTCATATCTCTGGTGTTTACAGTCGGATTTCTAAATTTGGTATATCAATGTTTTTGTCTCAAGGAGACCAATATGATCTCTATAGAGGTCATTGACCTCAGGTGTACCGTTCTAGTACTTACCCTCCAGATCTCAGTTTCGACCATCCTAAGGTACCACCCTAATATTAAAAAAATAAAGCTCTTAAAATATCAATAATCTTTTGTTCAGGAAGTATATCGATATTTCCAGCAGAATTATTTTTCAAAAATTTTTGAAAATTTTTTGCCGAACGTAGTGCTCCCTTTTTTCATTTTCATCATATCTTCGGTATTAAAAGTCTTATCATATTGAATGACATATCGATGTTTTTGTCTCAAAGAGACCAATTATTTTTTCTCCAAAATAAAACAAAAAATATTCCTACAAGTCCTTGGAAAGCCTTAAATTGATTTTGAGGATTTTTAAAGCTCGTAAAAGAATAAAAAATCTGTTACGCCAATGCTTTTTACTTTCGCTTTTTTTACTTTCGCTGGTTCGCTTTTTACAATAATACAGCCACATTGAAAATAGTCAAGCTATTTCAAACACTGGCTATTGCAATTCGTTTTACCCGTGAAAATTACCAGGTTCGCACAATGAAAATGACTTTATTTGATTATTTTCTTTAGTAAACCAATTTAATTACACAGCTTATCCATGCCATTCTCAAAACACCGAGCGTTTTGTTCATGTAGTACATGAATCTGCTTTGGCGGTCACCGATGAACAACGCATGGGCCACATTTTATCAAAACTCGAGAGCCGTCAGAAATATAGCCAACTTGAATCACGTCAAAATTTAATGGATTAAAATCTACATGATTCTGCAAAATTTTAACGTAGAATACGTTATACGGGAGTGTTAATCGTGAGCACAAAATTTTGAGAAAATGTTTGTCACTTTCATTATAAGTTTTTAATACTTTATGCATGCATTGAAGAAAATTCAAGTATGCTCGTAACATATTTAATATTTCTTCTTTTGATTTGTATTTAAATAATCATATTGCTACATATAATTTTTTTGATTCTATAAGTAAATCAAAATTTAACTCCTTCAAATTTTGTATTAATTTTCATATGCTTTGTATTTTATGTATTATAACATCATGTGTAAGAGCAGTACGATTATCTGTGTGTTCATCACAGAACCAGTGTGAGAAACGTACACACATATTCCATACAAGCAAGCAGCAACAGCATCGCACACGTACACACATATTCCGACAAGCAGCAACAGCATCGCACTCTGTTCTCTTGCAGTTGCAACCATGGTATAATAATTATTATACCATGGGTTTGTGTTTGTTTTTGTTTTGCTGCGGTTTGCCTGCCTACATTCAGTGTATTAAAATTAGCTCATATACCTTTGGACGGCTGTTTGGATACGTATATTTCTTTACTGGTTTATTTAGGTAAATGCTTAAATAAGACAAAAAGTGGCATGTTTAGTTATCGCTTCTCGGCCTTATGGCTAAGATCAAAGTGTAGTATCTGTTCTTATCAGCTTAACATCTGATAGATCCTCCATCGGGGGACAACAAATGTTAAACTAATTTTTGGAAATAGATAGAGTGCTAGGGGCTTGCTCCACCTCTGTCTCGGGTTGGCCCGGTATTGCAGAACCGCCGGGATTTCGGCCCAATTTAAAATATATTTAAAATTTGTTATTAGATATAATTAATTTTACTTTCATTAAGCATATTGTTTCTGTGAAATGTGCAGCATTATAAAAATTGATATGGTTTTATCAGGGAGCGTAAATGTTATGACTCGTTTAAAAAAGTCAATACATAGAAGTTAAAATTTGACTTATATTTTTTCGGTCAAAAATAACAGTTTTTTAGTCAAAAATAAAAGTTAAATATGACTTTTGTTTTTCCGGTCAAAAATAACAGTTAAAATATGACTTTTATTTTAAGTTTTAAGCGGGAACATTCACTGCGTCTACTCGCTGGCACAATTTACGCAAGAAAATGATGGCAGAGTTCAATGATTGCGTTTTACGTTCAGACTAAGCAGGGCTACAAAATTGCAAAATATTTGGTATGTTCTTAATGGGTAATATCGCAAAGGCGCGGGTTCAATTCCGGCGGCTGGCATGATTTTTTTTTCAATTTCGCATTATTTATTATTTTTTTTAAACAATTTTTTAATAAATAATTCTATAAATAAAATTTTGAGCAAATAATTTACTTCTTTGCAATCATTTTATTTTGTTTTATTATTTAAGCTTAGGTGGTTAATATATATGTGCATATGCTTAGAGTAAATTTTATTTTTAATTTTTATGATGATTTCGCATGGATGTTTAATTGAATTATAATTTTTTTTCCTCAAATGGTTGCATTATTTAAAAAAAATTATTTCATTTTAAAGTAAGTATTATTAAAAAAAACTGACAAAATGTATAAAATTAATTAAATTATTTGCAAGAAATGGTAAAAAATTAAAATAAAATGTACTCCAAACATATGCACAGACAATACATATTAACTTCCTAAGCTTAAATAATAGAACAACTGCAAAGAAGTAAATTTTTTGCTCAAAATTTTATTTATAGAATTATTTATTAAAAAATTGTTTAAAAAAAATAGTAAATAATGCGAAATTGAAAAAAAAAATCATGCCAGCCGCCGGAATTGAACCCGCGCCTTCGCGATATTACCTAAGCTTAAATAATAAAAAAAAAACAAAAACAAAATGACTGAAAACAAATAAGTTCTTCGCTTGAAATTTATAAAAATTGCAAATTATTTACTAAAAATTGATTAAAAAAAAAATAAAAAAATGTATATTTTAAGAAAAAACAAAAAAAATCATGCCAGCCGTAATTACAAAAAAAAAAAAATGCCAGCCGCCGGAATTGAACCCGCGCCTCCGCGATATTACCTAAGCTTAAATAATAAAAAAAAAACAAAAACAAAATGACTGAAAACAAATAAGTTCTTCGCTTGAAATTTATAAAAATTACAAATTATTTACTAAAAATTGATTAAAAAATGTATATTTTAGGAAAAAACAAAAAAAAAATCATGCCAGCCGTAATTACAAAAAAAAAAAAAATGCCAGCCGCCGGAATTGAACCCGCGCCTCCGCAATCATTTCCAATGAAATTGCATTTTGCGAAAAAATGCCAGTTTGCTAGAAATTAAACAAAATTGCGAAATAGTGCGCTGTTGCAAATTTTCGCTATTTTTGTTGATAAAAATAGCAATTACAAACACAATCACAAAATTCAAATGATTTGTGATCTTCGCAACATGAAGAAACTCTGTTTTTCTGAGTAGCGCAGCATGTTTCACGATTTTATCAAAAACACAACATGTTTCACTTCTCGTTGGCCCGTCAGGTTCGCTCACGAAATTCTGTTAAAATAACATTTTGGAGGTCTACTCTTTTTATGTCTTTGGTCTTCTCTTTTTATGTCTTTGGTTTTTGTCATAAGCAGAAAATGAAAAAATGTTTATGAATAACAATGTTAGCAAGGTTGCATAGAAGCTGCGTAAAGCCTTAAACAGTGCGTAACTAAACAAGCGTTTAAAGGTTGTTTAAGGAAATCTATTGAATAAGGCTGTTAATAACTAACGTATTCTACGTCTGACCTATGCGCCCGTGTTATCTAACACAGGCTTGAGCTTTTTTTTGTATCGTCTGTGATTCGCTTATGTTTTGTTCAAATTCCTCTTCGTCCTCGCTATCTGGCTCGTAGCCAACACTGGCAGAGTACACCGTATTCGATGTTGCAGCAACTGACCTTACTTCTACAGTGGCAGTTCTCATCGACACTGTTTCATAGACATCATCTAATACCATTGATCTTGGACCGCACTGATCAATAAAGAAAATGTTTGCTGCGTCTGGAATTTTATTTGAGGTGTTGCACCTACACGGATTGTTACTTTCAATGCCACACTTGCAACGCGAAATTTTAAACAATTTATTCCAAGCATTCGCGTTATATCTCAATCTATTTTTAGAAATTGTATAATAGTTATTCACAAGTATATCAACACGTTTCCGAACCGCCGCTAGGGTTATAATTGGTATGCCGGCGCGTTGCCACAAAACGATTACATTTCTAACAGCTTCTTGTTTAAAAACATCCAACTTTCGACTTTTATCACTGTTATGCCGCAGATACAATAAAAAATTTTTAACATCATACTCCGTTAGTAATTTGGTATTATTTAAGTCACTCGCAATTATTATTATTCTTTTACGAGCTTTAAAATGCCTCAAAATCAATTTAAGGCTTTCCAAGGACTTGTAGGAATATTTTTTGTTTTATTTTGGAGAAAAAATAATTGGTCTCTTTGAGACAAAAACATCGATATGTCATTCAATATGATAAGACTTTTAATACCGAAGATATGATGAAAATGAAAAAAGGGAGCACTACGTTCGGCAAAAAATTTTCAAAAATTTTTGAAAAATAATTCTGCTGGAAATATCGATATACTTCCTGAACAAAAGATTATTGATATTTTAAGAGCTTTATTTTTTTAATATTAGGGTGGTACCTTAGGATGGTCGAAACTGAGATCTGGAGGGTAAGTACTAGAACGGTACACCTGGGGTCAATGACCTCTATAGAGGTCATATTGGTCTCCTTGAGACAAGAACATTGATATACCAAACTTAGAAATCCGACTGTAAACACCAGAGATATGAAGTTATATGTCAATGCGCGACCCCTACGCTCGGTCAAAAAAAAAATTATTAATTAAAATAATTATCGTAATTCTCTTGCAAAAATACGTCATATTCGCTGGTATACGGCGAACTTTTTTTTGAGGTACGGTCTAGTGTGCAGGATATCACCAGTCTGGAACATCTGAGGAAAAAATAAAAAAAACAAATTAATTCTTGTTTAAGTGACCACCGCCTGAACTAGGATAATTTTTATCCGCCGAAAAAAGCAAAATGGCGGCCATTTGAAAAAAAAATCAATTTTCGAGGTTACAAAATATGTCTTTGTATTCTTTAAATGTGAGTAATATATATTTATATATTCTTTGTATTCTTAAAATTTGAAAACGATATTTTTTCCTACTGCGAAAAAAAAAATTCCCGAAAAAATTTCTTTTTTTAAATGTGTAACCTACATGTCCCCTTAAGTCTTAAAAAATACATGCGACAATAAAAAAAGTAAATTTAATTCCGCTCTGACATCTACCAGCTGTTTCAAACGTGAAAGTGAATACAGTTCGAAAAGATCAAATCACTTGGATTTCAGAACACTAGAATCAAATTCACTCGCTTTGCAATTTCACTCTTTTTCACACTTTCCTGCATGAAATTGCATAAATGCAATGTTGCGTAACTTCGCTCCTATACATTGCAGAGCATCCAAACTTCGCATCGAATTATAATTTCTCTCCACTCCAATCAAGGAAGCCGAGATTAAGTAGGCCAGCATAATATAAAATCTACATCTATAAAAATACCCACAAAAACATACAAATTTCAATGTTTCTTTTAACGTATTACTGTTATATTACTGAACAAAAAGTAATAATTTTAAAAATATTTTATTTTTTTTACTCTACATTAAATATGCTTATTTATTTCTGTATTACTTAAAAGAAGTTTAATTGTACATAAGCAAATAGACATTATTAATGTAAATACCTTAAGTCAGAATATATTGTAAAATTACTGCTTAAAATACATCAATTACATTTATTATAGACCAGTTTCATAAAGGCCAAAGAATTCTTCTTTGGAATACAAATATGTTATTTTCTTTTTTTTTTTATTTTTGTCCGTATATATAAAGATTTTGATAACGAGTAACTACCTCGCACATATTATATTATGTGTATTTGTAGCTTTTAAATTTAAATTATTGGTTTTACAATTATTGCATTGTAAAAAATTAAAAAATTGAATTAAGACAATTCATTGTTATTGACTTTATTCAAATTTAATTGAATTCACCCCCATGTCAATTTGTCCACCACGATAACTTCCACGCTTCTTCTTAGTCTTCTCGTGCTTGAAGGATTTGCCCCGCGTGTATTTTAGATCTCTATTTGCTTTGTCGCCCCAAGAGCCAAAAGCATTTTTCTGGAAGCACAAATATATAATAAGAATTTTAAATGTAATAAAAAAAGAAACTAAGAAATGCTCACAAATTTATAATATCTTAAATTTTAAACCTTTCTCAGTTTAATCGTCGAATGATATTTTCTTGTTGCTTGATGGCGCATCGAAGCTGTTGCCAAAGGATTTATTTGCCCCACGGAAACCACCGCGACCACCCCCACGATCCCCACCACGACCACGACCGCCAAATCCACCACGACCTCGATCACCACCACGACCTCGATCACCACCACGACCTCGATCACCACCGCGTCCACGACCGCCAAAGCCTCCTCGACCCCGATCACCACCCCCACCGAATCCACCACGACCTCGGTCACCACCGCCGCCACGACCTCCGCGACCACCTCGTCCGCGATCATTACCACCACCAAATGATTTCCTCTCATATCCACCGGTTGCATCATTATTATCAAAACCACCGAAAGATTTGCGATCACCGAATTTCTTAAAGCCATCGCCGCCATTTTTATTTTTCCAGTTGTCACCAGATTCATCCTGTTGATTGAATCACCAGATAAATGTAGCGTCAGATGAAGGAATACATGAAAAAAAGATAGAACACAAATTAGCAAACGGATAAAATATTTGAAAAAAATTTATTATTGCATATTAAATAATATTCAACCTATAATATTAATACACAGGAGAAGTGCCTCAAAATTTGAATGCTAATTTGTGCGCTCTTTTCGTGTACTCCTTAGTCTGAGTGGAGACAGAATACATAATTATTTTGTGAGCATTTCATTTGCCTTGTGAACGAAGATCATTCTTTAATTTTGAGGCACTTACCTTCGCTTCAAACGACATATCTTTAACACGTTCGTCTATAGTAACTTCTTCATCGCGAACTCGTCTAAATGGTGTATTGGGTTTGGGTTTTTCATAAGATTTATTCATTTTACCATTTCTTTGATCAGTTGGCGTGGAAGCGAACCCGTTGTTATGCTGGAATTATAATTTTGTATTTTTTTTTTTTTTTTAATATAATATTCGCTTTTGGAATAGGAAATTAATTCTATATCACAGTATAATATAGTTGGTACTTTTAAAATGTCTTTAAAACGTCCAACAAACAATTTTATTTTACCTAATGAAAAAAACATTAATTCTTAAGAGGTCTTAATAGCACGTCACTAAACTTACTAGTCTGTTCAAAAAGTTTTCGCTTTGACTCATAAATGGAATCTTTCAACTTATATTACTTTTAGGTCTTGCATTTTTCAAACGATGACTCGAAATTTGATTTCAGGTTGAGCAAATTAGATAGCCACTGCAGAAATGATCAACAGAATCCATGATATCGTATACGACAATCTGAAAGTGAAGATACGAGAGATAGTTCTGGATACTAAGATTATAAACTGGCTAGGTGGTTTCCATTTTGCATGATGGAAAAATTTTGGTATGAAAAAGCTAATTTGTAAGATGAGTGCCGCGTTTGTTAACAAGGGACCAAAAAAAGACGACTTTATGATCCTTAGCAATGATAAGCCAGCTGGAACCATGATCTAAAAGACTTTGTGCGTCGATAAGTGACCTGTTGTGATACATGGATTCACCACTATACACCTGAATCGGTACAACAAGCAAAAGCGGCCAAAACTTCAACAATAGGCCAGTTAGGTTTTGGGCAATGTTTGTTGGAATTTTCGCGGCATATTACACAGGTTAACACTGATTTTGTTACCCGGGATACATTTCTATATAATTGAAGGGTGGAAAATTCATCTGCGTACTGTTTTTTAGATTGGCTCTTGTTTTCGAGAAAATTGCATTTTTATTGATTTTATCCGGTTTTTTTTTACATTAAAAAAAAAAATAAAAGCAACTTAAAGGCGAGGGGAGAAAAGCTTCATGCATTTCGTTAGTCAATACTCTAACAAATTTTTTGACATCTAAATATTGCTAATACTTTTTTTAGTTAGTCTAGACTCTAGATACTATAATTAAAATATTAAAAAAAACGCGATTTTTGAGGGGTAAAAAAAATTAAATTACTTGGCTACGTCAAATGAGTACTTATATATATCATTGTTGTTTTATAAGTACTTATATATATCACTGTTTTTTTTTTCTCAATATCACAACACAATTTTGAAAATATTACATTTTTAGCACATAAGAAAATCAATAAAAAAATCTTCGGGTTTTAACTATTTTGCACTATTTCTGTTTCTGTTCTGAACACAAGTACGTTCACGGAAATTTTAAACGAACTCATTACTTTAAAAAAAACAGCCAAAAAATTTGTTAGTTACTTTTCTTTCTTTTTGTTTTACTCGAGCAAAACTCAAGCACATGTACCAGCACCTCTCTCAATCATCTTTGAGGTGTAAAATCATCTTTGAGGCGTAAAAAACTGCACAGGTTGAAAATAAACAAATTTTTATTCATTTCGTAATTACAAAAACTATCTTAATCTTCATCGCATCAGACATGGGAGTATTGATGATTAAAAACAATAAACTAAAAGATGACGGCCGTGGCGCAATGGGTAGAGTGCGTGACCCATACGTCAGAGAATCCAGGTTCAATTCCATCTGGCACAGAAAGTTTTTCAATTGAATTAATTTTTCTGTTCGGCCGTCACCTCCCCGCAGACAATGGCAAACCTCAGAGAGTAAATAATGCCATGTAAAGCTTCTTGAGAACATGCACATTAGCCGTTCGGAGTTGGCTTAAAACTAGTAGGTCCAGTTCTCGTTCAATTGTGTACAAACATTTAATAACACGCACAACACAATTTGATCATAAGAAGTTCGGTCAAATTCCTTTCAAGGGCTGAAATGGTCAGTTATTTATTTTTTAAAAGAAGAATAACAGACTCATATTCTGTGTGCTAGAATGTGAGTGCTAGATAAAATTAATTACTACGATTATCAGTGGCCTGTATGTGTTCATTTGCAAATTGATAACTTCTCACTGCGTCAACAAAGCGGAAACCCAAAATACTCCTGCTGTATTTGTCTTTGGGACAGAAAATCAAAGTGTTTACGTAGACACCTGCTTAATTCTACGTTGCCCCATAGCGCGGGATTAAACATTACATTGGCCAACACCCCTTTGAGAGTTCAAAGGTACCAAATAAGCTTCATGCTGAGATGACATGTCGCAAGAAGGCCTATTTAAAAACTCTGCCGTACTAAGGGGAACAGTACCCAAGCTGAGAATACTACTTCACACAGAGCAAGATAGCTCTACCCGCAATATGGGCGGGAAACCACAGCCACCACGATGCTACCCGCAGGGCCAGCTCGGTAAGTCAGCCTGACATAAGCCGGGGCCACTGACTACCCGTGGTACTAGTTTTCAAGTAATTGGTGAGACCTCGTAGCAGTTGAGCCCATCACAGCTCCGGATTGGTTGCCACCAATGTCTTTGGCACAGTCGACCAAAATCATTTGAAAGAAAAGTTGTTGTGAATCCCTAACTGTGGACAAAGATAACGTAGTAAACGAGCTATTATTGCTATTATTGAGTAGAGAAAGGATCATACTTCCGTCACTGCACATTAAGTTAGGTCTAATGGCACAGTTTGTAAAGGCATTGGACAAAAACGGACAAAAATGCTTCAACTATATTTACAAGGTATTTCCCAATCTGATTATAGAAATATAAAAAGCTTGGATTTTTACGGCTAATGTTATGAGTTTTGTGGAATTTGTGAAAGCTTGGAGTGGTTTTGTATCAGTTACAAATTTTTTTTGCAATTATGAAGCGCTAAATTATAAACAAATTATTGAAAACATGTTAGAGACCTATACAAATGTAGGAGCTAGTATAAGTCTTAAAATACACTTTATTTATAGCCATCTTGATAGATTTCCCAAAAACTTTGGAGGTAATAGCGTCAAGCAAGGAGAACGCTTCCATTAGCACTTAACGCTTTTTTATTTCGAATTGATTTGGGTTTTTTTTTTCATTTTGAGTTTGGGGCTTTTTTTCATAGCAGATAGACTACAAAATATATTTTATCTACCTAAGCTTCTTTAATCTTACTTACTTGGACATTTACCTGTTGATGGATACCAATAGTTTTTACATTTGCATGCATTCATTTCTTGGATTTTTGTGTATGTCTCAATTTAGTCATTAGTTAGAAAATTGGATTTTTTTTTTTTTTTGGGATTTTTATAAATTTACAATTTCCAAGTTGGTATAAGTCCGATCGAGTTATGCAGTATCAAATAAATTTAAGTAATTAATAATAACAAAAGCTCTGTATAGAGCAAACCACACAGCACACTAGATAGACTAGGTCTGTTTCCGTACGCACACTGTGTAACTTGTGGGACGCTATTTTCTGTTTCCGTACTTTCTGTGCTTAAAATGGGAGAAGAAGAACAAGCATAAAATCGCTCTCTCGAGCACACAAAGTGCACAGAGTGTGCTAGAACTCGAGACTTCGAGTAAAGTAAGAACAAGCATCAAGAAGAATAAGCATCAATAAGAAGAAGCAAATGTCAAATTACATTTCATAATTGTTTATGTTTTGCGATTAATAAATGCACAAATTGTGTGCCTAAAAAGAAATTTACGTACAATAAATAAATAGTAATAAATAAAAATTAAGTAATTGTTCAGTTTTGCATTAAAAATGGCTTTTAATAATTTGAGTGAAAGTGTTTTAAATTTTGTGCTGCCGTCTGCAGTCAAAATCAGCTGTTTTGTGCTCGAAACTTACTAGAAGCTGTTTCCGTACTTTTTAAACTATTCTCACATTTCGTTTTTACTCTCTAGCACACGTTTTACACAAATCTTACACAGTGTAAAGTACGGAAACAGACCTACTGTTTCGTTGGCTGCCACACCAACTCATAGTAGTCTTGCATGACTTACAGTGATACACTCAGCTACTTAAATCTGACTCCTACTGCCAATTTGCCGGGAATATTACCAGGAATTTTGAGCAGAGAGAACAAATTGTTTCATTAGTAACTCGAGTTCTTATCTACTTTTAATTTCTAATAAGATAAATTAACTTAAATTTCCTCTATCATTGAGTTTTAAAAAGAGCGTTGGCTGTGTCGCGGACACACCCGTAAGTTTTGACGTGACGGTGTTTCTTTATACTCCTATTTCATGTCCAAACTCTTGTTCTAATCCATGACCAAATTTTTGACTTAATCAAATATACCGAATCCCTTTCCTAGTTTAAAAAGGTGTGTCTTAGTTTTTGTCCTAATCCATATCCAAATTCATGTCATTGTCCTTTTCCAGTTTCATTGTGTTATTTTGTTGTTTGTGAGCAGTGAAATCGTAACTAACTAGATTTTTGTTGTTGTTGTTGTTGTTGTAGTTGTTGTTGTAGTTGTTGTTGTTTATGTTGATGTTGATGTTGATGTTGATATTGATATTGATGTTGACGTTGATGTTGATGTTGATGTTGATGTTGATGTTGATGTTGATGTTGATGTTGATGTTGATGTTGATGTTGTTGTTTATGTTGATGTTGATATTGATATTGATATTGATATTGATATTGATGTTGATGTTGATGTTGATGTTGATGTTGATGTTGATGTTGATGTTGATGTTGATGTTGATGTTGATGTTGATGTTGATGTTGATGTTGATGTTGATGTTGATGTTGATGTTGATGTTGATGTTGATGTTGATGTTGATGTTGATGTTGATGTTGATGTTGATGTTGATGTTGATGTTGATGTTGATGTTGATGTTGATGTTGATGTTGATGTTGATGTTGATGTTGATGTTGATGTTGATGTTGATGTTGATGTTGATGTTGATGCTGATGTTGACGTTGATGTTAATGGTTATGTTGATGTTGATGTTGACGTTGACGTTGATGTTGATGTTGATGTTGATGTTGATGTTGATGTTGATGTTGATGTTGATGTTGACGTTGATGTTAATGGTTATGTTGATGTTGATGTTGACGTTGACGTTGATGTTAATGGTTATGTTGATGTTGATGTTGATGTTGATGTTAATGGTTATGTTGATGTTGATGTTGATGTTGATGTTGGTGTTGGTGTTAGTGTTGGTGTTGGTGTTGGTGTTGGTGTTGGTGTTGGTGTTGCTGTTGGTGTTGGTGTTGATGTTGGTGTTGGTGTTGGTGTTGATGTTGGTGTTGGTGTTGGTGTTGGTGTTGGTGTTGGTGTTGGTGTTGGTGTTGCTGTTGGTGTTGGTGTTGGTGTTGCTGTTGGTGTTGGTGTTGGTGTTGGTGTTGCTGTTGGTGTTGGTGTTGATGTTGCTGTTGGTGTTGGTGTTGGTGTTGCTGTTGGTGTTGGTGTTGGTGTTGGTGTTGGTGTTGGTGTTGGTGTTGGTGTTGGTGTTGGTGTTGGTGTTGGTGTTGGTGTTGGTGTTGGTGTTGGTGTTGGTGTTGGTGTTGGTGTTGGTGTTGGTGTTGGTGTTGGTGTTGGTGTTGGTGTTGGTGTTGGTGTTGGTGTTGGTGTTGGTGTTGGTGTTGGTGTTGGTGTTGGTGTTGGTGTTGGTGTTGGTATTGGTGTTGGAGATATTGTTGGATTTGGAGTTGGTGCTTTTCGTTTAGCTTTTTTTTTTTGCTTCCCCATTGGTTGAGCTCTAATTTCAATTAATCCAGCAAAAGTGATGCATATGCGTCACATTAGGCGGTTCCCTGGGGGTTTTTGACACGCCGTAAAATTTTTTTTTATTTTTGTCATATGCCCGAAGACCTCACCTTTGTTTTCGTTCCTTAAAATTTACCGTTGCACCAGTAGTCACAGAGTTAAAAATCCATGCAACGTTTTTTCATGGCTGTAGCATTTTTAATGCATTATGTGATTGCATCCCTGAAATCATGACAACAAAATTTTTTTTGTAATTTAGTTGTGAAGCGTAATAACACATCCCTGCTGTCGTTAAACAAAATTTACTGTAGCACTCCTCCTGAGTGAGTAATAATTCCATGAATCGATATTACGTTTCTGTTACATAAGCTGCTATATTCACGACCTGACGACGCCGGAATTTTTTTTTTATTTTTGTCGTAAAGCCATGTATAAAAACTTTATTTTCCTTTTTACACTTTTATCGTAGGTTATATACTCATTGAGTAAAAATTTAATGCAACGCCGCTGCATGAATGTTGCGTTATCGATCTTTGAGCGGCTCTCTCAGCGTCCTTATGATGTCAGAAATTTTTTGTCTAATTTTGTTGTGAGGGCTTCCAATAGGCCTTTATTGGCGTATCGTATTTTTAATCCTAGCACTAATACCCAGCGAGTAATAATTCCATGTAACAAATTTTCAGTTGCGTTGCTTACGCAGCTCCCACTACGTCCCTATGCCGTATTAAATTTTTTTTTTGTTTTTTTAATATAGCCAAAGAATTAACCTTTACGGTCATACTATTTTTTTAATCATAGCTCTTATACCCAGCGAGTAACAATTCAATGAAACGCAGATGAATTTTTAAAAAATTCATTTTTTAACTTTTTTGGAAACTAGAGGAGTATAACGTAACTTCGTCACGTCAAAATATTAAAAAGAGCGTTGGCTGTGTCGCGGACACACCCGTAAGTTTTGACGTGACGGTGTTTCTTTATACTCCTATTTCATGTCCAAACTCTTGTTCTAATCCATGACCAAATTTTTGACTTAATCAAATATACCGAATCCCTTTCCTAGTTTAAAAAGGTGTGTCTTAGTTTTTGTCCTAATCCATATCCAAATTCATGTCATTGTCCTTTTCCAGTTTCATTGTGTTATTTTGTTGTTTGTGAGCAGTGAAATCGTAACTAACTAGATTTTTGTTGTTGTTGTTGTTGTTGTAGTTGTTGTTGTAGTTGTTGTTGTTTATGTTGATGTTGATGTTGATGTTGATATTGATATTGATGTTGACGTTGATGTTGATGTTGATGTTGATGTTGATGTTGATGTTGATGTTGATGTTGTTGTTTATGTTGATGTTGATGTTGATGTTGATATTGATATTGATATTGATGTTGATGTTGATGTTGATGTTGATGTTGATGTTGATGTTGATGTTGATGTTGATGTTGATGTTGATGTTGATGTTGATGTTGATGTTGATGTTGATGTTGATGTTGATGTTGATGTTGATGTTGATGTTGATGTTGATGTTGATGTTGATGTTGATGTTGATGTTGATGTTGATGTTGATGTTGAGGTTGATGTTGATGTTGATGTTGATGTTGATGTTGATGTTGATGTTGATGTTGATGTTGATGTTGATGTTGATGTTGATGTTGATGTTGATGTTGATGTTGATGTTGATGTTGATGTTGATGTTGATGTTGATGTTGATGTTGATGTTGATGTTGATGTTGATGTTGATGTTGATGTTGATGCTGATGTTGACGTTGATGTTAATGGTTATGTTGATGTTGATGTTGACGTTGATGTTGATGTTGATGTTGATGTTGATGTTGATGTTGATGTTGATGTTGATGTTGATGTTGATGTTGATGTTGACGTTGATGTTAATGGTTATGTTGATGTTGATGTTGACGTTGATGTTAATGGTTATGTTGATGTTGATGTTGATGTTGATGTTAATGGTTATGTTGATGTTGATGTTGATGTTGATGTTGGTGTTGGTGTTAGTGTTGGTGTTGGTGTTGGTTTTGGTGTTGGTGTTGCTGTTGGTGTTGATGTTGGTGTTGGTGTTGGTGTTGATGTTGGTGTTGGTGTTGGTGTTGGTGTTGGTGTTGGTGTTGCTGTTGCTGTTGGTGTTGGTGTTGGTGTTGCTGTTGGTGTTGGTGTTGGTGTTGGTGTTGCTGTTGGTGTTGGTGTTGATGTTGGTGTTGGTGTTGGTGTTGATGTTGGTGTTGGTGTTGGTGTTGGTGTTGGTGTTGGTGTTGGTGTTGCTGTTGGTGTTGGTGTTGGTGTTGCTGTTGGTGTTGCTGTTGGTGTTGGTGTTGGTGTTGGTGTTGGTGTTGGTGTTGGTGTTGGTGTTGGTGTTGGTGTTGGTGTTGGTGTTGGTGTTGGTGTTGGTGTTGGTGTTGGTGTTGGTGTTGGTGTTGGTGTTGGTGTTGGTGTTGGTGTTGGTGTTGGTGTTGGTGTTGGTGTTAGTGTTGGTGTTGGTGTTGGTGTTGGTGTTGGTATTGGTGTTGGAGATATTGTTGGATTTGGAGTTGGTGCTTTTCGTTTAGCTTTTTTTTTTTGCTTCCCCATTGGTTGAGCTCTAATTTCAATTAATCCAGCAAAAGTGATGCATATGCGTCACATTAGGCGGTTCCCTGGGGGTTTTTGACACGCCGTAAAATTTTTTTTTATTTTTGTCATATGCCCGAAGACCTCACCTTTGTTTTCGTTCCTTAAAATTTACCGTTGCACCAGTAGTCACAGAGTTAAAAATCCATGCAACGTTTTTTCATGGCTGTAGCATTTTTAATGCATTATGTGATTGCATCCCTGAAATCATGACAACAAAATTTTTTTTGTAATTTAGTTGTGAAGCGTAATAACACATCCCTGCTGTCGTTAAACAAAATTTACTGTAGCACTCCTCCTGAGTGAGTAATAATTCCATGAATCGATATTACGTTTCTGTTACATAAGCTGCTATATTCACGACCTGACGACGCCGGAATTTTTTTTTTATTTTTGTCGTAAAGCCATGTATAAAAACTTTATTTTCCTTTTTACACTTTTATCGTAGGTTATATACTCATTGAGTAAAAATTTAATGCAACGCCGCTGCATGAATGTTGCGTTATCGATCTTTGAGCGGCTCTCTCAGCGTCCTTATGATGTCAGAAATTTTTTGTCTAATTTTGTTGTGAGGGCTTCCAATAGGCCTTTATTGGCGTATCGTATTTTTAATCCTAGCACTAATACCCAGCGAGTAATAATTCCATGTAACAAATTTTCAGTTGCGTTGCTTACGCAGCTCCCACTACGTCCCTATGCCGTATTAAATTTTTTTTTTGTTTTTTTAATATAGCCAAAGAATTAACCTTTACGGTCATACTATTTTTTTAATCATAGCTCTTATACCCAGCGAGTAACAATTCAATGAAACGCAGATGAATTTTTAAAAAATTCATTTTTTAACTTTTTTGGAAACTAGAGGAGTATAACGTAACTTCGTCACGTCAAAACTAAAACTGTGTACTATTTTGGGCAAAATATAAAAATTGACAAATAGGGACAATCGTTTTTATTTTTAAGTTTAAGAAATACCGGAATACCCAAATAAATAGGGAAAATGCCTTTATTTTTAAGTTGGCACTACTGTCTCTGACATCTGTGCCAAATTCTACGTCGAAATATTCATTAGTGTTTGAGATAAAAGTTCCAACTACGCAAATTTTTAAATTATTATAAATTTTATTTATAAAGGTTTTCATCAGCCCAGATGAGTAAAGAAGAGTAAAAGTATCGGCTGTATCGTAGACATAACTGTAGATTTTGACATGGCAGTGCATCTTTATCCTTGTCCTCATTTTTGTCAATATCCTTTCATTTGTTCCCAAACTTGTCTACATTCTTATTCTTATATTTGTTTTAATAATTGTCCTACTTCCTGTCCAAACTTTTGCTTTAATCCATGTTAAAATTCTTGACCTTATCCTAGTTCAAATCCTTTTATAATTCTTGTCCCAGTTCCTTTCTAAATCTTTGTCCTAATTTTTATTCTTAACGTGTCAAATCCTTGTTCCATTCCTTGTCCCATTTCTTGTCCTTATATTCTTGTCCTTATATTCTTGTTCCCAATCTTGTCCCAAATATTGTTTTAGGTATGTCTCAATCTTTGTCCTTATCTTTGCACCAGTCCTTGTCGAAGTGATCTTAATAATTCTTGTCTGAATTCTATCATGGATGTGACGTTTGTCTTTGCTGAGTTACGTCGAAATAAGTATGCACAATCAGATCATTAGCAACAAAGCTGTAGGAACGTCAAACGACAAAAGCAACAACAACAATTAGAAAAACTCAACATTACCAGCTGATTTTGACAAATAGTGCACCCTGCTCTCCAATATGAGCCTACCTTGTAATTGTATCATGGTCACATCCATTAAACGAGCTTTGCATGTATCTTATCTGGTTATGCAAAACGTAACGTAATTCAGAAGTCTGTTGAATTTAGATTTATAAGTTGTGTTACGTCAAGTATGCATAATCATACCAGAACACAGGAGAAAATAACTAACAATTTTTGTTTGTCAAAATAATGTGGAATGCGATAAACAGAGAGTAAGAGAGAGCAGCAACAATATTTGTTTGCATAACTTTTTTTGTAATTGGTTTCGAGTAAGAAAGGCATATGGATTCAAACCACAGCCATAAGTATGAGGATGTTAATTATTTTTTTTTTTTTTTTGGCACATCTGTGGCGCAGTACCTTTCGAATGATATTAGTTTCATTCCCTTATTTCTATAAATATTAAAAAAGTGTACAACATTCGATACATACGATTTTAAAATTAAATTGACTTGCGGTATTTATAAAACAATTCACCGAATTTTACCCATTTTTTGTGATATAATAAAAAAAAAAATAAATAACTGGCCATTTCAGCCCTTGAAAGGACTTTGACCTAGCTTCTTATGATCAATTGTGTTGTGCGTGTTATTAAGTTTGTATACAATTGAGCGAGAAATGGACCTACAGGCTTAACGCCGACTCCGAACGGCGATGAACGGAATGTTCTTATTCTCAAGAAGCTTTACATGGCATTTTGATTACTCTCTGAGGTTTGCCATTATCTGCAGAGAGGTGGCGGCGGCTGTACAAAAAAATTATTTTAATTCAGATAATTTTCTGTCGCTGCTGGGGTCCAACCCAGGTCTCCAGGTTCGTTGACATAGATGCCACGCACTTTTACCAGCTACGCCACGGACGCCATGTCCGTTTGCTTATCATTATTTCACTTTATCCATCTGTCAGTGTGTTTAATTTTTATAATCCGTCCACTACACATTTATTTCACTTCGCAGTATAAATCAGAGCAAAGAAAAAATCTCTAATACCTATAAGATTTCTGCAAAAACCACTTTAGCACTACTTTGTTTTCAGTGTGTTTATAGAAACCGTAAGAGCGAGAGCATGCTGTTGTGAAAAGTAAGTGTTTCATACATATTTAGCATATTAAGAGGATTGCATATTAAAAGGGAGTTTTTTTTTTAAATTACTACATTATTATTACAGAAACAACTTCTTACATCTGTCTCTTAACATATTCTTAACTAATATTTTTTTAGAACTGAATCACCATAATAAATTTATACTCTTATTTTGCGCGTAACTACTTAAGCGAAAGTGTTGGACACAAGACGTTATCAAGATATAAACATGATTAAATTCAAAATATTAAATAGTAAAATTATAAAACTCCCTTTTTTATATAAATGGCATACAACATTGATTATGAACTGCTCTGAGCGCAATGAGCACAATTCTATATAATAATCTATATTACGCTCTTCTTACGCTCTATCTCATTATATTTGTGCAAGTCCCTCGTTTCCTTTACCATCGAATTTATGACGCAATGCTGTCGCCCGTGAAGCAAGAAGCGTGCAACCAAAATACACGTACGGGTAAAATGCCCATACGTGTAACTTTTCCCACCCCTAGTTTAGGTCATGCTACAATTATAAAAGGTAGGAGTGAAAGTTTTTTCGTCTTGCACCAACTGTCAAAAATAATATAAATTAGAGAACGAAAAAAGAAGAAAAGAAAATAACAAACAAAATATACAGGCAAATGGCAGTCGGTGCCATTATACCTTGTATAATTCACACATATCAAAAACTAAACGTAAAACTAAACGTATCATGGTTTAGGTCTTAAGTTTGAGCCGGTAGGTGGCACCGCTGTTGCTGTGGCAGTGTTTAAAGGGGTATTTGAGAGTATAGCTCAGAAACGAATTTAGAAATTGTCATAATTATTTTACTACAGCATTATTTTTTATGCAAACAAAATTACAAAAATACAATATAAATACCAAAATTTTACATTTTTTTCGCCCGACTAAAACCGGGTATATCATCTAGTCTAATATATAAAATTCTTCTGTCACGGGGTGCGTGATCGAACTCCTCCGAAACGGCTCGACCGATTTTCGTGATCCTTAGCGAGGATATTAGTCAGGGGTGAGAATCGAACAACATCTATTTTTCATCCCCCTAAAATAAGGGGGCGTGGCACCTCCCATACAACCCAAATCTACGGTAGCGAATAGCTCTGAAGTTATAGGTCGCATAGTATCGGAATTCGGTGTTCTATCTCAATTTACAAGAGCCGTTCCACACGTAAAATTTTATGGGCGTTGAATGTGGGGCGTGGCAATTTTTCAGCCAAATTTTCAGTATAACTTTCAAGCTATAAGTCACACATTAATGAAACTCGGTTAGAACGTTCTATTTAGTCGTATCTTTCGACTTGCAAAATTGAGCCAGTATAGGCCAAAGGGGTGTGGCACCGCCCATACAATTAAAATTTATGATATCGAATAGCTTTGGAACTAAATGCCGTATAATAATGAAATTCAGTATGGAGTTGCCACTTGGTGATATATCTACTATAAAACTGGGATGGGTTTTGAAAAAAGGGGTGTGGCTCCGCCCATACACTTTAAATTTTTGATATCAGATAGCTTTGGAACTAAATGTCGTTTAACAACGAAATTCAGTATGGAATTAATATTGGGTGATATTCTTCTACTAGAAAACTGAGACGTCATTGAACAAGGAGGTGTGGCTCCGCCCATATAAGCCAAACTTGCGATATCGAATAACTTTGGAATTGTAAGTAGCACAGCCTCGAAATTTGGTTATCAATTTCCACGAGTCTTTCCAGTTAGAGATAGAGATAGAGATAGAGATAGAGATACAGATAGAGATAGAGATAGAGATAGTGATAGAGATAGAGATACAGATAGAGATAGAGATAGAGATAGAGATAGAGATAGAGATGGAGATAGAGATAGAGATAGAGATAGAGATAGAGATAGAGATAGAGATAGAGATAGAGATAGAGATAGAGATAGAGATAGAGATAGAGATAGAGATAGAGATAGAGATAGAGAAAGAGATAGAGATAGAGATAGAGATAGAAATAGAGATAGAGATAGAGATAGAGATAGAGATAGAGATAGAGATAGAGATAGAGATAGAGATAGAGATAGAGATAGAGATAGAGATAGAGATAGAGATAGAGATAGAGATAGACATAGATATAGAGATAGAGATAGAGATAGAGACAGAGATAGAGATAGAGATAGAGATAGAGATAGAGATAGAGATAGAGATAGAGATAGAGATAGAGATAGAGATAGAGATAGAGATAGAGATAGAGATAGAGATAGAGATAGAGATAGAGATAGAGATAGATATAGAGATAGAGATAGAGATAGACACAGAGATAGAGATAGAGATAGAGATAGAGATAGAGATAGAGATAGAGATAGAGATAGAGATAGAAATAGAGATAGAGATTGAAATTGAGGTTGAGGTTGAGGTTGAGATTGAGATTGAGATTGAGATTGAGATTGAGACTGAGTTTGAGATTCAGATAGAGATAGAAATTATTTCCGCTATGACAGCAACGCGTCGGGTACCAGCTAGTTAATATATAAGATTTGAACTTTCCAGCATCCGCAGAAAAAAGCTTTGACATTTTTATGATTTCATACATAGATTTCAAAAGCTTTGATTAAAACTATTACAAATGAACTAATTAACATTGAGAACTTACCTCCACACACTTACATGCAAAATTGAATTTTTTACTTTTTGTGGATTAACATAAAAATTTAATTAATATTATCTCACCTTTACTTCACCACTTTTAACGAAATTGCTGTAATTCTTGTTTGTATTTGTCTCGCTAAATGTTCGTTTTTTACCAGCTTTTGGCTGTGGTGTTCCTTCTTCAGAACCTTTTTTATTTTTCACAGCAGATAATTGTTTTGTGACTGCTGCTTTAGGGTTTTCACTCTCGTCGTCCGAAGAACTATCTTCACTCGAAGAATCTGCTGTGGCTGCAGGCGCTTTACTTAAAGCAACTTTCTTTACTGGAGGCTCTTCATCATCTGAAGACGAATCATCAGATGAACTATCCTTCTTTGCAGCTGCCGATGCCTTAGCGGTGGGAGTAGCCTTCTTAGTAGTTGTCGCATCTTCTTCTGATGACGAATCTTCCGATGAACTATCCTTCTTCGCAGCTAGAGGTGCTTTGACTAACGGCGCAGCCTTTTTTGCCGGTGGCTCATCTTCGTCAGAAGAGTCATCATCACTAGAAGATGCTTTCTTAGCTGGTGCAGTTTTTAATGGCACTTTTTTGACAACAGGCTTTACAGCAGGAGTTTCTTCCTCACTAGAACTATCATCACTACTTTTAGGTGTTTTTTTTAGTGGAGCAAGTTTAACAGGGACTTTTGTGCGTTCATCCTCATTCGAATCATCTTCCTCACTTGAAGATTCCGCTTTCTTTGCAACAAAAGTGGCTGCTTTTTTGGAGTGGCTTTGTTCTTCTTCGCTGTCATCTGAAGAATCAGAGTTTTTCTGAGTCTTTTTTATTGGTATTGTGGTCACTGGCTTCTTTTCAACAGATTTCTCATCTTCAGTGCTATCGCTGTCATCAGACGAATCTTTTGATGCAGCTGCTTTCTTGGTTGCAACTGCTGCTTTCTTGGTTGCAACTGCTGCTTTCTTGATTGCAACTGCTGCTTTCACTGGAACTGCTGGTTTCGCTTTTTCTTCGCTGCTGTCACTATCATCTGAGGAATCTTCCGATTCTTGTTTCTTAACTGTTGCTGGAACTACATTCTTGACAGCTTTAGTCGTCATTGCATTCGGTTTACTTTCTTCTTCGTTATTGCTATCATCACTTGATGAATCCGGTTTCTTGGCAATACTTGGCTTTGCTAATGGCTTACTTGCAGTTTTTGGCGTCTCCTCTTCCGAACTATCATCACTTGAAGATTCCTTAAAGAAACAAATAAACGTAAATGTTGTCTTAATGAACTGAGCTAAGGTTCATAAGGCTTTTCTTAGTTAATGTTATTACATATTTTAACTTTCCCTGCCAATTAAACCGAGAATCAAAAGTTGAGATAGAATTGTAATTTGATGTAGGGTCTTCAAAAGTGCCAAATTGCCCGTTTTTGTGACTTCAAAACATTTTCAAACAGTTTTTAAATATTAGTTTCCAATTACTATAAATAAAACTAGTAAACCTGTCGCCCGAAATTCTAGTAAATCCAAATAAATCAGAAGTAGATTATGAAAGAAATGTATACTTTTCTCGATATGCAATCTTAAATTTTCTCACTTTATGTTATACTTTATAAATTTATAAATTTAAGTATTGTTTTATAACAGTGACTTTTTTAGAAGATTCGTGTGAAATTTTGTAAAAATTCAAATTAACTATAAAATTAACAAAAATTCACTTTAAAAAATTGAAACAGTTTAAAATACAATTCACATTTTATAAGACGATTAAGAACCGAAACCAACTGAAAACCCTCAATATATGATGACTAAGAAATTTGATTCAAAAGTCAAACCTTTGAATTAAACTTTGCTTTTAACAAACAAACTGAAACTAAACTTCACCATTAAAGGATTAAATTATACCTTCATTGTCGAAAACATTTCATTTACTTGAGATGTAAGACGAGTTGGAACTACAAAATCTTACTGCCTACCAATTAAGCCCGACCAAAGAGTTAAAAATTGGTACCATGGGAAATCAGAAGCCTCTGGTGTATGCCTTCTGACTAATGCAATTGTCCTTCGGGGAGTATCGTGGTGGCTGTGGTTTAATAACGATAACGCGGGTTGAGCTATCTAGCTCAATGTAAAGTTGCATTCTCAACTCGAATGGTAAAAAAAACCACGGGTTGCGACATGCGATCATAGAACGAAGCTGATTTGGCACCTTTGAACCATCAAAGGGTCGTTGGACGACGCAATGTCTCGGTCCCACGCTTTGGAGCACCGTAGATTAAGTCCATACCGCAGGTGTCTACGTTATACACTAAAAAGGATATCTGCCTCCCAATTATACGATTCAAAATAAGCCCATTGTATTTCTTTCGCTAGGATTACAAAACCAACTTACTTTTTTAGCTGTTTGTTTTGTTACTGTTTTACGAACTGGTTTTTTCTCGTCTTCTTCTGAGCTACTTTCTTCACTTGAGGATTCTGCCTTTTTGGCAATGCCTTTGATTGGAGCTACTTTTTTTGCGGATGTGTCCTCTTCACTGCTGTCTTCTGAACTGGATTTATTTTTATTACTTAAAGCTGGTTTTCCATTTGTCACTATACTGGTAGTCTTTGAAGGTACAGTCTCCTCATCGGAAGAATAACTCTCACTGGAGCTCTCATTTGCCGCCTTAAGTGGAGGCAGTTTTTTATTACTATTCTGTTGATAGTATGAAAGTAAATCTTCAATTTTAGGTGAACCTTTCCCAACGTTCCCCTGCGGAAAAAGGAAAGAAATTTTTAAATTAATCACCACGTGTTTACAATCGTAGAACATAGAAGCTGTGCAGAAACAATAGTTCCGTCGATTTCTTCAATCAACTTATACTATCGTCAAATTCTTAATTTTAAAACTTAATATGTCTATGGAAAAGATATGTTAACAAAAATATCACAAAAAAAATCAATTTATAATATAGGGTTCTTTATTTTTGTTCAACTCACTGCTTTTGTTTTTTGTTGGAACACTTTGGCCAAATTTTTATCTCTTTTCTGCAAATAGTCCAAAACTAGCGCATTTATTATTTGTTCATTTGCTGCCATCTCTTTTGCGAGTTATTTTTAAAACTTTATTTCTCTTTTAAGCTATGTAATTCTTTAAATTATTCACTTTAACAAAAAAACTAAACGCAAACACGTGTTTATGCCACCAACCAGAAATAAAATGGTATACGAAAAGAGCAGTGTTGCGTTTTCGATATATATATTAGAAGATTATCGAATAACGACTATTTCTATAATGAGCTTGCACGGAGGTTACTCCGGATTTACACATTCCAGATATTAGTTCAAGCTAATCACACATGAAGAATATCGAAATTCATTTGAATTCAGCTGTTACGCAGTCTGCATGGAACTTAATAGTAAATTTTATTTTCAAGATGCCTTTGTTAAAGAAGCAACTTAAAATGATCACCTCATTGAAAGTACCGGAAGATATAAATTGTTTTTATAAGTTTTATTCATCGTTTTATTGCAGCAGAATCTTTGTAAAAAGAAACAGGAAAATTTAGTCACAAAAACTGTGATTGTTAATGTTAAGTTGCCAAACTACGGGAGGAGAAAAATTTAAATCAAGTTGGTGGTCAACTTCTAAAAGCATGAGTGTGTCTTGAATAGCAAAACTTGAAAGTGAAACCTCCAAGTTAGATTGAACAAGAACTGAAAAAAATGTCCTGATAAATTTTTCTTCTCTTAAACTGGCTCTGAAATTTAATCCAGCTCTTTTCTCGAAAATATTTACGTCAAGAGAAAAAATACAGTATTTTGACCAGTAAAATTCAACAGTTCAAAAATTCTAAATATCTTAAACAAACTACTTGAGGAAAAAAATCCACTTTCTTTCTTTTTTCGCTCTTTCATGAATCACAGAACAAATCACACGCAATTGTAGAAAACCCATTAGCAGTACCAGTAATTTACTTTATTCAGAAAGAATTATCAGGAACATCCTCTCCCTCATCTCACTATTAATTCTTCTCTGTCATGAGATTATTGCGTTTATAGCATGTTTTATCGGCACTGTGAATTAAGGTATTCGATCAATAAATTACGAATGTGAATTACCACGTTCTCACAAAGGAATCGTAATTTGTGTTGACAGCGGTACTTTGTGCGTCTTATTTTGAATTTCGTTTCATTTGATCTAAATGCAAAGATGGAAAAAAATTTAAGTGAAATGCAAAATATAAAAGAATTAAGAGAAAACTATCAGAAAGAAAAGGTTCAAGAAAATGGTAGAAAGCGAGTAAGAAGGCGTTGCTATTTGTTTTGTTTTGTGTTTATTTCTTCTTTTCAGTGCTGTTTTCAATTAATTTTCGATTAAATTTAGAGATTAAACCGAGTCCTACGAAATTCGGATGTTAATTCAAACTGAATTACCTTCGAATAAGTTCGAGGCTGACTGCCTCAACCTGGCGAAGCCAGCATTATCCATGTCGAAATCGTCTCAAGTCGACTCAAACCTCTCCGTGGTGTCCTCTAGAAACGGCAAACTGACGACCGTTAGTTTGACGGCTAATCTGAGCGGCGGGCTACCTGCCTTTAAAGAGTTGTGCGTTGGATTTTGAAATCCACCACGTAAAAAAAAATTTCAATGAAACGTAAAAGAAAAATGATAAAAATGATCCCCAAATCTGATGACGATTACTGCAAACGAAAAACTGACAATGATTTACGGATATGCACTCGAAATGTCCAAACCCTTTATTGAGATGGTGCCTCTATCCAACTGATATATATCTTAGAAAGATACAAAGCTGATATCACTGCAATCCAAGAAATTCGATGGAAGAAACAACGTCGCTCACGGCAAGCATCCTGTGATATCGACTACAGTGGCCATGGGGAGAAGCACGAGTTTGGATGCGGATTCACACCTGTGAACGAGTGACTTGCCATAATCCGTTTCAAGGCAAAATTTTTCAATATAAGCCTGATATGTGCGCATGATCCGACAGAAGACAAAGACGATGAGACCAAAGACAGCTTCTACGAGTGCCTTGAAGAGGCTTATGAGCGCAGCCCCCGCCACGACACAAAAATCGTGCTTGGTGACTTCAACGCCAAGGTGGGAAAAGAAAATATCTTTGGTCCGACAGTCGGAAAGTTCAGCCTCCATAACAATACCTCCGATAACGGAATGAGGCTGATTGACTTTGCCGGAGCGCGAAACATGGTCGTTAGTAGCACTAGATTCAAGCATCTCAATATTCATAAAGCCACTTGGCTGTCTCCTGATCAATAGACGCGCAACCAAATTGATCAAGTTTTGATTGACATGGCACTCTTCCAGTGTTTTAGATGTACGCACGATCCGCGGTGCCAATATAGACTCGGATCATTATCTTGTCGCAACCAAGATCCATACACGTCTGTGCGCAACCAAGAATGCGTGCAATCCAGCACAGAGAAAGCTAGACGTCGAAAGGCTGCAATCAAAATGAACAGCCGAAGACTTCGCTACTCGACTCTCACTCCTGCTTCAAGAATGCACACCTCCGACGATATATGCGCGCAGTGGAATCACATTTCCCACTCTATGCGTACGGCTGCCAAAGAGGTGATGTAGAAAAAGATGAAGAAAAAGACGTCGCTTACAAAGCCACCCTGCAGTCGGTTGCATCGCGTGCTACTAAGGAGCGATACAAAGAGAAGAGGAGGGAAGAGAGAAGATTGAGATGTATGATGACAGGAATGAGGTCCGAAAATTTTTTGAAAAAATAAGACGCCTGGCCGATGGTTTCATGACCGGGTCCTCTTCCTGCAAGGATAAAAATGGGAATCTAGTAACAGATATCCAGAGTACACTAATGATGTGGAGGGAACACTTCTCTAGGCTTAATAGGCTGGGATGATATCCCGGAATCCCCAATTTTGGACGACAGCGTTGAAGTTCCGCTGCCCGACCATAGTGGAGTCTTGAAAGCTATAGCTCGGCTTAAAAACAACAAAACCGCAGGAGCCGATGTCTTACCTGTTGAGCTCTTCAAGAATGGAGACGAAGCTCTATTTAAATGCATTCATGAGCTTCTATGCAGAATATGGTCGGAAGAATGCATTCCAAACGATTGCAACCTCAGTGTGCTCTGCCCAATCCATAAGAAAGGCGATCCCACAATTTGCGCCAACTACCGTGGGATAAGCCTTCTAAATATTGCATATAAGTTCCTGTCAAGCGTATTATGTGAAAGTCTGAAGCCCATCGTAAGCCAGCTGATTGGACCTTATCAGTGTGGCTTCAAACTTGGAAAATCCACCACAGACCAGATATTTACGCTACGACAAATCTTAGAAAAGACCCTAGAGAAACAAATCGACACACACCATCTTTTTGTCGATTACAAAGCCGCATTCGATAGTCCAATAAGGAATCATCTATATACCACCATGTCTGAATATGGTATTCCTGCAAAGCTCATCCGTCTTTGCAGAATGACTCTAAGCAACACCAGCAGCACAGTTAAAATCGGGAAGAACCTCACTTCTCCATTCTATACCAAACGAGGTTTCAGACTAGGTGATGCCTTATCGTGCGACTTTTTTAGGTTCCACTGGCTAGGTCATGTTAAGCGAATGGAATACAACGCTCCAGTAAAAAAAATATTCGATTCGGTGCCCGGTGATGGTCAACGCAGAAGAGGACGCCCATATCTTCGTTGGAAGGATCAGGTGATGGATAACCTGACCACGCTTGGTGTTTCCAACTGGCGCTAGCAAGCTCAAAACAAAAATGGCTAGCGCAATTTCTTATACGAGGCCAAAACCGACCAACGGTTGTAAGCGCCAGATAAGTAAGTAAGTATAGAAACAGATTTAATTTATGCTTTTAATATGGTGTCAAAAGTTGTTCCTAAAAGCTCACATTAACTTGATGACGTATGATAAAGAAAAACTACGAGATTTTTAGATATGGGTCGATACACACTTATACAACGCATTGAAATAGTGAAATTTGGCGGGGTGCAATAAGTCCAACGGCAATAAGGCCGAATTTGGTTTATTTCCTTTTCAAAGGGAAATAAGGCCGAAATTATGAATTTGGTTTTATTTCCATTTGAAAAGGAAATAAAGCCTAAAAACAAATTCAGCAAAATGGTAATAAGGCCGAAAAATAATTTTTGCAAACTAAACATTATTTTTTATTATTATTTTTAATAAAAAGTACGCACCCTGCAGTCTGTTGTTTGAAAAGTAACTGGACTCAGCGTAGGTACTCAATTTGCAAGAGAACAGTAACCATTGTCAACCTCAATGTGCTTGTTTTCGTATCAACGCGAAATAATTATTAGTAGTAGTTCAATAGTGAAGGTGAATAAGTTTTAATTTTATAAGGAATGAGCGCCGCAGCCGAAAAATTTTTATTAAAAATCGCTAATGCTAGCCAATCCCCAACGGGCCAACTATACTTAACCAGGTCCTTGTTTCAGCAAAAGAAATAAGTAAGACTTTTCCAGTTGTCGTTATAATCAAGACTAATAACACGGTGTTACAAAATGAAAACAAATCAAAAAACTTGCCTCGAGACATAGAAGAGGTAGTAGACCTGGTTGAACATAAGATAACTGCATACTTAGTTTTTTGAATATACCCTCAAAATCGGGATTTGTGGTCGAAAAACCGATTTTAGGTAGGTGCATGTATAGTTTGTTATGTAACTCCGTTATATCTAGCTCAATTTTAAAAATTTAAACATTGATAGAAAGAAGAAGAATATACCCTTAATATAATACATAGATCGTTTTTTTACAAAAAGAATTGACAAAGTTACAGGTAAAATCATTTGAAAATTTCTCATTTTTTTTTAATTTTTTCAACTTCAACAACGTTTTGTTAACAAATTTTGTTTTGTGGCACTATTACTTTTAGCAGGATTCTGAAAGCCTGTTAAATTTTGCGTTCAACAAGCTATCATTTACTTCAATTGGCTGAAATACAAAAGCACTATCGAATTTTTAGTATTCGTAAAAAAATACAAAAAAATGTTTTTTTTTTTTTAAATGTTTTTTTGAGCTTTTTCGTTTATATATATTATCATAAAGCTGGTGTATTGCCCGGATGTGACGGAACTGTTTTCAGTTTTTAACCACAAACACGCTCCGAATGAATGGCGTTTGTTTATTGAGGGATCTTGCAAGAGTATGATTTATTTAAAAACTTTTTGTGTGATTCTTGATATGTTGAATTCTGATATATGTATATCGCCGACTTAAAGGCTCTAACAATACTGTTTGGAATGCAAGGTGGATATACCAAGTATCCTTGCATTATTTGCGAATGGGATAGTCGAATGGGATAATAAATATAAGCAAAAGGAGTATCCACTGCGTGCTTCATTTCAAGTTGTCAAAAAATATGTTTTGAATACTCCACTGGTGCGACCTGAAAATGTAATCCTACCGCGGCCTCGGTAGTCGAGTTGGTAGCGTGCTCGACTGCCACCCCAGAGGTCCCGTGTTCGATTCCTGGCCAGGCCATGGTCCTTCGCTTTTAACCTTTCTTAATTTTCTATCCTCATTTCTAATTAACTGAAATTAAAAATTCATCAATATTTACGACATGAAGTTGTAGTTGATGGTAGAGAAGTTTGTGGATGAGATTGACTTATAACTTGAATTGACTAAGGTAAAGGCATAACACTTGCGTCTGATTCAAATTCATATCTTTCTTTGGCTTTCCACCACGCTTAGAACATCCTACACGTGTTTCACTTGATTGCCCTTTCCTTCCCACTAATCTATCATCCCATTTTCGAACCAAGGCAGACTTGACTGAATAGGTATTTCACCTCGAACCAACTTCAGACTTGACTGAATAGGTATTCCCCCTAAAATCCTTGGTTCAAAGCTAAAAAAAAAAAAAAATCTGATTGCAGCGTTTCCTAGGTTAAGTGAGGCCAAAATCAAAGAAAGTATCCTGCACGTTCAAATCTTTTATAAAAGTTATTTATTCATTTCGGTTATTCTAAGGTTTATTTGTGGGGCCACAAATTCGGAAAATTTTCTTGGACTCTGATTTCGTTTCTAAATTAAATCCAGTTGAAAAAAAGAGCTTGGAATAGTTATATTTCGTTATGCATTTATTTCCTCGGCAAGAAGAAGAGTCAAAATTACTTAGATGTTGTAAATGAATTTTTAAGTGCCTACGAAGAAATGGGCTGCAATATGTCAATCGAAATACATTCTTTGCACTCCCATAAAAACTTTTTCCCGAATAGCCTTGGGCAGTTTAGTGATGAACAAGGAGAAAGGTTCCACCAGGAGATGGAAGCTATAGAAACCGGCTTTCAGGGAAAAAATTCCATAAACATGCTGGTAGACTACTGATGGTCCCTAAAACGTGAAATCGATTATAATATATATAAACGAAAAAGGTCAAATAAACATTTTTAGAAAAAAAAAAAAAAATTAAAATTTTTTGTATTTTATTACAAATACTAAAAATTCGATAGTGCTTTTGTATTTCAGCCAATTAAAGTAAATGATAGCTTGTTGAACGCAAAATTTAACAGGCTTTCAGAATCCTGCTAAAAGTAATAGTGCCACAAAACAAAATTTGTTAACAAAACGTTGTTGAAGTTGAAAAAATTAAAAAAAAATGAGAAATTTTCAAATGATTTTACCTGTAACTTTGTCAATTCTTTTTGTAAAAAAACGATCTATGTATTATATTAAGGGTATATTCTTCTTCTTTCTATCAATGTTTAAATTTTTAAAATTGAGCTAGATATAACGGAGTTACATAACAAACTATACATGCACCTACCTAAAATCGGTTTTTCGACCACAAATCCCGATTTTGAGGGTATATTAAAAAAACTAAGTATGCAGTTATCTTATGTTCAACTAGACCTACAACCTCTACTAAGTCTCGAGCCGAGTTTATTTTCACTGTTACACCGTGTAATTTATTGTATCTTAATTACACTTATTGCCTAATTCCCTAACTTATTGCTACCCTAAATCTGCTGACTTTGCGTTCCCACAATGTTTCATGCTGCTGCTGCTTATCGCTGCTGTCTTCCAGGTCGTCGACGCAGGCTAGTCCGCGCGTGCGGATCATGTTTCCAAAGGTAGACGCTTCGTCAACTGAATGGTAGCTTGGCCGTGTGTTAACTGCCCCCCCCCCTTCAAACATCTGCGTCCCGCAGATTTACACAGGAGACAACAGGATGCTTTCCAGGTTCCTAAGTTGTATTCTGACGCAGGTTAGGGATTGTGATGTTTCCTGTTATTTTATTCCACGTCACATAACATCCGGCAGCTATGACCAGCAAGAATATGGCTTCTATGGCGGTGGATATTTGGAAGTTGAGATCGAGCTTTCTCAAGCGGTTTATATTGTCAATGCTCAGACTGTAAATGTATTGCAAGTTGGGTTTAAGTCCTTCATTCGTCACATTGGTTAGTACTGATGGTAAAATTAAAAATTAAATTAATTTTTCCTTTCCTTTCTCCTTCCTTTTCTTTTTTTTTTTTAATCTAGTTAAATTCAAAAATAAAGGCGCAACTAGTCCTTGTTTTTCTTCTAAATTGTAACGAGTAGGATTAAAAACTTAATTTTAACTAATATGCTTATTTTCCTATAAATATATAAATAAATATAAATATTTACATAATATTTACGAATATTAAATAGTCAAATTATGAAAAAGAAGTTATGTAGTTGTGCTATATACTTATATTAAACTTATAAATTATGCAAAACGAGTTACAGCGTTTGTGCCCTTGCGCATTTTGTGCATTTTGTTTTTTGTCATTTTTGTAATTTTTACTAATGTTTTCGTGTAAAGTCTACATGTGCATCTTATATTTTCTTATTTCGTGCTTTCTTTTTTTGTTTTCTTGTGCTATTTGTATTTAAATCATATAGTGCCTTTGCAAATTAATCTATTTATTTTGTGCATATTTTTAGCTTTGTGTATTTTGTGTGCATTTTATTTTCAAGTTCTAATTTTTTATTTTTATTTATCTCGTGCTTTTTTGATTATATAACTGTTATCATTTTATATTTTTTATATGAGCCTTATGGTTTTTTTTCCCACCGTCCGTATCTATGGTTACCCTGTTATCTCTCCCAACAACTTCCTTTTTATAAAGCGGTTTTTGTTTAACCTTAATCTGCTTGTTCCTAACATAAACTTTATAGCCCTCCCTATATTCCCTTGGCTGATGTCTTCTTTTATTCATACGTAAGTTGCGGCGTTCCGCATTTTCTCTGATTTGAAATCCTACATCCTTTAATACCTTGCTACGAAAGTCCCTCAGATTTTGATAGTTTATTCGTTCTGTTCTATTAAAGAAAATATCACTTGGTTTCCGTTTGGTGATAGAGTGGACTGTGTTATTATAGCGATCGACTGCTTTATAAAGCAGTTCCTTAGGGTTCGTTTTTTTAAGTTCTTTTTGGAGGCAACGGTATATTTCAATTATTGTGGAATGAAGTCTTTCTACTTGTCCATTGACTTCGCTTTTTTGAATAGGTGTTTGATAAAGTTGCACACCCAGATTTTGTAAGTAGTTGGAAACCGTTGGACTCATGAAGCCCTTTTCATTATCAGTAACTATCATTTGTTGTACCGTGAAATAGTGTAGAATTTTTTTAAATTTGTTTCGGAGTTGAACTGCAGATTTGTTTTTTATATGGAAAAATTTCGCAAATTTAGAAAATTTATCAATGCAAATCAAAAATTTTAGGCCTTGTATTTCAAATATGTCTACATATAAGATTTCACAGGGGTATTTTGGGTTTGGCTTGGCTTGGGTACAAAGGGATGTCTATCGCATTTGTTTATTTTACAGATCTCACAAGACTTTGTAAAATACTTTGTCCTGCTGGTCATTCTTGGAAAGTAATATTTTTCCAATATTTGTTCCTTATTTTCAACAGGGTTTCTGTGGGCCCTTTTGTGCTCGTTTTCTATTATTGAGCAAATTCTTTCTTCGCTAACGTCTTCGACCAGCCTTTGGGTTATTCTGATTTTGTAATATAAAAAGTGTTCACAATAAATTTCTTGAAGCAATTGAATGCGATTTCAGGTATTTTAATTCCGTTTATGACTGTAGGATTCAGCCTGGTTTTTAGAGCATCTATCAATGAATCTTTGTCTATTGTTTGAAGTGTGACAAAATGTCGACGATAGCCATTGTGTGGACTGATGAAACTAAATAGCTCTTTGCCTTCTCGGAAAACAATCTGATTTTTGAACACATTCAAGGGTGCCTCAACATGCGGAATTAAATCACTGGCATCCTGTTCAGCGCTGTGCATGGTACCTTCACTTGCGGTTATTGTGTTAGAGTTTTCCTCTGATGCTGTATCCGTTTCGGAGTTCGAAAGAATATTCACTTGACTTCTAAGGCGAGAAAGTGCGTCGGCCACTACGTTTGATTTACCGGGTTTGTAAATCAATTCGTGATTATATTCTCCGATCCTAGCCTTCCATCGTTTCAGCTTTGCATTATGATTTCTATTACCTAATGCAAACGTCAATGGTTGGTGGTCCGTAAAAATCAGAATTTGTTTGCACCATAGAGGTATGAACGGAGGTTGTCTAATGCCCATACAATAGCGAGCATCTCCTTCTCATCAGTCGCGTATCCCTCTTCAGTTTTGCTGAGTGACCACGATATGTATGAAATGGGCTTGTCCTTTCCATTTTCCCCTTGGGACAAGACGGCTCCTATTGCGTAATCAGACGCATCCGTTGTGAGATTGAAGGGCTTTTCAAAGTCCGGAAATGCCAACAAATCGGCGGAGGTTAAAGATGTTTTTAAGTCGACAAATGCTTTCATAGCCTCCTCGTCTAAGACAATAGGGACACGTTTTGAGGCATTTGCTTTAACTTGAGCATAGTCGCCTCTTGTCAAGTTCGTCAGTGGTTTAGCTATTCTCGCGTAATCACGGATAAATTTCCTGTAATATGAAGTTAATCCGAGAAAGCTTTTCAGCTCTTTTAAATTTTGTGGAGGAATAATATTTTGGATCGCAATAACCTTTTTTTCTTCGGGTCTTATGCCCTTAGACGTAACCAGATAACCCAGAAATTCAACTTCGCTCTTTATAAAATGGGTTTTTTCAAGGTTTACTTTCAAATTTGCTTTGCTTAGTCTTGAAAATATGGTTTCGACGTTTTTAAGGTGTTCATTTTCATCTGCACCGTATACAATAATGTCATCGATGTACACGTAACATATTTTTACGATGAACTCCTTGAGGACATCATCTATCATTCGTTGAAATATCGCAGGAGCGTTTTTCAAACCGAATGGCAATCGAAGAAACTCATACTTCCCATTCATGGTAGAAAATGCTGTTTTTTGGACATCACTTGATTTCATCGGAATTTGGTGAAATCCGGATGTCAAATCTAGAGTTGTGAAATACATTGCTTTACTAAGGCTGGCCAGAGTGGAATTTATGTCCGGTATGGGGTATGTGTCAGGAACAGTTACAGAATTCAGTCGTTTGTAATCGATCACCATTCTGTACTGTTTTTCCCCAGTTGGCTTAGGTTTTTTGGGAACAACCCAAACAGGAGAATTAAAAGGACTTCTCGATGGTCGAATGATACCTTCATCCAATAGTTCCTGCACTTGATTTTCTACCTCAGATCTCATACAGGCGGGATAGGGGTAGCTCCTAGTATATATAGGCTCATCGGTTGTAGTCTTTATTTCGGCTCTTACAGAGGTTCCAGTAATTTCTTTATTGTTAATTGGCCCAAAAAGTGGTTTGTACGTGTCTATCAAACGGCGTAATCTTATCTGTGCGTTTTGTGAACGGTTATCGAGTATAGGGTAAACTTGTTTAGAAAGCTTTTCAAGAAGCGGAATTCGTATGTTTGGCTTAAGAATAAGAAGGTGTTGTTTCCTGTCAATAATTGCTTCTAAATCTTTCAAGGTATCGTCGCCAATTATACCATCAAAGGCAACAAGACCTGGCAAAACAAAGAATGTTAATAAAGTTTCATTTCCTGCCTGTTGAAAAAACCTGCCATCAACATTCTCGGAAATCATTACCTGACCCCCGGCGGATTGTACAGAAAAAGGATTTAAGAGTCTAACGCTGTTTTTTGCAAGGCGTGGATTAATAAAGTTTTTGTTGGCACCGGTGTCCACAAGGAATTTCCACACCGTGCCCTCACTGCCTACGTATTCTATGTAAGGTACGCTGGATAGGCCCCGTCCATAAAATTTAGCTGGCTTTCCTCTATGTTTTGTTCGAGGTGCTGCTGATACGCGGTCTCATCATGATCGGTTGTTTGGATGTGGAACATCCTTTGTTGCTTTGGCCGGAAGTTATCGGATTCGAATTTCCGTTTGTAAGGGTATTCGTGTTGAGGCCTGTTCTATTATTAAACCTTCCATTTCAATGATTAAACCTTCCGTTATTGTTAGAAAAAAATGTTCTTCTTGGTGGCAAGTGAGGAGGATTACCCCTCCTTGCCAACTCATTAACCGGAACCGTAATTGAGTTTTTAACGTTGGGATTGTGTACGGGGTGGCTTCTATAGTTTAAATTTTGTATGTCTAAACATGCCGTATAGGCTTCCGGTAGGCTGCTCGGCTTTTGCACGATTATCATCCTCGAGAGATCACCACTTAATCCCCTTATAAAAACGTCTAAGGCCCTGTTTCTATATGCTTCCATCAAGGCATTCACCGTTTCAGTGAAATAGCTTTCTGTTTTTATTTTGTTGATTATGAGTGAGAACTGATGATTGACCCTCGCGTAGAATTCGTCAAGCTTGGCCCCACAATGGGTTATCTGTCCGAGTTGGTGTTCCAACATTCGAATATCCAGCTTATCGGCATAGTGCAGTGAAAGGCTAGACTTGATAATTGGCCAATCATCATCGAAGATGTTATGCGAGATGAGTGCACTGTCTGCACTACCTCTAATTTTTCTCCTTATGGTCTTGAGAATTGCCCTAACAATTTGGTAATCCTGCAGTATACCTTCTACCGAAGGCACGCAAGAAACGTATTGTGCTGGGTCACCCTCGAAAGCCTGCAGCGGAGTCTGGAAGTCTACTTATATCCCTTAGTTCGTCCTCTGTCGAAGGGCCACGTAATGGTAAAGGAGGAGTATCTCTCAGGATACTAGGTGCTTGGCTTAATTGCTCAAGCTGGCGAATCCTAGTATCCGCCTTCCTCAACTCTTGCATTAGTGCTCCCACTGATCCAGTCAGCTCAGTTACAGATTGTGTTAAAGAATCCATATTTTCTACTCTTTTTTATTAACAGTAATCAAAAAAGCAATTACCAATTTTTTAAGAAGATCTTTCTTGCAAAATATTTTATTCAGCTGAGGTTTCTTTTTCCAATGCACGATCTTTTGGATATTGCAAATTACTTTACTACACACAATTTTTTATTTTCTTTCTTCTTCTCTTTTTTTTAATGCACGATTATTTAATTTTTTATTTTAAAATTTTGTAAAATTTCTTTTTTTTTGTTTTTTTTATGCACGAACTATTGTAAATAACTTTACTATACTTGTAAATAACTTTCTAGTGCACGATTATATAATTTTTCCTTTTTTTTTCTAATGCACGATTATATAATGCTTTTGTTTTAACTGTTTGTAAAATTTCTTTTTTTTTTTTTTTTAATGCACTTTTGTAAATAACTTTACTATACACAATTTTTTATTATACTTTCTTAATGTTTTCCTAATGTACAATTATATAAATTTTTATTTGAACTGTTTGTAAAAAATTTTCTTATTCCTTGCTTCTTTTTTATTTAATTTTAAAGGCACAATTATTCAATTTTTTTTAAATTTTTGCAAAATTCTGTACTTGGCACTAGTATCTGGTATTTTTTATACAGGGCTTACATCAAAAACATCTCCGTAAAAGAAAGAAGAAAAAAAAATAATTAAGTTTTTTTATTTAACCCTGTTCTTACGGGAACGGCGACAGAAAGTCTTTATATTTTTCCTTTGGTCGAGGAAGGGTCATGTGATCCTGTTTAATCGCCTACAATCAGATTGAAGGCGACCTACTAAGGCACGACTTGCTTCACAACGGAGGTTTGGACCGTTAGCAATCTTCAGTGTGTTCTCATGTGAACACTGAAAAATATATTGCAGGCTCGCAAACCCGTTAACCACTTGGCTTAATCTTAGAGGGACACCGGCCTAGGTGTATAGGTGCGCGATGTCCTCTTACTTACTTACTTACTTACTTACTTACTTATCTGGCGCTATGCTTGCTGGCGCCAGTTGGAAACACCAAGTGTATTCAGGTTATCCAACACCTGATCCTTCCAACGAAGATGTGGGCGTCCTCTTCTGCGTTGACCACCACCGGGCACCGAATCGAATATTTTTTTCGCTGGAGCGTCGTTTTCCATTCGCTCAACATGACCTAGCCAGCGGAGCCGCTCGATTTTAATGCGCTTAACTATGTCGATGTCAGCGTACAGCTCATACAGCTCGTGGTTCCATCGAATTTGGTACTCGCCATTGACGCAGATTGGACCGAAGATCTTACAAAGGATCTTTCTCTCGAAGGCTCCCAAAGTCTTTTCATCAGAACTGCTCAACGTCCAGGTTTGTGCTGCATATAATAGGACGGGCATGATTAGTGACTTATAGAGCGTGAGTTTTGTTCGTCGAGAGAGGGCTCTGCTTCTCAATTGCCTACTCAGCCCAAAGTAACACCTGTTGGCAAGAGTTATCCTTCGCTTTATCTCAATACTGACATCGTTGAAAGAGTTTACGCTGGATCCCAGGTAGACGAAGTCCTTAACAACCTCGAAGGAGATGTTGTCAACAGTGACGTGGTTTCCAAGACGCTGGGACTGTTTATTTGTTGACACTAGGTATTTCGTCTTATCTGCGTTCACTACAAGACCCATTCGACTCGACTCTTTCGCTAACCTGGGGAATGCTGCACTGACTTCGCGCGTATTATTGCCAATGATATCGATATCATCAGCATACGCCAGCAGCATAATACTTTTGTAGAATATCGTGCCACTGCGTCTCAAATCAGCAGCTCGGATGATCTTCTCCATCATTAGGTTGAAAAAGTCGCACGATAAGGAATCACCTTGTCTGAAACCTCGTTTGGTATCGAATGGAGGAGTAAGGTCCTTCCCGATTTTAACTGTGCTGCTGGTGTTGCTCAGTGTCATTCTGCAAAGACGGATGAGCTTTGCAGGAATACCAAATTCAGACATGGTGGAATATAGATGATTCCTATAAAAAAAAGATGGTGTGTGTCGATTTGTTTTTCTAGGGTCTTCTCCAAGATTTGTCGTAGCGTAAATATCTGGTCTATGGTGGATTTGCCAGGTCTGAAGCCACACTGATAAGGTCCAATCAGCTGGTTTACGATGGGCTTCAGTCTTTCACATAGTACGCTCGACAGAACCTTATATGCGATATTCAGAAGGCTTATCTCACGGTAGTTGGCGCAAATTGCGGGATCGCCTTTCTTGTGGATTGGGCAGAGCACACTGAGGTTCCAATCGTTTGGAATGCATTCTTCCGACCATATTTTGCATAGAAGCTCATGAATGCATTTAAATAGAGCTTCTCCTCTATTCTTGAAGAGCTCAGCAGGTAAGCCATCGGCTAATGCGGCTTTGTTGTTTTTAAGCCGAGCTATAGCTTTCAAGACTTCACTATGGTCGGGCAGCGGAACTTCAACGCTGTCGTCCAAAATTGGGGATTCCGGAATATCATCTCTATTGGCGGGATTGTTGTCGTCGTCTCCATTCAGAAGCCTAGAGAAGTGTTCCCTCCACATCATCAGTGTACTCTGGATATCTGTCACTAGATTCCCATTTTCATCCTTGCAGGAAGAGGCCCCGGCCTTGAAACCATCGGTCTTATTTTTTCGAAAAATTTTCGGACCTCATTCCTGTCACCATGCATCTCAATTTTCTCGCACTCACGCATTTCCGCTTCCCTTTTCTTTTGCCTGAAAATGCGTCTCTCTTCCCTCCTCTTCTCTTTGTATCGCTCCTTAGCAGCTCGCGTTACAACCGACTGCAGGGTGGCTTTGCAGGCTGTGTCTTTTTCTGCAGTGGCGTCGCGATGTCCTCTTAGCCAATACAAATTGTGCAACATACCTTGCTGTCCTTTGCATTCAATCTACTTGTGTTTTTATGGGTACAAGCAGAAAGTGGTATAATTTAGTTTTTATTTTTATAGGCTTGAATGCTCCTCAGAGATTGTAAACTATTTTCATTACGTTATTTTCCATTTTTTATAATCAATTTTTTTTTAATGTTCTTATTGTTACTCATCAAGGAAACTGATCTGAGACCCTTACCACTGGTGGGGGGAATCTCAACGTTTTCTTGATGTTTCCGTGTCTGAAAGCCCCTTACCACTGGTGGGGGGAAGTATTACAGCACAGGATTTTTTATTCATCAAAGAAACTGGTTAGAGACCCTTACCACTGGTGGGGGGAATCTCTACGTTTCAATGATGATCTCGCGTCAACAAAACTCCTTACCACTGGTGGGGGGAAGTTTTGCAACGCGAGTTATTTTTATTTTCTAAAAAAATATTTTACCAAGCAAAGGCTCAGCTATTGCAAAGGCCCAATATTCAAAGGGTCCTTTTTTCCTAGGAACCCACATTTCGAGTGGGTCCCTGCTCGGGCGCCAGTTAAAAACATCCTTCGGGATGTTCTAAAAAAAATAATGCCCAACGGGCCAACTATACTTAACCAGGACCTTGTTTCAGCAAAAGAAATAAGTAAGACTTTTCCAGTTGTCGTTATAATCAAGACTAATAATTTATTGTATCTTAATTACACTTATTGCCTAATTCCCTAACTTATTGCTACCCTAAATCTGCTGACTTTGCGTTCCCACGATGTTTCATGCTGCTGCTGCTTATCGCTGCTGTCTTCCAGGTCGTCGACGAAGGATCCGCACGTGCGGCTAGTCCGCGCGTATAATTTTGTGATCACCCTATAAAGTAAAGAAATTCACAAAAGAAAAACTAAGCAAAATATAGTTGTGTTGTTGTTGGATATAAAAGTGTAGCTTTTGATTCTCTTTCATTCCTCATATTCGGTTTTTGGACTTTGACCCCTCAAGTTCATCTGCAACGAAATACAGTGCTGCGTATATCTTTTTGCTCACCAGTGTATTGCATTGCGTTCAGCGAGTAGACGGACGCATATGCAAATGCAGTGAATGAATTTCCAGCAACCCCCGTTTAAGAGTGCTGTTGAAACCCCAGGTTTGTGCATTTCGAGACGGTCACAGAAATTGGGCCTATCCAATTTAACTAAGCCGTGTTAAACAATTTTTTACACGAATTGCTGACACTTTTCAGCTAATAGATGAAACACATGTATCTTTATATCCGATAAAGTATTATTGCAAAAAAAATCAGATCGAAAGAACTGAAAAATACGCTTGTCCGATTTGAATAGGAGCGACGACATCAACATTTTTTGAGTCTTGTTTGGAGGAAACTTTGCATTGCGGCCGTTGTATTGAAAACAGAAGCATGTGTTATAGCTCAAAATGTGCGCGTTGATGAAACGAAAATAATGGTATCAACAGTAAAAAACTATTGGTCAAGCTGACCTAGAAAAAATGCAAATTGACTGAAATTTTAACAGGAAAAATAAAAGGCACAAAATTAGTGTTATTTTTTACGGATAAAATTATAGTCAAAAGTTATTTTATCCCGAAAAAATATAAGGAAGAAAATAACAGTTAATTTTGACTTTAATAGTGACAGTCAAAAATTTATGAGGTGTTCGTGGCTCTGCGGTCATTACGACCATAATGGTATATTTGAAATGGTTCACCAGCAAATTTTTTTGTTGTGCCTTTTTCATTTAACAACTGTAAAATAACAGTTATTTTCAGGCCTTGGGCCTATTCACAGCTACTTTGCATCGTATTTTCCATAAAGATCTTGTGTCTACTTGCTTATAAGGTGCAGTTGACACAAGAATTGATCAACGTTTAAACCATGGAAAACTCCGTACATTCGTTGATTGGGTGCAGGAAATGCATGAACAAGATCATGGTTTTTCAAACAAAACTACTCTGAATGGTGAGGCTCATTTGCATCTGTCTGGGTACGTCAATAAAGAAAACTATCTCATATGGGGCTCCGAAAACTCAAGAGAAATAGTTGAATCACCACAACGAGCGACAGTTTGGTGTGGTTTTTGTAGTTGCGGTGTCATCGGGCCATATTTTTTCGAAAATTATGCTGGTGCGACGGTTTCAGCGAATGGATTGCGTTACCGAACGCTGTGGACTGACATTTCTTGGCCTGAAATTGATGCTTTGGACGTGGACTACGTTTGTCACAGCTGGTGAAAAAATGGCTCTATTGTGTGAAAAATTTCTTGGACGTGTGATTACTCGAAATGGAGACTTTGATTGGCCGCTGAGATCGTGCGATGTAACACCATTAGACTTTTTTAGATTCGCGAAAAACAGCCTCAATTATGCGAAAATGTGATTATTTCATAAAAAGAATGGCCGTATGCAAAAACAGCCGCGGCGGACATTAGGCAGATATTGTGTTTCACTACTAACCGCAGAGCTTGTACTTTAGATTAAAATAAAACTGTTACCTCTTTTCACAAAAATTTTGCGTTTTTATTTCAATTTAAAATTACACCTCTTGCTGAAAATCATATCAGCCTTACCAATAAATCGCTACCAACTTAGAAAATCTGACTTTATCGTTTAAAGTAGACTTTTTGTATTTTTTCATACTGATAAAAAAAAAGTCGACTTTTTGAAAAAGTCAACTCTAAAGAAAAAGGCAGCTTCAGCTCCAACTAAAGTTCCAACTAATCACTAAAAGCAAATTTTTTATTGTCGTTCTGAACATGGTATAATTATAGAGGTAAACTCGCTAGATGAGAGCGTACTGCCGCGAATGTCAAAACGAAGTTGACAACTCATATAAAATCTCGAAGCTATGAGAAAGACAAGAGAAAGCAAGAATTGGCGAAATGTAAACGAAGTAAAACAGTTGAAGCTGTCTTGTTGTATTAATTAAAAATTGTAATAAATGGTTATTTTTCGTGTTTTTACTGACAGTAAACTAATTTAAACTTTTAATAATTTAAATTTTTTAATTTTAATTCTAATTTTATTCTAATTTTAACTTTAATAAAAGTCGACATTTTCATTGTTCTATTAGTAAGGCTGATAGAATTGGATGAATTCAAATGATCCAGCTCACTTGCCGGATCATTTGTAATTTTTGCTTTGCGTGCATCCTGATCTCCCATTAAAAATACGCAGCTATTATTGCGTTTTGTTTCATTGTTCTTGGCTTGGTAAATAAAAATAGTGTTGTGTGTACAACCCAAAAATAAATGTTGGGTTGTAAATGTTACAACCCTAATAAAGTAATTAGTAATGAATCACGAATGTTGGCTGAGCGCAAGCAGCCACTTCCGGTGTTAACAAAGAGCTGATCATATTGCAACTTTCTCATGTGGGTCAGACACAAAATGCAAGTCTGCATATTTTTTCACAATAATATTAAATGATTGGTTACATTAAATAAATTGGAAATGTGACTGGAAGGAGGTGTGTCTAATATATGAGAATATTTGTTAAAATTTATTATATCAGAGGTGGATTTTTGAATAAAGTTAAGTTCTGATTTGGAGTTTAGAAAATACAGTCTTTGTTTTCTTTATTCTTTGGACTTCATTAGAGCGGCCTTTAGGCCTTCAGTTTTAGTGTGGCTCGCTTAAAAGCTAACCTGTAGGGAATCGGAACCTATAAACATAACAGAACAGACGAAATGTCAAATATCAGTGACAACCTGGATTTTACTAATCCCCAACTCGCCAATTTTGCCAATCAAGCAATCTAATCGTTTTATTGTTGCTTGCAATGTGAAACTGCCACATATTACAATTTGTTACGATACCATATCATAACTGTAAAAAATGTAATGCATTCATCATCAACTCTGCGTTGGCCAAGACACTATTACAAAGAAGGTTCATATTTAGCAGCTTACTCACACGTCTTATTTATCAAAAAAATCGAGTACTTATCATATTTTATGACAAGCTCAAGTCAACTGCAAAACGTTAAATTAAAAAAACTCGGTATGAACATCAATCGCAATGAACATGAATTTTGACATCTAGCCCACTTTTTTTCTCCACTATGACCATAATAGCTGAATTACAATACTGCGTTAGGTCGGTCGTGCGCTGATCGTACCTTGGTCTCCGTTGTAAAAACTTTACGATACGGAGTCAAAATGGACGACCTCAAACTTAGCAAAATTCATTGTTGCGTTGACAGATCGTGAGTCTATCATTTTGGTGATGCCAATAAAAGGAGCTATACTAAAAGTCCATCAAAACGTCCCTTTTTCCGAAATCATGCAATTATAATATTAATCAATGAAAAATTAAAAGATATAATTCGGACTAGAAGCTTCAAACTACATAAATGAACGAAAAAATAAAATGAAATTTCTGGAAACACATTTCAGTTTTTATGGCAAAAAAAATTTCTTTGATTAATCGATATTTTTATACATATATATATATATATATAAATGTATAAAATATATATATGTTTTCTTATAAAATGTGATTGCTTGATATCATTATTTCTCTTGTTTTTGTCAAAATTACTGCTATTTATTATTATTATTACTGTTAAATTTTGCCGAAATTTTTGCAAATTTTGAGAGCAAAACGTAGGAAATTTCGTCAACGAAAGCAAGTTAGAAATAAGTATGGAAATATTCATGTAAATTTGTGTATAGAAGTTTTTTGGTACGGTGCGTGTTTTGGGGCAATTTCAATAAATTTTTAACCACCTTGAACACCAGAAGGCGCTTAAGTACAAATTTTAAGAAAAGCGGTATATAGTGGTTTTCATGTACGCTGAGTGTTTTGCTGCTTTCTTTTTTGCCGCATATTGAACACCAGAGGGTGCTGTAGTACAATACTTTATGCGATTAGAATGAAAATTGGTATATTGTGGTTTTGAGGTACGGTGAGTATTTTGGCGCTATCTTCTTTGATCCAACTTGGACACCAGTTGGTGCTGTAGTACAAATTTTTTACAAAATCGCTGTAAAGGCGACAAAACCGAACAAATTCAATGACAAGACGCTGGCAGATATCAAATTATTTCTTTTTATTAATAATTATATTGAAATGTTTTTATTAATTAACACTTAGAAAATATTTTAAACCAATTCAATGTTTTGGCAATTAATGCAAATGAAATCAACTTTAAATGTTTATGTTACTGCATTGTATTTCTTTGATGCTTTCGCGGCGGCTTACTTTTGGCAACTAACCAAATGAGATGAAGTAAAATGAAGAGAAGTGAATAGAAGAAGAATACAGGGTGGCTCAACACTCCACCCCCCGTGAATCACTCTGGGATTCACTATCAACTGTTAAAACAGCTAGTCTTGAAGCTGAGCGACGAATTATTCCATGTGATGTTTGAATTTCAGCAAATCGAACTTGATTATCTTTGGCCTTAAAAACCTTTGTGATACGTCCTTTTTCCCAACGGCTACGTGACTGACTCGGATCGCATATAATAACCAGATCGTTGACTTGTAAAGGTTGTACTTGCTTATGCCATTTGGTTCTGCAAATTAATTGTGGCAAATACTCAATCGTCCATCGTTTCCAGAAACGATCCTTTAAGTTTTGCGCAATTCTCCACTGTTTTTTGAGGCATATTTTTTCGTCAGCTGGATGTGGCGTTTGTGTAGAATTTACGCAACCTAACAAAAAATGGTTGGGTGTTAGAGGTTCATCGTCTTCAGATGCCAATGGAATGTCTGTGAGTGGTCGTGAGTTGATAATATTTTCGGCTTCAATTAGCACGCTTTGGAGGGTCTCTACCCTAGGTGCGACTTCCCGGAGGGTTTTATGTAATACACTTTTAACAATACGAATCAAACGCTCCGAGCAACCACCAGAACTTGGATTTGCTGGGCAATTGAAAATCCATTCAATGTGTCAATCTAATAAATGTTCAGTACCTTTTAATTCCTTTTGCGCTCCTATAAAATTAGTACCGTTGTCACTTCGTAATCGAATAGGCGTACCGCGCCGGTTAATAAAATTGCGCAGACATACAAGAAAAGCATCAGTCGACAAACTTTCCGCTAGTTCTAGATGAGCAGCTCTGACAGTCAAGCAAGTGAAGATTACAGCCCATCTTTTTTCTTGGCGGCGACCAATGGTGACATTAAAAGGTCCAAATAAATCTACTCCAGTGTATGTGAACGGACGAACAAATGGCGTGACCCGGTCTTTTGGAAGTTGTCCCATCAAAGGTGGCTCTGGATTTGCTTTATTTATTTTACATTCCATGCAAGTGCGCTGAATCTTTTTGAGAATCGATTTAATATCAGGAATCCAAAATTTTTGACGTATCTCATTTAAAGTAATTGCTATATTTTGATGGTGTTGTTTCTGGTGAAAATGACGAATAAGTAGATCTGTAACAGCATATTTCTTTGGCATCAATATTGGACGTCTTGCATCAAATGGTAGATACAAAGCTTCGTCGATGCGTCCATATACTCTCAGCAAACCATCTTCATCTAAGTACGGTGAAAGTTTATAAAGTTGGCTTCCTTTTGGAATTCGTTGTGAGTTATTAAGAGCATTTATTTCTTCGGCAAAGTCATCCCGTTGTACCATCTTGCATATAAATTTTTCGGCATTTATTATTTCAGCGGCTGTGAGGGCATGACCTTTTGGATGTGACGTCAATTGTTTCTGCAGAATTTTGCTAGCTCGTATAACCCAAGCCATAGTTCTCTTTAACTTCAAATAAGACGAAAAACGGTTAAATTGAATCAAATTTAAGCTACTTGCCTGAAACTTTATCAAATGACAAATTTTGACTTCTTCATCTACATTATCTGGTGACAAACTAGGCGGTGTTTCTGGCCAATGTTTTTCTTCACCTCGCAGAAATTCTGGGCCTCTAATCCACTTGCTGTTAATTTGATACTTGGGCGGAAAGGTAGGACGAGTTGCGACGTCTGCTGTATTTTGGTTTGTTGGTACCCAGTGCCATTGGGATTGATCAGACGAATTCAGTATTTCTGCAATACGGTGTCCAACGAAGGCCTTATATTTCCTTTCAGAAGAATTAATCCAGTATAACACAGTACGGGAGTCACTCCAGAAGTAAATTTTTGAGAAATTTATGTCGTGATATCTTCGAATCATCTTGAACAAACGAATACCAAGAACGGCAGCTTGTAATTCTAATCTCGGGATCGACATAAGTTTTTTAGGTGCGCTACGAGACTTTCCTGCAACAAATGCAACGTCGAAGCCATTTGCGTAAACAATTCTTATGTACCCCACTGCAGCAAAGGCTATTTGACTGGCATCAACAAAAACATGTAACTCCACTATGCTGCATTTATTTAGGTTTTGTGAATACCATCGATCAATTTGAAATTCTTTAACACGTTGAAATTCTCTCCACCAAGCAATCCATTTTACATGTATGTCAGCTGGGATACATTCATCCCAATGTAGCTTGCATTTCCACGTTTCTTGAACCAAAATCTTAGAATAACCCAAAAAATCGGCCAGGAGTCCATACAGATCAAAAACTGCCATAACTATTCCTAGAAGCTCCCTTTTTGTTGGCGGGCGTATTTCTTGCAGAACTTGTTTTGGAATTCGATGAAAAGTTGTTTGAAACCTAAAGGTATCGCTGGCTGTGTCCCAATACATGCCGAGAACTTTTTCTACAGTTGACTGTCGCTCCATATTGACAGCTTGTGTATTATCACCTAGAGCTTGTTTGTTCATGACTACTTGCAAATTTTTATGGTTAGAAATAAAATTTCTCAATTCAAACCCAGCTTCTGAATTAATAGCGACTACTTGTTGACAAATTTTAATAGCTTCTTCTTCATCGTCAAAACTACACACGAAATCATCGACATAATGTTTTTCCACAATAGCAGTGACAGCATCTGGATATTGATCTCTAAATTCTTCGGCATTACGATTTTTTATAAATTCTGCACAGCACGGCGAACATACGGCTCCGAAAATCATTGAAACCATTGCATAATGTTCAATTTTATCCTTGTCGTTATGTCTCCATAAAAACCGCTGTGCATGTTGATCCTCTGGGCGAATTTTGACTTGCGAAAACATTTCGCGAATATCAGCAGCTACACCAACTTTTCCTTCTCGAAATTTGAATAATATTCCTATTAACGGTTTTGCTTGCTCGGGTCCCTTAAGAAGAACTGAGTTAAGAGCAATACCTGCAACGGCAGCAGCGGCATCAAAAAATATTCTCAGTTTCTCTGGCTTGTGTGGACTATAGACGGCGAAATGCGGTAAGTACCAAACGGTATGATTAACGTTGCACAGATCTTGTTCTGACAGTTTTCTTGCATAACCTTTTTGCAGATATTTAGCCATCTCAATTTGGTATTTTTCAGCAAACTCTGAATTATTTTTCATTTTCTTTTCAATTGAACACAAACGCTTTGTTGACATTTCCAGACTACTTGGCAATGTTGGTGGATAGTTCTTCCAAAGTAAACCGATTTCAAAATGTTGACCTTTACGTTGAACTGTTTCATTCATAATTCGGGTAGCTTTTTTATTGTCCTCTGATTCTGGCAACGTTGGCAAATTGTTCATACCGAAATTCTCCATTGAAAAGTAATCATCAACCAGCTGATGCAATTCATTTTCAGACTTGTGGCGTACATGAAATACCCTCGAGTGTGACTGGGCATTAATACTCGTTGGGCCATAAGCAACCCAACCTAGTTTAGTTTTGGCGACAATTGGACTGGTTAGACCGGCTTGGACAATTGTTGAAGTGGCAGCTAAGTAAGCATGATCTAATCCCAATAGTAGGGCAGGCTTTTTTTTTTTTTTTTTTTTTTTAGACTAAACCAACGCTCAGGGGATGCCCCCTATAAATGCGCAAGCATTGTGTTGATTCGGAAGAAGGGTGATAGTTAGTTGGAGGGTGGAAAGATAGAGTAGTGTCGGTGAAGATTAGTTTTAAATTTACATAGCTCAAAGCTGCCGGGAAATACGTTCGCAGGGAGATTGTTCCACAATTTTACTGTACGACCGAAGAATGAATTATCTCGGTAATGCGAGGTTCTATTGTGCATCAAAGCAATGGTATAGGGATGGGCTTGGTGAGCTGCCCGAGTGGACCTGGGAAACACACGAGCTGATGGCGTCAGGTCATGTATCTCCCTTGAACACTTCCCATGATAGTACCTGTATAAAAGGCTTAGGCAACCAACATTGCGTCGATGCCCAAGAGAGTTGAGAGAAGATGAAATGTTTTCATCTCCAATCAGATATATCGCACGTCGTTGAATTCGATCCAGAAGCTCCAAATAAGATCTTGAAGCTCCTGCCCAAATGTGCGAATTGTACTCCATTTTCGGCCTTATATATGAGGTATAGATCACGCGTAAATCAGTTGGAGTGAAGTATTTCTTACACCGTTTTAAAAAACCTAGGCACTTGGCCGCTTCTTTCGACACATCGAAAATGTGATCATTCCAACGAAGATCAGATTTGATCGAGATGCCCAGAACGTCAAGAGCATCTGACTCCGCTAGATCCACACCGTTCATATTGAGGGGAGCTAAGGGGCAATTCATTCGTTTGTGAGTTAACAGGCAACACTGAGTCTTGCTAGCATTAAACTCAACTCTATTAGCAAGTCCCCACCCGGAGATTTTTTCCAAGTCATTAAGCAGTGTGTCATTCATATGTTGCCTCTTTCTCTCAATCTCCAGAGAGTTCGGGCGTTTTTTGAAGGAATATGAATGACAAATGTTGCTGTCGTCAGCAAACGAATGAATTGGGTTGTAAGTCAACGACAGAAGGTCGTTGATAAAAACCAGAAATAAAGTTGGCGATAGGATTGAACCCTGAGGTACTCCAGCGCCAATGGCGTGTTCACTTGACGAAATGCCGTCAATCACGACACGAATCGACCTGTCCTTTAGAAAACACGTGATCCATCGAGCAAAGTTACCACCAACACCATATGCAATTAGTTTTGACACGAGAGCTTTATGCCACACTCGGTCAAACGCCTTAGAAATATCCAGAGCAACAACCCTGCTTTCACCGAAGAAGTGAACACAATGGTTCCATTTCTCTGTGAGGAACGCCATCAGGTCGCCAGTAGAGCGAGCCCTACGGAAGCCATATTGACGGTCACTAAGCAATTCGTTGCGCTCCAGATAATTCATTAGGTGGAAGTTTATTACACTCTCCATGACTTTGGAGAGCGTAGAGCATATCGCAATGGGTCGGTAGTTCTCAGGGTTCATGGCATCGCCCTTTTTAGGTACTGGCTGAACGTTCGCCACCTTCCAACAAGATGGAAATACTCCTGTCCTGTAGGAGATGTTGAAAAGGTTACGCAAAGGTCGTGCCAGTGTAGAAGCACACATTTTTAGCACAATTGGTGGTATACCATCCGGGCCAGAAGATTTGTTTATGTTGAGGTTTGCAAGGACTCTTTTGACAGCTCTCGTTCGAAAAAATATCTCCTGCATCGCGGAAGATTTTTCCTCTACAGAGGGCAGTGGCTGATTGCTAGCCGGGGTTGTAGAATTTTGTGCAAACAATTCAGCCAATAGATTCGCTTTATCAGCCGAGTCAGTGAAGACTTGGTCATCCTTTAAAAGAGTTGGAATCGACGAAGATGTCTGATTTTTAACTCTTTTAACAAATGCCCAAAAGTTTTTGCTCCCTTTGGGGCAGAGAAGAACCTGTTCTCTAATACGAGTTTCGTGAAGAAACTTTTCGCGTTTTAAAACTGCATTACAGCGATTCCTAGCCTCAGTGCGAAGCCTTTTAGTATCAGCATTCTTGTTGGAACGCCAATTCTGAAAGGCTTCCTCTTTGGACCTGACTGCAATCCTGCAAGTCTCATTAAACCAGGAGTGGTCTTTTGGTTTAATACTTCTCGTTTTATTGGGGATGAAAGACCGCATGCCCAATAAAATTATTTCTTGTACCATAAGAGCCGCGGCATTAACATTTCTATCAGCGAAACATAATTTCCAATTGAAATTGCGGTAAAAATTATTTAACGCAGTCCAATTTGCCGTTCCATAAAACCAAGCGATCTTCTTCGGGGCTTTAGGCGTAGAAGTGCATAGGTTAGAATATGAAAAAGCAGCGGATATGGTGCAGTGGTCCGAATTACCAAGAGGTGCATGGACAGTCACGTCATATTTTTCATGATGTGAAGTCAGAAAGAGATCTAGGACTTTATGGCTTTGCAGACCAACTCTAGGGATGAAAGTTGGTTCCTTCACTAGTTGAATCAATTGGTTCGATTCGGCAAAGAGCTCAACATATTGACCCTCAGGTGTTGATTGGCCCGAGTGACATAGCCAAGCCGGGTTGTGGACATTGAAATCGCCGGCAACAACGATCTCACTGTCAGGAAACAACCCCAAAATGTGCGTGATCGAATCCGAGAGTGAGTCCAATTTATTAAAAGTGGACTCCCTCCCTAAATTCGGACTTCTATAAACATAACAGAAGTGAATCAAGTGCGAGCGAACCCTGAACTTCACCCACAAGGAGCAGAACTCCGGATCTGTAACGCTCAGACTCCTCTCGCACCGATATGCTACGTCCGTTCTTATAAAAAGAGCGATGCCCCTATGCAGAGAAAACAATGGCAGTAAGTGATACCCAGGTATATGAAAATCCAGTGGATCTGCATCCTCGCTCACCTGGGTCTCACTCAGTGCCATTATTTGAGGCCTATTAAGAGTACAATATGCATAAACCGAGAAAAAATTCGTCCTCAGTCCACGCACATTGCAAAAATCTATACGAAAATTACCCGACATTTTCTCACAGTGTAATTTAAACTAAAAAAGGTATATGGGTAATTAGTTGCAACTGCAAAGAGAGCAACACCGAGAGCAAACATGAAAAGCACAGAGGCAAGTGTTATGCCTTTACCTCAGTACAATTCTGCTCACAGTGCAACTTCACTCACAGTCGCAACTAATCGGAGAGGATGGAGGAATTGACGGACACGAAAAAAACAACAATACTTACACAGCGAGGAGCATAGAAAAGCCCCTCGCGTGGATAGTCAAAAAAATTAACACTCCAGCGGTGTTGTTGTTGCTGTTGGCGGCTGTAGGCGAAACAGGTTTCTTCTGTTCTTGTTGTTGTTGTTGTTTGTTATGCTGATGCTGTTGCTACAGCTGATGATGCATATTTTCGTTTGATTTTTGTTTTGTCACTTTGTTAGCTTTAAATAATTTGTTGTTTTTTTTTTTTTTTTTTCATTTTTGTCAGCTTATTATTATTTTGATTTTTTTTTTTTGTTTTTAAATAATTTTTGCTAATATGCAAATGTTTAAAAGACAACACAGACACGTATACACAAATAGACCGACGGAACGATAGACAATTATATTTTTAATAAAACATTATTAAAACAACACGTGGACGGACGACCGGCATGACTGCCTCCCTTGAATGGACGATCACTACTGACGTTTGGCATGGCAGATTTAAATTACTGATTGTATGAATATTTTTTATCATAAATTTGTTTTGCTCACCTACGCCTTCGATTTCAATATTCACTTTCGTAGAGTTTTCCGTCATCGTTTTTTCCCCGTACCACTGAAGAACTAATGGCTGTTGCTGTCCTTTCACACCTAACTGAATCGACACATCTCTTTCTAGTATAGAGATAGCTGAGCCTTCATCAAACATTGCAAAGATATTCACTTTTCCGTTTGGCCCATATAAAGTCACTGGCAATACCTTAAACAATTGGCTGCTAGTGCCTGGTGACTGGCGACAATTTAATACTGGATATACTGTGTTGCCTCCTGCTTCTGAATGCTCTAAACTGTTTCCCGCTACTGATTGCACTGATTGACTTTCGTGAAGGCTCTTGTGATGATATCGACGACAACCATCAATTCCACAGAATTTTCTGGCACGGCAAGTTCCAGTGTTGTGCCCCTTACGCAGACAGGAAAAACAAAGTTGTAAATTTTTTACTCTTTCCCACCGAGCAGGAACAGCTAACGTTGAATTAAAAATGCTACAGTTTGAAATAGAGTGCCCTTCTCCACACTGATAGCATTTAAGGTTATTTTTCTGTTCCATATCAGTCAAATGCAAAATGCGCCTTGTCTGTTGCGGCTGTACAGAATTTTTTGAATTGATGACTGGACCCGAAGTTGGCGCATAGCTTCTCAAAGTAGCTGGACCTGAAGGCGGCATCAAACTTATGACTCTTGCAAGGTCACTAAGCCATGACGAAAAATCAGCGAGTGTAGGAAAAGGCCTGATCGAAACAGAATGCTTTGCCCAATCAAACTGCTTACTTGCTGGCAGCTTAGATATCAATTGTTCCATTAAATTTGTATTGCATAAATGTTGCTTGCAATTTGCTGACGTAATGAATGCGACAATGTTCCTAACCTTTGTAGAAAATGCAACAATTTGCAATAGATTTTTCTCACTTATGTCCGGAAACTGCTGTATTTTATTAAGCTGCGATCGTATTATTAAGTCGGGACGTCCAAAGCGAAACTCTAGTTCTTCAATAACTTTAGGCACGTCTTGTGGAAAAATAAGCATTGAAGTTACTACCTCCCTAGCTGGACCAATTAAACATTTTTACAGGCGCATCAGGTTTTGTCGGTTGCTGTACCGGAACGTATTTGTCGTGTCTTTAAAATTCGCTAAAAATAAAGGCCAGTCCTCTGCATTTCCTGAAAATGTCGGGAGATCATATAATTTGCTCATGGAATCACTCACCACTGGCATCATTGTCTGAATTGTTTCTTCTAAAGGCGTTGATGACTGTTGATGATCCACATCAGTGCTTTCTGTAGTGCTACTTTGTAGCAAGGCAACAGATGTTTTTAAGGCTTTTAAGCCAGCAAGAATTTCCATCATGTTTTCCGCGTTAGCTTCTGCCATCTTCACTTCAAAATTATGTACAGTTATTGTTTCCACAAATTTCTCGAACTTCAGTTTATATACAATATATTCGACCGACGCGTTATTTCTTTTTTTTTTCTTTCTTTCTCTTCAATTCTATTGAACTGTACTTTCAACGGACCGTGTATTCCACCGAAAACGGAAAGTTTTTCTTTTCTTTTTCTAGTCAAACTTCGAAACCGCCGTTATTTCAAAACAACAACAACACCAACCACGAGCATCAAAATGCAGTAAACGAATGTAAAGGCGACAAAACCGACGAACAAATTCAATGACAAGACGCTGGCAGATATCAAATTATTTCTTTTTATTAATAATTATATTGAAATGTTTTTATTAATTAACACTTAGAAAATATTTTAAACCAATTCAATGTTTTGGTAATTAATGCAAATGAAATCAACCTTAAATGTTTACGTCACTGCATTGTATTTCTTTGATGCTTTCGCGGCGGCTTACTTTTGGCAACTAACCAAATGAGATGAAGTAAAATGAAGAGAAGTGAATAGAAGAAGAATAGGGTGGCTCAACAATCGCCTAATACTACAATATGCCTATAATAGGCGTGTTAGAGGTGACAAATGCAAATATTTACAATACATAAAATTTTTCTTAAATTTAGTAAAATTAAAATATTACAATGCAATTTTAGAAGCGAAAATTGTTTTTATTGTAAAACTAAATTAAATTCAAATTTACAAATTTTCAACTCTTTTTAAAAACTGTAACATCTATAAGCAAAAATTGTTTAAATTTTACGCAAAAATTAAAAACCGTTTTTGTGATTCAAATAACAAGGCCCACCCCTTGATTTTTACAAGTTAAAAAAATAATTTATTACAAAAAATTACCTTAGAAAATTGAAAGAAAACTCGTTAGTAAATCATAAAAAGTGTAAAAATTCTTCTCGGGCTCAGAGACGATTATTTGTTAAGGAATTTCTGGCTAACGAGGTATTTAAAGTAAGTTTTATTCTTTATTTAAATACTACTCGTAACGAAAATTTTTTAGTACAAATATTTCATTTTAATATGAGAAAATCGCACCTCTAACTTTCTTATACTTTGACAGTGTTATATTTATCATTTCATTCTTATTATGCTTTTATATTTATCATTTGACATTTTGTGGGCAATTGCAAATCTTGCTAGCAGCAATAAATTTGAATGTACTATTATTTTTTCAAAGTAACAATACAACATTCCTTTGTGTGTTATATTATTCAAACACTGATATTAAAGGTATTCGTCCTCAACCAACCTCATTAAAATATCTAATTGACCAATATATTAGTTTGACATTTTGCATGAATACCCTTATCATATTATTTATAATATACTAAAAAATGCATAAATTTTAATAGGATATACAATTGAATAATATTAATATCGTGATAAATTCATCAAAATCATTATTATACTACTTAAGCAGCATGTTAATTTAAAAAATTTTATCAATTAAAAAAAAACTCACATCAAAATATAAATTCCCACGATAATCTTATGAAAATCTTAGTTTTCCATCGGAATCCAAGAATACCCACATATTAGCATTTCTAATCGAAAATGCAACCCTGCTTTAATATGGAATGTCAAAAGCACGAGCTAGTAGAGCTTGTCTCTACTCATAGCGTTGATCGTACGTCACCCCCTCAAATTCATTTTTACGGGATGAGGTCGACGCAAAGCATGAAGTCATATTTTGTGTTGATTAATAAGAACCCATTGTTTCTAGTCTAGCTGTCAAAGGCTGACCGACCTAACGCAGTATTGTAATTCAGCCATAACTTGTCATTCTACCATCTGTGTTGTCTGTTTTCTCCGTGTTCGGGCTGTAGTGGTGATAATACTGTTTTATCATATAAGTATGATGAATATTCATAATTTAACAGATCTGGCATCTTTATCCTACTATTGAGGCATAGATGCCAGACTTAAGGTATGAATCCCTTTCGAGGGATAAATTTAATGAGGTATTTTTTAATAAGCGTTTGATTTGTATTAGTCATAAGTTAATACACGTTTTTTTGAACTTTCATGAATGTCACGTGGGGACTTTGACCTAAGACTTTTCTTTTTTTGGGTATCTGTGTTATTTAAGGAATGCTTTTACACAATTTGCCAAAAGTTGAAGCTTACAAAAACATGCCGAAAAACAAATATTTTAATATTAAATCTTTTCAATCAAGCACAAAAACCTGAATTTGACAATTATTATTAAAATCTCAATGCAATTAGAAATTGTATTTGCATTATATAAAAACCTTAGTTATATTAATCCCAATTTGAAGTTGTAAATTGTAATTTTATGAAATAAATGTAATTGTTATATAAGCCAAAGGTACGCTCCTTTAAAGCTATTAGGCAATGGAGCAAAAATTGTAAATTAGAATTTCTAAACAGCATAATTTAATGAACAAATAAAATAAAAAAAAAAATTAGTTCAATTACATGGCTTTTTTTTATTTAAGTTACAATATCAAAGTGGCGGCGGCCATGGCGTAGTAGGTTAAAGTGCGTGGCCTCTATATCAACGAACCTGGAGATCCAGGTTCGAACCCCACCAGCGACAGAAAATTATTTGAATTAAAATTATTTTTCTGTACGGTCGCCACCTCTCTGCAGACAATGGCAAACCTCAGGGAGTAATCAAAATGCCATGTAAAGCTGCCGTTCGGAGTCGGCGTTAAGCCTGTAGGTCCATTTCTCGGTCAATTGTGTACAAACTTAATAACACGCACAACACAATTGGTCATAAGAAGCTAGGTCAAAGTCCTTTCAAGGGCTGAAATGACCAGTTATTTATTTATTTTTTTTTTACAATATAAAAGTATAAGTAATTAACAGTTTTTCAATATTGTAATTATCTTTATTAAACTTATATCATTTTGAATTACAATAAGAAAATAAAATAAAAGGAAAAAACGCAACGCCCATTACTCCAAAGTCTAATATGCGAATTAATACTTTTCATATCAATAAATTTTAATTACTGAAGAATCCCATTTGGTTATTATATATAGGTTAGTTCTGATGAGAATTAATTGATTAACAGTAAAGGTGCTGGCGTTTGCATTGACGAAATTTTTATTTACTTTAAAATGCACAATGTTACTAGATTTTTGAAGCATTGTGGAATCTTGTGCGGTTATCTTGTTATTATATTTGACCTGGGATAAAGAGATTTTTTGTTAAAAATTAGGCTGGTAGCTATGTATGGAAGTGTGGTAAAATGATGAACAGATGGTATATTAATCGTTATACAAGAACCAAAAAAATATTTCTGCCTTAAATAATCGAACTGATATGACTTCCAAAGAACCATCTTCCCCGAAAACAGCGGTTCCCGGTGAGGGTATAGGATCGATCAGAACCACTAACGTTTTTAGATTATTAAACTTCGAGTTATACACAAAACCTGTACGTTTTGAAGTTCAATCCAATGATGAATCTAAAGTGTTTTGTTGATTTTCTTTTAGAATGTCGTTATCATGGGCATTGGAGTAACTTGCTTTGCTGGAGTTCTAGGCTACATAACTTACATGAGATACAAGTACGAAAAACTCGGTTACTACGCCGCTGTGCAAGAGGACGGAACTCAAGTTTTTACTAAAAAGGAATCCAACTGGGAAAAATAGCAAAGTGAATGTAGTAGTAATTCAAACAAAAAACAATAGCTTTACAAAATTTCAAATCGATTTATTACCAATAATATTCGTAAACATTGATTTTTATATTAAATAATCACAAAGTTTGTTATAAATATAAAGTGAAAAGAAGATAAAACCCGTTTTAATTTAAGAAATTTTGAATTTACACTAACAAAAAGAGGAAGGCGGTCGAATTTAATAAAAAGGTTGGGTTTGACGATATAAAAAAAAAAAATTTAGAAATCTTTTATGGTTGGTCTGGGTTTTCGAGGTAATTGTCGGTGTTTTATTATCCAGATAGTTTGAGAGCCTTTAGTTCATCCAAAAGCTGTGCTTCCATCGAAATCTTGTTTAATTGATTGAAATCTAAGGTTTCACCCTGGTCTTGACGTTTCTTTAGTTTCTTTATATCCGATAACTTCTTCGCAACGTTGCGATGTTTCTTTTCCTTCTCAGGGTTTGCATCTTTTTTTTGTGGTTGCGTAGGGTGTTGTTGAATGTCTTTATTTTCATTTGACTGGACGTTACCATTTTCCTGTTTGGGATTTTTTCCAGCTGCAGCGGTCTGGTGAGATGCTGTTTTAAACTTGTTTTGTTGCTGTGCGCTCTTCGGATTCATATGACGCTGCTGAATTTCTCCAGAAGATGAACCATCATTATTGGCTGTGGAAGTTGGGTTGGTGTTGATAGTGTTAGAAGCAACAACGGAAGTATTAGTATCCTTTTTGGTTTTCGACTTGTTCGATTTTTGTTGATTTGTTTTCTGTGCTCCTTTCCGGTTTGACTGTGAAGAGTAGCCTTCAATCAAAACGAAAAATTTTTAAAAGTTAGCGATTTATGACCAAAATTGTATAATCCGTATGAAACCCTTGCAATATTTTTATTTAACTATTTAAATATTTAATTTAATTTTTAAGGTTTTGAATGAATCGCTTCAATAGTTAAAATATCCCAACTCCTAAGTTAACGAAATGTAAAATTCCAAAAAAATATTTAAAATGAGTCAATCGTGTGTCAATTGTGCAATTTTTTTTTTTAACTACTACTAGCGCCTATTTTTGTATGGTTGGAATCTATTTGTGCCACGATAATGATTTTTACTATGATTAGGATGATTTTCAAATCGCTTGGTCGAACTTGATGGATAATTGTTAGCTTCTGACGAACGCGTTATTGGATTCTTGGTATCATATTGCTTATGCCAAAATTTCCGAAGATTACCTGGTGGTAGTCCTGGAATTATTGATGGTTGTGGCACATATTTTTCCGGATCTTTTCCTTCACTAGTGAAGCGCAAGTGTGGTGGGGTATAGGCTTTCTTGCTTGCTTCCGGCTGGCTGGATTTAATACCTTCCTGCTTTATCTTCGTTATTGGTTGTTCCGTGAAAGTGTTTTCTGAAAATTGTTGCCACTCAACACCTAATAGCTCCTGCCCCTGCGGCCACATAGTTTCGTGCATAAGCGCTCCAGAGTAATGATAAACCTTGAAGCTAAATAGTACACATTTTTGTCTTAGATCTTCTTCACACCCATTGATTAATACTCACCCATTACTTATCCTTAACCTCGGCGCCGTAGTTGCAGTCACAAAATATTCACCATTAGGACTCCATTCGAAAAGAGTTGTGTCCGGACATTTCATGTTAGCGATCTGTTCCTTAACCTTTACATCCCAAATCTCAACGTTACCTGGTAGATTTCCAAAGCCAGCTAAGACAAGAAGTGCGAAGGAGTTAAGGATATTTAAAAAAAATTTCAAGGTTAAGAAAAGTCGTAAGTACGAGTACAAAAAAATAAAGATTGTTTGAAAAGGATATGATTCCCAAACGGGTTGAAGTAAGCGCAATTTCGAGGACCCTCGCCGAAATCGTAAATAACGTCACATTTTAAGTTGTACAGAGAAGCTTTGCACGGCATGAATCCATAGACAACAATAAACTCTGTTGCCTTGGGACTCCATTTAACACAGTGCACGGGACCCTCTTTAGCTGTTGTTGACAAAATATATAAATAAATTTTTTTAAAAAATATGTATGGGTAGATAAATTACATAAAGGCACGGAACATGAGTCGCCCTTAGTGGCCATAAAGTGAAGTGCCTGATTTCCATAATAAGATGCACCGCTCTTGTCCACCTCAGTACTAGTTAGAAGAAGCAAACCTGTGCCGCGTTTATTCCACAACATATCGACACGATCTGCCTGAAAGAAACTCTTGCAAGCTATTGTTTGATTCTGCAACAGTGCTGGATACTTGTATAGCTTGCACATAGAAGGTGCACTTTTTGCACCAGGTGTGTAGAAGGCCAAAAATGGAGGACTATTACCAGGACCAACTGATAGCACTCCACCACGGCTGCCACCAATTTTTCTAGATGCTGACTTAAATCCAGCTGCTCCTTCACCCAGGTCATAAAACAGTGCTTCTCCGCCAACCACCATAGCAAATACCGATTCATCAGTCGACCAAGAAGGCTCCCAATCTGTTTGCTTCTTCTGTACAATGGCGAAAACTTCAGTGCCAGTCTCTAACTCGTACACAAACATGTTGGGTGCGCCCTCTGGCTTGTCTTTGGTCACAGTATATAGCTCCCAGGTGCACAAGTAGTTACCACGTGGCGAAAATTTTAAATAAAATGCCTTAGGTCGCGGTAGAGCGCACTTCACCCCCCAGTCTGAGGTTTGTAGCACCTTAATTTCGGTCTCATTGCTGAAAGCGAAATAACGACCATCTGGACTGAACGAAATCGATCGAGAATTCTTCGTCTCCTCTCGTGGAAGATGTTCTTTGTGCTCGTAGGGTGATTTATGTCCTGACGAAGCCCAGAGTTCAATTCCAACGCTAGAGCGAACTGCAAAAATACGAATTTTTATTTTGTATGATGCTTCGTTTTAACGTGTAAGCTTTTCATCAACATTGACAAAATTACATCAAAAAATGCTTTATAATTTTCAATAATTTTGAAACAAACTGAAATTGTTTACCCTTTTAGATGAACATATTATCAATTTTCTGAAAATCATAAGTATATTTATAAAATATATTTAACTTACTTGCAAGGGCAGGAGAAACACCGTCCATAGCCATTGTTCAAATTCTAACCTCAACACACAGTTTCGCTTCAACTTGGTGCGAAAAAAAAAACAAAGACGATGTGTGAATCAGTGATGTGTTTGCCTTTTTAAAAGTGTAGGATTAAGTTACTAAAATATAGTACAATTTCAGCATTTTCCTTTTCTTGGTCAGAGTAGAGTACCTCAGGATTTGTTTAGTTTTGACCAGGGACCGAAAATAACTATTATGTTCTCTTGCTGATATCAAAAACGGCAGGCTTGGCTGTAAAGTTTTTGACTTAAAAAATAAAAGGCAACATTTAACCGGTACTTTCTGCCGTTTATTTTTTTGAACAAGAAATAACGATTATTTTCTGCTGGATATTTTTTCCAGCAAGAATATCCATCAGTTTGTTATATTGTGAAAGCTATAGATGCTAGGACCATCAAATTTGGTATATGGAGGTGTAGCATTAAGACAAATGTATTTATTTTGGAAATGTGGGCGGACCACGCCCCGTTTTAAAGATAATTACAATATCTCATGATCACGCAACCCAATAATTAAGAAATTTGGTATGTGAGGGATAAGCATGAAGATAAATTTTTATGGAAAAGGTGGGTGGACCACGCCCCTTTTTAAGAAAAATAACAATATCTAATGACGACGATAGGCAATAACTATGAAATTTGTTATGTGGGAGCTAAGCATGACAATGCATTAGCACAAGAATTAAATTTAATTTGCGAAATCGTTAATATATATTGAAAATTAGCAATTCTGGTTGTTATGCAGTCGGAAACACAAAATTTTTAACTTCTTTACGACTCACAAACTCACAAGTGTTTTTTTTTTCATTTTTGCTTGTGTCAAAAATTCTCTTTGTGATTGTCAAAATTTATACTAGCCCCTGCGGCTACATGAATTTTTGACAATCGTATTCACCTCACAGGTGCCAAATATTCTCTTTCAGACTGTCAAAATTTCATCATCCGAGTGAAAAATTTCCGAATAGCACACGGCCACAGTGACACTTCGCATAGTATAATAATAGAGGTAGTCGCAGCGCTGATTGCACTCTCTTTTGTCATTACTGCCGATATTGTAAGAATCAGCTGTGTACTTACTGCTGTACTTTTGTTGTTGTTTAGTTGTGCTCTCTGCTTGCAGTTAATAGTTTTTGTGTTTAATTTTCAATGATGTTTTGCTGGTGTTGCAATTTCGATATATGAAGCTTGAAGCTTGAATAAACCTCCGAATTAATTGAGTTCATGACTCGGGACGACAATGTGTTTGTTTTGTCTTAAGTGGCGTTTATTTTCTAAAATGTTATACAAAATTAAATAATTAAATAATAAGTAAGAAGTAAGATAATATATATATACAGGGTTGCCCATATTCGACGGACACATCTGGCTACGCCATAACTTTTGACAGAGATGTCAGATCGCTTAATGACATACCGCGTTTGAAGCGTCAGTCCAAGCAGATTTTTACCATGGAACAATACACGCCACGCGAGCGCTCTGAAATAGTTGAAATTTACATTCAACAGAAGAAGTCAATTGTGAAAACTCAACGTGCTTTTAAAAACTTAAAAAATGTGAGAAGTGCGCCTTCTAAGAACACCATTAAGCGTTTATACGCCACTGAAAATCCTCAGGAGATTCAAGAAGTGCCTCTTCATGACGAAAAAGTCACAGTTTGGTGCGGCGTTAGTGCGAAAACGGTCATTGGGCCGTTTTTCTTCCAAAATGAAAATGGCCATGCTGTTACCATCAACCAGGAGCGTTATCGCGACATGATGACCAATTTTGTGATGCCAATTATTCGTCGAAAGCGTATGAGGCAGTTCTGGTTTCAACAAGACGGCGCTCCACCGCACACAAGTCGCATAACAATCATGGGTCCGTCGAATATGGGCAATCCTGTATATATGTGAGCTAAAACAAAATCTTACATCTTTTGTGCTCCAAGGCTCTAATCGAAAAGAAAGTTACAATGGCGAAATATGTTTTAAGAGCTAGCCATTTTGAGTTTCACAATACATTTGCCTTTATCATGATATACTAGGTTTTACACATACATACAAATTCATTTATTTTTGACATTCTTTATGTTGCGCTGCATTACTGAACTGCCGGGTTGCCATCAATTTTCAACATCCCCACCCCTGTGAACTGATCCGGAGGGGGAGGATTCTTCGGGTGAAGTTTCGACATCTAGCACCGCCAGTTTCGACACTGGCCTCTTCAGGTTCCCCGTGCACGTACTCACATCAGCTGAACGTGCAACTCCGTCCTTACCATAATAGAGTTTGGAAACCCTGCCGCGCCTCCATTGGTTTCGAGGAAGATCAACGTCACAAATATACACGAGGCAGCCTGTTCTGAGAGGTTCTGATGGCTGGCACCATTTTACTCGACGAGTTAGGTCTGGCAAATACTCTCTTATCCATTGCTGCTACATTCCATTTTTTAAATTTTGCGCAATACGCCACTGTTTTCGCAACTTCATCAGTTTTGGATCAAACTGCGCCGGAGTCTGTGTCGAATTTGCGCAGCCGAGCAGGAAGTGATTAGGCGTGAGTGGGTCTGGTTCGTCTGGTGTTACAGGCAAATGAGTGAGTGGTCTAGCATTTATAATGTTTTCAGCTTCTATTAAAAAGCTCTGTAGGGTTTCCAACCGTGGAGATTGTTCTGTCAACATTACAGACAGTGCTTTCTTTACCGACTGGATCAATCATTCCCATATTCCGCCTTCGCTTGGGTTTGATGGGGTGTTGAATTTCCACTCTATTCCAAGTGGACTTAGCATAGCCTTCATTTGATCATTATCCAGGAAATCGCTAACGCCTCTCAATTCTTTGCCTATCCCGACAAAATTGGTCCCGTTGTCACTTCGGATTTCCACAGGCACGCCGCGTCTATTTACAAAATTTCTGATGCAAAGAAGGCAAGCATCGCTTGAGAGATCCGCCGCAACCTCTAAATGAATAGCACGGATGGTTAGACAAGTAAATAAGGCAACCCACCTTTTTTCGCTGCTCCTTCGAATGGATACTTTAATGGGCCCAAAGAAGTCCAGCCCAGTGTATGAAAACGGTCGTACATATGGTGTCAGTCGTTCTATTGGCAGTACTCCTATTTGTGGTTGTCTAGGCTTGGCCCTGCGGGTTTTGCAAAATGTACATCGTGATTGCACCGTGTTCACCAAGCTTCTTATGGCTGGAACCCAAAAACGTTGTCTGATCTCGTTCACTACTGTTGCTTGGTTGATGTGAAATAGTTTTACATGGAAGTGTTGCGCGATAAGGAAAGTCAGTGGATGATTTCTTGCTAAGATGATAGGCTGCCTAGCCTCTTCTGGTAACACGAGAGCGTGTTTTATACTTCCATCTACCCGAAGCAGGTCATCTTTATCGAGACGTGGGTTCAACTTTAATAATGAACTGTTTTTTGAGATCGCTTCACCACGAAGCGTCCGTGGCGTAGTTGGTTAAAGTGCGTGGCCGCTATGTCAACGAACTTTGGAGACACAGGTTCGAACCCAGCAGCGACAGAAAATTATTTGAATTAAAATAATTTTTCTGTACGGCCGCCACCTCTCTGCAGACAATGGCAAACCTCAGAGAGTAATCAAAATGCCATGTAAAGCTTCTTGAGAACGAGAACATTCCGTTCATCGCCGTTCGGAGTCGGCGTTAAGCATGTAGGTCCGGTTCTCGGTCAATTGTGTACAAACTTAATAACACGCACAACACAATTGATCATAAGAAGCTAGGTCAAAGTCCTTTCAAGGGCTGAAATGGCCAGTTATTTATTTTTATTTATTTATCACCACGAAGCAATTGTTGACGCTCGCTTTCGAAAGATTGCACTTGAGCCCATCGACAGACATATTTTTCAGCTGATAGCTCTTCTAACGCTGTCAGCTCTCCATCTAACCTTTGTTCTTGCTGCACTTGTCTACGAAGGTTGTTGAAATAACGGAACAACCAAGCCATCACTCTTTTGAACCTGGAATATTTTGAAAACCGTTTGATATCTGGTACAACTAAATTCAACTGCCAAGCTGCCAGAAGATAATGTTTTGCCCGAAGCTCTTCTTCGCTTCTGTCGCTTATGACACTTATCGGAGGTTCTTTCGGCCAGTTATCCTCAGCATGCATCAAAAACTCGGGACCATTTAACCATCTGTTGTCTGCCCGGTAATTTCTTGGAAATTTTGATCTCGTCGCTTCATCAGCTGGGTTTTCAGAACCTGGACACCACCGCCAGTCCTCGATACGACTGCTCTCAAGAATTTCCGACACACGATTTGCAACATATTGTTTATATTTTCTATGGTCCGACCGGATCCATCGAATGACCGTGTGGGAGTCAGTCCAGAAAACAACTTTCTTAATATTAGCATGATGATATTTCAGCACCGTTTCCTTTAGCCTCACACCCAGTACTGCCGCTTGGAGTTCCATCTTTGGTATGGTGTGGTACCTAGTGGGCGCGCACGCGATTTTTTCTGCAACAAAAGCGATTTCAACGGTATTTTCCCTACACCCTCTCCAATAAGCTACTGTTGCCATTGCCTCCTCGCTTGCATCCACAAATACATGCAGATCCAGCTGTGCCTTCTCAAAGTAACTAAAATAACAGCGTGGCACTAGAAACTTCTTTACCTCTGGTAATTCCTTGATCCAAACTTTCCAGCGGCTATACAAATCTTCGTTCAGAGGATCATCCCACCGTAGTCCTGCTTTCCATACTGCTTGCATCAGCACCTTAGCCGACACCATGAAATCAGCTAAAAACCCAAAGGGGTCAAAAACTGACATATTTACGCAAAGGACTTCACGTTTTGTGGGCTTTCTACTGAAGTTTAGAATTTCATTTGGCACTTTATGAAATTGTAATTTAAACATAAAAACGTCTTCTTGTGACAGCCAGTGCATGCCTAAAATTCTTTCTGTTTCACCTTCGATGTTGACCATGGTATAATCATGGTTGAATAAATAAGGTTGTCGCATGGGTGAGAGCGAGTTCCCATAAATGTCAAATTGAAGTTGACAGCTCATACAAAATCTGAAAATGAAAATTAATAACATGAAAAGCTGTTGAAGTTGTTGTTGTTGCTTTTCATTGATTTTGACAATTATGGGTACTGAGAAGAGAGTACGATCAGCCACGAGACAACCTTATTTATTCAACTATGGGTATAATAATAAATACAAGGTAGTATTGACAGTTGCTTGGGAAACGAGCATCTGTCAAAAAAAAAGTCAAGAAAGAGAGCGTTCAATTATTTCTTATGTTTTCGCCATTGTGTATGTTTCAGCGCTTGCAAGTAACCAAACATTTTCTTAGAAAATATTGCCTATTTTATGTAATCAATAGTGAGTTATTATTACTAGAACGAAAATAATTTGTAAACTTAATGGTATTAAGTGCAAACATAAAAAAAAGGTTGAAAACGTTTAAGTGCAGCAACCTCAGCAGCTGCAGATGCATGTGGACGAAATTGAAGAAGCTTTCAATTAAAATTAAAACACCACGGCTGGAAAACGTTAAACACATATCACATATAATTTTTTCACAACTTTCATTATTATAATTGTGTATTTAACGCACATATTTTGCGGAATTTATTTATTTTTACATTCGTTTAATGCTTGTTGCACGAACAACTGTTTTTGACAGATGGTCGTTTCCTTGTTGCTGAGAAAATCTATACTTGTCAATGCTACCTGTATAATTGTATCATGGATGTTGACAGTGTCTCTTGAGTCACCAGCATTGCCAACAGCAGCTTTTATTTTGTTCGAATTAGATACGATGTTTCGGAGCGAAAAACCTCCGACTCGATGTATATTGATGACAGCCTGTGTTACTTCTATATCCTCATCTTCCGTCTGGAAGCAATCCACATAGTCATCCACATAATGCCTCTCAATTATTGCGACAACTGCCCGTGGATACTCTTCTTTATAACGATTGGCATTTATATTTTTCACATATTGTGCAATAGTAGGCGAACAAGTTGCGCCAAAGATCATTCGCTCCATTACAAACACTTCAATGGGCTTATTTGCGTCACCATTTCTCCACAAAAAACGCTGGCTATCTTGATCCTTCTTTAAGATTGACACTTGGTGAAACATCTCCTTAATATCGCCGCAGACTGCGAATGGTGCCTGTCTAAACTTCAGCAAAATTGAAATAAGTGGCTGATTTATGTCAGGACCTGCAAAGAGAGCCTTATTAAGAGATACATTTTCAACCTCCGCCGCGGCATCGAGAATGGTCGGCGGCCGCTCTAGCAGAATACATTTTTCGGCCCACTGCATCTGTCGTGAAATGGGCAGTTTTGCGACAAGCTCGCTTAACAGTGTTGGATTACTAAGGTGATGCTCGCCATGAGCTACTTGTAAAAATGTTGCCATGTTAACTATTTTGTTGGCAAAATCAATCAAGGCTTCTAAATTACCTTCAACTAGTAAGGGCACAGCACGTACCTTTTCAATTTGGCTCTTTATGAGTTGATCTGGTCTCCCAAAAGTTTCCCTAAGCGTTTCCATAATGGCAGATACGTTGCCAGAGCTGCATAGCAAAGATTCAACTGTCTCACTTTATAACGATTGGCATTTATATTTTTCACATATTGTGCAATAGTAGGCGAACAAGTTGCGCCAAAGATCATTCGCTCCATTACAAACACTTCAATGGGCTTATTTGCGTCACCATTTCTCCACAAAAAACGCTGGCTATCTTGATCCTCCTTTAAGATTGACACTTGGTGAAACATCTCCTTAATATCGCCGCAGACTGCGAATGGTGCCTGTCTAAACTTCAGCAAAATTGAAATAAGTGGCTGATTTATGTCAGGACCTGCAAAGAGAGCCTTATTAAGAGATACATTTTCAACCTCCGCCGCGGCATCGAAAACGAGACGCAATCCTTTCTTATTTGGATTTATTACACCGAAGTGGGGTAAATAAAAGGTCGATTCGATTCGATCGCTGCGCTGATTCTGCTCCCGTAAGTTTACGGGCATAGCCTTTTTTTAAATAATCGTTGATTTTATCGCAGTATTCTTTTCCATATTGTGGGTCTCGCAGCATTTTTCGTTCGAAATTCGAGCCTTCGCTTGGCCATTAGAAACGTATCTGGGAATGGAGGCACAAATTCCTTCCAGAGTAGTCCGGATTCGTACCGCCCATCAAGTTTTTTCGTTGAGAGCTCCAAGATTTCTTGTGCTCTTCTGTCATCTTTTGAAGCTAATTGCTTAACATCCGATTTTAGGCCAAAACTTTCGACATCAAAGTAATCACACATAAGCTTATGCATCTCTGCAAACACGTTGTTGAAGTTGTCATCTCTTCTTAAATGTAAAACGCGTCTCGCGTCCGCTCTGAGTATATCGTTTTCGGTCGGTCCATACACCATCCACCCTAACCGAGTTTTTACTGCTATTGGTCCAGCAGTTAGCGACGTACGTGGAGCTTCAATCGGTACGGTAAAAAATGCGTGAGCTAGACTTAGAATTATTTGTGGCTGGACATCCTGATAATCTTGCAGTGGCAACCCTCTGAGATGGAAATTATTGTTTTCTTTTAGCTCACCATATTTAAAGGTTTGAACTGGCAATTCTAAGTCTGCAGCTGTATAAACATTTTTCATGTCAAACACCACAGCATCTTCATTAACGCCGCTAATTCGCAGATCAACTATTTCTGTTCTTTTCGACGTTGTTTGATGATTGAGCCACTGCAGGTTGAGAATATCAGGTCGTCCGCGTATTCCCAAGCGTCGAACAAGGCTCTGGTCTACCATTGAGACATTTGCTCCATCATCAACAAATGCGTATGTGGTGATAACTTCAACGGCTCCATGCAATCTCACTGGCAGTATTTGGAATAAAATTTGTTGGCTTCTCTTGTACCCATCCGCATGGCAATTTCGACCCTCTGGAACTCGTGTCAAGACATTTGATGCAGAAGTTACTAAAGATTGTGGTGTTTTAGTCCGATCTGCTGGTTCAGGATGTAGAAGCCGGTGATGCGATCGTTGACAACCATCGATTCCGCAACGACGTCGCTGCCGGCAGATATTTGTCTGGTGGCCCTTCTTCAGGCAGGAGAAGCAAACGTGAATGTCTTTAACCTTTTTCCATCGGTCATCTACGGCTAGCTGTAAAAAATATTGACAATTTGTTAATGTTTGGCACTGGTTGTCACAGGCGTGACATTTTCTTTGCGCTACATTCACTCCCGCAAAGTGTTTTCTCAAGTCTGGTGTTAAGGTGTTAGAGGCTATCTTTCGATTGTTTTTTACTTGTGGCAGCATCGATGAAGTTGGCAACGCGTCTGCTACCATATTGGCCAAACGCCGCGGACAGCTAAGCCATTGACTAAAGTCGAGAATGGTCGGCGGCCGCTCTAGCAGAATACATTTTTCGGCCCACTGCATCTGTCGTGAAATGGGCAGTTTTGCGACAAGCTCGCTTAACAGTGTTGGATTACTAAGGTGATGCTCGCCATGAGCTACTTGTAAAAATGTTGCCATGTTAACTATTTTGTTGGCAAAATCAATCAAGGCTTCTAAATTACCTTCAACAAGTAAGGGCACAGCACGTACCTTTTCAATTTGGCTCTTTATGAGTTGATCTGGTCTCCCAAAAGTTTCCCTAAGCGTTTCCATAATGGCAGATACGTTGCCAGAGCTGCATAGCAAAGATTCAACTGTCTCACGGGCGCGACCTTTCAGTGCTTCGCGTAAGCGCATAATATTATGGAGTTGTGAATACTCAAACTCGGCAGTAGTGGCTTCGAAGGCTTCGGCAAACGTCATTCCTCTGGATATCCTGAAAATAGTGGCAAAGGGTACACTTTTTTCTGCCTGTGTGTAACTTCAGAAGATAGTGAAAAGGGTGTATTTCGCCATGGTTGTTGCATTGTGAGATCGACTTGCATGGAATCTGGCTGAGCTGATTGATCTTGGCGCTGTGGCATCATCGATTGCATCTGTGATGGCTGATTAAAGGAACTTGGTCTCGGCATGGGCTGCGATGGCTGCGATGTCTGTGACGGCTACTGCGTCGACGTTGGCAAATGCTGGGTCAGCTGTGACTGCTGCTGCATGGGCTGTGACGTTAAATACATCGGCTGTGACGACTGCTGCGTCGGCTGTGATGGCTGCTTCATCGGCTGTGACGACTGCTGCGTCGGCTGTGATGGCTGCTGCATCGGCATTGACGATTGTTGCGTCGGCTGTGACTGCTGCTGCGTCGGCTGTGATGCCTGCTGCATCGGCATTGACGATTGTTGCGTCGGCATCACATACTGACGCATCTCTTCTCGTAGGCTACTTACAGTTCCTTGCAGCTGCTGGTTGTTTGAAAGAAGCATAGTATGCATTTGTCTGCAAAATTCGTTCTTCATTTCAAGCAACTTATGATCGTATTCACGTGATACTGCATCTAAATCTATATCTCTATTTTCCGAAACGGCGGCTGGTGTAGCAGAGGTGGTGGCATAATTTAATGGCGTTGATGGTTCGTTGCCAGAGGTAGCGGGCGTATTTGTTGGGGAACGTTCCACTGGCATGTCGCTGAAATCAATAAACCTGGCTGGTGGAATTCCCTTATTCTTCCGCTGACTGATTCGCTTGAAAGACCCTTTATCTGGCATTAACGTACCACTTTTGGCTATTAAGGACAAAGTAAATATCTAATTTTTGAGTGGTAATAAATTGCGAGTTTTACGGCTGCAAGCAAAGGTTCAAATTGTTATTTTGTAGAGGCAATGAAAGTCGAGGCTCAAGTGCAAATTTGTCGAAATTGAAATTATAAATGTTTCTCAGAAGATAAAATAAAAATGTTGCAATTTCGATATATGAAGCTTGAAGCTTGAATAAACCTCCGAATTAATTGAGTTCATGACTCGGGACGACAATGTGTTTGTTTTGTCTTAAGTGGCGTTTATTTTCTAAAATGTTATACAAAATTAAATAATTAAATAATAAGTAAGAAGTAAGATAATATATATATACTAGCGATACCCGGCGCGCGTTGCTGCACCCAGCAAGTATATTGGAAATGATAAGTAAATTCAAAACTTTTATTAGTCCCTTAGTCTGACACCACGCTCATGTTCCACTGCCCGTTACAGTTTCCCAGTAGCAGAACATCACTCCCAGGTGACAATTCCATTATGAGTTTAAATGTCCTGTGATTTAAGCTTCCATAGCAATTCTATATAGAGAATCAGCCACACCCCCTTTTCCAATGCACAAACCAGTTTTCCAGTAGAAAGACTTTGGCAATTAGTAACTCCATACTGAGTTTTATTATCATGCGACGTTTAGTTCTATTTGTTCAATTTGACTTGTGTGGTCGAAGCCATAACCCCTTTTCCTATGCCCGTCCCAGTTCTCTTGTTTATTTACAAAAAAACTTATTGAATCACACAATGTCAATTCTATTAAGTAAAAAGTCAGCCGTTTGTTCCTTTTGTTCATTTATAAATTACAGGAAAACCACCCTCAAAACATGTGTAGAAAAGTTGCATGCAGCGAAACAAATAAACATACGTACATACATGCATGCATACATATATCAAGTCGGATTGAATCTCATTCTCATCAAAAAAATCCTCAACATGCTAAAGGTGGTCAGTGAATCCCCTTTTAACAAAACTGTGTTAGATTAATTCTCCACATCAAAACTACTTTGAACATGTTAGAATGTACTTCGATCCAATTAGCTTTAAGCGCAGCAAAGTATGTATGTATATGTGTTTGTTTGTTTGTTTTGTTGTTTTGTGCTTGCTGAGAACAAAAAGAGTATAGTAGAGAGCAACATGCAGTTTATTGAGGCTCTCGCAGCACAAACGCATGATGGCTGAATTACAATACTGCGTTAGGTCGGTCGGCCTTTGACAGCTCGACTAGAAACAATGGGTTCTTATGAAGCAACACAAAATATGACCTCATGCATTGCGTCGACCTCATCCCGTAAATATGAATTTGAGGGGGTGACGTACGATCAACGCTATGAGTAGCGACATGCTCAAGCTAGGTCCATGATACAATTATACAAGGTAGGAGTGACAACTTGCTTTTTTCTCACTAGTACCTTGCAGCGACTGTCATTTGCCTGTATATTTTGTTTTCTATTTTCTTTTCTTCTTTTTTCGTTCTCTAATTTATACTATTTTTGACAGTTGGCGCAAGACGAAAGAACTGTCACTCCTACCTTGTATAATTGTATCATGGCTAGGTCGTGCTTTTGACATTCCATATTAACGCTGGGTTGCATTTTCGTTGAGCAATGCTAAAATGTGGGAATTCTTGGATTCCGATGGAAAACTCAGATTTTCATAGGATTATCGTGGGAATTTATATTTTGATGCGAGTTTTTTTTAAATTGATCAAATTTTTTAAATTAACAAGCTGCTTAAGTAGTATAAAAATGATTTTGATGAATATAGCATGATATTAATATTATTCAATTGTATTTCATATTAAAATTTATGCATTTTTTAGTATATTATAAATAATATTATAAGGGTATTCATGCAAAATGGCAAACTTATATATTGGTCAATTAGATATTTTAATGAGGTTGGTTGAGGACGAATACCCTTAATATCATTGTTTGAATAATATAACACACAAAGGAATGTTGTGGTAAGGTAGATTGGCAAATGCCGTTCACTTTGTTTTTGTAAAGTTGTACCCAAGTACTCACTAATTACAAGTGATTCAGCGAGCACTGTACAAGGGGGCGTGGCAGCTTGAATCTGCAATATCGAATAACTTTGGAATTATAGGTCGCATAACATTGGAATTAGGTGTCCGGCCTCGATTTACATGTGCCGTTCCACTGGTAAAATTTTATGGGCGTTGGGAAAAGGGTGTGGCACTTTTTCGGCTACCCAAATTGTGGGTATAACTTTCGAACTATTAGTCACACATCAATGAAACTCGGTAAGAATGTATTATTTAGTCTTGTCCTTTGACTGGAAAAATTGAGTGAGCATTGGACAAGGGGGCATGGCACCGCCCATATAAGTCAAACTTATGGTATCAAATAGCTTTGGAGTTAAATGCCACATAATAATGAAACTTGGTATGGAGCTGCCACTTGGTAATGTCCATCTACTAGAAAACCTTCAGCCATTCTTATTTTTATGAAGAGAACTTCTGAAATGCACTGTCGAATCGTGGCGTTCCAGAAATCGTTTTCTACCCTATTTTTTAGAGCATTTCGTACAAGGGCAATCATTATATCATAGAAAAACACGATAAAAGTTCAAGTAAATCTTAAATTTTATACACCAAATGAAAGATTAATTTCCAAGCTTTAATAATATATTGTCTTTAATCCATAGTAATAAAGGTTAATTTTGAAGAAAAAAATGGTTTTATGTAAAAAATAAAATTACTTTTACATGCAAATATCTTTAAAATCTGAAATACTTAACGGATTTCATTAATTTCAAATTTTCTGAAAGCTTATTGTATTGTCTGCAATTTGGCACCTCAATCATTAATATTGGTTATATATTGTAAAAAAAAAAATAAATTGTAAAAATCAAGGGGTGGGCCTTGTTATTTGAATCACAAAAATGGTTTTTAATTTTCGCGTAAAATTTAAACATTTTTTGCTGATAAGTGTTACAGTTTTTAAAAAGAGTTGAAAATTTGCAAATTTGAATTTAAATTAGTTTTACAATAAAAACAAATTTTGCTTCTAAAATTTCATTGTAATTAAAATTTTCGCAGTATTGAAGATATGTTAGTATTTGTGGTATCAAAATAGCGAAAATTTTTTTCATTTTACTAAATTTAAGAAAAATTATATATTTTCAGCCATATCCATAAAAATATCTTCAAATAACTTTAAAACGTTCAATACTTAAAAAGCTTTTTAATGCTAAAAAGTCTTAAAATTTTGTTATTCATAAAAATGTTGTAGCTGCTTTGTAGTTAAAATAGGAACACTTTCGATTTGAAGTGGGAAGAGTGTCAATAATGGTTTGTGTATTTGATAAATTCAATGACCTTTTAATTTATTTGTCACAATTTCGTCAACATTTTGATGTTTAAACATCGTTGTTTTTTCGAAGCTACTCTCTGCACTGAAAGCATCGTCATTTTATTATCTTGTTTTGTAAATATTTTGAAATGTTTTGACCAATTTTCTTGTTTTTATTTTGTTTTTCTTTTGAATTTTTTTATAATTTTGAATTTTTTTGACATATTTTCCAAATTTTTGAAGTATTTTTAATTATTTTTCACAATATTTGTCCTCAAATGAGAGGACAAATAATTTTAAAAATGCTTTATGAGGGGTTTATTGGATTTATTGGATGTTCAGCCATTTTTAAAAATCCTCTCATTTATAAACAAACATTTTCAATAATTTTTTTTTTACATTTTCTGTTTTTTTTTTATATATTATGAAACAATTTGATGTATTTTTGACATAATTTGTGCTCAGATGAAAACAAAATAAAATTTAAAAATGCTTTATCGAGGGTTTATTGAAGGTTTCCTCCATTTTTAAAATTATCTCATTTATAAAGCATATAAAAAAGATTTTTAACGCTATTGAACGCTATTATGACACTATCTTTTAATTTTTCATTGATTACAATTATAATTGCATGATTTCGGAAAAAGGGACGTTTTGTGGGATTTTTAGTATAGCTGCTTTTATTGGCATCACCAAAATGACAGACGCACGATCTGTCAACGCAACATTTAGTTTTGCAAAGTTTGAGGTCGTCCGTTTTGACAGCTTATATCGTAAAGTTTTTACAACGGAGACCAAAGTACGGTCAAAGGCCGACCGACCTAACGCAGTATTGTAATTCAGCTATGAAAAGCTAATAGCTGAATTACAATACTGCGTTAGGTCGGTCGGCCTTTGACCGTACTTTGGTCTCCGTTGTAAAAACTTTACGATATAAGCTGTCAAAACGGACGACCTCAAACTTTGCAAAACTCAATGTTGCGTTGACAGATCGTGCGTCTATCATTTTGGTGATGCCAGTAAAAGCAGCTATACTAAAAATCCCACAAAACGTCCCTTTTTCCGAAATCATGCAATTATAATTTTAATCAATAAAAAATTAAAAGATATTGTCATAAGATCATTAAGAATCATAAAACCTACTTTAGAAAGCTAAGATCTTTTTATTAAGTGTAATATAATCTGCGAAATAATGAAAAATGTAACATATTAACGTGAAAATTCGGACTAGAAGCTTCAAAATAAATGAACGCTTTCCAATTTAATGATAAAATGTGAAATTAAATTAAAATTTTAAATGGAATTTCTGGAAACACATTTCAGTTTTTATGGCAAAAAATTTTTCTTTGATTGATCGATATTTTATATATATATATATATATATATATATGAATATTGTTTTTTTTTATAAAATGTGATTGCTTGATGTCATTATTTTTCTTGTTTTTGTCAAAATTACTGCTATTTATTATTATTATTACTGTTAATTTTTGCCGAGATTTTTGCAAATTTTGAGAGCAAAATGTAGGAAATTTCGTCAACGAAAGCAAGTAGGAAATACGTATGGAAATATTCATGTAAATTTGTGTATGGAAGTTATTTGGTACGGTGCGTGTTTTGGGGCAATTTCAATCAATTTTTATCCACCTTGAACACCAGAGGGCGCTTAAGTACAAATTTAAATAAAATCGGTATATAGTGGTTTTCATGTACGCTGAGTGTTTTGCTGCTATCTTTTTTTACCTGTATTGAACACAAGAGGGCGCTGTAGTACAATTATTTATGCGATTAGAATGAAAATTGGTATATTGTGATTTTGAGGTACGGTGAGTATTTTGTCGCTATATTCTTTGATCCAACTTAGACACCAGTTGGTGCTGTAGTACAAATTTACAAGTACCATAGGCGTAGAAGGATATCACCAAGTGGAACTCCATTGTGAGTTTTAATGTAATGCGACTTTAATTTCCATAGCTATTCGATATCAAAACTTTGGCATGTATGGGCGGGGTGTGGCTCCTTGAACAATGCCTGTCAAAATTTTTTAGAAGAAATGCATCACCAAATAGTAGTTCTATACTAAAATTCAACGTTTTGTGACTTATTTTCATAGGCTATTCGATATCAAAAATTGTAATTGTATGGGCGGAGCCACACCCCCTTGTACAATGCCCGTCTCGGTTTTCTACTAGACGGACATTACCAAGTGGCAACTCCATACCGAGTTTCATTATTATGCGGCATTTAACTCCAAAGCTATTTGATGCCATAAGTTTGACTTATATGGGCGGTGCCATGCCCCCTTGTCCAATGCTCACTCAATTTTTCCAGTCAAAGGACAAGACTAAATAGTACATTCTTACCGAGTTTCATTGATGTGTGACTAATAGTTCGAAAGTTATACCCACAATTTGGGCAGCCGAAAAAGTGACACGCCCTTTGCCCAACGCCCATAAAATTTTACCAGTGGAACGGCACATGTAAATCGAGGCCGAACACCTAATTACAATGTTGTGCGACTTATAATTCCAAAGTTATTCGATATTGCAGATTCGAGCTGCCACGCCCCCTTGTACAACGCTCGCTGAATCACTTGTAATTAGTGAGTACTTGGGTACAACTTTACAAAAACAAAGTGAACGGCATTTGCCAATCTACCTTACCACAACATTCCTTTGTGTGTTATATTATTCAAACAATGATATTAAGGGTATTCGTCCTCAACCAACCTCATTAAAATATCTAATTGACCAATATATAAGTTTGCCATTTTGCATGAATACCCTTATAATATTATTTATAATATACTAAAAAATGCATAAATTTTAATATGAAATACAATTGAATAATATTAATATCATGCTAAATTCATCAAAATCATTTTTATACTACTTAAGCAGCATGTTAATTTAAAAAATTTTATCAATTTAAAAAAAACTCGCATCAAAATATAAATTCCCACGATAATCCTATGAAAATCTGAGTTTTCCATCGGAATCCAAGAATACCCACATTTTAGCATTGCTCAACGAAAATGCAACCCAGCGTTAATATGGAATGTCAAAAGCACGACCTAGCTTGAGCATGTCGCTACTCATAGCGTTGATCGTACGTCAACCCCTCAAATTCATATTTACGGGATGAGGTCGACGCAATGCATGAGGTCATATTTTGTGTTGCTTCATAAGAACCCATTGTTTCTAGTCGAGCTGTCAAAGGCCGACCGACCTAACGCAGTATTGTAATTCAGCCATAACGATCAAGCAATGCATAGCATTGTGGATGATTTTTTAAAAAACTTAACACTTTAATTAAAGATACTTATTATTTAAATTTCATAAAGAAAGTAACCTTTTGTAGCATAAATGTGATATTTTAAAACTTATTTCAAAAAAATCGGACCAGTACTTTTGGAGTTTTGCGGACACAAAAAATTTCCACTTTAATTTTATATAATAGTATAGATATAGATATAGATACAGATATATATGTGAGCTAAAACAAAATCTTACATCTTTTGTGCTCCAAGGGTCTAATCGAAAAGAAAGTTACAATGGCGAAATATGTTTTAAGAGCTAGCCATTTTGAGTTTCACAATACATACATACAAATTAATTTATTTTTGACATTCTTTATGTTGCGCTGCATTACCGAACTGCCGGGTTGCCATCAATTTTCAACAGCTGGAAACAATTACAATTAAATTAGTTTAATATCAATAAAAACACGAAAAATAACCATTTATTACAATTTTTAATTAATACAACAAGACAGCTTCAACTGTTTAACTTCGTTTACATTTCGCCAATTCTTGCTTTCTCTTATCATTCTCATTGCTTCGAGATTTTATAAGAGTTGTCAACTTCGTTTTGACATTCGCGGCATTACGCTCTCATCTAGCGAGTTTACCTCTATAATTATACCATGACACTTCGGATGAAACAGATTAACTACAGAAATTATTATACATAATTTTTTTCTATTTGTAATTTTACTTTAATTTTTATTTTCTTTTTTATATATAAAATATATGAAAAATAAATAAATAACTGGCCATTTCAGCCCTTGAAAGGACTTTGACCTAGCTTCTTATGATCAATTGTGTTGTGCGTGTTATTAAGTTTGTACACAATTGACCGAGAAATGGACCTACAGGCTTAACGCCGACTCTGAACGGCGATGAACGGAATGTTCTTATTCTCAAGAAGCTTAACATGGCATTTTGATTACTCTCTGAGGTTTGCCATTGTCTGCAGAGAGGTGGCGGCCGTACAGAAAAATTATTTTAATTCAAATAATTTTCTGTCGCTGCTGGGGTTTGAACCTGGGTCTCCACAGGTTCTTTGACATAGCGGCCACGCACTTTAACCAACTACGCCACGGACGCCACTAAAATATATGAATATATTGTTTCTTTTTTAAATATTTTTAATAAATGATCTCAAATTGTTTTTTGTGTTGAAAATTAGGTGTTTTGAAAATTTGGTTTAAATTGGGGTAGCACAAAAGGAAGTTAGCATATTTTATAAGGAATCTTTATTTGGAAAAATGCCTTTTTTATAAAATGTTAAAGTGAAAGTGTTTCAAAAACGTGGGTTATATGGGGGGTATCCCAAACAATGTATCAATTCAGACTATTTAAAGACTTAGTTGGGATAAATAAAGTTCTCTATGTTATTTTGTTCAAATGAAGTGATTATGAATAAAGTACTCGGGTTTTAAGAATTGAAGTTTTATGAGGGGTACCCCAAACACTGGTCTGACCCAGCCCATTTTTAGTAAAGACCATTGCTATAATACTGAAAATATTTGCGTGTGATTATAATAAAATAAAGTATTTTTAAAGATACGAGATATTTAAAATTCGGGTTAAATGGAGGGTACCCCGAATAGTGGTCTGATTATAGCCATTTTTGGTACGAATATTTTTTGAAGTGATTTTAGACCAAATATTTTTTTAAATATATTAAAAGGCGTGGTCATTCTCCGACTTGGCCAACATTTGGAAAATTTCTTAATCTATGTAAAAAAGTCCTCCACACCAAATTTCATTGCTCTGCGGCAACTGCAAAAAGTTTTGGCCACAGCTTATATGAAAAGGTTACGCTGTGCGCCCTAGTGAACAGCCCTATACAGACTCACAACTGAAGATTTTTGATAAGCTTACCGTTATATTTTAGCATCGATCTATTATATAAATAACAAAACAAATTTTTAAAATCCTAACTTGATTCTGAGACACTTCGGCATTAATGATTGAAAATTGGATTATTTCTTGATAAATGTAATGAAAATCTCAATTGGATCTTACTAAAGTTTTACATTTTTTATTATATAAATATTTCTTGGGATTATGTTTAGCAAAAACTCTAACACTAACTTTCACACACTTATTTGTATATTAAAATTAATACGGCGGCGGCTGGTGCTGAAACTGTTGACCCATCAAATTTTGTTGACTTGGTAACTGTCTTTGTAGCTGGGCAACCAAGTTTGGCGTTTGTTGTTGACCCATACTTTGATTTTGAGATTGACCCATTACTGCGTTTCCCGTATTCTGAGAACCTATACCTGAAAATATGAGTTTGTTAATTTTTTACAATATGGCACGTTTTAAAAACTTAGCCCACCTTGCATTTGCATCATTTGATGATGCATTCTTTGCTGCTGGAATTGTTGTTGTGAGGATACAACTGCTGGTTTACCACCCCCACCGGGTTGTCTTGGAAAAAGTGATCCACCTCCTTGACCCATTATATTGTTCATTGTCACATTGGGAGCCGTATTCATGTATTGCCCACGATTGCCTTGAAGACCAGATCCTCGCTGTTGCTGTTGCGCAATAAAGTCATTTGAATTGCTGCGCTGGTTCATCTGGTTAAAGTTTCCCATCAACACCGCTTGCTGGTTGGGTGCTACTTGGTTCATACTTTCTTGGTTATAATTGTTAAAGTTTTGGAATTGGTTTGGGCCCTGATTTACCATGCTGTTGCTGCCGACGTTTTGTTGCATTATATTACCTGAATTAACTATGCTAGCATTTGACGGTTGTCCCATCATGCTGTTATTGCTGTTATTTCTACTAAGTAGTCCAGAGTTTTGTGCCATTGCTAATGCTTGTGGACTTTGTTGTGGATTCATGCCTTGAGCTATTTGTTGTTGACTCATCATTGAATTTTGATTCATGCCTTGGCTGATTGTTCCTTGACCCACTTGGCCCATGCTTACGGGATTCATAACTGCCATTTGACTTCCTGCACCAGAAGCAATTTGATTTGGAGCTATACCGCGCAAAGTACCACGCACAAACTGCTGTTGTTGTATCTGTTGCTGCTGTACTGAATTAAGTCCAGGTTGTTGCTGGATACCCTGAGTTTGACGTTGCTGTTGCTGCTGCTGTTGTTGCTGCTGCATAGCATTAAAAGCAGCAGGATTGTTTTGATTGTATGTTGGTTGCCGCTGTCGCAACATATTCGATAAAGCTTGTTTCGAATTGTTAAGTTGAGGTCTTTCAAACCGGTTCACTATGAGTTCGTTTGAAATATTATTTGAGTTCCAAAAATTAAGAAGAAAATTTTCAATTGGTTCTTACTTTGCATTCCTTGCTGCTGATAAAACTGCTGTTGCATAGGCATATATTGGTTTTGCCCTGGCCATTGCTGCTGTTGTCCTGGATGATTTCCTTGTGCGATTCCCTGTGATCCCCCCGCTAAGAAACCCATTTGAGAATTTTGTTGTGCATTTCCAGAGTTCAGTTGTTGCTGCATATTGCTAGGAACTTGCTGCATTTGTTGCTGTGGCATCATTTGGTTTGAATTCTGTTGCATCATTTGAGATGGTCCAAATTGCTGCATGTTCACCTTAAATTTTGAATATAGACGATTTTTTACTAAAATAATTTCTTACACTTAAATTATTTTGTTTTTTTAAATATTGATACGTTTTTGATTTTTGAGACAATTATAAAATTTCGATACAAATAAATATGACGTATAAAAAAATTAAGATAACTTGGGGTTCAAACCATGACGCAGTTACAAGGTAGGCTCATATTTTTCAGTTTACTCACACGCCAAAATAAACAATAACAAATAAGTGGCACACTTAACAAAATTCATAGAAACGAATAATAACTCATTTTAAGTGGAAATAAATTAATAGCGTTGCCAGGATAAATTTTTAAAATCCGTTTATTTATTCCTCTAATTCAGCAGCTGAGATGAATGCAACGAAGATGCACTAAAATAATGCAACAAAAATTTAACTATAATTTTTTTTAGTCAATTATATGAAAGAATTATGTTTTAATTTTTACTATTTGTTATAATAATTAAGAATATTTAAATTTTCAAAGTATAATTTTTACTTTTTTACTTAGTGCTTATTAAAAAACAAAAATCGAGACTTCATTCCGAAGTTACTTAGTTCTGCACAATACTGGACATGAAGACTTACCTGCATATTCATTTGCATCTGGTTCATCTGGTTTGCATTGATTTGTTGTGGTGTAGATTGCTGCGATTGCTGATGCTGTTGTTGTTGCAGAGGCGGTTGAGTTTGTGTGTTAACAGGCGGAGTTTTTGGATTTTTTGGTTTACGTTTACGCGTAGTGCCTTTTCCACGACGTCCAGTGATAACTGCACTAGGTGATTGATCCACTGAAGACGGAGTATCAGCTTTCATTTCGTCCTTCTAAAATTTTGTCAATATTAAAGTGGTTAATATAATGTGGGCAGTAGCTGATTTCTTACGATGCAAACTTTTTCTGGTACAGGATCAACCTCTTCTGGAGGCAAAGGAAGTGGCTCATAATAGTAACTGCTGGGTTTAACTAAGCTATGCATGTGATACTTGAGATTACGATGAGCTTCTTCATATGCAAGCGGCTTGCGCTCCAGTTTAACTGCACCAAACCACACCCATGAAAGTGGCGCTGGGTTTTTATGGCCTTCTAGTATGTCCCAAACACTAATACGCTGTTTGTCTGATATACGAAGCTGTTTCCTATCGATATCGCAAATTTTATTTCCTTTCGTATCTACTCCAGCCGGTTCGCAGGAAATAACCTAAAAAATATCATATTTTACGTATATAACATGAACATTATTGAAATTTAAACTAACCTCCGTCGTTTGTTTATAAAGAGGCAACATTTGACGAATAACTTTAATAGAGGCGTTATTTTTTTCTCCAATTTCTTTCTTTAGTTTTTTCATCAAGTTAAGATATAACTTTTTGTTTTCGTCACGTTCCAACTGGCTTTCAGATACAAGTGTGGAGTGAACCAAAGTAGCCAACATATCCACCACAGTTGTAAACAATTCACTTAAAGAAAATAATTTTTTAGAAATAACGACGTTTACAAAAAGTTAAAATTAATACACAAACCTATTTGTGCATAAATCGATTACGCCTTGACAGACCAATTGAGCTAATAGTATGGCCCAATCCGTAGTTGATGTACCATTTTTTTGTATTGAATCAAACATGCCACCTACCAATGAGAAGCGCAGTTGAAGTGCATCTAGCATCTCTTCTCGACTTTGAGAGTCCTCAATTCCTCCAATGGTATCATACTAGAAGAAAATTATAGAAGATCGATATTCGTTTTGGTCACAATTTAACTAATTAATTTAAAATTTTTAATAGGCTTTTGTTTTGTATATTTGATAGAGTTTTAATTGATAACTCAATAAATTCTGTTTTTGTAAATGTTACAAATAACCCAAATATATCACAAATGAAAATTTAACATAATGAATAATTGAAATGATGCAATTGAAATATTTATTCAAGTGGAGCAACATAAATGATTGCAATGTAATGCAATTGAAATTATTACAAAGTATGACTTTGCCGTAAAACTTAAATTATTACAATGATAATTATTTTGTTCTACAATGATAATTACAATTTGAATTTGAAGTGCGGCTCAAATCATTGCAACCACACAAAAAATTTAAGGGAACTGCGTTGTTGAATACTTTTAGACATTATAAAAAAATCACTTTTTGGTATTTACAAAAAGACGCGTATAGGCCTAACCAAAATAGACGATTTGTTCCGTAACGAGTGAAGACGAAAATGTTCGCTTTTCCCCAACTCACACGGTGATTGGCAATAAAACAATCTAATCGTTTTGTTGTTGCTTTCAATGTGAAACTATCAAAAGCTCTGAGAGCCGGAGCGGATGAACACAGATTGCAGCAATCTTAATTTGTTCATTATGAGATTGCTGTACATGTCGGCAATCATGATACAATTACCAGGTAGTATTAATCGCTACTTTTACTCGTTGCTTTGGGCATATAGTGTCAAATAGCAGTATTGCAATCACAGCAAGAATTAAAAGGGGATATTGTTGTTTTTTATACTTAAACCAATCATTTTAAATTTTTAGAAATTAAATCTCTGTGTAGGTTTTGTTTTGTTTTTTATATTTAATACAAATATAATGAAATGATTAAATTGAAGTATTCATCTTTATTTTATTAAGACTCCCTCATGTAACCCTTAAAAACTATTTGAAGACTGCATCAACAATAACAACAAAACCCAACAACACCAACAAATTGTTAGAAAAGTTAGTATATAGTTGTACACCGTTGTATAATATAAAAATAAGTACAACTGTGTTGGCAGTGTCCGCCATAGCGCAAAAGTTCTTATATGTATGTTTGTATCTATGTATCACGCTTGAAACATATAGAAACAAATTCGTTCTTGATGTAAGCAACTTGATGATATCGCGATTCTATTGTTTTACGCTTAACCAAAAAGTGCTAAACCTGCTAAAAAAAGTTTTAATTTCAAATATATGAAAAATTGTTACAAAAATCGCGCTATTTTCATTTGTAATAACACAATAAGCAACATTGTTTGCACCTACTCGCTATATTTTGACACTATATGCCCATATTGACAGTTTTTCCACAGCTGATTTTCAGCGAATAATACTACCTGGTAATTGTATCATGATATCATGATACAATTACCAGGTAGTATTAATCGCTACTTTTATTCGTTGCTTTGGGCATATAGTGTCAAATAGAAGTATTGCAATCACAGCAAGAAGTAAAAGGGGATTTTTTTTGTTTTTTATATTTAAACCAATCATTTAAAATATTAAGAATGAAATGATTAATGACGAAATCAAACCTTTGTTTAAGTTTTGCTTTATTTTGTATATATAAAACAAATATAATGAAGTAATTAAATCGAAGTATTCATCTTTATATTATTAACACCCCCTTTAATAAAACGTTACTTTATTAAAAGGAGTGTAAACTTTAAGAATTATTTGAATACTGCATCAAAAATAACAACAAAACCCAACAACAACAACAAATTGTGACAAAAGCGCACAAGTCTTATATGTATGTGTGTATGTATGTATGTATTACGCTTGAAACATATAGAAACAAATTCGTTCTTGATGTAAGCAACATGATGATATCGCGATTGTATTGTTTTACCATCTAGCAAAAAGTGCTTAATGCGCTAAAAGAAGTTTTCACTTAAAAAATATGAAAAATTGTTATAAAAATCGCGCTATTTTCATTTTAAATAAAACAATAAGCAACATTGTTTGTACCTACTCGCTAATCTTGACACTATATGCCCATATTGACAGTTTTTCCACAGCTGATTTTCAGCGAATAATACTACCTGGTAATTGTATCATGGTCGGCAATCATGATACAATTACCAGGTAGTATTATTCGCTGAAAATCAGCTGTGGAAAAACTGTCAATATGGGCATATAGTGTCAAAATATAGCGAGTAGGTGCAAACAATGTTGCTTATTGTGTTATTACAAATGAAAATAGCGCGATTTTTGTAACAATTTTTCATATATTTGAAATTAAAACTTTTTTTAGCAGGTTTAGCACTTTTTGGTTAAGCGTAAAACAATAGAATCGCGATATCATCAAGTTGCTTACATCAAGAACGAATTTGTTTCTATATGTTTCAAGCGTGATACATAGATACAAACATACATATAAGAACTTTTGCGCTATGGCGGACACTGCCAACACAGTTGTACTTATTTTTATATTATACAACGGTGTACAACTATATACTAACTTTTCTAACAATTTGTTGGTGTTGTTGGGTTTTGTTGTTATTGTTGATGCAGTCTTCAAATAGTTTTTAAGGGTTACATGAGGGAGTCTTAATAAAATAAAGATGAATACTTCAATTTAATCATTTCATTATATTTGTATTAAATATAAAAAACAAAACAAAACCTACACAGAGATTTAATTTCTAAAAATTTAAAATGATTGGTTTAAGTATAAAAAACAACAATATCCCCTTTTAATTCTTGCTGTGATTGCAATACTGCTATTTGACACTATATGCCCAAAGCAACGAGTAAAAGTAGCGATTAATACTACCTGGTAATTGTATCATGGTCGGCAATCAGCAATCTGACTAGTGTTGCTAGGTTACGAAATAAAATTTTCAAAGAAATGCAAAATTATGGTTGGCGTGTCGTGTGAGCTTCCAACAATCAGCATGTGAAAGAGAGTAAGAAAAGTTCATTGATTGCCAATCAAGCAATCCCGTGTGAGTTGGCCATTTCAATTACTATGTTTCCATGGCGAGTTAACTCGGTGTTTACTCGGGGTTAACTCGCTATGGAAACGCGAGTTGAGTTGAGTTTCGTTAAATCCACGAAACTTGTAAGATTTAGAGCCCGAACAGAATCAAATATCGTTGCGATTTGCGATATCGCAAAGCAATAGAATGCATGCAAATGTATGAACACGTCCAGAATGAAATCGCAGGTCAGCAGCCGCAACGATATATCGCACAATTAGAATCTATTCTATTTTTTCTCTTGCGACCGACGATTCTCTCTCTGAGTGCCATTAGTGTTGCCATATTTTTGCCAAGAATTGGCTGTGTTTCATGAAATTTGCTTGGTTTTTTGTTATCTTCTGTCATTTCTTGTTTGTGTGTGTTGTATTCACACAATTGAAGAGACCAATACATTGAAATGAAATAGAAAAAATAAATAAAAAAATACTAAATAAAAGCAACTTTGAGTCGTCAGTCGCAATCGCATTAGAGCCTGAACAGAATCCAAAATCGTTGCGACCAACGACCCTCTCTGGTCGTCGAACGCAGAGAATGTGTCCAGAATGATGCGATTGCGATTAACGATTCAAAGTTGCCTTTATTTAGTATTTTTTTATTTATTTTTTCTATTTCATTTCAATGTATTGGTCTCTTCAATTGTGTGAATACAACACACACAAACAAGAAATGTCAAAAGATAAAACAAAACTAAGCAAATTTCATGAAACACAGCCAATTCTTAGCAAAAATATGGCAACACTAATGGCACTCAGAGAAAGAATCGTCGGTCGCAAGAGAAGAAATAGAATAGATTCTAATTGTGCGATTTATCGTTTCGGAAAAAGAGCTGCGTTTTTTTCTACATTTTGCATGTATTTGCCAACAACAAAGATCGGAGGCCGCAACGATTTTTGATTCTGTTCAGGCTCTTATTCTGGACGTGTTCTCTGCGATCGACGACCAGAGAGGATGGGCGATCGCAACGATATTTGATTCTGTTCGGGCTCTTAACTAGGTTCTATCTGTCAAAGTGAATACTGCCATTTAGTACCCATTTCGCTTATAAAAAAATAACAAAAATGTTAAATAAAATCGACAAGTTAACTCGACTCGATGCTGTGCATAGAAACACTAGGGCTGTTTCCGTACTTTAACTGTGTAAGATTTGTGTAAGATGTATGCAAGAGAGTAAAAACGAAATGTGAGGATAGTTGCAAAAGTACGGAAACAGCTTCTAGTAAGTTTCAAGCACAAAACAGCTGATTATGACTGCAGACGGCAGCACAAAATTTAAAACACTTTCACTCAAATTATTAAAAGTAATTTTTAATGCAAAACTGAACAATTACTTAATTTTTATTTATTATAATACATGGAATATAGTTTGGAAGATTCCATGTATTCCAAAAATCTTCGCGAATTTGTATGAAGTCAATCATATTTGGCTCAGATACGTAGATTGGGCCCAAATATTTCCATAAAACTTCTGCTACCTCCAATATAATGGTGCGCACCGTTTCCTTACCTAGCTTAAATGACCAGGCCAAAGATTGAATAGATGATCCCTGAGATAAGTATCTAAAGGAATCAAAGAAATATAAGTATATTACGATTTTAACAACATCGCCATTCTTACATTAGTAACACAGCTAGGCGACACTCTGGCTGAACAGGAATTCTAATGGCAGACTTTTGAAGATATGGCGATATTAAATCTAAAAGCAGGTTGTAACTTCTCAGAGTCATTTGCGTATAAATAAAAAATTGGTTGTGGTCAATTTCTTTTAGTTTTAAAAATTTAGTTTAAAAAAAGCCATTTTTATTTCGATCACGATTTGATTCGCGGACGCAACAGGATCGCTTTCTTACATCCACTAAATCCACTAAATCCACTAAACTGTTAAGAGCATTCAAGCCAATTAAAACAGACTTTGCTTCATTTACTTTTTTTATATTATTTTGCATATTCATTTTGAAGAAATATCACAATCACAAATAAAAACAAACTATTTCTTGACACTTCTCAAAGTCGATATATGGCAATTATGGGCATTTTTGATTTTGACAACAGCCTGCTGGCTTTTAGTTTAGTTTTTGACAGATTCGTCTGCCAGCATGTGGCTATTATAGTCAGGCCTTAACCCCGAGTTAACTCGCCATGGAAACATAGTAAATGTTGTAGCCCAAAATGAACAAACGTAAACTTATCGAAACTAAACAAAACGGTTTGACAAGACGAGACGTTCTATTCCGTAACAACCGAACTTTAAGCGTCTCAACTCGTCAACAACAGCTGTGCAGAGTAGTCTTCTTCTTATTGCAGACGATTGGAGGTACTCGTTTCATTTTGGGTTAAATGTCAAAACAGACGTAACGATTGAAAACGTTCGGCAAGTTGCAATCGTCTCGTTTCGTCTATTTGAGGCTGTTCAGACTTGCCTCAAAAGAGGCGACTCACTTGCCTCATTTTGACATAAGTCAGCTGTAAAGTGTTCACACACAAATTATTGCCTCACTTTGAGGCTGCCTCATATTGACGTATTTTGTTTTTTTTTTTCTATTGCTGTTTTCGTGCTGCTTTAGGGGCGCACAGAGATAGGGGTTTTTGGGGGTTAAGCGCCCCCCACCCCATGTGAACGAATAAAAATAGAATTAAATGTATAAAGTAAAACAATTATAAATTATAAATCATTATTTATTTAAGTTGGAATGTTTAAAGCTACTTTCTTGGTGTTATTTATTGTTTTTATTAAATAAAGCTCTATACGCAAAAGTATGTATACATGAGTATGCCTTTTCGCCTGTATACATACTTAATAATATATATGTATGTTTTGGCAATGTTTTAAATAATGTAGACAACTACGCATTTTTAATTAGGAAAAGAATTACCGAAGATCGAAAAACTTAAATTCGATTAAATTGAATTAAAATTTATTAGCTATTTTAATAACAATAAAATTAATTTTACAATTGATTAAAAGGTAAAACAAAAAATGATTATGCTATGATTTATGTTACTTATTTCATCAATATCCAATTTGATTTAAAAATATATTTTTTATTTAAATTTAATTTAAAATCGCAACAATTTTGCTTTTAACATCAACTCATCAATCACTAACTCAAATAAAATACATTTCGCTAACAGTTATTCGATTAAGTATTCGATTAAGAAACCAAAACAACACAACTCACAAATTCAAATAAGAAAACCTAATAAAATATCTCAATTTGTTGGTCTTATTGATTTTATGTGGTGGTTTTTGGCTCTGTGTCATCATATCGGTCTATTTCCGTCTATAGTTCTGTATGTGATGACGATTACAGCAGAGATTTTGGGGCCATCGTTATGAATTTAAATATATTTTAAGATTATATTTAATATATAAAAATCATATTGCAAATTAACTATCTCTCTCTTTTATTATTTATTTATAAATTCTATGGCACAAAATAAAAGAATAATTGACTTTGTACTCTAAATATTATATATAAAATTTTAATAAGTCTATAAATAAAAATATAAAATACCCCGCAATATTTTTTTCTGGGTGCGCCCAACTAAAAAGAGAAAACAAAGAGGAAAAATGTTACCAAAAAATACTTCAGTCTGACGTGCGTCAAATTGAGTCGCATAATTTTTAGAATTTTAAAAAATTCTTGCCTCACGTAACATGTCACCTTCCCGCTTTCCCTTTACCTGTAGACGTCAAAATGAGGCAAGTGAGTCGGCCTCATTTGAGGCAAGTCTGAACAGCCTCTTTTGGTTAGGGCTTATCTCAAACACTAATGAATATTTTGACGTGTAATTTGGCAAATATGTCAGTGACAGTAGTGCCAACTTAAAAATAAAAACATTTGTCCCTGTCGGAATCCCCAAAAAAATTTAATTCAAATTTCCCGGTATTTTTGTGCACACAGGTATATAAGGTTGTGCAAAATTGGAACTTCAATTAAAATACCGGCCACGAGTGGCAAAAATGATTACGCTCATTCGAAATGTGAATTAAAGCGTGTCAAATTGACGACCATAATCAGGAATTTTGAAAGAAGTTAAGTATTTAGGCATCTTTTCGGATTTGAAATGATGAAAGAAAATATGAAGATCGGTTGACCCTTCAGCGGTATGAACATAACTTGGGTTATGTAGATCAAGAAGAAGACCATACAATAAATATCGAATGTGCAAATCAAATCAAATGACAACCCACCAAAAGAAAAATTTAAATATGATCGATAACAAAATAAATCGAAAATTCGTGGAGCAGTAGAAATGACGTGTATTTGTAACGTTTTTTTGTATTGAATCAAATGTATAGAAGCAAACTGAATAATCAATTCAGGTTGTATGCACAATTTAATTGATTTTGATACCTGACACAAGATTAAGTAATTTTTAATAAGAAAAGAAAAAGAAGAAATGTTTACACTAGATTTTTTTTTAATCAGAGGAAGGGGTAAATTGCTTATAAGAAGAGAATCTGCCAGCATTCTTGGCATTTTGAAAGTTGGTTGTAAGACAAATTTAGTTGATTTATGTAGAAAATCTAAGATTCTTTGAAATACAAAATAGGTCTGTTTCGGTACGCACACTATGTAACTTGTGGGACACTATTTTCTGTTTCCGTACTTTCTGTGCTTAAAATGGGAGAAGAAGAACAAACATAAAATCGCTCTCTCGAGCACACAAAGTGCAATGAAAATGACAGTGGTGTCAAACTATGAGTCAAAGAAAAGTTTTGAATACACCTAATAGGTCTGTTTCCGTACTTTACACTGTGTAAGATTTGTGTAAAACGTGTGCTAGAGAGTAAAAACGAAATGTGAGAATAGTTGCAAAAATACGGAAACAGTTTCTAGTAAGTTTCAAGCACAAAACAGCTGATTTTGACTGCAGACGGCAGCGCAAAATTTAAAACACTTTCACTCAAATTATTAAAAGCCATTTTATTGCAAAACTGAACAATTACTTAATTTTTATTTATTATTATGAATTTGTTGTACGTAAATTTATTTTTAGGCACACAATTTGTAAATTTATTTATCGCAAAACATAAACAATTATGAAATGGAATTTGACATTTGCTTCTTCTTATTGATGCTTATTCTTCTTGATGCTTGTTCTTACTTTACTCGAAGTCTCGAGTTCTAGCACTCTTTGTGCACTTTGTGTGCTCGAGAGAACGATTTTATGCTTGTTCTTCTTCTCCCATTTTAAGCACAGAAAGTACGGAAACAGAAAATAGTGTCTCACAAGTTACACAGTGTGCGTACGGAAACAGACCTATTATGTTCCCATATAGTTGCAGGGTGCAGCAACGCGCGCCGGGAAAAGGCTAGTAATAAATAAAAATTAAGTAATTGTTCAGTTTTGCATTAAAAATGGCTTTTAATAATTTGAGTGAAAGTGTTAAATTTTGTGCTGCCGTCTGCAGTCAAAATCAGCTGTTTTGTGCTTGAAACTTACTAGAAGCTGTTTCCGTACTTTCGCAACTATTCTCACATTTCGTTTTTACTCTCTTGCACACATCTTACACAAATCTTACACAGTGTAAAGTACGGAAACAGACCTAATGTGTCCTTGTTGAAGTACCAACAAAACAAATGTCGAAGCCAATTATTCAACTGTATCGATGAATTACACAGGTGATGGGGAAAAACAGGAAAAAATCGATAATAAATTCAACGGGTTATTTAAAGAAAATATTATTGACTAATAGTTATGCGGCGCTCCAACGAAACGGCAGAAAAAGAAAACTTTTCACTATCAACTATAGAGGCTTTTCTACCGCGTATTGGGAAAGCGAATGGATTTAAAAAATTGGCATAAAATACGTTCATCTGGTTGAAATCTGAAAAAATTGGCATAAAATATGTTCATCTAGTGGAAATCTGAAAAAAGTTTAATAGACTGAATTGAAAAATTTTTGTTTTATTTATTTCCATATTGAATTTAATAGCATCATTTTATAAATCCCTGCACATCACTTCACGCTGCGTTGTTGAAATTCGCAATTTATAAAACGCAACACTGCACACCGTGATCTTCAGCGTTGAGTAACGCGATAGCGTAGTGAAAACAGTACAAAGGCTGTGTGCGAATTAGACTAAAATTTAGGAAATGACTTTTCTATTCAATGGAAATTTTCAGCCCTGCAAACATTTAGCAAAAAAGCTGACCTAACTGTGCGAAATAACATTTGACAACCGCAGGGAAGTCATCTTGGTCCGGTTTTATTTTTACTGTTTATAAATGACCTTCCTTCTGTAATAAAACACTCTTACGTCTTAATGTACGCCGATGACGTGAAACTTTTCCTAACTTACAAATCGCCTGAAGATCAACAACTCTTACAATCGGATTTAAACAGTCTAGTTGAGTGGTGTAATTTTAACCTTTTAAAATTAAACTTAAAAAAATGTAAGCAAATGACATTCTCACGTCGAATTGCTAATAGTATAAATTACACTATAAATAATACTAATTTAGAAATTGTACACAGTTTTCTTGATTTAGGTGTAATTATGGATCCTAAACTTCGCTTCAATCTTCAAGTTAATTTGGTGGTAAATAAGGCTAGAGGTGTCCTTGGTTTCATTAAAAGATGGGCTAAAGAATTCAACGATCCTTTCACTACTAAAATACTTTATACCTCTCTTGTTAGACCAATTCTTGAATATGCATCCGTAATATGGAACCCTCAATACAATGTCCACATCGATGCATTAGAATCGGTTCAAAAACAATTCTTACTTTTTGCTTTACATTATCGTTGGAACCCCAATATTATTCTTCCCCCTTATGAAACACGCCTCAAAATTATTTCCCTGCCTTCCTTAAGAAGCAGAAGAATTATGCTCAATGTCTCTTTTTTATACAAATTACTCAGTGGTGATATAGACTCACAATACCTCCTTTCTTCATTAAACTTCAACATCCCCAGGAGCGGAGCCAGACATTTCCAGCTTTTTAAGTTGAGTCACTGCACTTCTAATTATGCCCTTCACGACCCTTTGCGATGTATGTGTAGTGATTTTAATGGCAACTTGAACTTGATCAATTTTTCTGACTCGGTGGATGTCTTAAAACGCAAAATTATATTACATTTGAATACTTAACGCATTCCTTGTGATAACAAATATAACTCGCGATAATTGTGTAGATTTTACGATCTAACAAATAAGCATCATCGAATATGATAGATACTTTAAGTTTTCGTTTTATTCAGTTTCGTTGCTTTATTTTTTCATGAAATTATTTTAGATCTTTAGTTCTTCCTTATTTGACCATGTATACCGTGTCTCTTGGCTTGGTGTGTCAGAGTTTATCTCTTTTCCATACAAGTTTTTACCTGCGTTGGCCCAAATGCATATCCAAATAATAACTATAGCTCGGTGTTCCCTTATTTTAGTGACCCGAATATATAAATATATTGTGCCTGCTATTGTGCCTGCACAATATATACTTGTATATCTGTGCTATGTTTGGTATTGGTTTGGTGTTTGAGAGTTGCATCTCTTTTCCACGTAGGATCTTGGGTTGGACAGTGGCCCCAAGCCGAACGACAACAATTATAAATGCGGTTATATATGGTCTAATAAATAACTTTGGATGTTGTCTTGTATTGCTTCGTATTATGAAGAATGTGCTTTTATTCGATGATGTTTATGAAGTTTACATAAGCACAAAAAATTCTCAAATTTTATTTAATTTTAATTTCCGCTGAAAGGCCAAGCAAAAAAAAAAAAAAAAAAAAAAAAATTTAAGAACCTATTGTAGCACCTATTGCTATCTCTTTTCTTCACATTGGCGAGCATGCAATAATAGATAAAAGCTCAACGCTGCCAGATGATCGACTGCATAACGTAGGTTTTTTTGTGGCAATTAAGAGCTTATGTTTTCTTAATTCGGATGAAATCTACAAAGAAAATATTGTTAAACAAGCAATATATAAAATTTTAATTAAAAAAATTTACCTGTTATAATTGATTCGTCAATTTGGATGCTTTTTTCCCTTTTTTTCAATTCAAAATTAACACTTAGTTTCCCAAAAAGATCAGACACAAAAATATGGTAACTTTCAATTTAGTCATGAAAAGTCTACTCGAAAATTTACTAAATTTTAGACAAGCACTGCATTACCGACAAACTTCCAATAATTTAGAAAAGTCAGTCAATTTAGATCAATTCGCACACGGACAAAGTTCGCATTTTATAAAACGCTGCACTTGAAATTCGTTCACTTGAACTGTCACTTTCATCACTTGCTCTTGAGCTGCCGTTAGAACGAATAAGTTGGCATTGAAAGGGTAATAACTGTTTGCTTCACTCATATATTCTTAAATGTTTACATATATCGTTTGAATATAGGTTAAAGACAGCAACAACGAACCAACAGTTCGAAATGTTGCTAAAAGAAATAAAAAAAACTACCGCAGGTAGCAAATGTGTACGCCAGTGTTTGGCGTTTATGGCTGTGTGCGAATTAGACTCAAATTTAGGAAATGACTTTTCTATTCAATGGAAATTTTCAGCCCTGCAAACATTTAGCAAAAAAGCTGTCCTAACTGTGCGAAATAACATTTGACAACTAAATTTAAGAACCTATTGTAGCACCTATTGCTATCTCTTTTCTTCATATTGGCGAGCATGCAATAATACATAAAGCTCAACGCTGCCAGATGATCGACTGCATAACGTAGGTTTTTTGTGGCAATTAAGAGCTTATGTTTTCTTAATTCGGATGAAATCTACAAAGAAAATATTGTTAAACAAGCAATATATAAAATTTTAATTAAAAAAAATTAACCTGTAAGAATTCATTCGTCAATTTGGATGCTTTTTTCCCTTTTGTTCAATTCAAAATTCCCACTTAGTTTCCCAAAAAGATCAGACACAAAAATATGGTAACTTTCAATGTAGTCATGAAAAGTCTACTCGAAAATTTACTAAATTTTAGACAAGCACTGCATTACCGACAAACTTCCAATAATTTAGAAAAGTCAGTCAATTTAGATCAATTCGCACACGGCCTATATTGCAATTTCAATTTAATGATGGCTGAAAAGAACAGCTGATATGGTTGCCAACAAGTCAGAATTTGGTGAATCTTAAATATTTCAAATATTTGCAATAATGATGCTAGTTTTATTTTACATGTGACAACCCTAAACTGTTGTTGATTGACAGTTCACCGTGTTAACGTAACATAGCTAACGCAATAACGTAGTGATTAATAAAATGCAAATTTTTAATCCAAGTGATGCGCCGCGTTAGCGTTGCGTTTCATCACGGTGATTTATAAAATGATGCCATAAGTGAAATTTTATTTCGTCAAATTTTTTAACTATCAATGGATCCTAGCGATCTGGCGTCCGTGGCGTAGTTGGTTAAAGTGCGTGGCTGCTATGTCAACGAACCTGGAGACACAGGTTCGAACCCCAGCAGCTACAGAAAATTATTTGAATTAAAATAATTTTTCTATACGGCCGCCACCTCTCTGCAGACAATGGCAAACCTCAGAGAGTATTCAAAATGAAATGTAAATCTTCTTGAGAACAAGAACATTCCGTTCATCGCCGTTCGGAGTCGGCGTTAAACATGTAGGTCCGGTTATCTGTCAATTGGGTACAAACTTAATAACACGCACAACACAATTGATCATAAGAAGCTAGGTCAAAGTCCTGAAAGTCAAGGGCTGAAATGGCCAGTTATTTGTTAAGTCCTTAATGGAAAACCCTTTACTTAATATGCCAAATCGAACAATTTTTTCATTTGACAGTACAACTTATGCAACTCCGACTAGTCATTTTTTTGACAGCTTGACCAAAACCAGGATAAAGGGAGATGGTCTCAGGCATACAAACGGTATACTGCATGGTGATTGTTAGAGTGCAATAATGGATGGGCTGTTGGATGTTGTTTATTGGCTCAGGATGAATATGGTGGAAACAGTGCCGAATAATATGTCGTTACAGTAATACAGTGTTGAGTAATGGTAAAACTCTTTTGACCGGGCGACTATCGCAGAGTTGGTCTTTCGGGGAGTATCGCGCTGGCTGTGGTAGCGATCAACGTCGCGACCACACGTGCATTTGTCGCCGTAGAGTTTCGCAGTGATGTAACCTAGTGGCAATGACCATATATTGTCAGAGATTAAAGATGGGTATTGATATCTACCAATTAATGTGATTGTAATCAACTAGTTCAATACATAAATTGATGCTGTAGCGATCCAATACTAAACGTATGCGTGGTGTGTATCCGGTATTGAAACAACTGTAATAGGGCGTTGGTCACCATTGCTACATGGCGCTATGGAGATGGTCGGTCGGATGTTAATATATATGAAATTGTCTTGACATTAACGCCCGGAAGATCAATCAGTTGGGCATACATTTTTTTAACTATAGACTCCGGCAGCAAATCTATATGAATTTAAGAACAATTAAAGCCGCGATTGACGACAGTAAAGGGAGTGATGAACCACATTCACTTTCAAATCGAAACACGAATTGCAATGCAAGAAAACTTCAACAAAAGACGCTCTATTTATCACGTGAGGATCATCCAGGTATGATGGTAATGCAACGACGACTACAGACAAAGATTTGGTGACCTTAAAGAAATCAATAAGTTTGAGCGAACTTTGTAAACTATTGTTTTAGACGAACGTATGACTTTGTTTGCCATGAACTGATATGACCTTATTCAGTTTCATAGAAATTATCAACTAGATCCAACAAAAGATCAAGAATTTTGTTAAATGGCTATATCAAATAAATACAAATATAAATAAAACTTACCTCAGAAATAGATTGTAGAAATTGCGACAGCTGTGAATACAAAGATACTAGTAGACCTTCCTTATACTCGTCCTGACCTTTAAGACAAGTCAAAACCAATCCCAGAAACGGCTGATAATTGAGTGGCATTTTTTTGGACCTATAGCTGCCATTGAGTCCATTGTAACAACTGCTTAATCCATTACCTGAATTATTGCTTTTCTCACGTTCATCGCCGCTGCCAGAGCTATTGTTATCTGCCTTATGAGCTTTTGAAAAATAGTTCATACTCTCGAGCACTTGCCCCGCAACACGTAGTATTCGTCCCTGCACAGCTAAAGTCAACTTGGAAACAAGCGGTGCCACCAGCCACGTCGAAGGTTTTGCCTTTTCGGCTGCAGCCAAATCCTTATGGTTTGAAAATACATTCTCGTCCATCTGAAATACATCAATAGCAGCTCTTGCCACTGTATCTAACCAGTTGTTCAACTCGGTATTATTGCTAATCGACTGGCGATACATAAGCTGTAAATCGAGCCACGATATACGTAATGTCCATTGTCCGAGATTCTCAAGGATGCGCACAATCATCGACTTCTGATCCATTGCGCTGATGACGCTATATTCACTTTCAGAATAGCAAATCATGTGCAATACACGCTGCACTTGTTTGGTAGTCAACATGTCATCGATAATCATGTCGCATAGTTTTTCAGCGTGTTTTAAACAGCGCTCCAGTACATATTCTTGTGAACATATCTGTTTTAGAACATGATGCGCAAATTCCAACAGAGATACTTGTTCACATGCATTTGCTGACGACGATGAGGAACTCTGTTGCAACATCATGTCCTGATCATGATCCACACTAAGGTTATTGAGATCGCTTGTACCAAGAATCTGGCTTAGATCTACGGGACGATCATTACTCTTCGGTGTACTACCAGGATGAACTGGTGTGTTCAGTCCGCTTCGCTTTCCTCCACTACTAAATCCAGAGGATCCCGTTAAAGAAGTGGTTGTTTTGAGTGCAGTAGTATCTACAACTAGAAGAATCGCTTTCAGAACAGCTAAAACTGCTTCTATTGGAATGTTTTTGTGTGCACCCATAAGAAGATGTCGGTCACAGCTTAACTTAATATTCGATGCAACCGGACCCACTGCATTAATAGGATTTGGAGAATTACTGACTGAATAAAGTCCTGGTTGTGGGATTTCAATGGTTTTAAACAGTTTTAAGACTAAGTGACATGTAAGACGTGCTCCGGCCTCGGCATCAGCTGTAATTTCACCTCCACCTCCTCCCACTTGACAAGCGTTGGCTAGTGCTGGCAGTGCAAAATTAACAACAAAATCAGCGAGCGAAAAACAGTGCCTAGCAACGAGTATACAAGTAAAGATCGCAAGTGAATTATGTATCTTAACATTATGGATGTCAATTTGTCCAAACAGGTGGGGATATCTTGGTTTTTTGCTGGCATTACAAATACTCTGCAGAGCTGCAATCCATTCTTCGGAGAGATCATTGCAGCTGGCTGTGAGTTCAGCACATGATATAGCAATGTCATTTAAGCGATCGTTGTCTGTTTCCCGGCATATAGCGATGATAGCATTGGAAACAAAGCTATATATATTTGCAAGTGATTCATTCAGTTGGCGAACCCACATCAAATCTATTTTACCTCCACGCTTGGGCGAAACGAATAATTCTTGTAGAAATTGTGGATTGTAAGATTGAGGAATTATGCTAATGAATGAGAATAGTAAACAGGAAAAATTAAGATGAAATAATCAAATTATTAATTTTTATATATACTAGTCAGACAAATTATTGCAACTTTATTGGTATACCCATTTCCTCCTACAAACTCCGGTGCAGGAGCAAAACTTTAAGCTTTGCACAAGAACGCTGGGAACAACTTGACACATGTAGGATAGCTAAGCTAACGTGGCCTTCCTACGACTTAAAACGCACCAACTCGCTGCTTGAACTTAACAGGGTAAACCTGTCTAAAATAATAGGAATCCTCACGGGTCATTGTTTAATCGGAACGCATGCTCTTCGTTTAGGAGCTATATCTAATGACTTTTGCAGAAGCTGCATGTGCGAAGAGGAAGAAGAAAACACTCAGCACTTCCTCTGCGAATGTCCGGCACTAGCTAGAAGGAGAATGGCAACTTTGGGCCATCCCTTCCTAAGTGGACTTACCGAGGTCTCATGCCTGGATATTATGCATATTTTAAAGTTCATACTCCGTTCGAACTGGTTTATAGAGGAGGGAAATCTCTAGTTAAAAAAGGGATTATGTGGTGTTGTGGCGTCCGTGGCGTAGTTGGTTAAAGTGCGTGGCCGCTATGTCAACGAACTTTGGAAACCCAGGTTCGAACCCCAGCAGCGACAGAAAATTATTTGAATTAAAATAGTTTTTCTGTACGGCCGCCACCTCTCTGCAGACAATGGCAAACCTCAGAGAGTAATCAAAATGCCATGTAAAGCTTCTTGAGAACGAGAACATTCCGTTCATCGCCGTTCGGAGTCGGCGTTAAGCATGTAGGTCCGGTTCTCGGTCAATTGTGTACAAACTTAATAACACGCACAACACAATTGATCATAAGAAGCTAGGTCAAAGTCCTTTCAAGGGCTGAAATGGCCAGTTATTTATTTTTTTTTTTATTTTTTTATGTGGTGTCACAACGGGCCTGTACTGGCCTAGGTGTACGAGTCGTCTATCGGCTCAGCCACTTCAACCTAACCTAACCTATTTGATGCGGTACCATTTTGGGTTATTTTTAATCATAAAAAATTGAGCATATTCCTTTTAACATATTTATTAATCAATTCTTTAAGCTAATCAATAAACTTTCCTTTGGAGAGATAAAGGAGTCTTATAGACTCAATGCTTAGCTCTTATTCCTCTTTTATGACAAACAAGGGATATTCAAATGAATATTAGAGTAGTTCCCTTCCCGATGAGCTAAAGTTTTGAAACTTAAAATGTAGCTCAGAACTGGACGACAACACAATAATAACTTATTTTATTGTCTGCACATTTATTTATTTGGGTAAAATACTAAATTATTTGATACATATCGAGTCATAACCGCCAAAATATCTTAAGCGCCAAAAATAAAATTTTACATGAGAAGGTTTTTTTTAATTATCTTTGCTATTAATTTTATCTTTTATCTCTTATCTCTTTACTATTAATTTTATTTTAATAATTTTATCTCTTATATTGATTAATTTCTTTTAGAGAATTTCATCTTAAGCGACACTTTGCTGTCATGAAAAATGTAAACAAACATGTAGTGTGTACTTAAGCTAAAATTGCTTTTGGTTTAAATTCATAATCTAATTTCGTACACCTATGAAATTTTGACAGACGATGTAAACCATCGCAAATTATCGATTTTCATCAAAAAACATAAATCGGATATTATGTCGCTTAAGATATTTTGGCGGTTATGAGTCGATATGTTAAGGCCCAACCAAGTTATGCGTAAGCAAACAAAAGTATCAGAGAGAAATGAACGAAAAGATTTCTTAAGTTCAAACAAAACTCGAAAAACACTTCTCAATTTTCAATAAAAATCATAGCATGCATGAAAAAAAACCAATATGAATAAATTCCAATAAATTGACATATAAAACAAATATTTTGTTTTTGCTGATAAGGGTTGCCGACAGTTTTGATAAAACATTATTTTGTGAATGAATATATGTTTGTTAAGCTTAAAATAAGCTTGATTTTTCAGTGAAAACTCTTGAAGTTTGCTAAGTTTGCCTTAACTATAAATAAAAAAAAATAAATAAAAAAAATAAATAAATAAATAAATGATATTTATTCATATTTTTAGTCGAGCGCTCTCTCTCAAATTCAGTAAAATAAACGAAAATTGAGAAACTGAAGGAAAGCAAAGCTTACGCAAAACTTGGGCGACTCCATATAATAGGTCTGTTTCCGTACGCACACTGTGTAACTTGTGGGACACTATTTTCTGTTTCCGTACTTTCTGTGCTTAAAATGGGAGAAGAAGAACAAGCATAAAATGCACAGAGAGTGCTAGAACTCGAGACTTCGAGTAAAGTAAGAACAAGCATCAAGAAGAATAAGCATCAATAAGAAGAAGCAAATGTCAAATTACATTTCATAATTGTTTATGTTTTGCGATAAATAAATTCACAAATTGTGTGCCTAAAAAGAAATTTACCTACAATAAATAAATAATAATAAAAAAAAATTAAGTAATTGTTCAGTTTTGCATTAAAAATGACTTTTAATAATTTGAGTGAAAGTGTTTTAAATTTTGTGCTGCCGCCTGCAGTCAAAATCAGCTGTTTTGTGCTTGAAACTTACTAGAAACTGTTTCCGTACTTTTGCAACTATTCTCACATTTCGTTTTTACTCTCTTGCACACATCTTACACAAATCTTACACAGTGTAGAGTACGGAAACAGACCTAATGCCGCACAAGTTCGTACTTTTACTCTTTTGCTTTTGTTTGCTAACGCATAACTTAGTTGACCCTTTACATACATACATGTTAAAAATCAAACAAATAACTGAAAATCTCATTGACGTTTTTAAATTTCAAAAAATCAAAACTGAAGTGAATTTTTTACCTCATTTAGAAAATTTCTTCGTGTGAGTTCTGTAGCTCAGAGCGTAAAGAGATCGCGTTATAACCGCTAGGTAGTGAGTTAGAGCCTCGACAACGTTAACGAATTTTTTGTTTTTTTATGAAACAAATTCAAACTTTTAAAAATTCACTACAGAAGGTACAAATAATTAAAATCGCAAAATGTGGCATTTAGCTTGTGCATTCCAACATTATAACAAGCCATATATGAGAAAAATCCGTTATCATTTGGTTAAATGGAAGAAGTTTGAACGCTGTGAACGCATATAAGAAAAATCGATGATTGTCGATTTAAAAAACACCTTAAAACTTCTACTACTTTTCTAATTTTCAACTGATTTCAGTTATCTTAGACTTTTTTGAAAGATACTTAGTAGTTTCAACGATTCCTGTAAAAAATTAAGGATTTTTGTTGGTTACTGTTTTTAAAAAAATAAAGAAGAACTAACATTTGTACAAAATTAAAAATTTGTTAAATTGATTTCTCCATTGCGATAAACCCACTTTATATTTTTTGTTTCAAAAATCTTTTGACACTATTAAATTTAACGTTTATTGAACAAAAGTACATTTTGTTTTTAAATTCTTACAACCTAAGCATATTAAAAAAATTGTTAAGTCGGAATACCAGAATTCCTATTCCTAACTTTAAAAATTTAAAAAAAAAATTGTGGTGGAATTGAGAGGTCGGAATAGTCGCGATATAATCACAAGATATCCCTCTCTCGGAATTTTTAAAAATTTTGACTGAAGCTTTTTTAAAGGTCGAATCGGTCACACAGTGTATTTAAGTAAAATAAAAAATTTTAATATACCACGATTTTAAAACGAATTAAAATAATTTCTGCTATAGTGGGGCTTTTAGTTGATATAAAAACGTGGGGTGCATGCTATAGGGAATATTATGGAGTTAAGAAAACCTTGGTTAAGAAAGCATTTGTCCACAAACATTAAAATTTGTAATTGCTAACAATTAATTTATCAATAATTGTTCAAAGATAGGCATAGATAGGAATATTTTTAACAAAACAACTCGTAAGCCTTCATAACTTCAATAACATTAAAATTGAAGAATTCTGAAACCCAAGTAGAACTTACTAGACTGAACGCAATATATGTCTGCAAACTTGAATCTGCCATCCATGCAAGGACTTCTATCCTGACAGTCCAGGGACCTGAGTTAAGAAATCATTTGTTCACTAACGTACTAGAATTGTTAATGACACTCCTTACTATTCTCTATAGCAAGCGCCCTACATTTTTAGCAGAAATTATTTTATACTTTTTAGTTCGTTTGTGGCGTCCGTGGCGTAGTTGGTTAAAGTGCGTAGCCGCTATGTCAACGAACTTAGAGACACAGGTTCGAACCCCAGCAGCGACAGAAAATTATTTGAATTACAATAATTTTTCTGTACGGCCGCCACCTCTCTGCAGACAATGGCAAACCTCAGAGAGTATTCAAAATGTCATGTAAAGCTTCTTGAGAACAAGAACATTCCGTTCATCGCCGTTCGGAGTCGGCGTTAAACATGTAGGTCCTGTTCTCGGTCAATTGTGTACAAACTTAATAACACGCACAACACAATTGATCATAAGAAGCTAGGTCAAAGTCCTTTCAAGGCCAGTTATGAAATGGCCAGTTATTTATTTTTTTTTTTATTTTTTTTTTTAGTTCGTTTTAAAAACGTGGTATATTAAAATTTTTTTTTTACTTAAATTCCTATTTTTTTTTTTAAATAATACTCCTTTTTTCACTTGCGGGATACACTTAGAACACTTTTCTTACATATTGTTTTTAATGAATTTTGCTTATGTTTAAAAATAAAGACAAGTATGGAAACAATGTTTTTTTTTAAACTTACTTACGGGATAGTCTTAGATCACTTATATTGTTTTTAATGAATAATGTTTATGTTTTAAAGACGAGAAATGTATAAATATTTAACACAAAACTTTATTTATATAGTTATTTGAAGTTTATAGATTATATCACTACTTTTACTTTGCACAGAATTGTATGCATGCGTAGAATCGAAAAAAGTAAATATTTTCTACTTAAATTTTCCAACAGGGCTTGTTTTTACAAACTCTAACGTTATCTAAGTAAGATATTATTTTTTATTGTTTACTGAAAACAATAAAAAAATATTAAAACTGACCGTTTCGTTTGTATTATACAAAAATTGTATGAATTCTATGCGTTTCAAAACAAATTGGTGCTGTTTGTTGGAGTGATGCTGTTTTAAACATATCTGAATTTACTTTTTAAGTTCAATTAAAATTGCATGTTTAAGATATTAAGCTGAAAGTACATTTACTGCGTTTGCATTTGTCTCCGTCTACTCGCTGGCGCATTTTGCTATGTTCATACAGAGAGTTGTTTGAGTTTCCAGTACAAAGTTGAGTTTTGCCATTAAACACAAAATAAACTCTTGAATTAACAGTACAATTATGCAAAACTATCTAAAATTGTGCAATTTGCTATTTGCAAAAAATTAACAAAAATGCGAAGAAAATAACTTTTCTAGTAAGTGTAGATTAGGTATTCATATCAGTTAGGTGGATGAAAATTCCAATTTGCGCAGCGCAAGGAAAAACCCGCATGTGTACGCAGAGATGGCTACAGCTTTCTCCTCAAGTGTAATTGATGTCACAGTGGTGGAGTTGCAAAATATGAGAACACAAAAGTAAACAAAGAAATTTCACACTAAACCCAATTCTTCCGACGCATCTCTGTGTAAACAGCTTCGGTTGAACTCAAACTTAATTCTCTGTGTAGACATAGCATTAGGCAGTCTATAAAGCTCTCGTTGTCAAAAGTTTTTCTTTGGTAAATATCTTCAATTTGTACTAATAAAATATTTTGTGAGGAGTTTTTAATAAAGAACTTTATAATAAATTATAGAAAATATGCTCGATTTTGATAATTTTCAAGTTACTTTTACATTGTGGGAGGCTTTACGTGTTTCAAGATATCTAGATGCTTTACGTGTTTCATCTTAAATATCCTAGATGTATGCATATACACAAAACTATGTATATTTTTTCTTAACCCCTGAAATTCGAATTTAAGAATGTTTTTTGAGTGCTTCCTGTTATAGGAATGTTTTCTTCACTTGAATATCGAAAATAATTTTAAAAATACTTACCTTAGTGTTTCTGGGGAATTAAATATATCCTTGAATTTAGCTATTGCCGTAAGCTGTTGAAAATATTCTGGTGATTGATTTTTACTTTCCAGTATGGAACAGGAACAATATAAATCGCTTAAATAAGCCAGAATACAACGTTCAGCCGAACTACATTCACTTGGATTGTTAACATGTTTTATTATCTTACAAAGACCTTCGAACACCGAAACAATCTGTTCGGGTGAAAGCAATAAACAGCTGTGATAACGTCGCAAAATTCCAACAATATAAAGTCCTAATGATGTTGTATAACCTTTAGCCAAATTTGATTTTTTTGCAATTAATTGATTCTCTACTTCTGGCAATTCTTTAAGTATCAGATCGCACAACTCCAGCAGACTATAGATATTTAATGCCATTTCCATCAAATCAAACAAAAAAGCAACATGTTCTTGGACCGGCAGATAATTGTTATTTCCAAGAGTAAAGCTATTCAGCTGTTCCAGTACAGTGGCAGCACACTGTGATGTTACTACGTGTTGATCGAAATATGCCATATTTTGGCACTTGCTTGTTGTTGCTTCAAAATTGAATTCATTTCTTGAATGCTTTTTAACCTTGCCACCCTCTGCAACGTCTATACTAAATTTCTTTGAAAATAGTTTGCAAATTTCTTTTGACATCTTCTTAACGGCATGTTTCTTTTCATCACGTTCTTTGCCAACTCCAAAAAGCAGTATATAACGCTGATTGGATTCACTGCTATAGGACATTGTATGGTCGTCTTGTGGAATCGGAAAATGCTTAGTATAAATAAAATGACGAGATATTGGAGGATCATTTGATTGTGCTGTAGGATGATCTGGAATTTTCGGACTGTCCGGAGCTTCTAAAGCATTTTGTTGTCCCTTCTCTTTAATGTTTTGCAAAAGCTTATCCAAATCGTCGTCAACGTTGGAATCGTCAAACTCACCGTGTTTAAAATCAATACCTGATGCAAAATCATCTTCGAAGTTCTGATTTGGTGACGCTGGCTTATTTGAAACAGGGCCTGTTACAGTTATTGCAGCTTTATTTTCAGTGTTTGGTGCCACAGGTGTTTCCATTTGAAGATCACCGCGAGAGATTAAGGTATACATATAAGCATTATGCGAAAACACATCGTGACGAATAAGTGCACTAAATAGGTGAACAAGATTTGTAAACTGAGTACGATTCTGAAGTGTACCATTTTCATCTAATACTGGAGCATCGTGATCTAAGAAATCCATTAAAACGGATTGAAAAACTGGTAGTCCACCAATTAATCCCACTCCGGAGGCGACAGAGTCTTTGTCTTCGTTATTATTAGCGTTGCAATTATTATTATACTGGTCATTTTCCGCAACGGAGGTCACATCAATTTGACGCTTATCCAAAAGTATGGCTACAACAATCGCGCGATGCTCACCCCATCTATAATTTGGTTGGAAAGAAAAAGAAAACATTATGTTTTGTATTAAAATTCATCTTAAAAGTTAAAAATCTTATTGATAATTGCAAGAATTTGTTTTGCTAAAAGCTACACTTCTATTCTTCTATACAGCCGTCATAAGAGTGCAGCACCTACCTATTTCAAAAGTTTTAGTAAAAGGACTTACAAAAATAATTATTATGACTTATAAGTCAATAAAACACAGATAAATCCTTGGATAATTGTGAGTACTAGTGTCGCCTGTGGTCAAAACTCGACCATATCAAAATCGATTTTTCTCTTGTTTTCTTTATTTTTATTGAAAAATTCTTAAAATAAATAAAATAAATAACTGGCCATTTCAGCCCTTGAAAGGACTTTGACCTAGCTTCTTATGATCAATTGTGTTGTGCGTGTTATTAAGTTTGTACACAATTGACCGAGAAATGGACCTACATGCTTAACGCCGACTCCGAACGGCGATGAACGGAATGTTCTTATTCTCAAGAAGCTTTACATGGCATTTTGATTACTCTCTGAGGTTTGCCATTGTCTGCAGAGAGGTGGCGGCCGTACAGAAAAATTATTTTAATTCAAATAATTTTCTGTCGCTGGCTGGGGTTCGAACCTAGGTCTCCAAGGTTCTTTGACATAGCGGCCACGCACTTTAACCAACTACGCCACGGACGCCTACATGCTTAACGGACGCCATTGCAAAATTCTTGGCAAAGTTAAAAATAAGTTGGCTGTATCGTGGATTTATCCGTAGATTTTGAAGTGACAGCGTATCTTTATCATAGTCCCTATCCTTTCATTTGTTCCCAAACTTGTCTTCATTCTTATATTTGTTCTAATAATTGCCTTACATCCTGTACAACTCTTGTTTTAATTCATGTCCACATTCCTGACCTTATCCTTGTTCAAATCCTTTCCTAATCTTTGTCCTACTTCTTTTCTAAATCTTTGTCTTAAATTTTGTTCTTAGCGTGTTCAATCCTTGTTCTATACCTTGTCCCATTTCTTTTCCCTTGTCCTTTTACTTTTTCCAATCTTGTCCCAAATATTGTTTTAGGTATGTTTAGGTATGTCTCAATCCTTACCATTACACTCGTCTCAGTTCATGTCGAAGTCATTGTCCGAATTCTTGTCCGAATTCTTGTCTGAATTCTTGTCCTTATTCTTGTCCAATTCTATACTCTAATTTTTGTCCAAATGTTTGTCCTACTCCTTATCTTATTCCTGGTTCTAATCTTTGTCACAATTCTTGATCCTATCTCTTGTTTTTTATTTTTGCTTTTGCCATTGCATTTGTAGCATTCAGGTTACTTAAAGGGGTTCCCAAAGAGGCCTTATGACGCCATTAATTTTTATACCCCCACGTTTAAAAACGGAAAAAAAGTATATTAACTTTGTCCCTCCGTTTGTAACGCCTTATGGGCATGGTAGGTATAAAAAATTATATATATTCTTGATCAGCATCACCACCCGAGTCGATTTAGTCATGTCCGTCTGTCTGTCTGTGTCTTTCTATCTGTTATCACGATTACAACCGTAATTTTCAGGCTATCATCACGAAATTCGATATTTGAGCTTGTATCTAAAAAATAAAGATCAAGTTCGAAAATGAGCCAAATCGGAAGAAAACCACACCACGGGAGAGCAACGAAATCCCCAAAATAAAAATCCCCAAAATAAAAATCCCCAAAATAAAAATCCCCAAACACAATTCCCCAATATAATTTAAAATCCCCAAATACATAATCCCCAAATAAATAATCCCCAAACAAAGAATCCCCAATCACATTATCCATGAATCCATAATCCCCAAAACAAAATATTCAAGAAAAAATCCCCAAAAAATCCCAAAGAATCCCCAAAGAACAAAAAAGCTTATGTTAATCGCCAAAAAAATCCCCAAAGAACAAAAACGCTTTTGTTCTAACACAAAATATACACTTAATAAATTGTATTATTATTATATTAACATTGTTGTTCGTTGAAACCACTTTGGTATTTTCTACTTGTTTAAGACTTACGCAAAAAAAAATTTTTAATCGCATGCTCATTGAAAAATTTTATAATTTTTGCTCAAGTGCAATGGAGATTAAAATCGAAAAATCAAACAAGGGAAACGAAAAATTATTTGTCGATGAATGGATGGACTATCATCGACAAATGACGAATTTCGGTGGTCTTGTGCAAAACGCAAAGTTTTCTTGTGCAAAAGTGTGGTAATTACAAGCATATGTGATTACCAACATCAAATAAAAAAAAAATGACTACTGAACATAACCACGACCCAATAACCCATAGTTTACCAGTTTTAACTACGAATAATAACTTAAAAGAGTCGGCTTGTTTATCGGCACTTCAACCGTCCCAAATTATAAGGGAGGCTACCGTAAGCTACCCATCTAACACCAGAGTTTATCTCCCCACAAAGCTAGCACAAAAGGTTAAAGTTGGTCTTACTCAAAAAACTGAGGACTCAATCAGCGAACCGCTTAGCATAGATGAGATAAATATTCCAGAACATTTGAAATATTTGGAAGGCCAACTTTTTGTGGTGAGTGTTAATGATTATGGTGGCGAGCAAAATATCATAATGGGCACGTCAAGCTCTCTAAAAGTTTTGGGTGAAGCAAAGTGTTGGGTATGGATGGCACCTTCTTCATCGTTAAAGCCGAAGAAGTTCTTAAAGCCGAAGAGAATAATAACAGATTTCGAGAAAATAATATCATCATCAGAAAAACAGTATTTTCCTGTATTTTGGTCGTACTCGAAAAACTGAGGACTCAATCAGCGAACCGCTTAGCATAGATGAAATAAATATTCCAGAACATTTGAAATATTTGGAAGGCCAACTTTTTGTGGTGAGTGTTAATGATTATGGTGGCGAGCAAAATATCATAATGGGCACGTCAAGCTCTCTAAAAGTTTTGGGTGAAGCAAAGTGTTGGGTTATGGATGGCACCTTCTTCATCGTTCCGACGATTTTTCGACAACTTTTTACAATTCAAGGATTGATTGATGGTCAATTTTTCCATTAATTTTTTGCTTAATGAGCAAGAAATCAAAGCAGGCGTACAACCAATTGTTTTATTTGGCAGCGGCTGGAAATATTAATTTAAAGCCGAAGAGAATAATAACAGATTTCGAGAAAATAATATCATCATCAGAAAAACAGTATTTTCCTGAAGCTTGGAGACGAATCCAAAAAGAAGAACTTGTTGGTAAATATGGCAATGATGAAAATTTCAGTATTCATCTTCGTATGCTTAAGAACTTATCTTTTGTTCCACCCGAACATGTCCTGTCTTACTACAGGAAACTATATGAAAACTATGAAGACAGTGATTTTCAAAAAATAAGCGCTTGGTTTAAGCAAAATTATATTGGGCGAAAAAATAAACATCCTAAATATGATCCTGATTTTTGGTGCGTTGAAGATTCTGTAAAAGAAAACTTTCCACGGACTCAAAACTCTATTGAAGCGTGGCATCGTCGACTGAAAGTTATTGTGGGATGGAAAAACTGTGGCCTTTACCGAATTATTCAAGAACTAGGAAAAGAGATGATTATTGCAAAAACTAATTTAAAGAAGCTGCAGTCGGGTCAAAGTATACCTAAAAAAAAATCCAGTATTAAACGTTTTAAGTGTATTAAAAAAGTTGTAAAAAATCGAAACAATATGAAAAAAATTGAATACCTTCAATCTATAGCATACAATATTTCGATTTCATGTTGAATTTTTCTATTATTACTTTACTTTTGTTTAAAGTAATTTCTAATTATTTTTTAAAATATATTAGTTTTTTGCAGTTTAAAACTCATTAATTCATTAATATAATACTCATTTTAAAATCAATAAATTTATATTTAATGATATCGACTCATAACCGCCAAAATATCTTAAGCGACATAATATCCGATTTATGTTTTTTGATGAAAATCGATAATTTGCGATGGTTTACATCGTCTGTCAAAAGCAAAGAGATAAGAGATAAAAGATAAAATTAATAGCAAAGATAATTAAAAAAAACCTTCTCCTGTAAAATTTTCTTTTTGGCGCTTAAGATATTTTGGCGGTTATGAGTCGATATATGTTGTCGTAAATTATTTATTAATTTTGAAATTTACAACGAAATAAATGAATTGAAAATTATCGAAGTTCTTTTTTCACATAATCTTTTTGACAGGACTTTAACATATATACTTATACATATATACATTATAGTGTCCCTTATTTTGCGATTTTTGGAAATGTCAAGGGACTGAAAGGTTTTTTATACGTGTTTATATTCTAAGAACGAAACTAAATAAAATTTTTTTACGACAACGTTTACCCGTGCCAATCGGGCCCGAAAGTTTCGAAAAAATGTCCATATTAGACCATATTTGCACAAATTAAAAAAAATCTTTTCTCTGCTTTTTATAAATGTTTTGCATTTTTTGGAACACATACATAAGAAATATGATATCTACAAAGTTTTTTTATGTTGGGCGTGGTTACCGCCCCTGCTGCGTCGAAATTTCTCCTGCAGCCTTTTCCCACTTTTTCATGAAATTAGTGCAATTTAGGTATTAAAATCAACAATAAATAAATACATTTTTATTATGCTAAAAGTATTATTACATTTAATTAAATTCACATTATGTACTTACAAAAATTAGCAATAAATTAAAAAACTAGTATTTTACCCTGCGGCGGGCGCGCAACAAGCTTATGGAATTAGATTTGTCCACAAAAATAAAATGCACGAAAAGGTTATTCTTAACCTAATTATGTTGATTCTTTTTATCTTTTTACACTGATTGATTAAACTTATTTGATATGCAGCAGATATGCTGCAGATTTCTTTCGCGTGTGAATAACTACTAACTTTTATATTTTAGGGTAGCATGGCCCAGAGTCCATGCCACCATAGTACATTCAAAATTTATTGCAACGCTACGTATGGCGTTGTAAACACACACATGGAAAACACAACAAAAACTATCTTGGGCATTGTTAAAATAAACTGTAAACAATGTATTAGTTTCCAGTGGCTAACGGCACTGGTATTTATATGCTTCCGACTCGTCATCAGCGCTAATGACGCGACGGACAGTGCGATAAGGAATATGCTGACGTCGCATAAACCAGCCAACTTCACTGGCAGCGCGACTGCCTCATACTCTCATACGCTAGTGCATACTCAGCGAGCGCTAAGTATGCACTAGCTAAGCTTTGTTGTTGTACAACAACAACAACGATGCAGCTAGCAATATGATCGTCTACTGAGTCCGCTCCTCAGTGACGCTAGTGCGATTGCTATGCTTGACGGTTTGTCGTTTATGACAAGGCGTCAGAGAGCGAGAACGTCAGTACATTTGAGCTACAAAGTAACGGCTCCAATGCCTGCTGAAATATAATTCAGCGGCGACTTAAATATATGACGAATATTTTACTTGGCTTACCACTTGTGTGATAAGCCAAGTCAAACTAGTCAAAGTGTGGGTAACCATGTGTGTGTTATAAATATTGAATAACATAGCGACAGAGTGACGCTGGTTAGCTTGAAGAGCTGCAGAGCGGGGAATGGCGTAACTGACGGATCCGCCACAATACTCCCCCCCTAGCGCTTAAGGCGCGATACTGTAAATCGCTGTGGCCTGTAAATTCTTCTCCCGCTTCGCGTATGGACCGGCGATGAAAAGTGGGAATGATTAGGAGAGTGATGAGAAGGCGGCGCAGTGCTTGCGTTTTGCGATGCTCTCGATCTTGGTCCCGCGAGGTCCATCGGTGAGTCGGAAAAAGTCACGACCTGTCGTCGAGAGTTGGACGCGGGTTTCGAATGTCCCGCGGTGTCCAACGGTGTGTCGGAAAATGTCACGACCTGACGTCGACGGTTGGACGATGGTTTTTTGATGGCTGGTCTTACAGTGATTATCGACGTACGAGAACGGGAAATGACAGCAGCGTGTCACGTTAGCTCGGCTTATTACCGGCTGGTTTCTCGTTGTCCAACGGTGTGCCAGAAAAAGTCTTGGCAATATTCGGAAACCGACTTGGCTCAGGGTCCTCGAGTATTCGAGGCATGAATGCTGCTTTTAATCTGTGAACCGAGATTTTCGCTGTTTTGCCCTTGACGTTGACGGTAAAATATTTATCGCTTCTCTCAACGACTTCATATGGACCGTCATATCGTGGCAGAAGCGGGCGCTGGACTTTGTCGATTCTCACAAACACATGAGTGCAGTTTTTCAATTCATTCTGCAGGAATACCTTCGGCTTGTCATGATGTCTGACCCATGCCGGGGCAATTTTTTGCATTGCCTCACGAAGTTCTATGATGAATTCTGCTTCGCCAATTTTTCTCGTAGAAGGCGTAAGGAACTCGCCCGGAATTTTTAAAGTTTCTCCGTAAACCATTTCTGCTGGCGTTGCTCCAATGTCTTCTTTAATGACAGAGCGTAAACCCAGTAGTATCAGTGGCAAAATGTCGCACCAATTATCGTTTTCGTGGCACATAATGGCTGCCTTCAAGGTGCGGTGCCACCTTTCTATCATTCCGTTCGGAGTGGTTTTGTAGTGCTTGATGCCGAGCAAAGAGTTAAGCTGACGAAATAGGTCAGATTCGAATTGCCTTCCAAGATCAGTTGTTATCTGCATTGGAACTCCGAAACGAGCTATCCAACCTGATAGCAAGTTTCTGGCAACAGTCTCTGCTGTCATATCCGGAATCGGAATTGTCTCTGGCCATCTCGAATACCTGTCAATTATGGTCAGGCAGTAACGATTTTCTCGTGAAATCGTGAGCGGCCCAACTAGGTCGATGTTGATATGCTCGAAACGTTCGCTCGGATTGACGTAAAAGCCTAGATGCGATTTGTTATGCTTAGTTACCTTGCTCCGCTGGCAAGGAATACAGCAACGCACAAACTCGTTGATGTCAGCCTTCATGTTAGGCCAGACAAATAGCTTAATTGTAGATTTGGCACCTGGGTGAGCAGCGCCGTAAAGTTTTATCATGACGTCTGTGCGCAATTTTAAAGGCACTAAAGGGCGTACTTTACCGTGCGACGTATCGCAGAAAACGAAAGATTCTGAGGTAGGTACCTTTAGCTTTTCAATTACCATAGAATTCGCTTGTGTCTTTGTATTTATGAAATTTTGCATCTCGATGTCGCGGGCTTGTTCATTTGACAGCTCTTCGAAATCAATGCAGGTCTCTGCCGCGATTTGTTGTATGCGAGACAGCGCGTCGGCCACGTCGTTATCTTTGGAACGTGCCGAATGTCGGTTGTAAACTGGCCTATGTAGTCTAGATGTCGCGCCTGTCGAGGTGACGCTTTATCGAGGTTCTGTTTGAAAGCAAACGTTATCGGCTTATGGTCGGTGTAGATAGCGAATTCTCGGCTTTCCACCATGAACTTAAAATGTTTGACCGCCTGGAAAATTCGAGGAGTTTCCTATCGTACGTGCTGTACTTTTTCTGAGGGTCGGTAAGTTTTTTTGAGTAAAAACCAAGCGGCTGGAGTCCATCTCCTACCCGCTGATGTAGCACAGCTTCAACTGCGAAATCTGAGGCGTCAACGCTTAGTGAAAGTCTGGCCAGAGGGGCCGGGTGGAAAAGTAAGGTGGCATTAGCAAGCTCTTCTTTACATTTATTAAATGCGCCGTCTGTCGACGCAGACCATAATAGTGGCGTATTGTCATTTTTTTTATTGCCAATTATCATTGCTTGCAAAATTGCCTGAGTGGCGGCCGCGTTCGGAATGAAACGTCGATAATCATTTAGCATACCTAAAAACCTTTTCAACTCCTTGGCTGTTTGCGGTTTGCTGAACTCTCTTATGGCCTGGACTTTTTCGTCGGCCGGTTTAATTCCTTCGCTATTGACCTTATGGCCCAGAAACTTAACTTCCGATTGACCAAATGAGCATTTAGCGACATTTATGGTAAGACCGTTCTCGCGCCACAGTTGAAAAATTCGACGTAAATGTGTTTCATGCTGCTGGAGATTCTCAGAGGCTACGCAGATATCGTCAATGTATACGAATGCGTCCGTGGCGTAGTTGGTTAAAGTGCGTGGCCGCTATGTCAACGAACCTGGAAGCCCAGGTTCGAACCCCAGCAGCGACAGAAAATTATTTGAATTAAAATAATTTTTCTGTACGGCCGCCACCTCTCTGCAGACAATGGCAAACCTCAGAGAGTAATCAAAATGCCATGTAAAGCTTCTTGAGAATAAGGACATTGCGTTCATCGCCGTTCGGAGTCGGTGTTAAACCTGTAGGTCCGTTTCTCGGTCAATTGTGTACAAACTTAATAACACGCACAACACAATTGATCATAAGAAGCTAGGTCAAAGTCCATTCAAGGGCTGAAATGGCCAGTTATTTATTTTATTTTTTTTTATACGAATGCGTAATGTGATTCGGGTGCCAAAATTTGGTTGATGTGCCGTTGAAGAGTTTGAGCAGCATTTCTCAAACCGAAAGTCATGTACTTAAATTGGTACAAACCGAAAGGTGTTGTGATTGCTGTTTTCGGTACATCGGCCGGTTCCACATTTGATGGTATGCTCGTTGCAGATCAATCGTGGAAAAAATTTTTTTCCATGCAGTATGTGCGTGAAATCTTGCACATAGGGGATCGGATAGCGATCAGGCAGAGTTCTCTCGTTGAGTGCCCGATAGTCTCCGCAAGGACGCCAAGAACCATCTTTTTTCTTCACCATGTGAAGTGGGCTGGCCCAGTTGCTGTCAGAAGGTTCGCAGATACCATTCTCTATAAGGAATTGGAACTCTGCTTTTGCTGCCTAAACCTTTTCAGGGGCCAAACGACGCGGACGCGCGTGCGTAGGGGGGCCGTTGGTCACAATGTGATGCTTCACACCTGATCGGGGCGTCGAAACATTCTGTCGCATTACAGTAATATCTTTAAATTGCGCAAGGATGTTGGCGAAAGGGTCATTTATATCGAATGTAAAAACAGTGGACTTACCCTTCTTTACCGCCACGCCAGATATATGCTGCTTGGTTTCACGCCAGATATATGCTGCTTGGGCTGCTTGGCTATTCTTCATGTCGACAAGCAGCCCAAACTTCTGCAAAAAATCGGCACCAATAAGCGGGGATTTCACATCCGCTATTATAAAGTCCCAGGTAAAACTCTTTCGAAGGCCCAGGTCCAGCGAGATTCGCTTAGTGCCGAAAGTTGGAATATGCGATCCATTGGCCGCAAACAATTTAAACTCGTGGGGAGCGTTGTAGCGCTCGGTCCCACTCGGAGGAATGAATGACACATCGGCTCCCGTATCGATGAGGAACCGCCTGCTCGTACAGCGTCAGTCACGTACAGACGACTAATGTTAATGTCGCCACCTGAGTCGTCTGGGAATGGTGGCTTACGCTTCAGTTTTTTTGGTTGAAGGAGCATGGCGGACGACAAATAAAAACGTCTACCCCGAATTTGCGGTGACGCAAACACATCGGGTGCTGTCCTCTACCGCCTCTATGGCGATTGGCTCGCGTCGGAGGAGTTGGCGGACGTGGTTGAACGGTGAATGACGTTGTGCCAGGTCGCATTAGTTGCGCTTCGTGTGCCGCTGGGCCGTATCGCTCAAACTGCGGCTGCATTGCGGTCCTCTCTGGCAAATTAAAAGTGGAGCGTCGGCGTGCTCTTGGTGGTTCTGCTGGCTGAGTGTAGCGCTTGTCTCTGCCGCTGCCGGGAGGCTGTAAAAGTCATCGAAATCTCGTTCGAAGAATGCTTGCAGCGGGTGATCATGGACGAGCTCCGCGGGCAGGATATTCTGCTCTCGTTTACGCTGTTCACGACGTGTCTGTTGAGTCGACGGGCGTTGACGCGGGTGATCGCGCTCATATAACGCATCTTCGAGTCGATGCAGCCGTTTGAGCAAATTCTCGTCGACTGGTGGCTGGGCCATGGCTGCCGCGGTAGTCGCGACCTGCCTTGGTCGGTAAGCACCAGTCTCCATTATCTTGTCGGCTAGTGCTGCGCGTTGGGCCAAGTCCACGTTCACTGTCTGAAGCAGCCCTTGATTCTGTGGAGGTAAACGCGCGGTCAACAGGTTCTCTAGCATTTTTTCACTCAAATTCTTGCCGCCGAGGTCACGCATCTCGGTTAACAGTTGCGATGGGCGGCGGTCGCCCAATTCGCATTCCGAGAGAAGCTGGCGAAGCTTCTCCTGCTCACTCGCGCTAAATACTTGCAATAACTTGTCTTGGAGCGTTCGGAGGCCGGCGGATCGCGCACAATATCACTCACTTGACGCAGGACGCCTTTTTCTAGGGCGCCGACAACGGTGTAAAACCGCTCGCTGTCACTTTTAATTTGCAGTTTTGCGAACTGCGCCTCAATCTGCGTGCCAAAAATTCGGTGTCTGCATTGCATGCAAAAATTATTGACGAGGTCTCGTTGACCTCTGGTGCTGGGAGCGGAGCGGTGACCGCACCACCTGCTGCGCTTTCCTCCGTTTCACACGCGTTCTCCACATTAATAACATCCTCCTTTGATTCCGACATTTTAATAATCAATTTAACGTTCAAAGATTGTTTTATTACGTGTCTTTTCAGATCACGTCGGGGTCACCAGTTGTGGAATTAGATTTGTCCACAAAAATAAAATGCACGAAAAGGTTATTCTTAACCTAATTATGTTTATTCTTTTTATCTTTTTACACTGATTGATTATACTTATTTCATATGCAGCACATATGCTGCAGATTTCTTTCGCGCGTGAATAACTACTAACTTTTATATTTTAGGGTAGGCCCAGAGTAAATGCCACCATAGTACATTACTTGGCTTACCACTTGTGTGATAAGCCAAGTCAAACTAGTCAAAGTGTGGGTAACCATGTGTGTGTTATAAATATTGAATAAAATAGCGACAGAGTGACTCTGGTTAGCTTGAAGAGCTGCAGAGCGGGGAATGGCGTAACTGACGGATCCGCCACAAGCTAATACCTGCAAGCAGTCTTATTGCGGCTTTTCAACCGAAATCTTAGTTTTTTTTTTTATAAATAAAAAATTTTAAAAAACCAAAAATGTATGCCTCCTGGAGGGTTAAATTATAAAAAGAATTACAAATTAATTATAAGTTTTTTTAAGAGTACAGTAGACTCTCACAAATTAGAACCAATTTGTTCCACGCGTCAATATTGAAATGGCAGGTTCTAATTTCTGGAAAGTTCGAATTTGTGAGAGTTCTAATTTGTGAGAGTGCACGGTATTTTTTTTCGACAGTTCGAGAATATTTTTCGAATATTTTGGGCCACAATAAGTAGGTTTTGTAGCCGCGCTTCTGATTTTGTAAGCTCGAGGAATTCTTGAGCAAGTTGTACCCCACGCTCCGCAACATCATTTACAATACAGAGATATTTAAAATAATTTCTTAATCTCTGGTATTCTTCATCATTTTCCCATTCGTCAGGATCATATTTTAAAAAATTGCATGTCAAACTAAACCTACGAAATAGATTTGTTGTTCGACAAGATGCAAAACAATCTAAATTTTTTTTGTCCATTCATTTAAAGAATTTGAGTTTACGATTGGATGATTACATGGAAACTTCTGAGCTTACAATGCTGTCACCACACTGCGTTTTCTCTCAATAGAAACCGCATCATCGAAAAAAGCGAGTGCTACAAGTTCTTCGCCAAGGTACAAAAGATGCCGACCAAATTTTTGACTTGCAGCAATTGATATTTTTTTGTTAATTGTCTTGTATGCGACCAAATCTTTTAAAAAAGACAGATCCTGATTTGGAGCTTTTATGTTATTAGTAGCTTCAAACCAGACTTTGATGTATAGTAGAACTACAAAAATACAGACTTGACGGATTCCGATAATAATGAATAGCATAAAAGCTCCAAATAAGGATCTGTCTATTGTAAATAATTTCTAAAATTAAAAAAAATAAATAAATAACTGGCCATTTCAGCCCTTGAAAGGACTTTGACCTAGCTTCTTATGATCAATTGTGTTGTGCGTGTTATTAAGTTTGTACACAATTGACCGAGAACCGGACCTACATGTTTAACGCCGACTCCGAACGGCGATGAACAGAATGTTCTTGTTCTTAAGAAGCTTTGCATGGCATTTTGATCACTCTCTGAGGTTTGCCATTGACTGCAGAGAGGTGGCGGCCGTACAGAAAACTTATTTTAATTCAAATAATTTTCTGTCGCCGCTGGGGTTCGAACCCGGGTCTCCAGGTTCGTTGACATAGCGGCCACGACTTTAACCAACTACGCTACGGACACCACAATGATTTGTATTTCTTATTATAATTTAACCCTCCAGGAGGCATACATTTTTGGTTTTTGATATTTTTTATTTATAAAAAAAAAACTAAGATTTCGGTTGAAAAGCCGCAATAAGACTGCTTGTAGGTATTAGCTTGTTGCGCGCCCGCCGCAGGGTAAAATACTAGTTTTTTAATTTATTGCTAATTTTTGTAAGTACATAATGTGAATTTAATTAAATGTAATAATACTTTTAGCTTTATTATACTTTTAATACCTAAATTGCACTAATTTCATGAACAAGTGGGAAAAGGCTGCGGGAGAAATTTCGACGCAGCAGGGGCGGTAACCACGCCCACCATAAAAAAACTTTGTAGATATCATATTTCTTATTTATGTGTTCCAAAAAATGCAAAACATTTACAAAAAGCAGAGAAAATGTTTTCTTTTAATTTGTGCAAATACGGTCTAATATTTTACTTTTTTCCAATATTCACTTCGAAACTTTATATAGTTGTAATTATAAAATTTAAATAAATATGACAGTATCAACTTTAATGGTGGATTCAATAACGGTTTAGCATTGCAACCAAATTCGTTAAGGCCGAGATCGAACGTGTAAGTGTGCATGGTTCGATGTCTGTTTAACGAACCGCGAGATCCCAGAAAATTGACAAGGGAAATGTTTTTAATTGAAATAAATTTTTTTATCTGTGTAGAAAATGGCAAACCTTAGATAGTCAATATATACTAAGTAAAGTTTCTTGCAAACATGAACATTAGGCGCTCGGAGTCGGCATATAAACTAGGAGGTCCTCGATTATCTGTGCAGAAACATTTAATAACACGTACAACACAATGTGATGTAAGGAGTTCGGTCAAAGTCCTTTGAAATGCTGAAATGGTCATTTCAATTTTTGATTATTTTAACAAAATCCGAAATACACAGCACTATTCTAAGATATTCTTTGAGGAACTAATCTATTTTTAAAAATAATTTTTTTGGGTTTTTAGCCTACCTTCAAGAACAACGTCCTTAAATTAGTGTTACGAAATTTCAAAAAATTAAAAAAGGAAAAGTCAATGCATTGAATAGGTCTTCACTTGTTATGAATTTATGATTTCGGTTTTAAATTTTGATAAGAAAATTTTAAATATTTGGACATTAGCAGAAGAAATTAAATCTTCTTGAAGCTTCTCGCTTACAAAAAGTAATTGAGTCAATAAATTTCGGTTATTTGTTTACTTTTATTTAACACTGAATTGAATTTCTCTGTACGCAACTATAACTCTGCACGCAACATGTGATAAATGTTATTCCTAATAGATGGAATAAACTAAAATGAAAAGATCATATACGATCATATACATAAATAAAAAAAAATCAAATCGAAGTTCAGCACGTACAAGGGATTATGCCTAGAGACATTAAGTCTGTTCCCGTACTCTAAAGTTTTAGTACAACTTACCAGTTTCGAGAAAAGTTCCCGTACTCGAAAGAATGATAAAATAGAGTGCAATCGAGAGAGTAAAAAATGTCCCTTTCCTGTCAAAAGTTGCATATTTTAGTCCAAGAAATAAACTGCTTAAAATCAGCTGTTTTCAAATTAGCAACGAAATTGCAGAACAACAAAAGTTCTTTGAAATAAATAAAAACTCTTGGAATTGAAATCAGAAACATGGTAAAAATTAAGTTTAAATGTTAATTTGAGAATTAATTCATATATTTCCATATCCAATACGATGCTCCACATTAACGATTTTATTTGATAGTTTACATAATTTTAGTTTAATTTAGGCTCATGCTTATGTTCTCAATAAGCTGTACATGACATTAAAAAAAAAGTAGTGAAAAAATTATTATTTCTTGTTGTTTGAAGGTGTTGTTATAAAAATATTGCCCTTAACTGCTGAATATTCATTCTCTCTGAAAAATGCTTCTTGACCTTAATTAAGTTTGACTTTAACCCATTTTCTATGACTGTTCAATTTGTTTAACCCTCAATAACTTTGATAACAAAAAAGATACAGTAGTTTCGACTATGTCGTAACACAAGACGTAGAATTAGTCAATTCGCTTTTGATGACATCTTTTTTAAAAACTATTTACCAAAATATTTATTCCATACACCTGAGCATATGACCTTTAACCCTGGAAGGACATTCTTCGTCGAATCGACAACGCATGGTGTACCATTTGTAAAACATACAAAAAAACTCAAATTGTGAAAATGAATTTTTTTATCAAAAACTTTTATAAATAAAATGCATTGCAGTTTTCCTTTACTCTTAATAAACTTAATAATCAAGAACAAGACATTTTTAAAGATTTTGTCGGATAGGAAGTCAGTAGGGCTATTTTAAAACATGTTGTCGTCGATTCGACGAAGCATGACCTTTACGTATAAAAAATAAGCATGTCCTTCCAGGGTTAAGAGACTGCCGGAAAGGGTTTATAGGTATGTATAACTGACCCCCATTACTTTTTCAAAAGGAATATTTTTGCCTTTGACACCTATTCCCTCCGACCACCCCTTAGGGGGGCTCCCATACAAATTGTATGGTTTTTGTTTATTTATTCCATACACCTGAGCATATGACCTTTAAAAGAGTGCCGGAAAGGGTTAATGTGTATGACCGACCCCCATTACTTTTAAAAAAGGAACATTTTTGCGTTTGACACCTTATCCCTCCGACCACTCCTTAGGGGGGCTCCTATACAAAGTTTATGGTTTTTGTATATTTATGCCATACACCTGAGCATATGACCTTTAAGAGAGTGCCGGAGAGGGTTAATATGTATTACCGACATCCATTATTTTTGCAAAAGGAACATTTTTGCCTTTGACACCTATTCTCTCCGACCACTCCTTAGGGGGGCTCCCATACAAATTTTATGGTTTTGTCGATAAAACCGGAAACTGTCGATAAATAGGTAGCAAGTTTAAGCAAACAAAAACATCAAATGTGGGCTTTATATTTCATGTAATTGTGTAAAATTTATATAAGTTAGAGAGTTCTAATATGAATTTTTGTCGCATTGAGGATCAAGCAGACCAACAAGTGCTAACATCAACATTGTACGATCAGTACTTTAGGTCCACCAAAGGCTCAAAAAGTTATATAAATACCGACACCTGATCACTATCAACCACCCTACTTACCTCCGAGAATGACGTATTCTACGTCAAAAAATGTTTCCCTGTATAGAAAATGGGACATATGTAGACATAACTCTAGTTTAATTAGGTAAAGCTAAAATAATCTTAAACTACTTCAAAATGGGTTTTAAATTATTCAGACAAAACAAGCGATACGACCGTAGGAGTTTGTTGGTTCTAAACATATTTCATGTTTTAAATTCTCAAGTATGACAATATTAAATGTAATGAGCTTCAATTCTTCTTAAGCATTAACTTAAGAAGAACTGGACTGGAGTGTTCGCAATTTCCTACTACTTAATATTAAGAAATGCACGCGTGTTTCACTTAGTAAATCGGTTTTACCGATAAGTTCAACTTATTCTCTGAGTAAAAGTCCACTAGTGAAAGTTAATTTAATTCGAGACTTGGGTGTTGTTTTTGATAATAAGCAGGGACCGTAACAGTTATGACTTTTTTAAAAAAAGTCAATAAATAACAGTTAAAATTTGACTTATATTTTTTCGGTCAAAAATAAAAGTTAAAATATGACTTTTATTATTCCGGTCAGATATATAAGTTAAAATTTGACTTTTATTTTTTTGGTCAAAAATATAAGTTAAAATTTGACTTTTATTTTTTCGGTCAAAAATAAAAGTTAAAATTTGACTTATATTTTTTCGGTCAAAAATAAAAGTTAAAATATGACTTTATTTTTTCGGTCAAAAATATAAGTTTTTTTTTTTTTAAATCTTAATCATTTATTGAACAAAACGATAAAATGTTACATTGTTTTACACATTGTTTTGTAAGCACAGTAGGAGCTTTTTTCAAAAAACTTAATTTAAAAGAAAGTATATAAGAACAGTTTTATAAAACACAGACATTAAAAGGATAAATAACAAAAACCTAAACTGATGAGTAATATTAAGCTAAAGAATAAAGAAAAGAGAAAAAAAAATTATTTACATAATTTAATGTTGTCTAGTATTATAAACTATATTATTGTCATTAGAATAAGCTCTGTGAAATAAAAGTAGCTTGTGGTCCGTAAATAGTGTACCATTTCGAAAAGAACGATATATTTCAGAAAGGCAAAAATATTTCCCAAAATAGTCATACGCAAGTAACGAATTAAACTTGATGTTATTAATATTATTTGAGCATTTTTCAAAGAACTTGATGTTGTTATTAATAATAAAATTATCAATTCTTGGACACTCTGCAGTTTCATAAAGTAAACAATTGCTTTCATATTTGAATGAACCACTTTTTCTATAAAAATTAGCAGCACTACGGAGAATGCTTCGTTCAAAAAGTCTAAGTGAGAAGTGAGAAGATAAATGAGAAGATAAATTGGGAATTTTACACCAAACACTGGAAGAGTCAGTAAAGGTCTGATATATGCTCTATAGATATTTACCTTAATGTGCGGTTGAATTAACTGAGACCGTAGCAACTGATTTAGGGCAAATTTAGATTTTCTGGCTTTAATAACAATGGTTTTTACATGATGAATGAATTTATTGTTTCTGTGCATAAATAATCCAAGAACTCTAATATTATTTTTTGGTGTAATATAATGGCCGTTAATTGATATTTTCATATCTTTACAATCTTTTCTAAGTTTACTTCTAGTGTCTTTAACCGAACCAACAAAATTAATCATTTCAGTTTTATTTTCATTTAATATCAATTTCCATCTTTTGAAATACATAACTAATTTAGCTAAATGAACATTCATTCTATTTTGTGCTATTGCGGTGTCATTGTGAGTAAAGAAAATTGATGTGTCATCAGCATATTGAATTGTTTGAACATGCTCATCAGTGGGCAAATCGTAAAGATACAAGTTAAACAAAATTGGAGAACAAACTGACCCCTGCGGAGTTCCAGAACACATCTCCGCAAAATTTGAATAATGATTTCCAAGCCTCACAGCGAAAAAACGATGTGTTAAAAAACTTTTCATAATTTTGATTAAAAAAATTGGAAAATTGAGCTTACCAAGCTTAAAAATTAGACCATCATGCCAAACTGTATCGAATGCTGCTTTAAGATCTAAAGAAACAAAAGAAGTAGCTTTCCCAATATCCAAACCGCGATCAATATTCATTTGAAGTTTACCAAGAGCATGTTCAGTTGAAACTCCAGAAAGAAAACCAAACTGGTTTTGAAATATATCTAGCTTTTCAATATGAAAGAACATTCTGTTGGCTAATATGCGCTCAAATAATTTGGAAATGCAGTTTAGATTAGAAATAGGTCTCCAGTTAGTTAACACAGAAATATCTTTATTAGGCTTAGGTATTAGAGTAATGAGTGCTATTTTCCAGCAAGAAGGGAAATAAGAAGAAGAAATAAGATGATTAAAGAGAATAGTCAAAAATAAAATGATATTTGGTGAAAAATGTTTAATAAGATAGTAAGGTGTACCGTCTTGGACTTTTTATTTGGTTTGTTATAAATAACTCGGGAGACTTCATCAACTGAAGTTAAAAGTTTTTTTTTTTTCATCATGAAGAGACTCATTTACGATCGAAAGCTCGCGTTCGTCTTTGATGGCTGGTGAAATAGTTCTATCAAATTGAATAATAGACTGAAAATTTGAAAGAGAATCATTAAAAAGTTGAACCGAAGATGTCAAGACTGAATCTAAATTCGTAGACAAGTTATGATTAATTGAAAAATGGTTTGAAAATGCATTGGCTATGTTTTCAATACCAATGAATACAGTATTTTTGTCATCATTTTCAAAAATAATATTTGGTAGTTTTGATCTCTTCTTGTAGCCAGTGTAAAATTTTACAGTACTAAAGGCATCTCTGGTGGTATTTGTGTTTACTAAAACATTTTTATAATAGTTGTTTAGATCAAATGAAATAGCGTTATGAAGCATAGAACGCGTTAAAGAAATGTCTCGTTTAATGTTAGCAATTGAGTACAAATTGGTACCTCTATTTATGTTTCTATTCAATTTTCGTTGCAATGAATATGATGTTTGAGTATCTTAATAAAAAAAAAAAAAAAAAAAAAATATAAGTAAAAATTTGACTTTTATTTTTCCGGTCAAAAATATAAGTTAAAATTTGACTTTTATTTTTAAGTCAAAAATAAGAGTTAAAATTTGAGTTTTATTTTTTCTATTCAAAATAAAGGTACATAATTTGACAGTGATATCATATGTATATAAATTACTTGCTTACCCGGCACACGTTGTTTTGCAGCCTAAATTTATTTGTCGTGCTCTTTTTGGATTTTCGCGATTTTTCGCTAGTTTGAAAATGATTTTTATTAATATTTAATTATACTGCACACAACTTTCTTAACAAAAAGATGAAAGTTCCTTTTCTTCACTTGAAGATGAAAACTAGATGGGGAAAAAATTATCGGCGTCCTTGTTTATAGTTATCAATTATAAATAGTATTGCAATATTCAATATTCGACCATTTAAAAAGGAATTTTTTTTTTTTTTTTGTATTTCAATTAAAAAATTTTTGTCTCTCTTTACTCATGTGCAAACGTATCCGAACTCATACCGCACCATACGCACCACCAGCAGGAAATCACAAAATAGTAACTCCATTCTGTGTTTCCATGTTTTGTGACTTTTACTTTCAAAGTTATTCGATATCAAAAAACTGATATGTGCGCCGCCATGTCCCTTTATCCAGTACCCTACTTCCCATATTCTACTTTCTAGTACTTTCTAGTAGGAGGCTGTGTGACCTTTAACTCTAAAGCTATTCGATATCGCAAATTTGGTTTGTATGGAATGTGCCATGCCCACCATATATATTCGATGCATTCCTTCTCCCTACTCTTATTGATTTAAAAAAGAAAATTATCAAAATCTGTTAAGAAACACGTGAGAAAATAGTTCTTGACTGTTTTTACTACGCCTATTTATGTATAGATAATAGTAATGGTAATAATGGTTAGGTATATATAGAAATGGTAAATTAGAATACGTATTACTTAGTTACTGGTAAAATGATTTGACTTGAGTGAATGATATGGATCCGATGCCAAATTTAATTAAAAAATTAGCAATACTGTTTTAACATTTTTGAGACATTTACATTCATTTCTTTAAATGAATTTATTATAAATGCAAATTCCACGTGGCGTATGATTGTCATTGAACTTATACTAAATTCTTATAAAAATAATAATAGCACAATAAATAATTTTATACCTAATAGGAAAATACTTAATTTATATAAATACTTACAATTTGCTACCTATCTAATTTAACTCGGAATCCAAGCTCAGATTTTTTTTCTCCAAAGGTAACATTTTTAAAAATCCATAAAAAAAATTCTATAAAACAAAACACCAAAAGAATTCCCTTAAATTTATTATTTTATGTCAGAAAAAAGTTTTAAAACAATAAGTATGGATAGGGTATAGAACAACAAGTAACTCGGGTATGATTTGAGTATCCGATTTCTGTCGGATACTCATTTCAGTTCTCTGATGTTCTCTGATGATCATTTCAGTTCGCAACAGTGACAGGGAACGCAAGGTATAGTGATAAGCCAAACATAGGCAGATAAGAATAGAGTGAATAGAATTTATATTTTTGTTATATTTTTTCACCTTTTAACCGAAAAAATAAAAGTAAAATTTTAACTTATATTTTTGACCGGAAAAAAATGTCACATTTTAACTTTTATTTTTGACCGAAAAAATATAATTCAAATTTTAACTGTTATTTTTGACCGAAAAAATAAAAGTCAAATTTTAATTTATATTTTTGACCAAAAAAAATAAAAATCAAATTTTAACTTATATTTTTGACCAAAAAAATAAAAGTCAAATTTTAACTTATATTTCTGACCGGAAAAATAAAAATCATATTTTAACTTTTATTTTTGACCGAATAATTAAAAGTCATTATTTGACTTTTATTTTTTACTGAAAAAATATAAGTCAAATTTTAACTGTTATTTTTTACCGAAAAAAAATCGGTCAAAAAAAAAACTATTATTTTTTGACTTTTTTAAAAAAATCAAAAAAATAAAAATCTTTTAAGATTATTATTCCTTAGCTAGCAAGCATCGCACTACTTTATTCAAATATCGAAAAGATACATTTTTTCCGCCTGATTTTTTGAATCGAAATTTCGAAAATAACAGTTATTTTCGGTCCCTGATAATAAGTTACTATTTGTTTAGCACTTAAACTTTCTATTGCCTAAAGCATACTTTTGGCTTTTATTCGAAGAAACTGTACAGATTTTCAGGACCCACACACTCTTAAAGTGTTATATAACTCTATTGTCAGATGTGGACTTGAATACGCTTCCATAATTTGGAACCCTGTCTATGCTATTCATACTCTGAGATTGGAACGTTTTCAGAAATCCGCAACCAGATCAATGTTAAAACCTCTGTACAACTACGAACCTCCCATCTTATAATGTGCGTTGCTTGTTAATGGGTATTAAATCCTTAGAAACTCGGAGAAAACTTCAATCACTTTTATTTATTTATGATATTGTATCCTCTAAAAATGATAGTCCTTTATTAATTAATTAATTAATTGATTTCAATATTCCGTCCAAGCAGTTGCGATACTTTATATAAATATTTTTTATTAAACTACATCGCACAAATTACGCTTTGAATGAGCCCATAATTAGAGCCTTAATATCGTTTAATGACTTGTCCACAAAGTACAGTATTGATTTTTCTATGCCTAAAGGCCCAAACATAATATGCTCGAGCTGGCTGCAGCTAATGTCCAAAATAAAAGCTAGCTCAAGTTCTGTCAAACGCTTAATTTGACGAAAATGACTTGAGCAGCGCTCGCCTTTATGTTATAACTACTTTTCACATTTGCTTTGAAAAATTCAACAATTTCTGCACCAATTCATTTTGTTCGTTTGAACTTATAATTATTAGAATGGATTGCGAAAGTAAATTTATAAATAAATGAAAACAGACGATTCCTTACGGAGCATTCGATTTGAATTGCTTTGGCTGCAGCCAGATCAAGTTAACGAAACTTAACGAAAAAGTTGGCTCGAGCTATTATGGTTTGTATGTATCATTTCTTTGTATTCGTTAAAAATTTGACATTAGCTGCAGCCAGTTCGAGCCTATTATGTTTGAGCCTTAAGGATTGTTTACAAAACTTTCTTTCATCTATCTTATAGTTAAGTGATATATACGCAATTTAATTATATTTCAGTAAATTTTTGTAGCCTTTATGCTTGTAAAATAGTTAGCAAATTTAGGTAAATTTATTTAAACTGTACTTATTTCTAGTCTGTACGAATTCATGATTTATGTGGCGTCCGTGGCGTAGTTGGTTAAAGTGCTTGGCCGCTATGTCAACGAACTTGGAGACCCAGGTTCGAACCCAGCAGCGACAGAAAATTATTTGAATTAAAATAATTTTTCTGTAAGGCCGCCACCTCTCTGCAGACAATGGCAAACCTCAGAGAATATTCAAAATGCCATGTAAAGCAACTTGAGAACAAGAACATTCTGTTCATCGCCGTTCGGAGTCGGCGTTAAACATGTAGGTCCGGTTCTCGGTCAATTGTGTACAAACTTAATATCACGCACAACACAATTGATCATAAGAAGCTAGGTCAAAGTCCTTTCAAGGGCTGAAATAGCCAGTTATTTATTTATTTTTTAAGAATTTATGATTCATAGACTCAATAAATAAATAAATAAATAAATAAATAAAAAAAAAATAAAAATTCGTACTATGTTACTATCTACTACGTACCTTTGACTTGATACAGCCCACTCGCATAAAATTTTTACTATTGCACTGTCTTGTTTAGGATCATATTCGATCTTGATTTCTTTCATCTCTCCATTTGCACTTAGCTCTTGCTTTACCGCCATGAATGGGGAAAATATTTTAGCATAGAGGGAATCAATTGAGTTGCTTGAGTCCATTTTATCAAAACAATGCGTATCTAGGAAATCTAAAATTTTTAAAATATCTGTGTAGGCATTCTTGCTAGCTTTTTGCCATTTTTCAGCAAACCACCGCTTTTCTGCATGTTTCGAACGAATTATTATATCTGCTTCGGAAGCGCGTAGTTGACGACGGATTTCAATATTCGTACGCTCGCACTTGGCAGGCATTGGCAAAGAGGACGGAGACAGGGGTAAATTGTCTAATGGACTGCCGTGCAAAGCTGATGGTGCGCGAGTGTCTCCAATGCCACACCACACCATTGCAGTTGGACATTCTATTGTAATTATTTGGAGTATCGTGCTCAAGTACAACAAAATATCATGATGGTGTGGGCAGTTCATGTAATCATTCATTGCTTGTTCGTAAGGATTCATAGCATGTATTTTTTTACCAAAACGTTTTTCGCTCATATCGACATCCTCCGAATCAATGTGTGCAGTACTATTATTGAATGCCATAAACGGCTTCTCATTTGGGAATTGTTGCAGTTGTTGTTGTTGTTGTTGTTGTTGTTGTTGTTGCTGATGCTGCTGTTGTTGCTGTTGCTGCTGCTGTTGTTGCTGCTGCTGTTGTTGCTGCTGCTGTTGTTGCTGCTGCTGTTGTTGCTGCTGGTCAACAACTGCATTCAAAAGATTTGATATTTTTTTCCCCACTATATAAGCCAACTTTCGGCACAGACGTTCTGATTGCACAAAGTCGTGCATATACTGCAGAGCAAATGTAAGCACCAGTTTTTTAAGACTCTCGTCGAAAGTATGTTGAGTTCGCATCTTATCGAGCAGTTCAAGAATCCAATAAAGAAACTCCTGTCGGTCCAATAAAGACTCCTCATGCATATACTTACTCAACTGTGTGCAATAGTTCCAATATTTCAGAGCATTCTTGCCATCTTCAAAACTACTACCAATACCCGAAATGTTTGTGTTGTTCACTGTCGATGAATTGCTCGATGTATTTAAAGATGACATATTCTGGCTATTCGCAGGACTAAGCATTGGCACGGGACTTGCCATTGAGGAAGATGGCATAGAATTGGATGTGTGCGTACAACTTAAAGATGTTGAGTTCAAACTAGCAGATTGCATGCCATTGTTTTGTGATGATTTCTCAGTATAATCTATAAAAAAGGAAGAAAGAAGCAATCAGATTATAAAATATGTTATAACAAAATATAAAAATACTTTGGTGAAAGTACTCCTGGAGTTTAGGTAGAAGTTCCTTCATGAATTTGATAATGTTACCAGTCCACTCCGCTGCTGGGTCGTAGATGCTACGCTTCTTGTTCTTTGATTCAGTGAACGATAAGGTGTAGGCAGCACTCAGCTTAATGAACCATGTAGCGCGCTGCATATTAACCTGATTGTCACAGAGAGTTATAAAGATTTCTTCCTTTTTATTAAACGACGGTGCCTTTTTGGCGAGGCTGAGCAATGGCTTGTTTCCAGCTAAATCTTTAAACCAGGCATCTAGTGCACCTTTGGTGCGTGGTGATACAGGCCAGAAGTTATCCTTACAATTTATTTGCTGTTTTTTGCGGACTGTGTCTTGCATTGTCATAAGCTCTTCCTTTTTTGACAGAATGGAATTAAAAAAAGCCCCTACTTTTATGGCGTTCACATTAGAATTATGTGCAGTTCCAAACTCATCCGAAAGAGGAGGCATGGTAGCAAATCCATGTTTAACATTGGTTGGAGTCAGTTCATCTTCTCGCTGCTTGGCCTCTTGTGGATAGACATCAGGTGGTCCCAGCCGCGACCTTTTCAGAGGTCGTTTTTCTTGGAGCAGGGACAACATTTTGATCTTCTATTTTGCACAATAATTATATTATTAATTATTTTCCTCCGTCAAAACATATCTTTAAAATAGTGCTAATACACAAAAAATAACACCAGATTGGAAATTTATAAATTTGGACAGAATAAAAATACGTGCAGTTGCATTATTTTTCGTAGTGTTGTAAAGCAACATTTTCTTATAAAATAAGTACTATTGAAATACTGTAAGAGTACTAAAATGCTGCAGTGCAGTAATAATGGTTTGAGTATTAGATATATTCAATGACTTTATATATTTGTCACAATTTCAACATTTTGATATTCAAACATCAAAAGTTTTTGAAGCGAAGCTATTTACGCCACGTTTTGTGATTTGCTGGAATGAAATCTCAAAAACGACACTTTTTTCCGACACCTTTTTTCTTAGAATTGATGGTGCTGTTTGCTTGCATCATTTTCAACAAGAAAATGGTAATTTAAAATTATTTATTGCCCGCCGTAGGAATTGAACTCACATCGCGTCGACTGATAGTTACACGCTTAAACCACTAAACCATTAGCTTTCGTTGCGATACGTTGCTGATTCAGTATTAAGTATTAACTAAAGCTATGTTTCAGCAGATCACAATAATTTATTCAAAGGATTGTGTATTGACTATTCAAACAAAAGTAGCAAACTTTTCTACTTCCCAGATGAAAAATAAAGCAGGCCTGGCGATAGCAGGAATATGGCAGGTTATAGTTTTAATGCTCTTTTATGAAGTCTACTTTTTCAAATTCAACAACTTCAACAATTTCCTCATTGTTGTTATTCACTTTCTAGCTGAACACATATCTAGCTACCGTGGCCGAATGCGTTAAAGTGTAACTTTCGAGCCGCGAGGTCCGAGGTTCGATCCTCCATCAGACACATACAGTCTTTTTTATTAGATTTCGTTAAACAACCTTTAAGCAGTTGTTTAGTTAAGCATCGTTTAAGGTGTTACGCAACCTTGCTTAAATTGTTATTTATAAACGATTTATATTCATTGTGTAACTAAGCAAGTGTAACTAAGCATTGTGTAACTAAGCGGAATTGCAATTATCGGTTGCATTAAGTGCTACGGCAGTTCATTTGGCAGACATGCCGTCCTAGGACATACCTATGGAAAAAATATAAGAGGGTATGGAGGCCAGCATGTTTGCCAAAAAAAATTTGTTATATTATTAACAATGTCAGTGTTTTTAAATTCATTTTACACAAGTCATTCACATAAAAGTAAAAATTGTGTTTTTAATACAAAGATATACTTGTTGTTGAATTAATTTGAATCATGTTGTTCTGTAAACAAAAAACTTGTAAATATAACAATAAAGGTTTTATTTGAAACTCAATCTTTTTCTACCAAAAATATTCTGTCGATTGTCATAGCAACTCCAAATAATAGATTGACAATACTGAAATCTTTGTATTGACAAGACTTCTTGATGGACGTTTATCAACAAGATTCTTGTTCAAGCGAAAACAATTTTATTTGAATATACAACAAGTTTTGTTGGGTGTAGGTGTTTTTTGTTTTGTTGATGTAAATATGTTTGTGTTATTGTTGGTGCATGTTTTTGTTTTTTTTTTTTGGATAGCGCGAAGGAAAAAATTAACAATTTACCAAAAGTGCGTTGACAAGTGTGTTTTCTAAGTGACAGAATAAAATTAACTGGTGTGAAGATTAACGTGTGTTTTCAATTTACTTTGTTATTTTAAAGTTTTAAATTAAAAAATTATTTTAGTCAAAAAAAAATCAATTTTTTTTATTAATTTTGATTAATAAAAATTAATTGAAATATTTCTAAAAATTTTAAATATTTTTGCTCAAATGAGAGCAAATAATTTTAAAATTGCCTTATAAAGGTTTATAGCACGTTGTAGACAATTTTAAAATTCTCTCATAATATATGAAGTTCATGAATGTCATTTCAAACTTTTTTTTACATTAGTTTTATTTCTGATATACAGTACAATCTCACAAATTCGAACTGCCCAGAAATTAGAACCTGCCATTTCAATATTGAACGCTCTGAAATTAGAACCTGGTTCTAATTTCTGGACGTTTTTTTATTTATTAAATTCATAAGTGATCTTTACTCATTGATTTAAATATAAATAGGGGAATAGGAAAATAGGAAAAAACGTTATATATTAATAAAAATTTTTTTGTGTGAACATGCATTTTTTTAACCAGTTTTATTATTTTCTTTTAAATTTCTGTGAAAAGTGTCCAGAAATTAGAACATTTCAGATATTAGAACCACCTCTGGAACAAAGTGGTTCTAATTTGTGAGAGTCTACTACATATCTTTATTTAATTATTAACAATTATTTAATAAACTTAAAAGTTAATATATTAATAAGCAATAGCAACTGCTGCCTTCAGCTTTTATGTTTCTGATATATATTGAAATAGTTTGATATATTTTTAAAAATAATATCAGTTGAGCATAAAGATATAAACACTTTCAAAATGCTTTATCGAGGGTATATTGAAGGTTTCAACCATGTTTTAAATTACCTCATTTATGAAGCTTTTAAGGACATTTTTGTCGTTATTAAATGTTTATGAATAATGTTAATAATTTTTTTTCTTATGAAGGCTTTATAAGACGTTAATAATTTTTTATGAATACAGCCGCAGAAATATATAATTGAATAAAATTTTCGTGAAAAAAATGCTTCCTAAGACACGTTGAGAGCATTTCAAGCAGAAAAACTAATTGAAAAGATATTAATGTATCTATGAATTAAATCTGGTTCACATGGACTGATGTGCAATACATAAATAATTTAATTCAATTGTATTGAAAAATATTCTGTATCTGCAAATGATATTACGTTCACACCTAAGCCAAATGAGGAAATTTTAATATCTCATTAAAAGTGTTCACACTTTTATATCTCATTTTGTTTGACGGTTGGTTTTTTGTATTATAATATTTTTTTTGATTAAAATTCTCTGTGCCCAAATTTTTTTTAAATGTTGCTTTGAAAAGTATATTCACAAAGCAGTTTAATATGCTCGGAGCTGTTTTTAACGTGAAATTATTTCATTTGCTACTCATTTCGTTAAAATGAGTTGGGTATTCATATTAGAATTTCTATGGAAAATGAGCTAATTACGCATCTCATTTGTGTTTTTTGGCCGAAATGAGGAAATTCGCTTAGGTGTGAACCATGGTATAATAATACAAGGTAGTATTGATAGTTGCTTGGGAAACCAGCATCTGTAAAAAAAAGTCAAGAAAGAGAGCGGTCAATTACACGGTGTTACAAAATGAAAAAAATCAAAAAACTTGCCTCGAGACATATAAGAGGTAGTAGGGCTGGTTGAACATAAGATAACTGCATACTTAGTTTTTTTAATATACCCTCAAAATCGGGATTTGTGGTCAAAAAACCGATTTTAGGTAGGTGCGTGCATAGTTTCCTATGTAACTACGTTATATCTAGCTCAATTTTAAAAATTTAAATATTGATAAAAAGAAGAAAAAAAGCTCAAGCCTGTGTTAGACAACACGGGCGCATAGGTCAGACGTAGAATACGTTAGTCATTAACAGCCTTATTCAATAGATTTCCTTAAACAACCTTTAAACGCTTGTTTAGTTACGCACTGTTTAAGGCTTTATGCAGCTTCTATGCAACCTTGCTAACATTGTTATTCATAAACATTTTTTCATTTTCTGCTTATGATTGTAAGGTTTGTGTCTGAACTATAGAAAATCTCTACAAAAATTAAGAATTCCTATGGATTTACAATGGCCGCCGCATAAAAAAATGCTGCAAAGGGCGCATATGGAGCATGTCTTTGATATTAAAAGAAAAGACAAACAAAAATCATGGTTGTATTTACGTAACCTTTAAACGCCAATTTCGGCGTTTAAGTTACGCAGCTCTTAAACAACTACGAAAAATGTTTATGAATAACGTTTTCTTGTTTAAAGCCCGTTTAAAGTTACGCTGCCTCTAAAATGTGTTTATGAATAAGGCTGTAAGACATTGAGGATGTCTTAAAGACGTGGCCAACTGGGTAAGCACAATTTTGTTTCTCTGCTTCGCTTATCAATGTTGTGTATGTACACATCGTTAGCTACTTGGTCATTATACTTCTTCTTTTTCTCACACTGGTTCTGTGATGAACACACAGATAATCGTACTGCTCTTACACATGATGTTATAATACATAAAATACAAAGCATATGAAAATTAATACAAAATTTGAAGGAGTTAAATTTTGATTTACTTATAGAATCAAAAAATTATATGTAGCAATATGATTATTTAAATACAAATCAAAAGAAGACATATTAAATATGTTACGACCATACTTGAATTTTCTTCAATGCATGCATAAAGTATTATACATGCTTATAATGAAAGTGACAAACATTTTCTCAAAATATTGTGCTCCAGATCAACACCCCCGTATAACGTATTCTACGTTAAAATATGCCTTTAATATAATATACAGACCATTTTTTTAACAAAAAGAATTGACAAAGTTACAGGTAAAATTATTTGAAAATTTCTCATTTTTTTTTTAATTTTTTCAACTTCAACACCGTTTTGTTAACAAATTTTGTTTTGTGGCATTAGTTTTAGCAGGATTCTGAAATCCTGTTAAATTTTGCGTTCAACAAGCTATCATTTACTTCAATTGGCTGAAATACAAAAGCACTATCGAATTTTTAGTATTCGTAATAAAATACAAAAAAAAATTTTTGAAGTGAAGAACAGAAAAATATATGAAATGAGGAAAGGTTATTGTACATGTATAAAAAAAATATATGTTTTTAATTCTTTACCTATATCGGTTTCTTTATTTTGGCTGTATTCTTTATTCATTCTATATGTTCGAAATGACTTTTTATATTACTTTTTTTATAACTTTATATTACTTTAGTTTTGTGTTAACTAATAGCATGTTTCCACGGCACCTAATTCGGCTCTCATTCTTTATTAGAGGCTGTAATAACTTGCGAATCAAGTGTATCACCATACGAATTTTGACAAGCTGAATCAACTCATTCGAAGTTGATTCAGTTTGAATTAACATCCGAATGAAGTAGAAATCGGTTTTATCTCTAATTTTTATCGAAAATTAGTCGAAAACAGCAAAAGAAGAAAGACAAACAAAACAAAAAGTCAAAGTCAGCTGTCAAAGTGAGTATTGCTTTCAGCTCAGCATAGTTTCAGCTGTCAAACTAAATTAAGGTATCTTCGTGGAAACAGGGTACTTCGCATTCTTAATTCGCAAGCCAAAATACTTGATTCAGAGTGCCGTGGAAACATGCTATACTCATTTGGAATATGGTAGAATAAACATGGTAGACTTGCGGCTGACCGATCATTTCCAGTGCCCGAACGAACGAAGAAATCATCGCGAACAAATCGTAGCGATGAATTCTTCGTTCGGTCCAACCGTTTCCACCGCACGAACACAAGTTGCGAACATTGGTAAGTCACCATCTTGTTCGTTCGTGCAGTGGAAACACTTAAATTCAATGCTTGCGAGCATCAGCGTTGATCAATTTTTGTTTATGCAAACGTACTAAATCGGATTAATTTCTACTACTTTTATGCCTTTTAATTAAAGATTTATATAAGTATTTATATAAAGAATTTATTATATAAATAATATTATATAAATAATAAATAAATAATTATTAAATAATAACGAATCTACTACTCTATACACAAATAAACACTGGATTTGCCAAAAAAGATCGACCGTCGGCCGATCAGAGCGAACGAAGAAATCTTCGTTTGTTCGTGCTAGAAAAGTGTTTACACTGCGCGAATAGCGCTCGCGAGCATTTTGTAAAAAACCAATGTTCCGAACCTTGATTCGGACCAAACTGTTTACTGTTGAAGATTTCTTCGTTCGTTCGGGCAGTGGAAACGCTCGGTGAGAGTCGAGAGTCAGACTCTTAAAATGCATATGATTATTTGTATCGATTTTGACAATTTCGATTCAGAGTGAGAGAGGGTTTTCAGCCGTGTAACCACCTTGTTTATTCTACCATGATTTGGAATAAGTCGAACGCGTTCTGCTTACTACGCTGAACACATTGACCACAACAGCGACATTTGTCAAATTTTTTAACATGTATTTCTTATGGAGAGGATTTGGTCTAATGTCGCAATGTCGTGTCGTCGATATTCCTAATTTGAAAGCTTGTCGTCGTCAATGTATTCAGTACATACCTAACAATAAAAAATTGTCTACTTTAGATGAGCTTCTGAGTTTGTAATAAATTTTTTGCTAGCTATTTGAACAAGTTTACTACAACAAATGAGCCAATATTCTTATAAAAGTTACCTAGATAAATGAAAGGAAGTTTGGCCGTATCATCAATAGATTTTATGATTTTTTTCTGGTTTGATTCATTTTTTCATATATTCTGGAATACTCCCTCGGTCTGTTTAGTTTGGCATGTCTTTTGCACTGAAGATACAATGTAAATAAAGTTTAATAGTGTAAAATCTATTTTACAGTAGTGGCAATTAATTGTGACATTGCACAATTTGTCACATTGAAGTGGATGTGAACTAGGCTTTATTTCTAATTGGTAAACAATTTAGCAAAACAGCTGAGAAATTAATGCAAAAAAAAATTTTTTGCTACGTGGAGAACTCGTCCTCCTCGCAATTCTTAGTATTTTTTTAATACATATTTCAATCTGTTCGAGTTGCTAATTAGAAACTTTAAAAAATATTTGCTGATATTGTATTATGATTACGTGATTAACTTGTTTAAAGTATCTTGCTGGTGAGCACCCAGTAACATACTCGACGTTGGCCGCTGATGAACGTTTAATTACATGGCTCAAGAATTGTTTAGTGCGGCTAGAGAATTCGTTGTGATAAGAAGTAGTTATTTCACTGCAGAAACATAATGAGTGCGAACAAAGAAACGACAACGAAGAAAATTAAGACGGTAATATAAGCAAACTATCTTCAAATCTCATTCTTCTTACTTGAATGTAGCTCATGTTTACACAGTTGCTTGTACGTGCAAGTGTTTAATTTTTTACTTTTTTTTTAATCCGATACCCAATATCGAAAATTTAGAATATTTACACAATGTGAAAAAATGTAGGTTTGGTTCTGTTTCTATATCAAATAGATTCTTAAAAACATATCACAAAGTTTGAAAATTCGATATAAAATAAAGACCATGTGAGAATATGTAAGTAGGCAAATCCAAAATGTGGGACAGGAGAGATACTTAATGTTTCATGTGTTTCTGATGAGATACTAATCTTTTAGTTTTTGATTTCAATAACACTTAGTGAATCAACTTAATACAAATCATAATACGAACATCTTATTTGAAGACACAACAGCTTAACAAGTAAATGACTATAAATTCTCTTAAGTCTTATTTGTCTAGTGTCTTCATTTTTTACCCCCACGTTTAAAAAACGTAAAAGGGATATATTAATTTTGTCACTCCGTTTGTAACACCCAAAAGAAGGCGTGGCAGGTGTTTAAAAGTATATATATTCTTGATCAGCATCATCACCCGAGTCGATTTGGCCATGTCCGTTTGTCTGTCTGTCTGTCTGTCTGTGATCAAGATTACAGCCGTAATTTTCAAGCTATCATCACGAAATTCGATATTTTCGATATTCGAGCTTTTGTCTAAAACATAAAGGTCAAGCTCGAAAATGAGCCAAATCGGATGAAAACCACGCCTACCTCCCATACAAGTGACTTTATCAAAAATGTAAAATCTCTTGAAATTCCACGAAAATTAATGTATGGACTTGTAATTTTGCATATGAAATTCAACCAAATCGAGTGAAAATCACACCTACCTCCTATACAAAGTGACTTTATCAAAAAACAAAAGTGAATATTTTCTGTTTTTACAAATAAACATTTTATATTATTGACTGCTTAAGACTTTGAATATACTTTGGTTCGGCCGTGGGGGTATTTTAACTTCGGCCCAGTCGAAAATCATTTCTTACTAGTTTAATATCAATTCCTCTTTTATTCTGAATTACAGTTAAAACTAAAAAAATATGTGTTCGCACCACACGATTAGAAAACTAAGATAAACTTGGCTTTCTTGAAGTTGAAAACAAAAATTTCTTAAAACACTTAGCTTATCTTTGTTGCCAGCAGTAGAAAGTATTTTAAAACTATCCACCACCGTACCTTTATCATTACAAAATGAGCCTATTTTACTGATAATATTTTTGAATAAAAAGAACTATAGAAAATGAAAAAGGAACTCCCCGCATAGAAACAATAAACAAAACAAAACAATTTTTGCCTTTCAGAAGTGTAAAAGATATAAAAGATATGATATTTCAAAAGATATGAATTGAAGCATAACTTTTAAATTCGAATATTTTATTATTTAAATATGCAAATTGACATATTTAATCTAAATCTAAAGAAATGGCTGAAAAATGTTTAGAATTTATTTGCTGATAACTAATAGTATAATGAGGATTTATTATTCAGCATGCCTGCTGATATTTTTAAGAAACTGCTTATTCATTTCTCATAGAACAATCAAAGTAAAGTTTTGAGGGTGTACTTAATATATTTACATTATAGTAGTGGAAAATTATTTGTTTAGTTATTACGGTGCGGGACTTCGTCCAACGTGTTAAATTCCGTTTGACGTTCGAGGCTAGATTTACTAACCACGAGGTCTGCGGTTCGAATCTCACTGAATTCAGAAAATTTTCTAAATTAAATTATATTTATTTTCTGGTCGGCCGCTACCTCTCTGCAGGCAGTGACAAAACTCAGAGAGTAAACAAATGCCATATAAATATTTTTTGATACATCCACATCAGTTGTTCGGAGTTGGCATAAAAACTAGTAGGTCCAGTTCTGAATAGAGCTTGCAATTTCGGGACTCAATAGCAATTTCGCGATTTCGGCATTAATAATTAAGGATCCTGGGATCTCGAGATTAGTCTCGGAATTTGAAAACCTGAAAAAACCAATAAAAAAAAAAAAAATAAAATTATTCATATGCAAGGTATGAGAATTAGCACATTTTATTATAAAAAAATGCCCAAAGGAATTAAAAAACACAGTTTATTTCCGTTTTTTTTTAATAAAAAGTTAATATTTTTGTATATTTAGTGGCGGCCGATTGGCTTGATTCCAATGCGAACACAGGTTCGAACAACAGTTGAAAGAACAGACATTTTTTTGATCGGTGGGCACCTCTCTGCAGACAATGGCAAACCTCAGAGAATAAACTTTCGAAAAGTTTACACGCATATTATACCTTAATACTAACATAAAGAAGTAAAAATTTTTTGAGATAACTAAAACGAAAAGATATTCAGCGCAACTAAAAGTTCAAAACATTCTCAAACGATTCAAATTTATTTTTTAAAGTTTCAACCGTTTTTCGATATTACTTTTTCGTAAAAAATTCGAAATTTTAAGAAAACGCAATTTTATATAAGACTACCATCACTCGAAAAAGTGAACTGTTTTATTAATTCTTGCATTACATCTAAGTTTATGGAAAAGTGTGGATCCCGAAAATCCCGGGATTTTAAGCCTAAGAATCTCGGGACTGTTGGAACTGGAAAAAGTCCTAGATCCCGGAATTGCAAGCCTTAGTTCACAATAATTTATGTACATACCAGAGATCAGCTTGAGTGCATTTAAATTACATTTCGAGTATTTCTTCAATATACGAACTAAGAATGTGAATTTTTCCAGCACCAGAGAGAATTGAGTCAGAGTTCAATTGTTAGTAATGTAATAAATATTTAATAATGTAAATAAATATTAAAAAAAATACGTATTATTAAACCATCAATTCGCCATTTCTTGTTAAAAATAAGCAATATTTATCATAAGCAGTTACCTAAAAGACTTGATTTATTCATTTAAAATATACATACATATTAGGGAGTATAGACCCATAAGGTTTTTGCAACCCCGGGATTATTAGGATTGAATATCTGAAACACGGTATCCCGAGACTATTTCGGGAGTAAAAAGGAAAAACACCAAAAAAGAAGACCTCAATTTGCGTTTTTTTCATGAATTACTGATAAAAAGTATACATAAAAGTTAATACATAATTAAGGAAATTAATTTTTATTAAAAAACAATTAATTCAATATCATATGCACAAGTTTAATGAATTTTCGAGGTATTTCAAAGATCTAGGCGTCCACAATTATTCGCTAATCGAACCGAAAGATATTCCAAAGCTTATTTTAGCAATAAAACGGGTATTTAAATGTTTACTTTATTTTATTTACCATTAGAAATACAAATCTTAAGCCAAAAAATTGTTATTGAAATTGGCTTAAGCCAAAATCTGAAGCCATTAAAAATTTAAATCTTAAGCCAAAACCAAATAAAATAATAAAAATATTTAAAACTTTTATATGAATTTTTTTATTATTAGAAACAACCATTCAATTATTGATGTTTTTTTATCCGATAAGGAACTGCATCATTCCAATTCTGAAAACAATTCCTCCGCCTCTTTCGGCAATTCACTGCAATGCAATACTTCTAAGTAAGGTTCGGCTGGAAGCAGCATGGTTAGAACTTCTTTTAAAAACTGTTTTCTTATCTTTTTTGGTATTGCCCTCATTCCCGGTATGAAAGGATCAGAAGTTAATAAATAGTAATATCATATGTTTGGTATATCTTTATTGCATGACACTCTTGAAAATGTTCTTCAGAGGGCTTCAGCGGCCTCTTCCGATAATTGACTTATTGGAAGCAGAGCTTTTTCGGGGTAGAGCGTGATATAGAGCTCTGCAATTTCTTTGGCATGCGAACAAAATTTATCTGTATAAATTTTATGCCCACTATGACAATATTTTCAAAATAATTTTATGCTGTAAACTAAATAAATATCAATGCCAGTAAATTCCGCTGCCAATTCGTGATTTTCGAAAAATCGTCGACTAGTATTGCAGTTATTGGTATTACCACTACTTTTTCACTCGGAATTCTTAAATAGCTAAATATTTCAACTGCAATAAATGCAACTTTTCGCACTCAAAAAAATATTATTCCGAAAGTGAGTTTCGTGATCTTTCCATCAATGGCGGGATGAGGGAAAGATTTTTTTACTTTAACTCGTGATACTTGAAGTTTTTTTATTTACTTTTTAAAGACGCGACTATTTCGTGTTAATAAAAAATGTAATGTAATGTAATGTTAACATCAGTAAATAGAGTTTACGCTATAGGCTTGTGCGAGAGTAGCACCGTGTAACGAGAGCGGACAAAAATAGCTTACGAAAAAAAAGTCATAAATTTATAGATCTAAATATGCAGAACAATAGTTTAGAGTATTAATATTCTTAATGTAAGAGGACTTTGCGATATATTTTCAATTACGGACATGCCTCTCTTTAATAGTTGACTTGAAAATATGATAAAATTTTTCTTTTTACAATTTGACACTGTATATTTCTTAATAAGGCGGAAATTTTAGTATAAAAAATATGCAAAAAATTAACTTATATATATTATATATGTTTAAGCAAAAATCTTTTAATGAAAAGCAAACGTAAAAAAAAATTTGTATAACTAAGGACAGGTTCTAGAAATCTAAAAACCTAAACTTTGAAAAGCAATAACAAAAAAAAAGCATTTTTGTTTTTTTTTAGTTTTAGTATGTCTAATATCAACACTTTCTCAACATGTTCCCAAAATTTGGTTTGCCGAAATTCAATAATAACGACATTTTCACCAAAGCATGTTTTGGCGAAAATTAGCAATTTTGTATAAAAAAATAACAATTTTTTCACAAATTTCAAAACACAATAAAATAAAAAAGCATTTTTGTTTTAAAAATATTAAAATAAAATTTTAATTTTAATATGTGTAATATCAACACTTTTTAAATATGCCCCCAAAACTTGGTTTGCCGGAACTCAATAATAAAGACTTTACGCCCACTTTTCTGAAGCATGTTTTGTCGAAAATAAGAAATTTTATATGAAAAAATAAAAACAAATTTTCTCAAACTTAGAAAAAAAAAATTAATTTGCTTAATAAAAATTTTATCAACATAGTCCTAAATTTGGTTCGCCGAAAGCAAAAAAAAGAAGTAATGGCAAATTATCTGAATCTTGTTTTCGCTAAAATGCCCTTCACGTTCATACTGAAAAATGAGTTATATGGGAGGTGGGCGTGCTAGTCGGCCGATTTGGTTAATTTTTTCACCATGTGTAGTAAATTTAAATCATCTGGGGTAATTTTTTGTGTAAATATACCTGAATACCGATTTCAGTTATAAGGGAGGTGGTCATATTAGTCAATAGATTTGGTTCAATTTCACATCAGCTATTTATAACTCCAAACGAACTATGTGTACCAAATTTTGTTGATCTAGGATAATAGTATGGGGAACTATTCCATGTTACCGATTTCGGTTATATGGGAGGTGGGCGTGCCATTCATTCAATTTGAACGATTTTGTGAAAATAATTCTTTTATTGTAGAATTCATTGTCACAAAATTTCATGATTCTAGGATAACTCCTTTTGATTTTTATGCACTCGATATATGGGCTCGTTACACTGTGTGTCGTGGAAAGTAATAAATATTATTCTCTGAATACTGACTTTTGTATTGGCAAATTTTTTTTTTAACCTGCCTAAAATTTTTAAAACCGACTTTTGGCCAGCTAGATTTTGAAAATACCCCTCTGTGCAACAAAAATTGTTCATTAAATTTTTCAAATTTCCCGGGGTACTGGAAGAAAAATCCCGGGATTTCACTTGGCTAAAATGATCCGGAATTGAACTCCGGAATACATATGGAGACGGTGCGAAATTATCAATGTATCCTCCTTGAGCATTGAGAACCATTTATTCTTTCCAATACTCGCAAAAATAATACTAATAATAACAAAATAAAAATTAATAAAATATTGCTTAGAAAATAATAGTAATAATTAAAAAATAAAAGTAAGAAAAAACACGTGTTCGCTCGTTTTGCTTATTATGGGTCTTTCGTGACAGATTTTCGCCTTAGTTTTATTGTAGATTTGAGCTATTAAGATAAGACTGAAATTGTTTTTGTTTTATACATTTCTGTAAAGAGGTACTGATTATCTTTTTATAATATCAAACTCAAATCAGCCCAAGATAAATTTTTTGGGAAAAATAAAAGAAAAAAATATTTGCTGTAAAAATAATTTTAATCGCATAAAGTTTATTAGATTTCATTAAGTTGTTTTATATTTTTTCTTCAGTGTGGTTCTTTTATTGTACTTAAGCTTTGTCAAAAATAAAAATACGTGTAAAATAAAATTCTTATCAATCATAATTACTGGTACTTATGTTATAAAGACTACTTTGCTATATTTTAGATGAAAACTTGTTTGCACAAAAGTATGTTGTTAAGCGAACAGCAAAACCTTTCCTTATGCTATTCGTTTCTTACCATCTCTTAGTGCTGCATGCACAAATAATACCACAAACTCTTAGGAGAAACTTTTTTGACACACCACTTGTGTCAATAGTTAACTTGAAAATTGTGGAACGTTGTTTTTTATCAAAGAACCTGATAAATTCTAAAAATTGTTCTTATTTCTAATAATATCAACAGAAGCTGAAATTACTATTTAACCAAGCGTCAATAGGATTAGTCAACTCAGATCTTGGACGGGAAAGTCATTCAACTAGTTTTTGAACACTTTCTTCTTTCACTCAGCGGTTGCAGCTCTGTTTATTATAAGTTAAATTATTTTTTCTACTTGATTGTGTCGTTAATAGAGAGGTGGTTGTATTTCGAAAAAGTGCAGAAGTAAAACATGTTTTCAAAAAGAGGAAATACAGTATTTCCCAATAATTATCAGCAGCCGTGTAATAATACAATCACCTTCAGTCACCAAAAAAGTTCTGATGAGGTAAGATTTTTTTAGAAATCTACAAAAATGTTAATTTATTATGAAAATTATCAGTTAAAGTTTGTTTAGTATTTAGACATATTATAAAATATACAACTTCCAACATCATATTTATACAAGAATAAAATAGGCATGAAAATTAAGGTTGTCCCGATAAAATACCTGCCAGTTTATTTTTTATTAAAAGCTATAATTAATGGCAAAATTTTTTTTTTTAATACTCGTATAAAGTAAAAATTTAGAGGCCTATGTGAGGAAGAGAACATCCAACAAATGGTGTGTCGAAGGACTTTTCGACCCTGTTCGCAGACGTTCACTTTTTCTACGAAATTTTCTATGACGTTTCGGCATAATTGCGGACTTATTTCATCAATGTTACGTTGAATTCATTGAGCTGTGGAGTGCATGATTTTTTGGAGCATTGGTGTACACTTTATATATCAAAAAACCTTAAGAACAAAATTCCAGCGGGGTCAAACCGCTCTGTGACATCGCAGTGATTGCACGACCATAATACTTCATCCTACCAGAGCAAAATCATTGTTTTGTCCATTGTGACCAGTGGAAACAATTCGAAAAAACTTTTTTCGCGAAAATGGAAAAACAAATAAGTTAATAAAATCATCTTCGACTAGGCCGAAGTTAAAATACTCCCACAGCCGAACCAAAGTATATTTAAAGCGTCAAGCAGCCAATAAAATATTTATCTGTAAAAAGAATACGATGCGTGCAGGGAGAATTCCAGATAGGGTAGTAATATATAACTCGTTGCCTTTTGAAAGAAAAACAAAAACCAAAACTGCAACCTAGCAACTTTAAAAGAAAAACAAAATTATAAAAGTACCTATTTAACGTTTTTGCATCATTTGTATATTTAACAAAAAATATTTACCTGTTGAACGTTTGCTAAGACCCTGTTTTTTACCAAGTGAGTTAAAAATTGACATTTCTCTTTAAAATATACCTTAAACGACTCTATTGAAAAAAAAAGCTCAAGCCTGTGTTAGATAACACGGGCGCATAGGTCAGACGTAGAATACGTCAGTCATTAACAGCCTTATTCAATAGATTTCCTTAAACAACCTTTAAACGCTTGTTTAGTTACGCACTGTTTAAGGCTTTACGCAGCTTCTATGTAACCTTGCTAACATTGTTATTCATAAACATTTTTTCATTTTCTGCTTATGATTGTAAGGTTTGTGTCTGAACTATAAAAAATCTCTACAAAAATTAAGAATTCCTATGGATTTACAATGGCCGCCGCATAAAAAAATGCTGCAAAGGGCGCATATGGAGCATGTCTCTGATATTAAAAGAAAAGACAAACAAAAATCATGGTTGTATTTACGTAACCTTTAAACGCCAATTTCGGCGTTTAAGTTACGCAGCTCTTAAACAACTACGAAAAATGTTTATGAATAACGTTTTCTTGTTTAAAGCCCGTTTAAAGTTACGCTGCCTCTAAAATGTGTTTATGAATAAGGCTGTAAGACATTGAGGATGTCTTAAAGACGTGGCCAACTGGGTAAGCACAATTTTGTTTCTCTGCTTCGCTTATCAATGTTGTGTATGTACACATCGTTCGCTACTTGATCATTATACTTCTTCTCTTTCTCACACTGGTTCTGTGATGAACACACAGATAATCGTACTGCTCTTACACATGATGTTATAATACATAAAATACAAAGCATATGAAAATTAATACAAAATTTGAAGGAGTTAAATTTTGATTTACTTATAGAATCAAAAAAATTATATGTAGCAATATGATTATTTAAATACAAATCAAAAGAAGACATATTAAATATGTTACGACCATACTTGAATTTTCTTCAATGCATGCATAAAGTATTAAAAACTTATAATGAAAGTGACAAACATTTTCTCAAAATTTTGTGCTCCAGATCAACACCCCCGTATAACGTATTCTACGTTAAAAAAAAAAATTGGTGGAGATAATCGATGCTATGAATGCATAGTAGAAGAACAAAATCGTTTTTTCGGTTGCTCACACTGCAGTTTACCATAAATTAGGCACAAGTCATGCGTTTCTTAAAAATAATGGTTAACGGCCATATTACATACAATACCTGTGTGCTATTCGAAAACTTTTTATTCGTGGTAGAAAAGAAATTACTGAGTTGAATACAATTTATGTTTGTTGAAATATAATTCTCATTTTTGCTGTGCCAAAAGAACGATGAAATTTAGACAACTAGAAATTTTGTGGTATCCGAAAATTGCCAGAAAGATAGAAAAAAATAGTAGCGATGGACAGTACTTTGAAAATTGAATATGTAACAAATTTTTCACAAAAATATCATTTAGAACTTATTTGTGAACCAAATAAAGAAAAAGATTTCTTCTACTTATATAGCGGGTATGAATAATTTTTTATTGATTTTTTAGATGGTATTTAAACTTAAATTATAATAACTTTTTAGGGTAGGTATTAAAAAATAAAGTATGCTAAGGGTGTAGCTTTGAATTTGTGAAAGAATTATTGAAATTGGTCCAGTAGTTCTTAAGCTTACCTGAAACGAAGAAACGTGATAAGCCTTTTATGAAATAGTATAGATAAAAGAAAGATATAATCTCCCTAGCTTTTTTTATGTGTAAAAAAAGCACAAATAATAAATAAATACTCGACCTGTGTCCGAAATACGCTGCAAGATCTTATTTGCAGTGGTTTTTTATTAAAGGTAATTTTTTACATTAAATAAAAGCTCCTTAACTTAAGAGATCATTTTTCTCTTAAAAGAAAGTCTATTTAAGAGAAAGAAAACATTTATGTATAGCCAGCCATGGATGCGTGGTCAATCATTTAATCAGTCTTTCATTCATTCATTTGAGTCTGCCTTCGGCAACAAATTTATGCTAATTCATAGCCAGAAACGAGTATCACCTTATTCATATGGCCAAAATCTACATATAAAGGCACGAACTCTGTTTGAACTTTAGTTCTCCGTCGACAGTGTACCACTTCATTTGCAATTACCTAAGTGGGTTTTATTTTCCTAATAAACAAATCTGCCATTATGCCGAATCCATCCATTGGCTTTTACACCATTTCGAAGCGAAGAAGGGTATTATTTTATATCTTGAAGTAAATTCCACTGAATTATGTGATAACTATTGTGCAGTGTTAAATGTTTTTAGTGTTATTAACAATTTAAAAATAGTTGTATCTGCAACTACTGCAACATTGAAATAAATACTAAACAAAATTTATCACGTCATTAAATAGTCTTATATTTCCCTCTGTTAAGTAGGAATGTGTTAAAATGATTAATTTAATTGAAAAGAAAAAAAAATATTACGAAAGGCATGAATATAGGTCAATAAACTGATGGCTTCTTCCAAAAATTTTACGTTAATACGTTAATATAACCAGAAAACTCGTTTACAGTTTTTAATGTTTTTGTTTTTGCATAAATTGTCTATGTTATAAACAAACAAACATACATTAATATAAAGGTACATATGTGCATAATGAAATGGTTGTGTTAATATTGCAGAAGAAAATACTTACCTAAGTTATTTTCCACAATTTCGTTTCAAAACAAAAATAAAACATTGTTTTATTGTTTTAAATAAAACTTTTATGGCTTACTTGGGCAATGTCTAATGTCTAAGTATGCTTAAAAACTGGCAAAAGCGTTTTCTTTATCATGTAAAATGAACGGTTTATATAATAAAAAAAAAAAACAACAAAAATAGTGTTTTTCTACAAATTATTCATATTGATAACGCGGAGGTTTGAATCCTCGATTTTTGATGTTGATTATGGCCGGGAATGGGCACTACTACATTTAAAGCTACTGTGTTGTTTCTGTGTTTGTCTTTTGCCTTTGCTTTGTTGTTGCGTTTTGTGTTGTTACATAAGGCTCTCAATTGCTCTTAGCTGTCTCCGAAGCTTGCTCCGTGCCCATTGCTGTTAAGCGACATTTCTCGGGAGTGATGAAAAGGTGCCAACTGGATAAAAAACAAACGATAAAAAAGTTACTTACGCATATCAAGAATCAAGAGCATAACTGTGTGTTAGTTACTATGCTCAGATCCCCACAAAATCTCTCCCATCGCACTTAAGCAGTATTGCACATTGTATAAACATCTAGGCTATAAAATTTTCAATACAAAAACTAAACGAGAACTATATTACAAACCGGGAGCAACAAACAAGAATATTAATTCTAAAAACTTCATTGATAAACTGCAGGAACAGAGTGCGATGTTGTTGCTGCTTGCCGGCTATTTCAGCTGTTTGGGTTAAGTCAGAAGCTGAGTGGTGAAGCTGTGTAGTGAAGCTCACTGTGTGATAAAGCTTACTTCTAAGGGGCCTTTTTCATTTAAAAAAATTATGTTTTTTTTCATAAAAATGTTACTAACTGTGTGTAGAATACTTGTGTAAAATTTCAATTTGATAATTAAGTTTATAGAAAGAAAAAAAAAATAGGAAAACCAAACTTTAAACGCTATTTTCGAAAACCAGTTTTTTTAAAAGTGGTGGCGAAGATTAAAGAAAAACTAAGAGTTAAATAGAGCTAAAACTTTTTGATTACCTACAATCAGACTTTAAAATTAAAAACTCGATTTAGAACGTTTGTAAGGTTAAAAAACTTTTTAACAAAAAAAAAAAAAACCGACTTCAAAATCACTACAAAGCATAGCTGTTAAAGTGCGATTACGATTAGTAATCAATTACATTATTTTTAAAAAAAAATTGTAATGATTATATAATCCTTAAGCAAGAATTTTATGATAAGTAATTGATTACGATTACAAATAATCAAAAAATAATAACGATTACTTGAGATTACGCAAAATAATCAAAAATAATCAAAAGTAATCAAAAAAATAATTCGATTACTTTTAAAGATTATCTTTGATTCTTTTTTGATTATTTTAAGAATTTCAATCTAAACTACGGAAAATTTGGTGAAAGTGATGATGAAATTGACACAACTGGTTCTTCACAGGACACCGTTAAACCCGATTAGTGATCCCAACAGACCAACTCTTCTGTTACTTGCATGACAATTCAAGTGCTGAAAGATTTGGCAAAAGTATGGCTTGTTGAAGAAACTATTTCTTTCATTCAATACTCCTTTAATGCCCTCAGCGCCAGTTGAGAGACTTTTTTTTTTTTGTTTTTTTGCCGTCATAGTAAACACTCCTAGAGGGCAATCATTGTCTGATTTTTTTTTGAAAAATTAGTTCTTATGAATGCAAATAGTAATTTAGAGTAAAAAGTACATTTAAATTAGTATTTTTAGAGTAAAATTTTTTGTGCCTAAGGCTAAAATTATTAAAATAATCAAAAAAGAATCAAAAATAATCTCGAAAAGTAATCGGATTATTTTTTGATTACTTTTGATTCTTTTTGATTATTTTGCGTAATCTCAAGTAATCGTTATTATTTTTTGATTATTTGTAATCGTAATCATTGATTACGATGATATGAGCTTTACAAGCTCACCCAAACCAGTTTAGTAAGAATTTTAATGTGCACAAAGCTTTTAAAACTACTACAGTGTCACCAAGGCACCAAATAGTGCACGGATGGTAAAAGATCATGATTGTGTGTCAAAGATGAGCGCCGACTTCAAAGCTTTTATGTTCATAAAGCAATTAATACATTGATGATAATAAAACAAAATAGAAAAAATTAAAATGATAAGATTTCCAATATTATAATACATATAAATAGCTTTTAAAATATGACCAAGAAATTAATGGGAAAAGTTATTTAAAATTATTTTTTACTTTGTAGTGATTTTGAAGTCGGTTTTTTTTTGTTAAAAAGTTTCTATTTCTTCCTTTTTAGAGAATATGAAATATTTTATGTAATAGTATTATTTAGGAAAATTTCAAACATGAAACTTTGATCTTAAAAATTTTTTTTTTATTAATTCCTGAAAGTTTGTTGGGTATTTTCCATTTCTGCTTCTTTACAATTTTTAGTGCCACGCCCTTTCTCTAAACCTGCCCACTTTATTTACCGTACCTTATAATGATTCTACCTAGCCCTGTGCCGAATTTCAGTTTCCAAGTATCAATATTAACCGTAATATAGTACTTTCCTTAAAGTGCCACACCCTGTGTACAATCCCGCTCACTTTTTTAATGATTCTACCTACCCACCTACCTGCATACCAAATATTAGTACGCTAGTGTCAATATTAACTAAGATATAGTATTTTTATAATATTGACACGCCCCTTTGTTGAATAACGCCCATTTTTTTGGCCGTAATTTGTAGTAACTGTACCTACCCATGTACTAAATTTCAGCACCCTAGTGTCAATATTATTCGATATATAGTATGTTTCTAATATTGCCACACCCCTTTGTCGAATAACGCGCACTTTATTGACTGTAATTTGTAATAACTATGCCTACCCATGCACTAAATTTTAGCACCCTAGTGTCAATATTATTCGATATATAGTGTGTTTCTAATATTACCACACCCCTTTGTCGAATAACGCCCACTTTATTGACTGTAATTTGTAATAACTATGCATACCCATGCACTAAATTTCAGGACCCTAGTGTCAATATTATTCGATATATAGTGTGTTTCTAATATTGCCACACCCCTTTGTCGAATAACGCCCACTTTCTTTACAGTAATTTTTAAAAATTGTGTCTACCCCTGTATAAAATTTCAGTACCCTAGTGTCAATACTATTTGAGATACAGTGTTTTTTTAATATGACCACACCCCTTTGTCAAATAACGCCCACTTTATTGACCGTAATTTGTAATAATTGTGCCTACCCCAGTATTTTTACTGTAAATTTCAGTACCCTTGTGTCAATATTAACTGAAATACAGTGTTTTTCGTATATTGACACGCCCCTTTGTCGAATATCGCCCACTTTTTTAAAAAAGGACCTCCGCGTTTATGATATCTATCTGTTGACAAAAAATTACGGAAATCGGGCAAGAGCTGTAGGAGTTATCGATGTACATACATTTAAAAAAAACAAAAAAAAAAAGCGGACAAACCAACGAACTTGAGAACCTCCTCCTTTTTGAAGTCGGTTAAAAATAGAGTAATTTTTCAAATTTTGTTTTCAAAATGACGGAAAAAAATACAATATGCTGTGTGATTGACTGATATAAGGTTATCTCATATGAAAAAAAAATTCAGATGAAAATTTTAATTTTTCTATTTCATATTTCATGTTGTTACCGTTTTGGTCGAGAGGCTTAAAGCAAAAGAAAAAAAAAGCAATTTAGAAAAAAACGAGTGTTTTTTTTTCTTTTTTCGTTGCTCGAATAAAAAAGACTCCTTGCTAAAAGCAAATTTATATTTCTTAATTTAGAATGTTTGTCTGTTTAAAATATAAATTCAAATCAGACGAATATAAAATAATATCATCAGTGAAGTTTCACTCAAAAAAAAAAAACAAAAAATTATTGTGCTCATCCGAGTCGAACCCCCGCCCACAAGATCGACCGACCTAAGCTCTAACCACTGATCTATCAATACCATATCTGAATTTTAGAAATTAACATAACTACTCAGCAGCAAAATAAAGATATTTATTAAATGCGTGAAAACTCGGAAAAACGAATTTTCCAAGAGATGAAACCTAGCTGGATCGATTTTTCAGCTTGCTCTTCATCTATATTGTAAATTTCATCGAAATCGTTAGAGCGGTTTTCGAGAACTCAATTACAAATAAATATATAAATATTGCTCTTTTAATAGAATAAGATATATATACTAGCTGGTACCCGACGCGTTGCTGTCGTAGCGGAAATAATTTCTATCTCTATCTGAATCTCAAACTCAGTCTCAATCTCAATCTCAATCTCAATTTCAATCTCTATCTATCTCTATCTATATCTCTATCTCTATCTCTATCTCTATCTCTATCTCTATCTCTATCTCTATCTCTATCTCTATCTCTATCTCTATCTCTATCTCTATCTCTATCTCTATCTCTATCTCTATCTATATCTCTATCTCTATCTCTATCTCTATCTCTATCTCTATCTCTATCTCTATCTCTATCTCTATCTCTATCTCTATCTTTATCTCTATCTCTATCTCTATCTCTATCTCTATCTCTATCTCTATCTCTATCTCTTTCTCTATCTCTATCTCTATCTCTATCTCTATCTCTATCTCTATCTCTATCTCTATCTCTTTCTCTATCTCTATCTCTATCTCTATCTCTATCTCTATCTCTATCTCTATCTCTATCTCTATCTCTATCTCTATCTCTATCTCTATCTCTTTCTCTATCTCTATCTCTATCTCTATCTCTATCTCTATCTCTATCTCTATCTCTATCTCTATCTCTATCTCTATCTCTATCTCTATCTCTATCTCTATCTCTATCTCTATCTCTATCTCTATCTCTATCTCTATCTCTATCTCTATCTCTATCTCTATCTCTATCTCTATCTCTATCTCTATCTCTATCTCTATCTCTATCTCTATCTCTATCTCTATCTCTATCTCTATCTCTATCTCTATCTCTATCTCTATCTCTATCTCTATCTCTATCTCTATCTCTATCTCTATCTCTATCTCTATCTCTATCTCTATCTCTATCTCTATCTCTATCTCTATCTCTATCTCTATCTCTTTCTCTATCTCTATCTCTATCTCTATCTCTATCTCTATCTCTATCTCTATCTCTATCTCTTTCTCTATCTCTATCTCTATCTCTATCTCTATCTCTATCTCTATCTCTATCTCTATCTCTATCTCTATCTCTATCTCTATCTCTATCTCTATCTCTATCTCTATCTCTATCTCTATCTCTATCTCTATCTCTATCTCTATCTATATCTCTATCTCTATCTCTATCTCTATCTCTATCTCTATCTCTATCTCTATCTCTATCTCTATCTCTATCTCTATCTTTATCTCTATCTCTATCTCTATCTCTATCTCTATCTCTATCTCTATCTCTATCTCTTTCTCTATCTCTATCTCTATCTCTATCTCTATCTCTATCTCTATCTCTATCTCTATCTCTATCTCTATCTCTATCTCTATCTCTATCTCTATCTCTATCTCTATCTCTATCTCTATCTCTATCTCTATCTCTATCTCTATCTCTATCTCTATCTCTATCTCTATCTCTATCTCTATCTCTATCTCTATCTCTATCTCTATCTCTATCTCTATCTCTATCTCTATCTCTATCTCTATCTATATCTCTATCTCTATCTCTATATCTATCTCTATCTCTATCTCTATCTCTATCTCTATCTCTATCTCTATCCCTATTCCTATCTCTATCTCTATCTCTATCTCTATCTCTATCTCTATCTCTATCTCTATCTCTATCTCTATCTCTATCTCTATCGCTACCTCTATTTCTAAGTGGAACGACTCGTGTAAATTGATAACCAAATTTCGAGGCTATGCTACCCATAATTCCAAAGTTATTCGATATCGCAAATTTGGCTTGTATGGGCGGAGCCACACCCCCTTGTTCAATGACGTCTCAGTTTTCTAGTTGATGGATATCACCCAATAGTAATTCCATACTGAATTTCGTTGTTATACGACTTTTTGTTCCAAAGCTATCTGATATCAAAAATTTAAAGTGTATGGGCGGGGCCACACCCCCTTTTCCAAAGCCCATCCCAGTTTTATAGTAGAAATATTTCACCAAGTGGCAACTCCGTACTGAATTTCATTATTATACGGCATTTAGTTCCAAAGCTATTCGATATCATAAATTTGAATTGTATGGGCGGTGCCACACCCCTTTGGCCTATACTTGCTCAATTTTGCCAGTCGAAAGACACAACTAAATAGAACGTTCTAACCGAGTTGCATTAATGTGTGACTTATAGCTCGAAAGTTATACCGAAAATTTGGTCTGCTGAAAAAGTGCCACGCCCCACGTCCAACGCCCATAAAATTTTACCTGTGGAACGGCTCTTGTAAATTGAGGTAGAACACCGAATTCCGATGCTATGCGACCTATAACTTCAGAGCTATTCGCTACCGTAGATTTGGGTTGTATGGGAGGTGCCACGCCCCCTTATTTTAGGGGGATGAAAAATAGATGTTGTTCGATTCTCACCCCTGACTAATATCCTCGCTAAGGATCACGAAAATCGGTCGAGCCGTTTCGGAGGAGTTCGATCACGCACCCCGTGACAGAAGAATTTTATATATTAGATATATAGATATAAACTCACCACTCCAGCCTTTGAAAGGACTTTGACCGAACTTCTTATGATCAAATTGTGTTGTGCGTGTTATTAAATGTTTATACACAATTGATCGAGAGAACTTGACCTACTAGTTTTATGCCGACTCCGAACGGCTAATGTGCATGTTTTCAAGAAGCTTTACATGGCATTGTTTACTCTCTGAAGTTTGCCATTATCTGCAGAGAGGTGACGGCCGAACAGAAAAATTTATTCAAATGAAAGAACGTTTTGTGTCAGGTGGAAATTGAACCAGGGTATTCTGGCGTATGGGTCCCGCACTCTACCCACTGCGCCACGGCCGCCAGAATTAATAGAACTACTTAACAGAAATAAAAAAATACTAGTGATAACCCTCGGAAAATCGGGTGTACTTACCTACTGAATGTGTTTTGAATTCAGAATAAAAGTAATAATATATTGTACCATAAAATTATTTGTCTTTTACTTTTTATTTAAAGAATTTCTAGATAAACGACATTTAAAGTTGTATTTTTAGTTTTTTATGAACAATACATGTGATATCTATATATTCATTCTTGTAAGGATCTCCCTATTCCAGCAAATCTACAAACGATACAGTATCACTTGATATATGTATCATTAGAAAGGTCTTGAGCTGTAGGTAAGCCGAAATTTATTAGATGCACAATTCGATATCGATCAGGAATTCCTACTTGCAAACACGATTAAAGAAAAACTTAATCTAGAACAAAAACTCTATTCTCCTGAAACAAATGTCAATGCTTTCTTTATTGACGGTCCTGGTGGTTTGGGAAAGACCTTTCTTTACAAAACTATAATTACATAAGTTTTCTGAAGAATTTTTTCCAAAGTAAAATATAAAAAAAAAAAAATAAAAAAAAAAATTCGGTCAAGAAATGGCTTAAATATTCGCTTCGGAAATCACACTTTCTCATTCACAATAAAGCGAGTTCATGTCATAAGTCTTTCTGCATTTTTTTTTTCAACTTTAACCGCTCTTGTCTGCTAAACGGTAACACTTATAAAAAATCTTCTCTACCCACAGCTCAAAACTTTTCTAATGAAAACCTTTCTAAGTGTTGCTGTAGCAATTGTAGATTTGCTAGAATGAGGGGGACCCTCGCAGGAATAAATATAGGGGTAGATACCCATTAATAGCGTACCGACTATTTTTTGAGAAATTCTGTATTACATGGTGTAATAATACAAGCTAGCATATTTTCAACAACTGCTTATTTTCTTTTCTACAAGAAACCACCTCCTGTCAAAAACAGCTGTTTGTCTGTAGCTGCTGAAGTTGTTGTTTTTTCACTTCAACGTTTTCAACATTAGGTCTGTTTCCGTACTCTACACTGTGTAAGATTTGTGTAAGTTCAAACTGAGAGAGTAAAAATTAAATGTGATAATAGTTGCAAAAGTATGGAAACAGCTTCTAGTAAGTTTCAAGCACAAAACAGCTGATTTTGGCTGCAGACGTGTCAATCGTAAATTTCGCCATTATTTACAAATTATTAAAAGCCATTTTTTAATGCAAAACTGAACAATTACTTAATTTTTATTTATTATTATTTATTTATTGTACATAAATTTCTTTTTGGGCACACAATTTGTGAATTTATTTATCGCAAAACATAAACAATTATGAAATGTAATTGACATTTGCTTCTTCTTATTGATGCTTGTTCTTCTTGATGCTTGTTCTTACTTTACTCGAAGTCTTGAGTTCTAGCACTCTCTGTGCACTTTGTGTGCTCGAGAGAGCGATTTTATGCTTGTTCTTCTTTTTTATTTTCATAATTCCGCAAAATATGTGCGTTAAATAAACAATTATAATAATGAAAGTTGGGAAAAAATAATGTGTGATATGTGTTTAACGTTTTCCAGCCAATTGAAAGCTTCTTCAATTTCGTCCACATGCATCTGCAGCTGCTGAGGTTGCTGCACTTAAACGTTTTCAACTTTTTTTTTTTATGTTTGCACTTAATAACATTAAGTTTACAAATTATCTTCGTTCTAGTAATAATAACTCACTATTAATAGGTGCGTTTTTTGGCATCGCTATATACGCTTAACAATATTTTTTCATACAAAAAATGCTTAGCTAAGACAGGATAGTTTTAGCCGCTTAGCTCATAGTCGCCGATAGAAACACTATTGCCCGATCAAGAAAGTGGTATTTTACATAATTTATAGGCAACACTTTTTGGAAAACAACCATGTTTACGTCAGACCGGTGATAGAAAAAAGTTTATTTATACACAAACAAAAACAATTGAAATGACCAATGCTGCCAAGTAGTGACAAAAAATGTTAAGCGCTTATAAGCGTTTTTTTGGACAAGTGCATATAGCGATGCCAAAAAAACACACCTATTAAAATAATATATGCAATATTTTGTTATCAATTGTGTGGTTATTTGCAAGCTCTGAAACATAAACAATGGCGAAAACATAAGCATAATTGAACGCTTTCTTTCTTGACTTTTTTTTGACAGATGCTGGTTTCCCAAGCAACTGTCAATACTACCTTGTATTATTATACCATGGTACGAAACAGAAAATAGTGTCCCACAAGTTACACAGTGTGAGTGAGTACGGAAACAGACCTATTGTGTTTTCAACAGCCGATTGTGAGCGCTCTCTTTTTTAATATATTTTTTGACAGGAGGTGGTTTCCCAAGCAACTGTCAATACTACCTTGTAATTATTATACCATGCTGTATTGGAATCAATTTTGAACACATTTATATGAGCTATCTGCTGTGATAGTTCATAAAAGTTTCTCATAAATAAAATGAGAAAAGTTTATTCATTTAAATAACTTATAAATATAGCTCTACAAATTATAAACATAAATTTGAGATCTTAGCTTGGTATGTTTTACAAACAAATTTTGGTACAAGGACGTAACATTTGGTGTGATATTCTCTTAAGCAATTATTGCACCTTATGCCACAATTTTCTGATTTAACGTCACTGCACATAAATAACATATAGTGCATGAGAAGCATTCGTCCAGTACATAAAATATTTTCTCCGATATTACGAATATCTTCAATGTCAGTTGTGACTATATTATTTCATCGATATTACCTTCAGCTTCATTGATTTTGCTTGTGAAAAGATTTCTAATGTGATTTCCATGTTTTTCTAAACTTATTACTGCTTTTTGGCTTATATTATCAGTATAAGAGAAAGTATAATTTACAAACCCTGGTGAATAATTTTGTGACAGTTATGTCGTTACAGTGTATGATTTGGTTGTAAATGTTAAGGATTTTCTGTTTCCTTTGTTAATGTTTTTTATATATAAATTTTTTATATAAAAAATTAATATTTTTTTTATTTTTTTAAGAGCTTTTTAATTGTTCCTGAATTATTTTTTTTAATTTTATCAGCTTTTTTTCTTTTTCACAGCTTCAATTTTTCTTTTTTCTTCTTTGCGTAACAGGTGATTACAAAGCCTCTTTTTGTTTTTTTTTTAACCTTAGAGCCTTTTCTGATGGATGTTTCTGGCGTCGAGAATGCCTTTCACTGCGTGAATTACATCTTCCTTTCTTTGAGGAAAACCTTTCCGCTGAGAGACTTTCACCCATTCCACAATTGCTTTTTCTTCCGTCTCACTTAAAACAGTTTTTAGACCTGGTTGAATTTTAGTACATTTTGAACTTAGTCAGAATTAGAGTGTGGATCGTGGTACCCCATATATACAGATTTTTTCGAAATTTTGTCATTTCTAATTTGTGACAGAGCTTTTTGTAAAATATTTTCATCGTACGAACTTTTTTTTTTGCATTTTGAAAAGATATTCTGAAAATAAAAAGTATTCAATTATTGGCATAAAAAAGTATAATGCCTGGCAGTGTCAGTTATTGTAGTAACATCAAATTCAATTATTGGCACCCCCTGCCAATAATGGAATTTTTGTTTTTTGGAATCAATTGTCGGCATTCACGTTTAATTGCAATATTGCGGTATAAACTTAGATATTAAGAGAAAAATAAACTATTTAATATTTAATTAATCAAAAAATCAAACGCGTTACATAAAAATTCCATTAATAAATAAGAAACAGTGTTCACCAAATTTCAGTTCGCTATTGATATTAACACTGTCTCTTCTCTATTTTTAACACGTTTTTATTAGCTTCACTTCAATTGTCTGCCCCGTACAAATCTTGAAATCCATTTTTAACCAACTTCCCCATGAGCTAGAGTTTTGAAACTAAAAATGTAACTCAGAACTGGATTACAACACAATATTAAATTATTTTCTCGTCTGTACATTTGTTTGTTTGACAAAAATGCGAAACGTTTCCATGTGAGTTCTGTGGCTCAATGCGTAAAGCGATTGCGCATATGGGTTCGAGCCTCGACAATGTGAACGGATTTTTTTTTATTCTATAGCATGTGCCCCACGTTTTAGGAGAACTAATAGAAGAACTCTAGAAGAAATCATTTTATATTTTAATTTTTTTTTACTGTATATAATTTGGACTATACTTCGAGTTGAAAATTACTTCTAATCGAAAGATTACCAATCAAAACGTACCTATCCGTCAACAGCAGCGCAGTGTTGCAGATCCAAACCGAATGAGTTTTATAATAACGACTTCAGTGTGTTGTTTGTTTCTTTTTGCTTTAATATTTACCATTTTTTTTTCTTGGTGTGAATGGACATAAAAGCATGAATATTCATTGTTTTTGGCGAATGTTGCGAATGTCTTGCTTCGTCGGGCATTCTTGTGGCGTAGTCATTTGTAATCGTGAGCGATTGACACATGCATTCGCGCATTAATTAAAATGCAGAAGGCACTTTTGTAGCTCGTATATTGATGAGACATTCGAAACGCAATTTGAATGAACTCAAGCTGTTCTCTGACATGAACCCCGATGCCAGTAGTAAGAACTGACTGAAAACGATCGTTGCAAATTAACCGTTGCTGATGCAACACACACTCGGTGTGCTCACTATGATTTAAGGTTTCTTAACTTCATTGCTGCTCTATGTTTTGATATTTTATTTCGTAACTAAATTTAAGCACTTATAACATAAAACAGCATTTTATAACATAAAACAATTTTATTCAATATCAAGACTACACTGAAATACTCTGCACCAAGAAACTGTACAATAGTGAAGTGTTATGAATAGGATTTGTGCAGGTCTTTAGTACATACTTATCATTGAAGTTCATCTACTCACATTGTTGAAATACTTTCTTGTCCAGAAAGAAAAAGAATTTATTTTTACTGGATAACAGTTCATATAGTTTTCAACCAATAGAAACAAATTTATAAAAAAATTTGCCGCATCCTTAAGATTTACAGGACAAAACAAGTGATCTACGTTATACATATATGAAAAAATTCTTGTTCAAAGTTTTATTTAATTTGAATTTAAAAAAAAAAAAAATCTTTTCCAACGTTTGAACAAATTTTATTGATTTTTAAATATATTTTTTAGTGTTTACAAGTGGCCACAAATGTAACGGAACAAAAACATCATATAAGCAGAGAAACTAGGGGAAAGCATTTGGGACTTTGTCGCGGATTTCGAGGATGTACAGTATGGCTAACAGGTAATAATAATAATATGCAATAATCTCAAATGCCAAATGTCAGATTTAAAGATGTTCAAATTTTCTAACTTTCAAGTGTTATCATAAACTGAAGAGAGAACTGTACCGCCTTAGACAATATATTTTAAGTATCAATATAAAAGGTGGTCCAAATACAAGTATGTATTTTTTAATCATATGCTACGAATTGAGTTCCTTCGACTTTTTTTTTTGTGGGATATCATTAGAGATCGATGCTATGTGGGTTATTCGGAAACGATCAACGATCCGATCTATTCGTGATATAAATCCTCAAACAGGACTTGGAAATTTCCCTTAAATAATGGGAAAGATTGTTCTTTCTGATAAAGCTCTAATATATCAAAAGAAATTTGAGTTTTATTCATTATATTTAATTTTTAGAAAAATGCTTGTATTTGGACTACTCCGTTTTTACATAATTTACAGTCCAATTTGTGTCTAAATGATTAAAACATTGTAGTATGAAATGACTCGTTTTAATAAGTTCGGATATCTCCGTAGTCTTCGTGGTGGTTAATTGCTTATTTAAGTCCTAGAAAAGAATATGACTGAGCCTTCTCATAATCATTTCTGTTGTGCATGTTTAAAATTAAATGTTCGTTCTGAGAGCAACACCTTTTGGCTTCAAACGGATAATGTTCATATTATCAAGAAACTTAACCTCTTATATTTTATCAGTTTAGCTTAAATCGAAAATAATAGTTGTGAGTTATTGACATTTTTAAAAATCTTTCTAAAAATTTTACGGAGAGGTATACACGGAAAGAAAAAATCAATCTATGCTTGCATCATGCAAATAGGCTATCAGTTTACACTCAATTGTAAATTTTTGAATCAAGAATCGTTTTGCTAGAATTCAGCAAATTTAAAATACATGATATTAAAAAAAAAGTGTTAATTAAAGAAACATTTTCTTAAAACTCAAGAATATTTTTTTTTAGATTCAAGTCTAATATTTGCTTGAAGTGAAAAAAATGTTCTTGATTGAAGTTAACAATTTTCTGAAAACTAAAATTATTTGCTTGATTTGAGAAATTTATTTTCCTTGAATTGAGAACAATTTGCTTGATTCTAGTAAAGAATTCACTAAAACTAGAATAATTTGTTTGATTAAGTAAACAATTTTCTTAATATTAAAATGTTATGCTTGATATTAGAAACTTAATTTTCTTATTAAGAGCAGGATATGCTTGATCCAAGTAAACAATTTGCGGAAAACGAGAATAATTTAATTTAATTTATTTTTTCCTAAATTTGAGAAGAATTTGCTTCATCCGAATAAACAATTTCCTTAATATAAGAATGCTTTGGTTTTTTTCTTTTTCTTATAAAGAGAAAAATTTCCCTGATCCAAGTAATTAATTGTCTGAAAATTTTAAAGTTTTGCTTGATATAAAGATTATTTTTTCATCTTGTATCTGAAAATAGTAAATAGCTAGCTACATTGTGTTTTTAAATTAAAAAAATACTTATCTTCTTTTAAAAGATTTTCTGATATCTTGTAATAAATTAATTAATTGTGGTTCTCTTAGAGATTAATCTGATGAGAAGCGGGAAAATTCCTTTTTTTTCACTTATAATTTTGAGGCCGAAGGTTGAAAGATTTAAGGTTGAAAACACAGTTATCCCTCCAACTGCGCTGTTTTTAGTGCGCGATTTCGCAACTGCGCGGCCAAGTTTTTAATACCGAATTTTTAAACTGCGCGGTAAAAATTTCAAAGCTGCGCGGATTTTTTGCTTGTATGTATTTTTTTTTTATTTTTTTGTAACTCGAGCAAGAAGCTTTAGATATGGAGAGTGCCTTAAAATTTCGAAGAAATTTATCAGCTGCTTTAGCACCATATGCAGAAAACTATAAACAGAGCCGGCCCGAGAATTTGTGGCACCCTAGGCCAAGGGTCTAAATTGCGCCCCATATTATTTAACAAGCAAAAAATAGAGTAAGAAACCTCTTTTTAATTTGATTTAAGTTAAATTTTGAATAATAAGACAAGATTATATTTACATATTATGTATAAAACTCCCAACAATATTTTTACATAAAATTCAATATTTAATAAAATTGGGCTTTGGTCAGTATTTTTCGAACTTTAAGTACAACAAATAAGGCATACAATTAAATATATAAAAGTTTCTTTAAATCAAAATAAGGAAATTAACATATCTCAAACCGCTATCTAAATTATGCCCTTCATTATGTTGTCGGAGTTTTTTTATCTACATAAGAAAGAGAGAACTTATATTATCCATAAATAATTTTATTTTAACTTACACCTTTCCGAGCTTTACTGGCTGCAAAATTGTTGATAAGATCATGCAGTTCCAATTTCCCTACTATATCGCGTTCGATGGAAAGGGTAGCTAAACCATCAAGACAATCTTGGAGCATTTTAGACCGCAAATAAGTTTTTATTAATTTAAGCTTAGAAAAGCTTCTTTCTGCACTCGCAACAGTTTTGGCAATGTTATGATTCGTAATGCAATATATATATTTGGCAATGCATAGGGTATGCAACTATTCGACATTATAAAAAAAACCGGTCTCGAATAATAAAATTTTTACAAAACCGGTTTTCGAATTATTCGACCAGAAAAAACCAAATAAACCGTTTTTTCCAAATAAAACAAGTTTTTGACTTTATTTACCTACATATATCTTTGTAGTTTCTATTTAACAAAAATAACAACTATTTTTTATTAATAAAATAAATAAAGGTACTTATGCTATATTACATGCTGAACCATACGCAAAGGTTTTGCATAAGGTGAGGGTTTTGCGAACGTTTTTGGGCAGAATTTGTTTTTAATTTCTGATTTTTTATTTTGTTGCTTTAAAGTTTAAAGTATGATTAAAGTCGTAAAAACTGTTCCCATAAATAAAAACTGTACTTCTTTTTCAAAATTCATAAAAAACTCATTTTGAGCCGAAATAGAATAATTTCTTTATCATTTTAGTAGGTAAAAATGTTTAGTTTAGTTTAGTTTATTTCATAAAGCCTTTAGATACAGAAATCTTTACAGACTAGGATTAAAATAATATATCATAAAATAAGTTATACAGTTACAGGTATAATTAAAATGGTAAAAGAAATAATAATAAATTTTAAAGAATATTATTAATTAAGTTTTTAAATACATGTTTGGGAGCATATAAATCAAATTCATGTGAAATACATAATTCATTAAACAGAGTTAAAGTTCTCATAATTGGCTCATTTAAGGCATAATTAGTTCTACAATGTTTTAAATAAAACAGTTTTGAATTTCTTAAATATCTTAGCGGAATATTGAAAGGAATAAGCTCTAAAAGAGAATTGCAGTCAATAATGCCAGAAATTATATCATGTATGAATAAGAGCGATGAAATCTTTCGTCTTGATTCAAGAGATTTAAGTCCTAGAAGCAACAACCGTGTACTATAAGGTGGCAACGGATCATGAAAATTTATTGATCGCAGTACAAATCTGGTAAAATTCTTTTGTATTTTTTCCAGTCTGAAAGAGGTAGAAGCATAAAACGGAGACCAAATAATGGAAGCATACTCAAGTCTAGATCTTACAAAATCATTAAATAACATACTTAAGGTATGAGGATCACAGAACTCCCTACTATTTCTACGTATAAATGCCAATAAAGAGTAAGCCTTAGGAATGAGAAAATGTCTCGTGAATAAACCATTTTTGTTCATAAATTAATTCAGAGCATAATCATAAATGTTTCTTTTTTGCATTCTTAAATGAGTTAAATCATAATAATTTCTTTTTATACAAATCATCGATATGTAATAACAAATAATATTATGCAATAAAAAAATTTATAGTTCAAAAAGGTTAATTTTTTAACTCATTTCTGAACAAGAGGTTCGATTTTTAAAAGGCAATTCAGTCTGGCGGTTGGTTCAAAAAGGGTGTATTTCCGAGTACCGAAAAATAACTTTTCTATGGTTCTTTTTTTAAGTAATTTCCGAACAAAAAAAGGACAAGTTATGCTTCTTTTTAACTCATTTCCGAACAAAAAAAATTAATTTTTGAGAAGCATTTTAGTCCAATGAATGATACAAAAACGGGTTCATTTATGAGTGCCGAAAATAAACGTTTCTACCCGAAATGGTTCATAAATGAATTCGGTAGTTTGGTTCACTGGGTAGAATTATGTTTCGAGTTTTTCTTTCAGTCTTTTTAATACATGTTTTATATGTTTTAATGATTATCTCTATATTTTTACTTGTTGTTTTTAGATTTTTTTTGGGCATTTCATGCAAGATGCTTTGTTGAATTTCCTATCTTTTTTTAAATACTTTCAGACTTTGCATTTCATGTCAAGTTGTTGATAGTTCAATATATTTTGTACAAAAGAATGCATTATTAAATAAAAATCATGTTTAACTTACATTACATAGCCAGCCGCTTGTAAATGCTGTTTTAACAAAAGAAAGCAAAAAGAAATGACCAAAGCATATGTTCAAACGAGCCCAAATAAAGCAAAATGAAATAGAAGCCAGAGATAAGAAATGTTAGAAACGTTAGTGAAATGTAAAAACGTAAGTAGAAAAAAAAACAGGGTCGCTCAAATGAAATAAAATAGTGGTTGGAAGAATTTTTCAATTTAAAATTGAAGATATATGTATATTTCTTAACTATTCGAGCAGTCGAATAATTCGAGCCAAAAAACCGGTTTTCGAATTATTCGAAAATTGCGATTTTTAAAAAAACCGGTTCGGTAAGTAAAAAAAAAACCGAAACGCCGAATAATTCGAACCGGGTTTGCATACCCTAGCAATGCGCTTGTTAAATTATTTTCTATAGGAGAATCACAGCGATCTGAAGACAAATGCTTTTTGTGGTATTTCAATTCGTCAAATAAATCCAAGCCGGAAATATAAGGACTGACTTTTAGTTTTAAATAAATACAATGTTTAACTAACGATGAAATAAAAATAAATAATGAATTTAATTTTAATACAACCTTTTCATTAAATTATATTGAGAATTGTGTAATGAGCTTAAGGCCAAGTAATTTATTGAAGAAAACAACTAACATCAACAACGGCTCTGTATAGACCAAATCATACAGCAGACTAGACAGACTGTTTCATTGGACGCTACTCCAACTCCAACATAAATAAATTGGCCATTTCAGTCCTTGAAAGGACTTTGACCGAGCTTCTTAAGATCAAATTGTGTTGTGTGTGTTATGAAATGTTTGTACACAATTGATCAAGAACTGAACCTACATGTTTTATGCCAACTCCACACGGCTCATGTTCTCAAGAAGATTTTCATGGCATTGTTTACTCTCTGAGGTTTGACATTATCTGCAAAGAGGTGGCGACCGATCAGAAAATTTTTTATTTAAAAAAAAATTGCCGCGAGTGGGAATCAATCTCGCGCTCTAGGCATGCAAGCTACATACTTAACACGCATGCCACGATCGCCATATATGTTTCCATATGTATTGATTGATATATTTTTTTAAATATGTAAGGCGCCCCTATCTGTTTGCGCCCCGAGCCCTGGCCGTATTGGATCCGCTCTAGGGCCGGCCCTGACTATAAAGAGAAGCAAAAATCCCGTAAACAATCAGTAATAACGACCTTTTTGAAATTTTATATTTTTGTATTAATATTTATTTATAGTCGTTGTATTAAGACTGCTCTCAATAATTTTTATATTAATTTAAATTGTAGTCGTTGAATTAAGATTGTTTTCTATGATTTTGTTTAATTTTTATGTTAATATTAAATTAATTTAAATATACATAAATCGATGAATAATGAGTTTTTAACTATTCCTTTGACTAATCCTAAAATTTTTGACAATTTCTACAGTATCTAGAACCTAACCCCATAGATTCATACAAAATAGGGTTCACAGTGCGCGGTTTTGGTTTGCGCGCTGTTTTGCAGAACGTAAGTACCGCGCAGTTGGAGGGATAACTGTACTTCCAAAAATGAATTGAGCAATTTTGAAATATTTTTGTATTTTCTTAAATCAAGCAAAATAATTGATTAATTCAAGAATATTTTTAATAACGAACTCTGCGTTTGCTTAAATTAAGAAAGTATTTTCTTGATTCAAGTCTTGTTCCAAGCTCTAAAATCAAGTATTTTATTCTTGTGTCAGCTAATCATTTATTTTACTCAATTTTATAAATAAATGCTCATCCTAATTTTTGTTTTCTTAATTTTAGTTTTTAATGCTTGATTTGAGCAAATGAGGCTTAATTTGAAATTTTTTTAGACCAAGCAAAATATTTGCTCAATATAAGAATATTATTTTCTTCGTGTATATAAAAATGAGTACATTTGCGTTAAAAATATCAACTTTACTTCCTTTCAAAGCACCATAAGAAAATATGGATAAGATACAGTTATGCTCATGGAAAAAATTAAAAGTATTCGAAATTTTTAGTATTCGTTTATGTTGAAATAAGTTACTTTAACTTACTGACACAGATATAAATATTTAAATAAATTCAAATTAAAATCGCACTGCACAACCGTTATTTCTGCCATCTATTTACCCAAAATTTATAAAAATCTAATCTAGTCTTTTATTGATCACTTTAAAATCTTCGTAGCTTAATATAAGAGGTTTTTAACTTTCTTGCAGGACTCAGTGGGGCAGGTAAAACTTCAATTGCATTCGAGTTAGAGGCTTACTTGGTTTCTCGCGGAATACCGGCTTATGGTTTAGATGGCGATAACATTCGAACAGGACTTAACAAAAACTTAGGATTCAGTCCCACAGATCGTGAAGAAAATATTCGACGTGTCGGTGAAGTCGCGAAGCTGTTTGCCGACAGTGGCGTTGTAGCAATATGTAGTTTTGTGTCGCCATTCGCTGATGATCGAGATATGGCAAGAAACATACATAAAGATGCAGGACTGAAGTAAGATTGTTTTAGTTTTTATATATTTGCTTTTTTTATAAAATTTTAATTTTGGTTATAGCTATTATGAAATATTTGTGGACACGCCACTGTCCGTTTGTGAAACCCGTGATGTCAAAGGGCTCTACAAAAAGGCACGTGAGGGTGTAATTAAAGGATTTACAGGGATCACACAAGAATACGAAAAACCAGTCAATCCAGAGTTAGTTGTGAATACCGATGGTTTCACGGTTCGCGAATCTACACAAAAAGTTATACAACTACTGGAGGAGGAAGGTATTATACCAAAAACACTTCGTGAACTTAATCAGGTAAATACGACAAAGTTAATACATTGACATTGACTTGAAGATTGTTATATAATTATAGCATTATGATAAATAACTTATATTAAAAATTTAAGATTCCCGAACTATTTGTGGATCCCAGTTTAAAAGAAAGCGCGCTGCATGAAGCTAAATCTCTTCAAACTCTTCCAATATCAGTGGTAGAGTTGCAGTGGCTTCAAGTATTAGCTGAGGGTTGGGCATTCCCTCTAAAAGGATTTATGCGAGAGAATGAATATCTGCAAGTTTTACACTTCAACTCCATTGTTAGTGAAGATGGTGTTTTTAAGGAAAACCAGTCAGTGCCAATAGTTCTATCCGTGTCTGCAAAGGGCAAAGAGCAACTCGATGGTGTGTCCGCGCTTTCGCTAACTTTCAATGGCAAAGCTGTTGCCATATTGAGAAAACCAGAATTTTTTTATCATCGTAAAGAAGAGAGATTATCGCGTCAATTTGGCACCAGCAATCCAAGTCATCCTTATTGCAAGGTTTGTCACATCTTTTGGTTTAAAATGAAGTAAACTTTAATTGCATTTGCAGCTCGTATATGAATCCGGAGAATACCTGGTGGGTGGAGACTTGGAAGTGTTTGAAAGAGTTAGATGGAACGACGGTTTGGACCAATATCGCTTAACTCCAAATGAATTGAGACGAAAATTTGTGGAACTTAACGCAGATGCTGTCTTTGCTTTTCAAGTAAATGAAACTTTTATTTTTATAAAAATAAGGCGATAAGTTGGTGACGGCGTTAGATTGGTTTGTTTTTGAAGGATAAGTTTTGAAAACAATACTGCAACAAAAATGAGCTTAATATATAAAATTAGCGACCACCGGTGCGCGTTGCTGCCCCCAGCAACTATAATAACATAACCTCTATAAAGAAGAGGAAGAATTAAGTGAAATGTGAGTGGAAAATTGCAATAAAAAAAACTTGTATGTATCTTGGTTGCTAGCGTTCAGCGCGAGCGGCTTGCGAGAGCTTTATATTTTTCTGACATTCATTTTGTTATTAACAGACAGTGTTGCCAGTCTAGCTTTTTTGAGGCTAGATCTAGCCTTTTTTACGGTCGTCTAGCCTCGAAAAATACCATCTAGCCTCTAGATTTTTTGAGGCTAGATCCAGCCTTTTTTGATATATTGCTTAAGATCTGCATGAATGGATCCATTTGTTGTTTCAAGTTCCTTTAATTTTTCAACTCCCTACAAGTCGAGGCAGGAAACAACAAGTTTGCGCGAATCATAGGCAGCAAGAATTAAGTCGCCAAATATAGAAAACTGGAAATGTAGAAACTTGAAATGTAGGGAAAAAGTAATTATTTTGACTACAAATCCTTTATTTTCAAGTCTGTTTACGAAGCTCGAGGAAATAACTTCGTGTCGTCAGTGCAAACTTCGTTTCTCGAGTTAAGAATACAGTTTAACTTTAAAGCAGTGATGTTCACGCAGTACCACGCGTGCACATTGGGCCAGAAATTTGAAAAAGTGGCCAAAACTCATATCTTGGCAATGCATAGACAGAATTTAATAAAAATTGGTACAGAATACTTAACATAGGACCTTCTTCAAGCATGGGAAAATAAGTGGGCGGGACTCAAGAATGGGGAGTAGCAATATCAATAAAATATTGTATCTCGTCTAATAGTGGGGCTAGGTTATTAAAATTCGGCACAGTGTTTTGTGGGATCTTTTCCCGAGCATGATGAAAAATTGGACTGGATTTAACAAAGGGGCGTGTCACTATTAATAAAATTCCGTATCTCAGTTAGTGTTGGGACTAGAGTATTGAAATTGGGTAAAGGGGTGGGTAGGATCATTTCCGAGCATGTTAGAAAAAGTGGGCGGGACTCAAGAATGGGGCGTGGTAATATCAATAAAATACCGTATCTCGTCTAATAGTGAAACTAGATTATTTAAATTCGATACAGTGCTTTGTGGGCTCTTTTTCGAGCATGATGAAAAATTCGACTGGATTTAACAAATAGGCGTGTCACTATTAGTAAAATGCCGTATCTCAGTTAGTGTTGGGACTATGGTATTGAAATTGGGTATAGGGGTGGGTACAATCGTTTCCGAGAATTTTAGAAAAAGTGAGGGATCCAACAATGGAGCGTGGCACTATTTATATAAAAACTAGTTTGGTTATTATTTATTCTGTGGTATGCGGGGCGATCCCCATATTTTTTTTATTTTTTCTGGTTTTTTGTTTTTATACTTTTTTTTATCTTTTGTTTTTTATATATTTTATTATATAAAAAAATGTAGACCATAACTATGAAATATGTTGTCAGTTAGGGCAAACAAATATTTATTTTTAATTTTTTTATTTAATTAAGAATTTAATTAATTTTATTAGAAATTAATTCTGCAAGTGGGCAAGTAAAATATTTTGTTAGTTTTGGTTTTTTTTTATCATTTTTTATAACAACTCTTTCTAAGCACATTTCCGAAAGATCTATCACGTAAAATCAAAATTACGGATTAAATGACGCTTTCCCTATAGCATGTTTTCGCGAAAATGAAACAAATTTTTCATATGTTTCAAACGCTATTAAAGAAAAAAGGCAGTTTTGGTTTTCTTTATTTTTTTAGTATGTTTGAAAACAACTCTTTCTAAACAGATTCCCAAAGTGTTTAACTTATTTAATGAAATTCAAGTTAATTTTGTTCTCTTCACTTTCTACAACTGAAGATATTGCTCTTTTAATCTTAGTTTTGTATGGGAGGTGGGCGAAGGGCGTGGCCGATATTGATAAAAATTGTGTGGCGTTATATATTTATGAAATAATGACACATGCTTAATTTCATGTATGTACCTACGATGATTCCTTCTATTGTTGTCCCCCATCCCATAGAACTCGTTACACTGTGCGACGTTAGTTTTTTATAAATTTCTCAAAAGTAAATAAAAACGTGCAAAAGTGTGCATATCCCTCTTCAAGTAAATATCTTAAAGAAAGTAATAGCATGTAAATTATTTCAATTACGAGCGGAATCTCGGGGAATCTTCTTTAGGCGCCGCATTTTTTTTAAACCCCATTTTTTTTGTATTTTGTATGTGGTAAAAAGGATTAAAAACAAAAGAAAATATGTATATATATATATATATTTTGAACATCGTATTCAATGTGTTTAAAAAACTGCTAAAAATTTTAAAGAAGTTTGAGAAATAGTTATGCTGTTGATGATTTCAAATTTTAGAAGTAAATAAATTGTAATTTCTCCCAAATTGTAATTTTTAATTTTATATTAATAATATTTCGTCTCAGGGTACCTTAATATGTCCCGTTATCAATCGTAAGAATCATTTGTATACAGAAAATATTTGACTTTTGGCCACTTATTGAAATTCCTGGCCCAATGTGGCGTGGTGAGACTCGAATGCTTTATTCGAGAGTCGAAACACGTACACGATCGCAAGCACGAAGTTCTCTCAATCAGTTGGCGCTGAAACTTCAAGCAATAAGGTTCACGCTGCTTTGTCATGTGTTTTGCACTGCACGAAATGTTTGAGGCATTGAAAATGCGTTATTTGCAGAATTATAATAATAACAATGATAATAATAGTGACAATGATAATGATAGTGATAATGATAATGATATTAATAAAGATAATGATGATGACAATGATAATTATAACAGTTCTTGTTTAATACCTACACAACAATTTTTGTCAGTGCAGAGAGTGAGAGAGCTAACTTACACAAGTACAAAAGATGAAAATTGAAGTAGTATGCGTGTGAACACCACTGCTTTAAAGCATTGGATTGAAGTATGTTTGTGTTCTTTTTGTTGTTTTTTTATTTCCTGCACCTGAACAGGGGAGCTTTAAGTAGGGCCGGAGAGGGTTAATATGTATGACCGATCCCCATTACTTTTGCAAAAGGAACATTTTTCCCTTGGGGACTTCTTCCCTCCGACCACTCCGTAGGGGTTACTTAATATCGTCACTTTGTATAGAAACGTATAAATAGACCCTTTTCTACCAATTAATGTAGGGTAGAAACAAAACAGAATCAAGTCTGACTTATGATTTATTTTTCAGAAGCTAATCGTGGCTTGTAGGGTAGAAACATATCAAGTTTCTACAAGTCAAGTCAAAACTTGATTTTTTTCAAGTTACTTGATTTTGATTGAATTGTTGCAGATCTCTGGTATGGACCCAGTGCAACCCTGTGCTCTTAAAATAATATATTTGGCATCACTTCATAAATGAAACGTTATTTTAGCTGGAAATGAAAAAAAATATTCTTTGCAATTCTGGTTTCCATTTACTAGATATTTCAATAGTTTCTAAATTCATACAAGAAATTAGTTACAAAATAAGTGATTCTAATGATAAAACTGAAAATACTTCCAGCTCCAGCAATAGGGCTTCGTCTGATTAATAGAATTTGAGGAGCCAAGTGCAAACAAGAAAAATCTGAAAAACTCGACAAAATATGGTTTTTACACTTATATATTTGAGCTTGTAAGAATGAATTCAATTTTAACCAATTTCAAATATGTTTTGTTCTTGGTATTGTTTTACATTATATTCATATAGTATGTAAATATATAAATACGTACGTATATTCACAGAGTAAAAAATAATGTTAACGAATCTAGCTTTTTTTTAGCCCTTTTTTTTAAGCCACCTAGCCTTTTCTAGCCCTTTTTTAAAGCCCATCTAGCCTTTTTCCCCAAAAATTTCTGGCAACACTGTTAACAGACGCTTTATTAAGAAGAGACAGAAGAGAGCGAAATGTAAGCAGCGAATAATTTTGCTCTGAGATTGATCACGTTGTTCTCAGCTGCTCTGTTAATAAAAGAAAAACCAACTTAACAACAACAATTACGCCGGAAAAAATTTGGGTTTGCGTAATATATATATATAAGAAAATAGAGGTATTCACGATTCAATACAGTTGACTCTGCAGTTGCCACTGTGCACATCATTGTAAGTTAAAAAAATTCTTTGAAAAGTGGGAAAATTGGGCCTCGGTAGTCGAGTTGGTAGTGTGCTCGGCTGCCACCCCAGAGGTCCCGGGTTCGAATCCCGGCCAGGCCATGGTCCAACGCTTTAACGTTTTGCCTTTAGAGGTAAAGGCAATAACACTTGGCTCAGATTCAAATTCACATGTTTCTAAAGCTTTCCGCCACGCTTAGAACATTCTACACCTGTTTTATTTGCCCCTTTCCTCCCACTAATCTATCACCCCATTTCGAACCAAGGGAGACTGGACTGAATAGGTATTACACCTGAAATCCTTGACTCCATATATGTCATACTTCTATATTGGCAGAAACCTACATTTTCAATGAATTTCAACTACGAAATCAAAGAGAGATAGCCTACATAAGATTTTGTTGTTAGTATTAGTATATTTGAATATATGAAAATAACTACACTCAAGAAAATGTCTAATCGTAACAGGGGCGGTTGTTAAGAAAAATGTGTTTCCCAAACTTGAAACAAAGCAAAACATGTATATTTGTTTTGCATAAATCATAGGTACGCATTCATTATAAAACAATTATAACACCAACGCGTGAAATATGATTAAATTTTAAAAATAAAAACGCAAGCAAAATTTTAACCATAAAAATTCAAACAACAAAAATTTGAAATGAAATTTTTGACAATGAAAGCACCGCTTCTGAATTTTTTTTATTATAAAATTAAATTTTGGGTACATTCGTTTATAAAGGGTGTTTTTTTTAGAGGTATAGAACTTCGAATTAAAATAAAACACAAGAAAATCGTTTTTATGTCCATCAATTTGGCTTTATTGGAAGGATAATTTTATGCCATTAATGTTTAAATATGATTTCGGGCATGTGGCCGCCGCGGCTGGCACGAATAAAGCCAATTCTACAGGTCCAATTTTCAACCATTTTTTCGAGCATATGGGGCCGTATGTCGGCAATAACGCCACGAATCTTGGCCTCCAAGTCCCCTAACATTTCTGGTTTGTTGGCGTAGACGAGCGACTTCACATATCCCCAAAGAAAATAATCCAATGGTGTCAAATCACACGATCTTGGTGGCCAATTGACAGGTCCATTCCGCGAAATTATGCGCTCATCGAATGTTTCCTTCAATAAATCGATTGTGACGTGCGCTGTGTGGCATGTAGCGCCGTCTTGTTGGAACCACAACTCATCCACATTCATGCCATCCAATTCGGGAACAAAATAGTCGGTTATCATGGCTCTATACCGGTTTCCATTAACGGTAACTGACTCTCCAGCATTATTTCGGAAGAAGTATGGCCCAATGACTCCACCAGCCCATAGAACACACCAAATAGCCAGTTTTTGTGGATGTAATGGCGTCTCAAGGATCTCATGTGGATTCTCTTCACTCCAAATGCGACAATTTTGCTTGTTGATGTAGCCATTCAACCAAAAATGAGCTTCATCACTGAACAAAATTTTGCGATGAAAATCAGCATCGAGATCAATCTCATTTTCGGCCCATTTGCAAGCGTTGTTCTTTTGCCAACCTGTTCATGATGAAATGGCAAACCAAACTGAACATAAATGACATTAGAGTTGCCAGATTTGACCACAAAATGCCAGTTTTATCTCTATTCGAAAAACAAACCCCCTAAAAAAACACCCTTTATATTTTCTCGCTCATATAACAATATATCTGCACTCTAATGTTGGCGAATGTACCTTGAGTGTACTGCCAATATAGAAGTATTACATATATGCTTGACTCAAAGCTAAAAAAAAACGGTTGTTTTGTGGGTTAACGATAGGTATGCTATGAAGTAAACTTCTTCACAATGGATATTCGGAAACAAAACGACGTTGCTTTTTGCTTCTCCTAAAAATTTTGAAATTTTGAGTTGTGTCTGTTTTGAAGATGAAGTGGGATATGTCACCAATTTATAAATAATTTTAATTTAAAAATAATCAAAGTGACGACGATGCTGTCATAAAAACCTCAGAGTCAAGTAGTAAATTCATTTCATCAATGATTCATTTCTTATTGGGTTTAGTGCACTTAATGTTTTTATTTTTGCTTCTTCCATTTTTACGCGTCAAATGTCAGCTGTTTAATAAGCACATGTATGAAACCTGTTAATGCACCAGGGTTGACGCTGTGCATTTGTGGAAAATAAGAGCATGTGCAAATAAGTATATTTTGTTAGTTTATAGTGCAAAACAGCATGAATGTTTTTCTCATGTTCAAATCCATAGCCAAATGCACTGAACCGTGAATACCACTATGTGTAATGATGTAAATGTGGCGCTTGTGGACGAGTGCGTGGACCATTCGATACCAATTCGAGACAACTTTCGAACCCCATCTGATTAATTTTTCTGTTTTGCCGTCACCTCTCTGCAGAAAATGTCAAACCTCAGAGAGAAAAAAATTTCTAAATACTTGAGTGCTCCATAAGTGCTCTTTTTTTAAGTGGTAAATAGGAATACTTACATCCAATTACTTACAATTTAAAAATGGAGTACAAAATAGAAGGGCTTCGGAGCAAAAGGGAATAATCCATTCATCGCAAAAGAGTGCTTAATGATTACTGTTTGGATAATGCTTTCTTTTCCTCAGATAGATTCTTAAGACTTATCATAACAAATTCGATGAGGTGGAAAAGAAAAGAACTTGGAAAAGAAAGAACTTGTGATAAATTCAATGAAATGCAATTAAAACAGTTTATCAATAAACTTAAAGATTAAGTTAACATGCATTTCCTACATATTTCAAACCACCAATATATAACCAGCATAGCGCTTAATCGTTGTTATTGGAATTAAAAAAAAATTACTTCAAATATCGTCAAAGTTGAATTCATGTACAGAGTCGTATAAGCAGCCATCGGGTCTTAATGTACTGAAATAAGTAATTTCAAAAAAACTCTATAGACTGGCTTAAGTTCACTCCCGCGGAGAGTTTACGAAGGGATTATGACAAAAAAGGTTGAGTTGCCCTCGGGCTCTCTTCATCTTCCTACCCCACCTTGAGTATTCCAAAAAGTCTACAAATGTTGTTTATTTTTGTTAGGGCAACACTGGTTAACTAACTTTCGAAAGCAACACTGAACGATAACGCTATCTCTCTCTTCTTTATAATTGTATCTACCTTCTTCTCAGCAGTTAAAAGCACGTGTAAAATCATTCATTTATGTAAATTCATTTATTTCTTGATTATTTAAATAAAAATAAAGTTTAATTGTTTCTAAACACAACAATTGTGGCGACGAGGATGGTCGTATAAAAAAATTATACGATATTACAATTTTACATTAAACACGCACATTGCAAGAACCTAACCTCAAAAACATGAGCGACGACAAAGTTGTTCAACTGTTGGAGGAGCACCAAGCGTCAATCGCTGCACACACTCAGATGTTAGAGCATCTTACACAACTTGTGCAAGCTCAGATCACACAATCACCTCGAAGCAGCTCAGATGGGTCACAACTGGAGCCAAACACATCCAAAGCAGCGCTTATGGATTCCCTCGCAAATTCGATGTCTAAATTCATTTACGAACCAGAAAGTGGACTAGTTTTTGAATCTTGGTTCAACCGCTACACAGACGTTTTCGAAAGGGAGGCGCAAACCCTACAAGATGCCGATAAAGTCGCACTATTGTGGAGGAAAATGCCAAGCTTAGTTCATGAGAGATTCAAGAACTACGTTCTTCCTAAGAAACCAGCTCAAATGACCTTACAGGAAACGGCAGAGAAGCTAAACAAACTTTTCGGAAAAGTGGAGACTGAAGTAAGTCAGCGATACAAGTGTTTGCAACTCGCCAAGTCGAGCAGCGAAGATTTTAAAGCTTACGCCAGTCGCGTTAACTTACAATGCGAGCTGTTTAAGCTAAGAGAATTGCAAATAGACCAATTCAAAGGACTAATCTTCGTATTAGGGTTGAAGTCCGCCAAGGATAACGAAATTCGCATGCGCTTGCTCAACATACTCAACGAGAACAGAGCAGGAACATCTCTCGATACACTTGTAGACGAGACGCAGAAAATACTTAACCTCAAAAGCGATACACTCATGATTGAGCAACAAAAATCTCAAGTGTGTGCTATTGAACGGTCTAAAGGAAACGCAAACAAAAAAATTCCAAAGACACCCTGCTGGCTTTGTGGAGATATGCATTTCGTCAAGTTCTGTCCATATGCAGCACACAAGTGCGCCAAATGTCAGCAAGTTGGTCACAAGGACAACTATTGCCAAAGTGCAAAAAAGAAACCGAATAATAATTTAAAAACAGACAGTCAACATAAAAAGTTTCAAAATCCAAATGCCAAATTTCGCACCAACGTCGTTTTTGCCAATAAGCAAATGACATTCCAAGGAAATAGGAAATATACAACAGCAAACATCAACGAGCATAAAGTCCAGCTGCAAATTGATACAGCATCGGATATTACCATAATATCACTTGAAACGTGGGAACGCATCGGAGAGCCAGATGCATACGAAACTGACGACGCTGCCAGCGACGCCAACGCCAACGCAGTCGCACTCCTCGCCGTGATGGAGTGCAACGTTACCATCGGTGATGTTACAAAATGTTTAAAATGTTTTATTACAGATATTAAAGATCTCAATGTTCTAGGTATTGACTGGATCGAAGCATTCGATCTCTGGAAAGTCCCTATCGCATCTTGGTGCCGTACAATAAAATTCGACACGGATTCATTAAAAAAGCAGTACGCCGCTGTTTTTAACAATGCAACTCTTGGCCTCTGCACAAAAACCAAAGTTCGCATCCAATTACTTCCAAATGCAAAAGAAGTTTTCATACCAAAACGCCCAGTACCATATGCAGCTCGTGCAGAAATCGAAGAGGAACTTAACCGACTAGAAAGAGCAGGAATCATCGCGCCGGTAAATTCTTCAAAGTGGGCAGCTCCAATAGTAGTTAGTAAACGTAACGGAAAAATTCGAATATGCGGCGACTATTCCACAGGGTTAAACAAAGCAATTGAACCGAATCAATATCCGCTTCCTACACCTGATGAAATACTAGCAGACTGCAGCGGCTGTACTATTTTTACGCACGCAGATTTATCGGACGCATACCTGCAAGTAGAAGTCGACGATGAGAGCAAATCACTTCTAACAGTAAACACACACAAGGGCCTTTACAGGTACAATCGCCTTACGCCTGGAGTAAAATCCGCTCCTGGCGCATTTCAACGCATCATGGATGAACTTTGCGCAGGTATTGAAGGCGCAAACGCTTATATAGATGACATCATCCTAGCAAGTAAGTCCATCGATGAACATACAAAAAATTTGCATGTTATACTACAGCGTTTAACAGAATTCGGATTTCATCTAAAGTTTGAGAAATGCCAATTTTTTCAAAAACAAATTAAATATCTTGGCCAAATAATTGATAAAGACGGAGTAAGGCCAGATCCGGACAAAACCAAGGCAATTGATCATCTGAAAATACCAGAAAACATATCTGAGGTAAGGTCACTCCTGGGATCCATAAATCATTATGGTAAATATGTTTACCAGATGCGTAACCTCAGAGAACCTCTAGACAATTTGTTGAAAAAGGACACGCCATTTGAATGGTCCAAAAAGTGCCAAGGCGCACTCGACGAATTTAAGCGTGTTATAAAATCAGATTTACTTTTAACGCACTATAATCCTGCATTACCGATTCATGTCGCAGCAGATGCTTCAAGCCATGGAATTGGTGGAATAATTTATCACATTTTCCCCGACAATTCTATGAAAGCCATCTACCACATTTCAAGATCACTAACTCAAACAGAACGCAACTATAGTCAAATCGAAAAGGAAGGACTTGCACTAGTTTTTGCAGTACAGCGATTTCGTCGAATGTTGTTAGGACGCAAATTCACACTTCATACAGATCATAAACCGCTTTTAACCATATTTGGTTCAAAGAAAGGCATACCAGTCTATACTGCAAATCGCTTGCAACGATGGGCGCTAATTCTACTTGCCTATGACTTCGACATCGAATATACAAGCACTCAAGATTTTGGACACGCTGACATTTTATCACGCCTGATTAGCAGTCACGAAAAACCGTCAAACGACTACGTGGTAGCATCAATTTCTTTTGAACAGGAAATTCAAAATACACTCAACGAGTCTCTGTTAGCCCTTCCAGTGTCACACAATATGATCGTCCAAGCAACCAAATCTGATGACAACCTTCAACAAGTTATCAGCTATTTGAAAAATGGATGGCCTGCAAAATCGAGGGGACTCAATGACGAAATTGCACCTTATTACGCAAGAAAAGATTCGCTGACATATGTTGATGGTTGTTTACTTTACGACTCACGAGTGGTCATTCCAAAACCTTTTCGTCAGCGGATACTTAAACAAATTCACCGGGGACATTTCGCTATTGTCCGTAGCAAGGCAATCGCACGTAGTTACGTGTATTGGCCAAATGTGAACAAAGATATCGAGGAATATGTTCGACAGTGTCACGGATGTCAAATCGCATCTAAATCACCCGTCAAAACGACACTTCAATCGTGGCCTCTGACGTCACGCCCATTAGAACGAGTTCACGCAGACTATGCAGGACCTACAGCGGGAAAATACTACCTCGTTGTCATCGACGCCTACTCCAAGTACCCGGAAATATTCGAAACCTCTACAATCACAACACACGCAACTACGAAACTTTTGAACAAATATTGCGCTCATTTTGGTAACCCGGAACAACTCGTTACTGACAACGGCACGCAATTCTGTTCTGAAATATTCGAGTCATGGTGCACAAATCGTGGGATTCAACACACAAGAACAGTACGATTTCATCCTAGTTCAAACGGACAAGCCGAGAGATTCGTGGACACTCTTAAAAGAGCTTTTAAAAAATCTGGGGAGGAAGAAACACATGCAGAAGCACTGCAAACCTTTCTCGAAGTATATCGCTCATCACCAAATCCAAACACACCGAACGGAAAATCACCAGCTGAACACTTTCTCGGTAGGAAAATGAGAACAATCTTTGATATTATTCTAAGGCCTGCCACTGCACCGATTCAAAGAAATAAAAAAATGGAAGAGCAATATAATCGTAAGCATAGCACCAAAGAGAGGTCTTTCAACGTGGGAGATCTCGTCTTCGCAAAGGAATTCAGAAATAATAAGAACTTTTGGGTTCCTGGAGAAATCATCGAAAGAATTGGAAGTGTAATATACAACACCCTCATCACAGTTGGAGAGCGACAAAAACTGATCAGAGCTCACACTGACCAACTTCGTTTGAGATCATCAAAGGATTCAGAAGTCTACTCCCATGAACTGGAAGTTCCACTTCAAATTCTATTGCAAGAATTTAACTTAAACAATAGTAGTAATACGGGCGCTGAGATTACTTCCACACCACTAAGTACTCTCTCAGAAATGCCCAGGCGCATACAAGGACGTCGTATTCCCGTGGATGTTATCTAAAGGACACCGTAGCAGTCTTAAAGAAGGGAGGTGTTAGGGCAACACTGGTTAACTAACTTTCGAAAGCAACACTGAACGATAACGCTATCTCTCTCTTCTTTATAATTGTATCTACCTTCTTCTCAGCAGTTAAAAGCACGTGTAAAATCATTCATTTATGTAAATTCATTTATTTCTTGATTATTTAAATAAAAATAAAGTTTAATTGTTTCTAAACACAACAATTTTTTTTTAAAACGAGTACAGAAACATACCTATTGCTTATAGATTTTTATTAATCTCAATACAACAATTATTTGCTTTTATATCTTTCTTTCAAATCTACATTTACTTACCTTTTTATGTTCTTCATATTTATTAGGTGTTGCATACCGCTCATAGCTTATATTCATGCTATTAAAAACCAATAATTTAGTATCATTTCGTTAAAATAAGTTGGATCAATATTAATACTTTGATTTTATAAATAATATATCAACTCGTTAGTAGTATATTTCTTCCAAATCGTTAATAATAGATCCCGAATTATTATGTTTTTCACATTCATTGGGTGGAGCACAATCATGCATCATATCCAATTTTAATAAAACTACGTATCGTTTTGTACCAATTTCAACCAACAACGTCACAAAAACTATTATATAATAGTATAGGCCATTATCTATTTCGTAACATTTTAAATTTAGCACCTGATAAAAACTTATTTTGGCAAAATTAAGTTGTATTAAATAAACATAAACTTTATTCGTTTCAGCTTCGTAATCCTATTCATAATGGCCACGCTCTCCTCATGCAAGATACAAAACGTCAGCTTTTAGAAAGGGGCTTCAAGAAACCTGTTTTATTACTACATCCGTTAGGTGGATGGACAAAAGACGACGATGTTCCTCTTGACGTAAGGATGGCACAACATCAAGCAGTCCTTGAATCTGGGGTTCTCAGTAAGGAAGATACCGTGCTTGCTATATTTCCTTCACCAATGATGTACGCTGGACCCACAGAGGTACAGTGGCATGCAAAAGCAAGTAAGTGCGAAAAATCATTTAATTCGTTTTTGTTTTTCGTGAAAACAAACCCGTTTTCATTATTGAAGGAATGAATGCTGGTGCAAACTTTTATATTGTTGGTCGTGATCCAGCTGGTATGCCTCACCCCGACAAGCAGATGTATCCTGATGGAAATCTTTATGACGCTACACATGGTGCACGAGTTTTGCGTTTAGCCCAAGGACTAGATAGTATGGAAGTAAGCATTTGTTATTGCATAATAGATTGAATCATAATAATGATACATTATTTAAATGGTGCTTTAAGATTTTACCATTCCGCGTTGCTGCTTACGATAAAACAAATTTATGTATGAGTTTCTTTGATCCGAGCCGCAAGGATGAATTTGAATTTATATCTGGAACAAAAATGCGCACGTTGGCCAAAACTGGTGCTAATCCACCTGATGGCTTCATGGAAACAAAAGCATGGAAAATATTATCCGAGTACTATCAAACAGCTTTCAAGGAATAAACATTTTATACAAAACAACGGATAAGAACCTAATATAAGACGAGTTAATATATATTCATATATATATGAAGCTTTTTGTGCTTTAGAAAGCGTATTTATTGTCTTCGTATTCCGCATACTATCAAGTTATATATTTTTGTTAAATATTAATTTGGAAATTATTACATATAATATTGTTAAATATATATCATTGTATGTTGATCCGTACTTACTATTCCATTGTATTTTTAATGCATATCGCTTTTGAATGGTGTCAAATGACCATCAAACAAAAAAAATTTATTAACGTCACTCAGTTGTTTTATTTAAATTTGATGGTAAAAACTAAAATTGAAATTGATTTACATGTTTAGATAATTTTATGGGATGTCGCAAAATGTGTCTAAAACAATAAAAAAAAAACCTTCATGCAATGCAATAATGCGATTTGATCAAAATAGACCTTATTGAAAAGAAAATTTAAGATCTTCAATTTAAGTTTATTTTTATTTCATTGAAAGTTAAATATACGGTCTACTTACTTTATGGGCGGACCTCTGAGAAATTTGGTTTGTTTACAAAAACAGGACGTGACACTTAACGTATAACGCTACATCTACATAATTGTATTGATGTAATGATAACCACAGTTCATTGGCTTTGCTCCAATAATCAAATATTCCACTAAGAATTAATTAAATCATTTGAAATTTTGATTGTATTTTTATCAATTAAATTATATTACAACATCCTTTGCAGCTATACACAAAAAAACATATTTTTTGTCGTCCTCATTTCTCTTTGACTAGAGCCCAGTATATTTCAACCAGCTAGTCATGATTGGTGGATTGAATTGTCTGGTCACCAATGACACTTCTGTTTAAGATTCGTTGTTCTTAACTTTATAAACTTCTCAAAACAAAAGTTATCATATAAAGACTGTTGGTGCCCGGTTAAAGGGCGATAGGGTAATTCGGTAATACAAAGCATATTTTTCTCGCTCTTTTGTTCTGAAAATAGTCTCTTCTGTGGAAATCTCTAGTGAACTTAAAAGAACTTCTCATAAGTGCAAGTTGACCCGTTTAAGGTTTTTGAGGTGTATGAAAGGCAGACGAATTTCACTGTAATTTCAAATTATAGCTACATCTGTTCTCAATTTAAAGAGTCTAGATTTCATAAGAGCCAAGTTATCCTGTTCCAGGTTTTGGAATTGTATGGAAGTGTTCCCTTTTGTCAAGTCCCGTATATATTTTATGTGAGATAAGCTTTGATAACAGTCACGCCTGTTAACAATTTGAAGAATTTAACTTTCATAAGTACCACAATATCAAATTTAAGTTCTTGTGATATGTAATTTGATATACATATTATATGCATAAGTGATATGGTATATCACGAATTCCACCAAAAAGTCAACCTCATAGGTCAAAAATCAAATTGTAAAGAGAGAAGAGAAATTATATAAAATACTAGCTTTTCCTGGCGCGCGTTGCTGCACCCTGCAACTATATGGGAACATAATAGGTCTATTCAAAACTTTTCTTAGACTCATAGTTTGACACCACTGTTATTTTCCACTGGCCGTTACAGTTTCCCAGTAGCAGGAGATCACCAAATAGTAACTCCATTTTGAGTTTGTATGTAAGTATTGCTACTTTTACTTTCAAAGCTATTCGATAATACAAATTTTAACTGTATGGGCGGAGCCATACCGTCTTATATAATGCTCATCCCAGTTTTCTAGTAGATGGACATTACCCTGTTTTAGTACAGTTGCCGACAGTAAGCATACAGACTAAATTACCAAAATGTAGCCCAATCGACGAAAACCGTAGGAAATATAGCATTTTTATTAATTTGTGGGCGGTAAAAGGGGGTGTGACAGAAATTTAAGCCATCTTGTAAAATCCATCTTGTGAAAGCCATCTTGTGAAAAAATGTACTGCCAAAATTTCAGCTCTATCGGCTAAGTAATTTTGAAGATTCCAGCCATCACACAGACAGCGTTTTGCTTTTTGTATATGTATATATTTTGGATAAACATTATTAGATATAACTTTTGATTGGCAAGAGATACTTAGATAATTTTTTCTAATAAATTAATTTTTTAGCTTGTATATTTTTTATAAAAAAATTATAAAAACACAATATTGGAAAAAAAAAATTTTGTTGGAAAAAATCTAGGCTTGCTTTTTGAATCACAAACATGGTTTTTAATTTTTGCGTAAAATTGAAATAACTTTTGCTTATAAATGTTATAACTTTTAAATAGAGTTGAAAGTTGATTTGCGAATTTGAATTTAAATTATTTTTACAACAAAAATAAATTTTGATCCTTTTTGTGAGGAAAACTCCAAAATTTCAGACCTTTTTTGAAAAAAATATTTAAAATATATATACTCAACTAACGGTATTTTTGCAATAAGGTTTTCATAGTACTTTGATGAAGTTTTAAGACAAAAAAAAAAAATTTAACAAAATGTATACAAAAGCAGCGGAGATATTTGACTCGAAAGTCGCAAAATTAAATTTCTGATTGTTTTTTTCTCATTTTTGAGCAACGATGTTGCATTAAATATATCGTTGTAGTAAAATTTTTATTTTTTTAAATTAAAGAAATATTTAATATTTTGTAAATATTTGCACATGTAACCTAAGAAAACAACTGAAAATATGCGATTTTGTAAAAAATTTGTACTGCAGCACCATCTGGTGTCCAAGGTGGTTCAAAGATGATAGTGCTAAAAAACTCATCGTACCTGAAAACTACTATATACCAATTTTCATTCTAATCGAATGAGCGGTTTGGGAGTTTTAGGTGGTTTTGTAAAAAATTTGTACTATAGCGCCCTCTGGTGTTCAAGATAGGTAAAAAAAGATAGCAGCAAAACACTCAACGTACATGAAACCCACTGTATACCACTTTTCATTCTAATCGCATAAGCGGCTTGTGAGTTTTAGGCAGTTTTGAAAAAAATTTGTACTACAGCGCCCTCTGGTGTTCAGGGTGGATCAAAATTGATATCCCACAAACACGCTCCGTACCAAAAAACTTCTATACACAAATTTTCATGCTAATCGAATGAGTAGTTTAGGAGTCTATTGCGGTCTTACAAACATAAGCTCCTTTTGACGTGACGAAGTTACGTTGTACTGCTCTAGTTTCCAAAAAAGTTGAAAAATGAATTATTTAAAAATTCATCTGCGTTTCATTGAATTGTTACTCGCTGGGTATAAGAGCTATGATTAAAAAAATAGTATGACCATAAAGGTTAATTCTTTGACTATATTAAAAAAACAAAAAAAAAAAAAAATGAATACGGCATAGGGACGTAGTGGGAGCTGCGTAAGCAACGCAACTGAAAATTTGTTACATGGAATTATTACTCGCTGTGTATTAGTGCTAGGATTAAAAATACGATACGCCAATAAAGGCCTACTGGAAGCCCTCACAACAAAATTAGACAAAAAATTTCTGACATCATGGAGACGCTGAGAGAGCCGCTAAAAGATCGATAACGCAACATTCATGCAGCGGCGTTGCATTGAATTTTTACGCAATGAGTATATAACCTACGATAAAAGTTTAAAAAGGAAAATGAAGTTTTTATACATGGCTTTACGACAAAAATAAAAATAAAAAATTCCGCCGTCGTTAGGTCGTGAATATAGCAGCTTATGTAACAGAAATGTAACATCGTTGCATGGAATTATTACTCACTCAGGAGGAGCGCTACGGTAAATTTTGTTTTACGACAGCATGGATGTGTTATTACGCTTTACAACTAAATTACAAAAAAAAATCTTGCTGTCATGATTTCAGGAATGTAATCCTATAATGCAGTAAAAATGCTTCAGCCATGAAAAAACGTTGCATGGATTTTTTATTCTGTGACTACTAGTGCAACGGTAAATTTTAAGGAACGAAAACGAAGGTGAGGTCTTCGGGCATATGACAAAATTAAAAAAAAAAATTGACGGCGTGTCAAAGACCCTCAGGGAACCGCCTAATGTGACGCATATGCATCACTTTTGCTGGATTAATTGAAATGAGAGCAAAACCCATGCGGAAGCAAAAAAAAAACTAAAAGCAAAGCACCAACTCCAAATCCAACAACAACTCCAACTCCAACACCAACACCAACACCAACACCAACACCGACATCAACACCAACACCAACATCAACATCAACATTAACATCAACATCAACATCAACATCAACATCAACATCAATATCAACATCAACATCAACATCGACATCGACATTAACATTAACATCAACATCAACATTAACATCAACATCAACATCAATAACAACAATAAAAACAACAACAACAACAACAAGAACAATAACAGCAACAACAACAACAACAACATCAACAACAACAACAACAACAACAACAACAACAACAATAACAACAATAACAATAACAACAATAACAATAACAACAATAACAGCAACAACAACAACAACAAACAACATTGACATCAACATCAATATCAACATCAACATCAACATTAACATCAAAATCAAAATCAACACCAACATCACCATCAACATCAACATAACCATTAACATCAACATCATCAACATCAACATCAACATCAACATCAACATCAACATCAACATCAACATCAACATCAACATCAACATCAACATCAACATCAACATCAACATCAACATCAACATCAACATCAACATCAACATCAACATCAACATCAACATCAACATCAACATCAACATAAACATCAACATCAACATCAACATCAACACAAACATCAACATCAACATTAACAACAACAACAAGAAACTTCGTCACGTCAAAACCTACGGGTGTGTCCACGGCACATATACAGCCGTGGACACATAAATAGCACAAAAATACATGTAGAGTGTTTCACATGAATTTAAATAAAATATATAGAGGAAAATAAGAATTTATTTCATGGTATTTGAGTTTAAACATTAAGAACTTAAAATCAGTAGCAACTTTTTAATTACGAATTAAAAATTAGAAAATTAATCAAAAATCTGAAATTGTTCCTTAGCTGAGGTGGACATATAAATAGCACAATTTGGATTCTGAAAAAAAGACATAGTAATTTATTTTTATTTTACAATGAGCTTACGAATATGCTTACTAGTACTTGGTACTGTATCCCGAATTGTCCAAAACAGCCCGACATCTTCGTCCCATACTCTCCACAAGCTTCCTGACCTTATCCTTCGGAAGAGAGTACCAAGCCTTCTCAATTTCACTCCATAACTCATATAAATTTCGAAAATTTTGGTTGCTTATGCTGACCTTCACATCATTCCATAACTTTTCTATGTGATTGAGATCTGGGCTTTGAGCCGGCTAATTCAAAATATTTATTTTTTCCTTTTTTAGCCAATCAATCACAACCTTTGTCATGTTTTTTGGATCATTATCGTGCATAAAAGTCCACCTAATAGGCATATTCTCAAATGCAAATGGTTTCATCTGGTTATTAAGAATATCTTAATACATATTTTTGTCCATTATTCCTCGTACACGAAAAATTGGCCCAACGCCGTGCCAGGAAAAACCTCCCCAAGCCATTCAATTCCCTCCTCCATGCTTTTATGATATTTTTGTATACCTAGGATTCAACTCTTGGCGTTTGGGGCGCCGAACAAAAGTTTTTCCATCTGGTCTAACCCTATTAAATTTAGTTTCGTCAGTCCAGAGCACGTTTTTCCAAAATTGGTCTTCTTTATTCACATGGGCCCTTGCAAACGCTAATCGATCCTTTAAATTTTTTTTTGTTAAGAGCGGCTTTCTTCGGCTAATGCGTCCATAAAGATTAGCTTCATGTAGTCTTCTAGATACTAGTTTTCTTGAAACATTCGGGATATTTTCTTCATTTATTTCCCTCATAATTTGCTTTGCTGACTTGAAAGGATCAGCCTTACTTTTGTGAGCTATAAGTCAATCAGTAGAAGCGGTGGTTTTACGCGGTCTAGGATTGTGCGGCTTATTCTCGAAATGATTTCAACCATTTAATTTAACCAGCTTGAGTGCATTATAAACCATTTTTCGCGAAATTTGGAGAATATCGGCAATTTCAGATGGTTTTGCCTTTTCGACTTACTTCGTGGGTTATATACCTTTTTTTCCGGAGTGCAATGTTTCCCACGACCCATTTTATTTAGAATCGGCGAAATTAACTGAATACAACTCTAAAATTTTTACAAACACCCGATCTTGTTAACTTTTATTCACCAACTAACATGTGTGCTATTTATATGACCACAGCAGATCGTACATGCCTTTACAGAAAGAGATGGCCTGAGCAAATAAAAGTAAGTAACGGTACATCTCTCTCGGAGTTTTAAACAACGTCACACTGGAGTCTCAAAAAATTATAACTACAGTTAATGAATGCATTTTTAGGTTCAAACGAAACGTTTAAAAAATAAGTTGACATTTGTGCTATTTATGTGTCCATGGCTGTATATATAGATATTCTATCGAATTCGGACAGCACGTTTTAAGTTGAATTCATCAAGATAACGGTAGTTTTTCTTTGTTGTTTTATATATTTCGCCAATTTTATAAACAGTTTTCCAATTAAAATTAATTTGGTTAAATAGCTCCCTATAAATAGAGTTTATAATAATTATAACATCAAGCATCTTACCGCATTTTACCCGAAATTTGTTATTTTTGTCGTGCGTTCGGACGTTACAAAAAAAGGAAGTTCTTGTGAGACTAACACTAAAGCTTAGATTTATTCTGCGAAATGGTCGGTCGCACCTCAGGAGTCTAAGAGAACAAATAACTGGAAATTAAATAAGTTTTAAAGAAAATCCTATATTATTTAAAAAAAACAATTTTTTTTTTTAGTCACAGTTAGCAATTTTATTTGTTCGGACGTTACACATTTTTCCCTCTAATTGAAAATTCACATGAATGTTTTTAAAAATTTAGAAATATATCTACATTTAAAAATTAAATTTTTTCATGCATTGACTTTGAAATATTCCGAACTAGCAGTTGTTGCTGCTCTCAGAGTTTTCTTATTTGAGCATAACCTATCATCACCTACCTTGGCATAACCTATCCTAACCTATCAAAAAATTGAAAAAAAACAAAACTACTTCAATTGACAATAAATCTGGGATTTTTCCTACACTCAAGAGAATATAACCAAAGCAAGCTCTTGTATTCGATTGAAGAGATATTAAGTTTTTTTTTTGCAACCAAAACTTTAAGAAATAAGTAAATTTATTTTTTTACCTCTGGTTGACCATTTTCTGGACAAGCCCATATGTAAAGAGTGTTTTTTTTTTAGAGGTATAGAACTTCGAATTGAAATAAAACACAAGAAAATCGTTTTTATGTCCATCAATTTGGCTTTATTGGAAGGATAATTTTATGCCATTAATGTTTAAATATGATTTCGGGCATGTGGCCGCCGCGGCTGGCTCGAATAAAGCCAATTCTACAGGTCCAATTTTCAACCACTTTTTCGAGCACATGGGGCCGTATGTCGGCAATAACGCCACGAATCTTGGCCTCCAAGTCCCCTAACGTTTCTGGTTTGTTGGCGTAGACGAGCGACTTCACATATCCCCAAAGAAAATAATCCAGTGGTGTCAAATCACACGATCTTGGTGGCCAATTGACAGGTCTATTCCGCGAAATTATGCGCTCATCGAATGTTTCCTTCAATAAATCGATTGTGAGGTGCGCTGTGTGGCATGTAGCGCCGTCTTGTTGGAACCACAACTCATCCACATTCATGCCATCCAATTCGGGAACAAAATAGTCGGTTATCATGGCTCTATACCGGTCTTCATTGACGGTAACTGACTCTCCAGCATTATTTCGGAAGAAGTATGGCCCAATGACTCCACCAGCCCATAGAGCACACAAAACAGTCAGTTTTTGTGGATGAAATGGCGTCTCAAGGATCTCATGTGGATTCTCTTCACTCCAAATGCGGCAATTTTGCTTGTTGACGTAGCCATTCAACCAAAAATGAGCCTCATCACTGAACAAAATTTTGCGATGAAAATCAGCATCGAGATCAATCTCATTTTCGGCCCATACACCAAAATCACGACGCATTGCATGGTCTCGCGGCTTTAATTCTTGCACAAGCTGGATCTTGTAAGGTCGCAAGCCAAGATCTTTGCGCAAAATCTTCCATAAAGTTGATGGACAAAGCTCCAATTGCTGTGCACGGTGGCGAATCGATTCATTCGGGTCCTCTTCAACATTTTGCTCTACAGCGGCAATTGTTTCTTCGGTGCGCACTGTTTGACGTCTCTGCGGATGCGTATTATCACATAGAGTAAACGTAGTGCGAAAACGACCCATGGTTAACCGAATTAATTGCTCTGATGGACGATTATGGCGACCATAAAATGGACGGAGCTTGCGGTAAACTTCGCGAACTGAACCATTATTTTCGAAATAAATTTGCACGATTTGCAAGCGTTGTTCTTTTGTCAACCTGTTCATGATGAAATGGCAAACCAAACTGAACATAAATGACATTAGAGTTGCCAGATTTGACCACAAAATGCCAGTTTTATCTCTATTCGAAAAACAAACTACTAAAAAAAACACCCGTTATAAAAAATTATCAACATGCCGTGGGAAGAGCAGTTAAATAAATTATGTTTCAATGCAGACTCTAATATAAGAAATTTTTTGCGGAAAATGCTGTTATGTGTGGATAATGAGATGGCAAAACAGATTGAAAAAAAATTTTTTTACCATTTCCATTAAAAAAAATTCCACGCGTTTCGCACATGTTACACTTTTTTCTATACAACAATGTAGTTCTTACACACTACGGGGTCGTTCATAAATTACGTTACTAATTTAGAGGGGGAGGAGGGGTTTTAAAATGTATTACGATAAGTAATGATATGGGGGGGAGGGGGTTCTCATATATAGCAAAGTGACCAAAAATAAAAAAACTCGAAAAAATTGAAATTAATACATCCTTCATTTAAAAAAATTTCCATCCTTTCATCTTCATTAGACGGTCAAAAGTCTAAATTGACGGTTAACTATTGGCAAGTGTCAATATCAATTCTCATAAGTGAGTTTTATTTCAATTTAACCCTTAAATGTCCAGTGTATCTTTTTGGATACAACCGAGAAAAAAAGCTATTTATTTTAAAATATTGCAAAAATTAAAATGCTGGATATGTAGTTTCACTCAGAAAATTGCAAATATAAAACAAAAATTTAATTATTGAGTTAACTTTGTTAGTTTGGGAAATATTGACCGCCAAATTAAAAAAATAGTATTTTTTAATTTTTACGGAAAGCTCGCTTTTTGACATGAAATACATTTTAAACTATTAACAATTTTAGAGTATCATTTAACAAACAAATTTAGATTTATCATAAAAAGAATCGTTTTCCACGTTTTTGCCTTGAACTCCTACAACCAAGCTGATTGATGGCATACGTCGGAATGTCCACTGTATCTTTTTGGATACAACCATGTTTTCTTTAATAACTCGTAAACAAAAAATCATTTAGCACAACATAATTTTTTTTTAATGAAATCAGAGTTGTTGGGCATTTAAGGGTTAAAATAAATCGGAATAAAAATTATTATTCAAATAAATCAATCAAAGGAATCATATTCCCAAAAACACTGAACTTGGTGCTGTATGGGTGCAGCCTTTACGGGTACTCTCTCAAAGGCCAGGCGAATTTCTTTGCATAAGAAATGAGGATACACCTGAATAGGTCCACATGGAATCTGTTGAAGAATTTGAAGAGTCGCCAAAGTTCCAGCTCCTTCAATTCCAGTGATTGAGAGCATCGACTTTTGGATCGAAGATAGAATAGTTTTTATCGATTAAAATAATTGATTTTCAAATTTTTTTCTTAAATGTATCTAGTCATGACATAAAAGAGATTAAAAAAGATACAGTAGTTTCGACTATGTCATAACACAAGACGTAGAATTATTCAATTCGCTTTTGATGACATCTTTTTTAAAAATATTTAGCAAACTATTTATTCCATACACCTGAGCATATGACCTTTAAAAGAGTGCCGGAAAGGATTAATATGTATCTGCGACCCCCATTACTTTTGCAAAAGGAGCATTTTTGCCTTTGACACCTATTCCCTCCGACCACTCCTTAGGGGGCTCCCATACAAATTTTATGGTTTTTGTTTATTTATGCCATACACCTGAGCATATGACCTTTAAAAGAGTGCCGGAAAGGGTTAATGTGTATCATCGACCCCCATTACTTTTGCAAAAGGAACATTTTTGCCTTTGACACCTATTCCCTCCGACCACTCCTTAGGAGGGCTCCTATACAAATTTTATGGTTTTTGTATATTTATGCCATACACCTGAGCATATGACCTTTAAGAGAGTGCCGGAGAGGGTTAATATGTATAATAGACCTCCATTATTTTACAAAAGGAACATTTTTGCCTTAGACATATTTTCCCTCCGACCACTCCTGAGGGGGGCTCCCATACAAATTTTATGATTTTTGTGCCGGAAAGGGTTAATATGTATCACCTACCCCCATTACTTTTGCAAAAGGAACATTTTTGCCTTTGACACCTATTCCCTCCGACCACTCCTTAGGGGGGCTCCCATACAAATTTGATGGTTTTGTCGATAAAACCGGAAACTGTCGATAAATAGGTAGCAAGTTTAAGCAAACAAAAACATCAAATGTTGGCTTTATATTTCATGTAATTGTGTAAAATTTATCATTTTAGTTAAGTTCTATCATGAATTTTTGTCGCATTGAATATCAAAAAGTGATATAAATACCGACACCTGATCACTATCAACCACCCTACTAACCTCCGAGAATGACGTATTCTACGCCAAAAAAAATAAAATAAGAAATTTTTAATCCTTTTGTTTTGTATTTGTTTTTAGTAAATATGGTCGAAGGTAACAGTAATATTTACGTACGGTGTAATTGTGCGTGACGGTGTTTAAAGTTGAAAAAATTGTTTTATAATTTTTTTTTTCTCAAATAACTTAACTACTAATATAATCTAGGATAACTTCTTATTGCTGTAAAAAATATAATGAAAATTCTATCTGAAGTCAATTCGCAGAAATTTTTAAAGGGTAAATTTTGTAGCACGTGCGTACGCTACATTTTGCTTAATATCACTGAAATTCATAAGTGGATTGATCAAACCTTTACACGTTTTAAATAGACCGTAAAATTAATTAATAAAAATTGCAAACCAGTTTTCGCAAAAATTTCTTCTTAAGTAAATCAGTTACAATTATTCGCAAGCTGTAACAGTGCGTGACATGGAATTCATGATATAACATATTTGTGTTTTTGTGGGATCAAGATTTTATAAAAGTCACATCTAATAGTAAATTGAACAGACTAGCTTTCGTAAGCGAATAGTTTTTTAGAAATTATTTCTGATAACAATCACACTTGTTCCATATATTAATACTCAAAACTGATAAAATATCGAGTTTTTGAGTTTTGTATTGGCCCTATATGAAGTTAAAGATTCAAAATTATTTAATATATGGCAACAATTTTATGAAAATCGGTTGAAATATGTCTCTATTTCGAGTACTGAAATTAACTCTAACATTAAATTTTATCTTTTTATCTTTTTATCTTTTAAATATATCTTTTAAATATAAAGATAAACTATATATAGGGTAAGTGTACCAGTAGTCGGCAGTTTACCTTTTTTTAAAAAAGAAACTGTTGTCTTTACGTGTGTGCACATGCTATTGAGTTGGCAACTAGACATTCGATTTCAATAAGGGTTTTTATTTTAGATTAATTTAACTATTTTTAAAAACATATCTATGAAATTTAACTAAGTTATATATTTTGTAAATTACATCGTATTTGCCAGTGGTCGGCATACGTTCTCCAATAATCGGCATTTGTTGATCCTATATTCGGCACGAATATTTTTTGATATGCAAAAGAAAATCGTACAGAAATTCAAATTTTTATTTACTTAAATAAAAGTTGTTTACATTATAACATATTTAATTATTTACATAGGTGAGATCTTTAAAATTCAATTCAATTGTTTAATGCATTGATTGCATTTTATTAAAAATTAAAGATAAAAAAATAATAAAAAATTTAAAATTATAATTAGTATGAACTTAGTCATCTTTATCATTGCATGCTTTACATAAGAAATCCATTTCAATTACTTCGTTGAATGCTAGGTTTTTGAATTCAGTACATTTAAGATGGAACCACCCATCATCCTCAGCATTAGAGTCCAAATCTTCATCTCAGGTACCACAAACTTATTTTTGTTTTCTTTTTTTACCTTTTACCGATCTGGTTTCTTTTTCCTTCTTCTTTTTTTGGCGTTCCAATTTTCGTTTTTGTATAGCTTCAGCTTTAGCTATTTTCTCATTTTCCTTCGACTGCATATGCTCCCTCCATGCAAGTGCGAATATAGCATTTGAGGGCTTGATTTTAATTGAAGGATCTGCAGAACTCGACGGTTTTGGAAAATATAGATGCTTTTCGAAAGTTGGTGACATAAAAGTTGCGTAGTTTTTAATTAATGATGTTGGACCTGTACGATTTTTGAGGATTAATAAATACTTGGTATGTGTGACAAGTTGCATAAAGGTTATTTGAAAAATTACCTTGAATTGGAGATGAACTGCTAATAGGTTTAAATGAGTTGTCATTTTTAATTGTACTGTTATTGATTGGTGAATTTGGAGTCTGACAATCAATAGATTGAAATGAGATGTCATTATTAGTTGTAGCTAAATTTGTTGAAGTCATTTCCAAAACTCCTTCCGCGTTGATTATGTATGTACCTGACTGAACCGTGATATCAACATTTTGATTTTCCACTTTTTTTAATTCCTCAATATCTTTTACAATAAGATCCGTATTGATTCCACGGTCACGCAAACCAGGAGCTATCAAGTTAATTACTCGAATGGCTATATCAATATCATATTCATTAAATTGTTCATTAGTTTCATTACGATCTTCGGTTAATATTTCTAATTGAAATTAGAATAATCTACATTGTCTGGATTGAAAGGGTACAAACCACACTTTCGGAAACCATTCTTAATGGTGTCCGTGATATTCAAGCTAGTAAGAACCGTAAGAAGTAGGGGGCAAAAAGTAGATTTTGTAATAACTTTATTGCTGTTTTCGGGCTTCATTTGCCAATTCCTTACGGTATTTTCCATTCTGATTTGAGAGGTTTAAAAACACTCACGTCGGCTGGTTGCATTATATGTGTAGTATTTGGAGGTAGTGCATACAAAATAATTCCATTTGATTGACAAAACTGGCTTAACTCCATTGTCATATGTGATTTATGGCCATCTACAAACAGCAGAATGGGCCGTTGCACATTGTTTTCATTCAGCCAATGATGTACTCCGTTCGCGACATATTCAAAAAATGTTTCACTTACCAACCATCCCGTTTCTGACTTTCCTAGGAACCAACTATCCGGCAGGCTATTCACCACTTCTTTTGGTGGTCGCACATATGGAAAGACTACCATTGGAACTACTGTTTTGCCATTTGTTGATAAAACTAGTAGTACAGTTACGGTTTCTTTTTCATTGCCGCGTTGAATAGAATAAACATTGCGATATCCCTTTGGAGCCAAAACTTTCCCTGTTTTCGGACACATACAAAAACTTGTCTCATCCCCATTAAATATTCGTGAGGGATCTGTCAAAATTTGGGAAGCATTTTCTTCAGTGAGAAAGTTTTTTAAGCCTGCAAACCATTTTCTAATGCACTCTTCAGTAATAGCTGCTCGCCCTTTGCTGATTCCTTCTGCTTCTCTAAGAGCTAAGCTAGGATGTTCGTTTCAAAAAGCATGGGTACCACTTTCTTCCAGGGTGACCATTTAGAAATGGTGTAGTTCGTCCATCTTCTTTGATGATGGATTGAACAATGTTCAGCAAGTCGTCAATTTTTAGTGGAAATCCACATTTCGCAAGGTCGTGACACCATTTCACCAAATTTTTTCTTCAGCATTTGATAATACTGTTGGTGGACCCATTCTTCTTAAACCTTCTGCAATGCGGCCATGAATTCGATCTTGTATAGTCGAACGTGGGACACCATATTTTTTGCTAGCTCCTAATATTGATATTGAACCTTCCCTTATGTCTTTTAGAGCACTATGTAGGGATTCTTCGGAATATTGGTGAATTGGTCTTTTTCCTTTAGTCGTCATATTGCCTGAAATGCTAAGAAATTATAATTTACTATACAGATCTCAAAATGCATTCCCATTTCGGAACCTTAAGGCCTAGAAGTTTAAATAAAATGAGGAAGAAAATCTAATGCCGACATTAGAAAACTTATTGTCCTATACTCGTCACGTCATAAACTACTCGATGTAAACAATGCCGACTACTGGGTATATACAATTTATACTTAATTTCTTTATAACAGTAGGGAAGAGAGATGGTTAAGATAGCATTTTCTATAATTCGAGCTAAATCATAGAAAAATTCATATTTACCAGTAGTCGACACCCTAGTGCCGACTATTAGGAATTGTCAAAAAATTTTGTTCCTTATGTCGGCACCATTAAAATAAGAAAATTTATTTATTTCTACGAATTTGTTCACATTCAAAATAACATATTGGGCCTCATTGTTGAATCCGTTCCGCAGCATTTCCGCTATCTTTCCGCGAGGAAATTTAATTATCTATTGTTGATTCCGTCATATGAATCTTCATTACCTACTTTGTTTTTTCTTTGTTCCGCAATTTTAAATTGATTGTTGATTCCGCAGTATCGACATTTAACTGTGTTTTCATTCCGTTGTATTTTTTCTGCGGAAAGCAAGTCTTGAAATTTTCGTAATATTAGAACATAACAAACATGTAAGTTTTCCGAAACAATTTGCAAATTTATATAAAATTACTTATAAATCGTTTTATTTTAGGAATAAGAAGCAAAAACACACCAACAAAAACCAACAAGAGATACTGGTTGCGAGGATGAAAGAAAATACTTACATTTCCGATTTCGTGCTGATAAGTGCCTTCTGCGTATTTAAAAGCATCCTTGTTTACTCTAAAATTTTTTTGAAAACTGAAATATTTAAAAAAATTAGATTATTTACAGAACATATAGAATACAAATTTTTGAGGCAATACTTACAATCTTTTCTTCTTGTCGGTCATTCCCATAACATCCTTTGCACTGCACCTTAAGCCTCTTCTTTCTAGCCTCATATCAGTGCAATCTTCGTCATCAGAGTCCACAAAAAATAATGCAATAGGGTCCATTTCAAAATTTTAGTTCAATTATTTTTCACAATCGACCATAATGGCAACTTAGTGCTGCATATATTTTCGAGTGTGGTATCTAGTACCAAAAGATATCGAGATTACACATCACTACTTAGCTAGAAAAAGTAAATATCTTTTTAATCGATTAAGAAGTGCCGTTCCGCAGCAAATGTCAAAACCACCGGTAACACAGTTCGTTCCGCAGGAACCAACAATGGAAATAATTTTGTCGATAGAAAATGTTTTTCGCAGAATCAACAATGAGTCCCATTAATCAATAACTACCAAAAGAAACCCTTATGGTTTGAATATCACTTAAAATAATATGATTACTTACCTTTTTAAATTGGTCTATTCACTTAAAAATCACTTAAAAAATACCACTTCCGCACGTGTTGATGAACAGTCACAGAATGAGGACAAAACCACGTCAAAATACTCTTCTCAGTACACTTTCATCCTTACAATGAAAGAGATAAATATATTTTCAATGCAATACGGGAATTTTTCAAATATTTAACTGTCGTTATTCTTATTTATTTACGTTTTTACTCAAAAAATGCCGACTACTGGGACATGTCGGACTTAGGCACGGTCACCCTACATAAGTTTTTCAAAAAACACATCTCCGCTAGATGATCCTGTATTTTAAATTTATATTTTTTACAAAAAATTTAAACCGCATAGTTCCACATGTTTAGTATCCATGTGAACTAAAATATTCCAAACATTTTTTTCCTATATTTTTTTGCACAAAATAAAAAAAAAACTTGCGTTTTTTATGATTTTTTTTTTCAAATCTTCATAAATTTTGTATTTTTGCTTAACTTAAACATTTTAGTTCACACGATAGCCATACTCATATTATTTATAAATTTTCTTTTTTTTTTATTAGGTACCGCCAAACTTTAGTTAGTATGGTAACCATCAGCTCTTTCCGATATCGACACGTCAACTTCAACTTCAAAGTTTTATACATAAAAAATGTTAAAAATTAATAAAAAAATGTTTGTCAATGAATTTTTAGTGCATTTATTCACCCCAAAAACAATTTTTCCATTTCCATTTTACCGTTTTCCTTTAAAGAAATTTTAAGTTTTCACTCGAATACCGAGCGCGCCAAGTAGGAACATGCTTTTATGCAGTCCTGAAAAAAGCGAGCAATTTAATTTTATTTTTTTATTTAAATGTGCAAATTTAAATTTCATTTATATATAACATGGTTTTTTTTAGACTAAACCAATGGTATAGGGAGTATATGGTGTATCAGGGCAATGGTATAGGGATGGGCTTGGAGTGCTGACCGAGTGGACTTGGGAAATACTCGAGCTGATGGCGTCAGATCTTGTACCTCCCTTGAACGCTTCCCATGGTAGTACCTGTATATAAGGCTTAGGCAACTAACATTGCGTCGATGACCGAGAGAGTTGAGAGAAGATGAAATATTTTCATCTTTAATCAAATATTTTGCACGCTGTTGATTTTAGTCCAGAAGCTCCAAATAGGATAGCGCCTCTGCCTAAATGTGCGAATTGTACTCTATTTTCGGCCGGATGTGTAATACGTAGAACATGCGGAGATCAATGGTGTGAAATATCTTTTGTTTTAAGAAACCAAGGCACTTAGCTGCATCTTTTGACACATCGAAAATATGATCATTCCAGCGAAGATCAGATTGGATCGATATGCCAAGAAGGTCAAGAGCATCTGGTTTTCGATAAAAACCAGAAACAAAGTTGGAGATAGTACTGAACCCTGTAGTACTGCTACATTAATGGTGTGCTCTCTGGACGATATGCCGTCAACAACGATACAGATAGATCTGCCATTAAGAAAGCACGAAATTCATCGAAAAAATTTACTAACGACACGATATGCGATTAGTTTAGACACGAGCGCTTTACTCCACACTTAGTCAAACACCTTTGAAATATCCGAAGCAACAACTCTACTTTCACCATTGCGGTCTTCCAATAAGATCAAAATACTCCTTTCCTGTAGGTGATGTTTATAAAATTGCGCAAAAGCCGAGCTAGTGTAGAAGCACACTTTTTAAGTACAATTGATGATATGCCATCAGGACCAGAGACGTTGTTGATGTTGAGATTTGCAAGGACCTTTTTAACTGATCTCGTTCGAAAATACATATCTTGCATTGCATTAGATGTATTTTCAACAAGTGCAGGCAGTGGCTGATTGCTAACCGAGATTGTGGAGTTCTGAGTTCTCCAGCCAACAGGTTCGCTTTATTGGTAGGGTCAGTGAAGATTTGGTCATCTTTCAAAAGAGTTGGGATTGACGAAGACATCTGGTTCTTTTCTCTCTTAGCAAATGACCAAAAGTTTTTGCTCCCTTTGGAACAGAGAAGAACCTGTTCTTAGATGCGTGTTTCGAGCTTTAAAACTACATTAGAGCGATTCCTAGACCGAATGCGAAGTTTTTTAGTATCAGCATTCTTGTTAGAACGCCAATTCTGAAAGGCTTCCTCTTTGGACCTTATTGCAATCCGTCAAGTCTCATTAAACCAGGAGTGGTCTTTTTATTGAATGCTTCTCATCTTATTGGGAATGAAAGACAGCATACCCAATAAAATAATTTCTTGTACATTTCTATCAGCGAAACATAATTTCCAATTGGAATTATGGTAAAAATTATTTAACGCAATCAATTTTGCTCCTTCATAAAACAGAGCGGTCCTCTTGGGGACTTTAGGCGTAAAAGTGCATAGGTAAGAATATGGAAAAGCAGCGGATATGGTGCAGGGTCCGAATTGCCAAGAAGTTCGTGTACACTCACATTATATTTTTCATGATGTGAAGTCAGAAAAAGATCTAGGACTTTTACGCTCTGCGGGTCAACTCGTTAAAAATATGAATCAATTGGTTAGATTCGACAAAGATCTTAATATTGGCCTTCAGGTGTCGATTGGCCCTCAGGTGTCGATTGGCCTTCAGGTGCCGATTGGCCTGAATGACGTAGCCAATCCACAATGATTTCGCTGTCAGTGAACAATCCCAAAATTTACGCAATCGAATTTGAGAGAGAGTCCAGTTTGTTCAAAATTAGTGGAAATTTTGGTTGAAAATCAGGATAGTATATATATATATATATATATATCTGCTATAGAAGTACGTAGGATATTTTTGATATATTGATTTTAGGCCTAATAGCACATTTCTAAAGTAAAAAGTGAAGAATTTGCCTAAAGAAATCGTCATTATTGTTAAAAACAAATTAACTCTTCAGCATAAAAAAAAAGATCCTACGTACTTCCATACACAATCATGCCTATTGCGATTGTTGATCGGCAGTAGATAAACGACTATTAAGAGATTATCAATTAGCGATGTTGCACGATTACGATTTCCGTGGCCCCAAGATCTGAATATGCAGTTTTGATGAGTTCATTGAGAAAATAAGATTCACTGATCGATATATCTATTAGTTATCGAGTTACCGATTTATTTTAAAAATTTTTACTAAAAGAAATCTTAATGTAAATTCGACTATATCTATGCTAATATTTGACCGATCCGGATAATTTGGGTATCATTCGATAACAAACTTAAATATCTTCAAATTAATTTATAAAACAAAAATTTGGTACTTAATCTAATTACACTACAGATGGTTTTTCGGCATGATATATATTTTTTTTCATAAAACCGTTATTTTCTTCAAAAAGTACGTAATAAAAGTAAGTAGAACATAGCATATGGTAATAGCTGAAACATTAACCTTTCGTTTGGTGTATAATATGTTATACTTGTTTCCCCTATTTCTACCATTATTCTCATTTTTATATTGTTACTAGTTTAAAAAGAACAATCATACGGTTTTTATTTTGCCTTTTTAACGTACAATTTTGATGTACTGTTGATAAACATCAACAACTTTCATCTTCATCACGAAGCACAGAAGAATCGCAAGCACATCGCACACCTATGTAAAATAAAAAAGAATATTCGAATCATATTAATTATTATTCGCATCGTGTTCTTTTTAAATAAGAAATACGGATTCTCATTTTATTTCAAAAAAAAAAAAAAAAAAAAACTGAATAATTGTGCAATTTGTAAAAGGCAGAGCCACTTTTTTTATAAAAATTAGTAAAAATATCAATAGTTATGTACTTCAGAATACAACAAACAACCTTTGATAAAAGTCTATCTGGCTGCTTTTACAGAAAAAGTACATTTTGTAAAAGGCAGAACCACTAAAAAAAAATTCAATAACTCAAAAAAAAAGTTAGGAAAAATATCAATATGTACTTCAGAATACACAAAACAACCTTTGATTAAAGTCTATCTGGCTCCTTTTACAGGAAAAGTACATTATGTAAAAGGGAAAACCACTAAAAAAAATTATTCAATAACTCAAAATACATCGAAAATTTTATGAAGATCTTTCTTGCACCATTTACAGTATAAATGCACAATTTATAAAGCAAATCAAATATATTCAGCCCAATTATGAAATATTTTCCTATGCTATATGATTGTACTGATTAACCTAATATATTACATAACAGCGAAAATCGGTCAAAATAAAAGAAAAATTATAACATGTTGTATACCAAACAAAAGGTTAATATTTCAGCTTTCAATTGATTACATCTTTATTTAATCTTTATCACGCATTTTTAAGAGAAAATAACCGTTTTCTGCAAAAATAATACATATTATGCAGAAAGACAGTCTATAGCGTGGCCGATTTACGAAAAAATATTTTTTTTTCATTTCATATTAAAAACATTTTAAATATCTTCCGAATGACACCTAAATCATTCAGATCGGACAAATATTGGCAAAGATATAACCGAATTTAAATATTGGTTCGTTGAGTAAACATTTTTTTTTAAATCGATATCTCGATAACTAATCGATATATCGATAAATCCTTCGGCGAATCTTATTTTCTCAAAGAGTACTTCAAAACTGCATACTCAAATCGAGGGGCCACGGAAATCGTAATCCCCCCAGCGATGTTATTGTGAGTGTCGTTTACTCGACTAACTAGCGACTATGAATAGCTTTTTAATCGACCATTTATCTATAGCACTTTTTTAATCGATGGTCGCATGTTTTGCGCGTATAAAATGTTAAAATGGAAAAAACGTTATTTACGTTGAAAGTTGTTAAAAAATTTAATACATATCGTCGTTGCGCATACAAAAAGGTTATGTGTTTTTGAAACAATCAGAAGAAAAAGAACATTTTTGTTTTTTTACAATTTCAATACTATTTTCACATAGCTGGCCAACTTTAACATTTGCTTACTTCTGAACCAATAAGAATATTAAGAAACCATTTGGTGAATAGATGGGGCATACATATGGCTATTAAATGGTAAAATAAAAAAAAAATCTAAATTTTACACATAGCCTTTTTTGTATGCGCAACGACGATATGAAATACCTTCAAGATTAAAGATTGTTAGCAACAAAAAGCAACTTGCGCGGTTGATTCAGCTGATGCAGGAGCCAAACATCTGTTTAAAATTCAGTAAACAATTCACAAGTCTACATTTTTTTCGATTGAGTTACACAATACCAAAATTAAATTTAATCGACCCAATCGATTGTATTTTATTCTATTGGCAATCGACAATCGCAATCGACATTCAAAAACCAAGTACTTAAAAATTTTTTCCAGCCATAATCTTTTGAGACATCATGAGATCATAAGGGACCATTAAAAAAAAAAAAAACAATATCGAAAAACTTCGAAAAAAAACCAAAATTCGAAAATTCTAGAGTAGCCCAACCCCTTGAGTCAAATTGATATTCATGAGTTTTTTTATGCCATATTCAGAATATTGGCATGTTGTGAGAATAAGCCAAAAATAACGAAATTCGATTTTGTGGCTTAAAAATGGTCTCATCAGATAGCAAAAACAAACAAAACTCCGCGAATCAAGTTCTTATGCATTAAGGAAAAGAATTAGCTTACGCCAGTTACATAACTGGAAGAAAAACAAGCTATTTTTTTTAACCAATTTATTTTTATTTTACCAATTATGTGGTAAAGAAATGAAGGGATTTGATGTGCTAAAGGAATATGATGATGTGAAGGGGTTTGATTCTAACTCATCAGCTTTGCTACTACCCCATTTTAATTTTCGCAAATAACTCAAAAAAATGCATTCAATTTGCGTCAATAGTTCCTGATATTAGAAATAAGTGCGATAATAAGTGATATATATCAGATAAATATATAAAAAATAAGTTGTTCTAACTTTGTTTAAAAAATTGATTGATTGAAATAAATGCATCTCTGGTTCCTTTACAGTAGACATTTTCTGTTGGAAGAAGTGACTCCAACACTTCTCCTTGAATCAAACAACGAAGAGTTTAATTCGCTAATTTTGACAATAAAACAAAATAAAAATAAATAACTGGTCATTTCAGCCCTTGAAAGGACTTTGACCTAGCTTCTTATGATCAATTGTATTGTGAGTGTTATAAAGATTGTACACAATTGACCGAGAACCGGACCTACAGGGTTAACGCCGACTCCGAATGACGATGAACGGAATGTTCTTGTTCTCAAGAAGCTTTAAATAAATAAATAAATAACTGGTCATTTCAGCCCTTGGAAGGACTTTGACCTAGCTTCTTATGATCAATTGTGTTGTGCGTGTTATTAAGTTTGTACACAATTGACCGAGAAAGGGACCTATATGTTTAACGCCGACTCCGAACGGCGATGAACGTAATGTTCTTATTCTCAAGAAGCTTTACATGGCATTTTTATTACTCTCTGAAGTTTGCCATTCTCTGCAGAGAGGTGGCGGCCGTACAGAAAAATCATTTTAATTCAAATAATTTTTTCGCTGCTGGGATTCGAACCCGGATCTACAGGTTCGTTGACATAGAAGCCACGCACTTTAGCCACGCTTTTCATCGCCCTATGCTTTAAAAAAACCTATTTTTTTAAATCAAAGACTTTTTATGCATACTCCTTACGCCACCTGGGTGTTCACAGCTTAACTCGCTTTACTCTCAAGCAATTTAGAAGGTCAGGGATGCGTTAGTGTGTCGTTGGCATTCGTTTAAAATCGACTGGTGCCCTCATATACCCCACGTGTGGCTTAGTGTATATTTTTAGAAATAACTGAAATATTTCATTTTATTGAATTTAATTATTTGTTTATTGTTTTAAGGTATGAGTGAATATAAACTGATAAATTAAAATAAAAAAATGTATTTTGTGTAAAAATTTATAGTGTCTGAACATTGAATTTTAATTTGACTGAATTTGACTATTTTACTTCTTTTTTTCTCTAAATATATTATTAAATTACTTAAAAAAATATTTTCAGGTCTTAAAATCAGCACTGAACGAGTTGAATGAATGTTATTGGTAAAAAAATTGGTTTTTTTTCGTTTTTTTGAAAAAATGGGGGCAGTTTTTTTGGCAGAATAAATATGTTGTTTGTAACTAACGCAATGACTAATATTTTGTCTTTGTAGCAACGCATTTGATGACTTCAAACATAAATTTTTTAGGTTTTAAATTAAAAACTGTAAAAGTAACGAATTTTTTAGTAAAAGATCTAATTTTTCACGTTTTTTTAACTTGGTCGCGCTTCTAAAGTCAGGCATTTTTAAAATATTAGAAAATAACTATATAAAATCTTGAACACGACCAAAAATAGTAACCATGTAAAGTTTTAAGCTTATATATCCAAAACTCGGGATTTTACAACGATTTTTTGACGTGGGGCGATGACATACCCCCATGTAGTGCTATGTTACTGGAGTGAGGGTGTGGCTCGAAGGGTTAACAAACTACGCCACGGACGCCACTTTACAATTTTTACAATGGCGAGAAAAATTCCTCATGCATGATATGAATTTCTTTTCGAGGAGTATTCTTTATAAACACTTCAAGCTCTTCTGTACTTGCGGTATGAGGACAGCTTTCCTAGATTAAATAAAAAACACATATGCTTTAAAAAATTGTATTATCTTTTATTATAATTTTTGCTTAAAATAATATCAAATTATATTTATATAGGTATATATGTATGTTGTACAGAAGTGCAGTAAAAAAAGGAAACACTAGAGATGCTAACAGTTATTCGAATGAAGTTGGCTTTACGAAAGATGAACATACGCAAGACCAATATATTAAAAAATAATTAAGCACCAAATCATTTGTATACAAAACAACCAAATCGCAAATCAAACTTATGTGAATTTGTTTGTTTGCTCATTCGTTGTACAAATTACATAAAAAATATAACGACGAACACAAGTTGTGCGTTTGGATATTAGATCAAAATATAATTACTCTCATTTACTTAAGCATGTGGATGATGTTTTCGTTAAGTTTTGAATACCGTCTAATACCTGAATAGTATAAAAATCGTGATATATATATTTTTTTTTTTTTATTTTATTGTTTGATAGAGTTCATAATTTTCTAAAGAATTAAGATTTTTTAAATCGAAGGTTTTTATTCGATTTTTACATCGAATATCAATTAAAAAAATCATTGCATATCAAGTCGGGAAGCAGAATCGTATTAAGTGTTTTCTCGTGTGTGTTTTAGCATTAAAAAAAATATATAAAGAAAATAACTTAATAAACCACAAAATCTATTCAACCATATTATGCATTGAACCCAAAACCAAAACTAGCAACTCGTCTCTTTTAATCTCAGTGGGCACAGAAAATCATGCGCTGGAAAAGTGTCGAATTTAAGATTTGAAGTATTAAAACGTTCAAAAAACGTTGGCATGGATCTAGACGCAATCATATTGCACATTTATGAACCATGTACACAAGAATATTATGTAACATCTTTCTATTTTTATTTACCATTTATTCTTGCTATATCAGGTTGATGACGTCGTTTAAATGTGTATTTCACATCTTGGATGACGTGATTCCTGTGTGTAATTATGAGTTGTTCGTTTTAATGCGACGTGGGGTCAATGTTTTAAAGTGTTGTAGATTATTGCTGTCTTTATATATGTTCATTTATAGTATTATGCTTCTTTATCATATTATTTAATATTTAGTTATATAAGTTTAAAGTTCTTGTTTCTTCTAACAAGGAAACACTACAAACAGATTACCACGTCAAAGTAGACTGCACCTAGATAACCAACTTTCTGCTTTTCTTTGATCGGAAAATTTGAGTTGATGGCCTCCTTTTGGTGGGTTATTAGCTTCCTTAAATTGAGCAGTTTTTTAAAAATTATTTCGATTTTATTAATTTTGCTTACCATTCGTTTCTCCATTTTCGCCTTAATGTCATTTGCTAAAGTTAAGAAAGCTTCTTCCACGTTAATGCTAGCTTTAGCAGAAGTTTCCATAAATTTTATACCATATTCAACAGCTAACTGTTCACCTCTTTCACGAGAAACCTTTTAAAATTTATGAAGAAAGAAACAAGATTATAGTTTTCTATTAAACTATTTATGCAACTTTCAAATTTATAATTAAAATGACAATTTTATATCTTATCATTGGAGTATTCTGTTATTGATAAATTTTAGAAGAATACGCTCTTGTTTGGTTTTATATAAAATGTATGTTTTAGAAGATTTTCAGCTACATTGTGTTACAAAATGGGAAAGATCAAAAACTTGCTATGACTAAAGAAAAAAAAAAGATCCTAGTGAACGTCTTATATATGATTGAAAATTTTTAAATCTTTTTCTGACTGAGCACGTCTCACGAAGAATTTTAATATAGTTAGAATTTTAATATATTTTTATATTAAATTTAATTTTGATTTATTTATTTTCATTTTCAAAAGCTTATTTCTTGATAATATTATCATTATATAGGTTTAGCAGTTAATTTTAGAATATATTTTTCACAAGTGGGTTTTTTATATAGGACTCAATCTGAAATACAGCAAAATATCACAATTATTTTAATAAAGGAATTAACATCTCAGAAATAATTTTGTGAAGGCAAATTAAAAAATGAAAGAAATCACATTTCGGATGCGTATATTTAAATTTTGGATCTTTATTTTAGGCATATTATTTTAATAAATTATTTTCATATGTAAATCGTTTTCATTTTTACTTACGACCGAAATATTGTAAATTACTGAGATATTTGGTATACATTTAAAAATTTAGACGGTTCTTTATATTTTGAGGTATATTTGACCAATTTTTTTATTTTTCTTCTATCTTTTTATTTTTTTTTTATATGTGATCTTCGGTAGTCTATTAATTTTTAAATAGTTTCGATGTTATATTAATTATTTAAATAATGATGACTTTCTTTTATTATTTTCTGATAAAGGAATTTCTCCGATTTTTGCAGCTTCGTTAGAGACAATAGAGATAAAAAGAAATTATTTTGAAAAAAGACCAAACTAAAATTGTATCTTAGTTTGCTTAGTTAACTAACATTTTAATCGACAATTAATAAAACAAAACTAATAAATAAATTAAACTTTAGCATCTGACAATAGGATTAATAAAAAAAAAATCTAAATTATTTAGTTTCTAATAAAAATTTTAAACTCTCAGTGAAAGAATATTCTGTGTGTTAGTCTAAAAAGATATACGGGGGTAGTCCCAGAATCACTCAACCTGACGTATAAATGGCGGTTGTTGTTTCAATAGTATGAATGTACCACCTTATAAAGCTCAAGTTTGATGTTTGACGATGCTACGTTATACAGTATTCGTTCGACAGGAACACGAACGTCGAACGAACATCGCAGTGATCGACCATATGAGGAGACCACGCCAGAAATAGTGAAGAAAATAAACGAAATTTTAAATTAGAAAAAAACCTTTGACACTTCACATTTTTAAAGTTCACAATGACATCGTGAATTGAAAATTACAATGAAACGTGCTGCCAAGAAGCATTTGTTTCGAATTGAACGTCGATCAACAATACTCGATTGTATCAAGTTACGTGCTGACACCCCAGTTTATATTCTACGCGATTACTTTTTCATATATCGTGCACTGTTTAATGTCGTACACCGGAAGGGTAATATATGGAGACGATATCCGAATTATTTTTTAATCTAATTTATGTTAATCCATAAACTAATTGACCAATCAAGTATGTAGTATCTCTAGAAATTTTATGGTTAACAAAATGCATCTTTCAAAAGGACGGCATTAAACTATTATTTATAAAAAACTCGAATGGTAAATTGTATTCTCGCTTACCTGCCGCTTTTCGTTCAGTTCGCATTTGTTACCCAACAACATTTTTTCAACATCAGCTGACGCATTTTCTTCTATATTTCGTATCCAGTTTTTAATATTTTCGAATGATTTCTCTTGCGTGATATCGTACACTAACATTATTCCCATTGCACCTCTGTAATAGGCAGTGGTGATTGTCCTGAACCTTTCCTGGCCGGCAGTATCCCTTTAAAAATATAAATACACAATTATTATAAGAATTATTTTTTTTTTATCTTAAAAAATTACCATATTTGCAGTTTGATTTTTTTTCCATCTAGTTCGATTGTTCTTATTTTAAAATCAATTCCTGAAAGAGAGTAAATATATAAATACTGTGTTTACTATGGTGTAAAATATATTTGAAATATCTAAAGGACAAACAGTTTGCACGATTTAAAAATCACTTATTCGAGAAAAAAACATGAAGTAACGGACTTCTATAAAAATTTATTATCATTTATCAGTAACACTTGTAGATGGTATTTTATGGATGTAAAAGCTGCACAGAATTATTGAGGTCATGACCATAGTGTTGACGAATGGTCGATACCGGCATCAGGATACTTTTGATTTTTCATTTAATTTTATAGAAAAAAGTGGGTGTGGTAAACCCTATCTAAATACTTATTTAACATTTTATTTTATCTTTAATTATGTATGCAGTAAATACGTCAATTTAAAAAATTCAAGTCGAAAGCGTAAATGCCAAGAAACAAATTCAAGAATTTTTTAAAAAAACTTTTGGCACCCAAACAAATCACGCTACACACCCTTTCAGTGGTTAGTAAATTAATAACGATATGTTCCCCAAGTGTTACACTTACCAATTGTTGAAATGAATGTAGTGTTGAAAGCATCCTCCGAGAACCTAAACAAAATGCAGGTTTTGCCCACTCCCGAATCACCAATCAGCAAAAGCTTGAATAAATAGTCGTAAGTTTTTGCCATTTCTTAATTGGACTCAATTGTATAAAGCTGGAAACAATAACAAAATTTTCCAAAACTTCTCTTGCAGCAAGACCTTACAGCGATTCGAATGATGAATAATTCACTTTTTTCTTTTTTTGTCTAAAATATTAGAGTACCAAGAGAAGAAACGTAGACAGAAAAAATGGCGAACAGAAATTAATCGTAGAATATTTGCTGAAACTGCTTTATGTCTGCTTTTGGCAAATCGTTCACTTTTTTATTGTTTAATAATCATTTATTTATTAAAATATAGTATATTTATTGTAAACTTTGGTGGTACAAAATTAAACTTCTCTATAATTTTCGATATCTTTTATGTCGCATCATATAATATAGAGCCTGAACAGAATCAAAAATCGTTGCGGCCTCCGATCTTTGTTGTTGGAAAATACATGCAAAATGTAGAAAAAAACGCAGCTCTTTTTCCGCAACGATAAATCGCACAATTAGAATCTATTCTATTTCTTCTCTTGCGACCGACGATTCTCTCTCTGAGTGTTATTAGTGTTGCCATATTTTTTCTAGAAATGGGATATGTTCAAAGACATTTCCTTAGTTTTTATTATGTCTTGACGTTTCTTCTTTGTGTGTGTTGTATTCACACAATTGAAGAGACCAATACATTGAAATGAAATAGAAAAAATAAATAAAAAAATACTAAATAAAAGCAACTTTGAATCGTCAGTCGGAATCGCATCATTCTGGACACATTCTCTGCGATATACGACCAGAGAGGATCGGCGGTCGCAACGATATTTGATTCTGTTCGGGCTCATATGAATAAGACCGAGACAAGGGTACGTTCAAAAGAATTGTGTTAAATTTTGAAGCTTAACACCACCAGCTGTGGGAGCTGCCATCAAGTTCAATAGTCACCTGTACCCAAAGAACTAAGATACACTTGGGTCTCTTTTTATGCGGTATATGCGTTCCTCGGAAACCCGCATAAAAAAAAACCGCATAAAAAAATACACTACTTCCATACAAAAACTTGGGATGCGTTCCAACATCTTCAAAAACCGCATAAATTCAAATAATCCTTGTGAAAAAAAGGCCAAAATCGCATAAAAAAAAACCAACGAGCTAGAATTAAACAAAACAAAACAATTTATTTTTTGATTTCAATACATATTAATCTTTTAATAAAATCTTGTCCATATTTTAGGAAAAAAAAAAATTCACGAATTTTCAAATGTTTTCTGATGCAAGTTAACTATCATCGGAATCACTACTAACATGTGGTCTTTTGCGTCTTTCAGTTACTGGGGAAGTGCTGTCATCGCTTATAGATCGTGCTACATCACAAAAAAAAAAATCAATTTTAGAAACCGCATAAATTCAAATACGCATTAAAAAAAACCGCATAAAAAGAGATCCAAGTGTATAAGGAAGCGCTGTTCCCAGCGGGCTTTGGAGCGCTCTTTAAGGGCTTTATGAGCGCTCCTTTTGCAATACGAAGCGCTCCGCCTATATTCCCATCTACATTGTAATTTTAACATTACATGTCATTGGAAGGGAGCACTTCTGCTCCATTGGTGCTACAAACTGCAGTGAAAGTATAGCACTCAATACTGAGCTTCGTTTGTGCTCCGAACTGCAGCATAGGTAGAGCTCTACATATTGTTTTCCACTTGTGCTCTGAACTGCTGCCTAGATAGATCACTTCATACAGGGCTCCGTTTATGGTCCAAACTGCAGCATAGGTAGTGCACTTCACACTGTGCTACACTTGTACTCCTAAAAAACACTATCGGAGCACCGTGGATTGCTTTCCTCATTTTTAAAATAAAAGTAAAAGTATTTTTAATACAATAAATACCACGTTTATTTTTAAATTCAATATCTGTTTCAAATTAATTTCATTTAAACTCATTAGGTACATTTATTTTATTATTGTGAATACGTTTTTGAATTAAATTTAAGAATCAGTTCCATTTTTTTTTTTAACTTTTAATATTTAGAAATTTATTAGTTATGATTTTATTTACTTGTTTGAAATTTAGTGCTGTTTTTTATCATTGTACGTTTTACGATACTGTTTGTTTTTTGCATATCGGAACGCTTTTTTGAAGCTATTTTCGTATGTGGTGAAGTCTAAGTTTTATTTTTGAGAGCATATTGTTTAAAAGAAATTTTAATTAAATTAGTAAGTGCATTAACCTTTCAACGCTAAGTTATATGTATATCATGAATTCCATGTCACGCACTGTTACAGCTTGCGAATAATTGCAACTGATTTACTTAAGAAGAAATTTTTCCAAAAACTGGTTTGCAATTTTTATCAATTAATTTTACGGTCTATTTAAAAGGTGTAAAGGTTTTATCAATCCACTTATGAATTTCGGTGATATTAAGCAAAATGAAGCGTACGCACGTGCTACAAAATTATCCCTTTAAAAATTTGATGTCATCTTCTATCTAAAAATTTCTGCGAATTGACATCAGATAGAATTTTCATATTTTTTTTAAAGCAATAAGAGGTTATCCTAGATTATATTAGTAGTTAAGTTATTTGAGAAAAAAATTACAAAACAATTTTTTCAACTTTAAACATCGTCACGCACATGTTACATTCGTCACGCACAATTACACCGTACATTCATATTACTGTTACCTTCGACCATTATTACTAAAAACTGAAATACAAAACAAAAGGATTAAAAATTTCTTATTTTCTTTTTTTTTAATCTCTTTTATGCCATGACTAGATACGTTTAAGAAAAAAATTTGAAAATCAATTATTTTAATCGATAAAAACTATTCTATCTTCGATCCAAAAGTTGATGCTCTCAATCACTGGAATTGAAAGAGCTGGCACTTTGGGGACTCTTCAATTTCTTCAACAGATTCCATGTGGACCTATTCAGGTGTATCCTCATTTCTTATGCAAAGAAATTTGCCTGGCCTTTGAGAGAGTACACGTTAAGGCTGCACCCGTACAGCACCAAGTTCAGTGTTTTTGTGAATATGATTCCTTAAAATTGATTTATTTGAATAATAATTTTTATTCCGACTTATTTTAACCCTTAAATTCCCAACGACACCGATTTCATTAAAAAAAAAATATGTTGTGCTAAATGATCCCCTGAACACGACCCCGTTTTTATTTTTTTGGAAAAAATATTTGTTTACGAGTTATTAAAGAAAACATGGTTGTATCCATGGTTGAATAAATAAGGTTGTCGCATGGGTGAGAGCGAGTTCCCATAAATGTCAAATCGAAGTTGACAGCTCATACAAAATCTGTAAACGAAACTTGATAACATGAAAAGCCGATGAAGTTGTTGTTGTTGCTTTGCATTGATTTTGACAATTATGGGTACTGAGAAGAGAGTACAATCAGCCACGAGACAACCTTATTTATTCAACCATGGTTGTATCCAAAAAGATACAGTGAGCATTACGACGTATACCATCAATCAGCTTGGTTGTAGGAGTTCAAGGCAAAAACGTGGAAAACGATTCTTTTTATGATAAGTCTAAATTTGTTTGTTAAATAAAAAAAAAAAAAATAAAATAAATAACTGGCCATTTCAGCCCTTGAAAGGACTTTGACCTAGCTTCTTGTGATCAATTGTGTTGTGCGTGTTATTAAGTTTGTACACAATTGACCGACAAATGGACCTACAGGCTTAACGCCGACTCCGAATGGCGATGAACGGAATGTTCTTATTCTCAAGAAGCTTTACATGGCATTTTGATTACTCTCTGAGGTTTGCCATTGTCTGCAGAGAGGTGGCGGCCGTACAGAAAAATTATTGTAATTCAAATAATTTTCTGTCGCTGCTGGGGTTCGAACCTGGGTCTCCTGGGTTAAATGATACTCTAAAATTGTTAATAGTTTAAAAGGTATTTCATATCAAAAAGCGAACTTTCCGTAAAAATTAAAAAAACTATTTTTTTAATTTGACGGTAAATATTTCCCAAACCAACAAAGTTATAACAATAATTGAATTTTTGTTTTATATTTCCAATTTTCTGAGTGAAACTACGTATCCAGCATTTTAGTTTTTGCAATAATTTAAAATAAATAGCATATTTTCTCGATTGTATCCAAAAAGAAACACTGGGCATTTAAGGGTTAAATTAAATAAAACTCACTTATGAGAATTCATGTTGACACTTGTCAATAGTTAACTGTCAATAGTTAACCGTCAATTTAGACGTTTGACCGTCTAATGAAAATGTAAGGATGGACATTTTTTTTAATGAGGGATATATTAATTTAAATTTTTTCGAGTTTTTCTATTTGGTCACTTTGCTATATATGAGACCCCCATACCATTACTTATCGTTAAACATTTTAAAACCCCTCCTCCCCCTTTAAATAGGTAACGTAATTTATGAACGACCCCATAGTGTGTAAAAACTACATTGTTTTATAGAAAAAAGTGTAACATGTGCGAAACGCGTGGAATTTTTTTCAATGGAAATAGTAAAAAAAATTTTTTAATCTGTGTTGGCATCTCAATATCCACACATAACAGCATTTTCCGCAAAAAATGTCTTATATTAAAGTGTGCATTGAAACATACATATGTATATCAATATTGTCACGCACATGCTACATATTTTCTTAATTTATTTAACTGCTCTTACCACGGTATGTCGTTGATAATTATTTATACATATATATGTATGATTATTAGGAAAGTATTAATAAATTTGAAACAAATATTTTTTTTTAATTGTTGTAAAACAGCGCACGCCCTCATGGCAAATATCAAAATAAAACCGCAAAATTTTCGCTCAACTTATTCACCACGCGAAAGTAAAAAAAAACAAAGATAAACGACCGTTATCTTGAAGAATTCAACTTAAAACGTGTTGTCCGCATTCAATAGAATATATTCTATATAATTTCTCTTCTCTCTTTACAATTTAATTTTTGACCTATGAGGTTGACTTTTTGGTGGAATTCGGTAACTTACTATAGACATGTCTGGAAAACAATTTTGTTGATTTCACTTTTTTTCGTTTGAGTTTTTTCGCTTTTATGAGATTTGACCACTCGTCGAAAACATAAATAAAACTAAGTTAAAAATCCGTTAGAGGGAGAAAATTGTCTTGTAAGCTTGTTCGTTTTATTCCGTTTTTCTTCTTTAGTGTTACTAAACTTCTTCTAAGTAAGCGTAGCAGGAGCAGTTGTACTTCAGTTATTCGTTCGTTACATCGTCCGTTCTATTGAGTTGTTCTTCTACATTGCTCTTACACTGAAAAAAATATATTAGCTTAAAATTGAACACAATGTGTTCAAAAAATGTGTTCATAATTTGACTTTTTTTTCATACGATTTTCAAAATTTTTAAACACATTTGCTCTTACTTTGACGAAATTTGTTGCAAGCTATTTTTTAAACACAAATATCATGAAATTAATAACAACGGTCGTCAATTTTAAAACATTTTTTTCAGTGCAGGTCTCTCCAAAGCGTATTGAAGCGGGATCACTTGAACTTGTTCTTCTTCTTTTCCTGGCTTCACACAAAGAGAGCTCAGAAAAGAGTGCTCTTTCAGCGCTCTTGTTGGAAGCACTCCGATTTCGGCCCATTGGGTTGTTCCTCATAAATGAAATACTTATCATATTTGTGTTGGTTCACACAAATACATAAACATTCACTAGGGGCCGCATTTGGATGTTGCGCAAAAAAGGGCTAGGATAATTATTATCCTAGTTCAGGCGGTGGCCTTTTTTATTTTTTTATCAGATGTTCCAGACTGGTGATATCCTGCACACATTTATCCTGGCATTTTTTTAAAAAAATCAAATAACATCAAAAACCGCTTCAAAAATTCTAAAATAATTTTTTTATTCTTTAAATGTTAATAAATGTATGTGCACAATTTGAAAACGATATCTTTTTTCCTTCTATGAAAAAAATTACCGCAAAATATATTTTTTTTTAAATTGCCTACTACACCTGTCGAAACTTCGACTCTGACCTCGATATTAGCGATGAATAAAAAATTTAGATTCGATGACTTTTTTTCAGTATTTTAGTTTCTTGCTGACTTAGGAGCCTGCCTGAGGCAATTAAATCGATTTATGTTGATGTTAATATGTATAAGCTGTGTTTTTTACCAAGCGAGCTGTAAAGAAACGCCCGCTTATCATATGAATACTCTTTTAAATAACACAGGAAACCGTTAGTGGCTTAAAAGTTTAGCGAGCAAACGAAAAAAGTGTTTTCAAGACATGTTTCAATTATTGTGTACTTTTTCTATGATGGTGGCAACTATGGCGAATTGTCAGTTAATAGCGATGCATGAGTCGAAACTTTTTGGGCCCAATACTTTGAACGAAATTTTCAAAATGTCTTTTTCACGAACATTTTTATAAAAGACACTACTTAGTAAATAAAAAAATATAAATGGTTTTTCAAGCTTTAAGTTTTGAAAACTTTTTCGTATCAGGTATCAGGTATTTTTGAGAACCGAGTTTTAAATATTTGAGAGATGAAAAATTATACAACCATAGCTGTCAATGCAATTGAAAGCTTCAAACAATCGGTGACAAAAATCGTTTTACATTTTTGACACATCACACAATGCTTCCAAGTTTGAAATACATTCCACTTAGTTAGCGACTTAGAAGTCGTTTTTTCACTACTATCTTAGTAAAAAACACAGCTGATATATTTTTTAATCTATCTCTTAATATTGAACATATTAAAAATCTATTTTGCCTTAATCATTCAATTATAATGGTAGTAGCTTTTATTTTATTTCATCAATGAAAACTTTAAAAAAGTGTAAAAATGATTTGCAGTAAAATATATGTCCCTAAAAGCAGTTTTAATATAAAAAACATACATTACAAAACAAAAATCTGAAAGATAACATATCTGAAGTGATAACATAACAAAACCCATAAAAATATGTTCTTACCATCGAAACTCAAAAATTTCCACATATTAAGCTATCTCAAAGCAAATACAACCCTTCCTTAAAAAAAATGTCAAACGCACGACCGAGTAGACATTTTTCCTACTCATCTCATTAGATTGTACTTTACCCCTTAGAGCCCGAACAGAATCAAATATCGTTGCGACCAACGATCCTCTCTGGTTGTCGATCGCAGAGAACACGTCCAGAATGAAACGGTTGCGACTTACAATTCAAAGTTGCTTTTATTTAGTATTTTTTATTTATTTTTTCTGTTTCATTTCAATGTATTGGTCTCTTCAATTCTGTGAATACAACACACACAAAGAAGGAACGTCAATACCATGTTATTATAATACAAGGTAGTATTGACAGTTGCTTGGGAAACCAGCATCTGTCAAAAACAAAAGTCAAGAAAGAGAGCTTTCAATTATTGCTTACCTTTCCGCCATTGTTTATGTTTCAGCGTTTGCAAATAACCAAACATTTGCTTACAAAATATTGCCTATTTTATTTAATCAATAGTGAATTATTATTACTAAACGAAGATAACTTGTGAACTTTGTGTTATTAAGTGCAAACATAAAAAAAATGTTGAAAACGTTCAAATGCAGCAACCTCAGCAGCTGCAGATGCATATGGACGAAATTAAAGAAGTTTTCAATTAAAATTAAAACACCACGGCAGGAAAACGTTAAACACATATCACACATAATTTTTTCACAACTTTCATTATTATAATTGTTTATTTAACGTACATATTTTGTGTAAATCATTTATTTTTACATTCGTTTAATTTTTGTTGCACGAACAACTGTTTTTGACAGATGGTGGTTTCCTTGTTGCTGAGAAAATCAATACTTGTCAATGCTACCTCTATAATTGTATCATGGTCAAGACATAATAAAAACTAAGGGAATGTCTTTGAACATATCCCATTTCTAGCAAAAATTTGGCAATATTAAGGCCGCTTTACATTGTCCTACTGTGTGTTACGACATGTCAAAATTTTCATGTGTGATAGAATATAGGATGGTGTAAACAACGAAAAACAAAATGTGTTCGAACCTGTTTTGATTTTTTTGACATGTCGTTCTACATTTTCATTTTTAGGTTTGGTTCTAATTCCATCACACATTCTATCCGACCAGAGATGAGTTTTAAAAGATTTCTTCGAATATAGGCCCCTATTAGGTACGACAACTCAACTTAAGTTGACGTGAGTTAAGACACCTCAACTGAACTTTTTTGCCATATTACGCATAACATACATTTTCAGTTGAGCTGTGGTGTAAAATTGCTGTTTCTATTGGAGCATGATTACACCGAAATTTTGACACTTTCGTTGAAATGAATCAGCTGTTCGCATTAATTTCAATTTTTGTGTAAATGTATTTTGTTCACAAGTAATAAAGCAAGGAAATAATAGTATAGAGCAGGAGTGCCCAAAACTTTCTTATGGAAGTACAAACACTAATACATATAAAATCCTGCAACCTTTCGTAAACGAAAGCATACTATGTTAGACAACAACAAAATCTACGTAGAAGATCACTGTCACCAAAATGTAACAACAAAGTATACGAAAGTGTTGTTGCTTGCACTTCGGTATAAGCAACGAAAAAAGATCAAAAACAAAAAAGACAAATTTGTTTGTGTATTTTGTATTGCTTAGTGCGGAGTGCTGTGCGTGTATATTAGAATACACAGCCTATGCCTAAGTGCTTTTACAAAAACAAATGTGCACCAAGTGCATAGGGCTTGTGCACCTCTAAAGACGCTATACAACTAGCTCAAAGCAGATGTAAGTTTTTGACAGTTTTTACACTCGAGACATAGTTGCATTGTTAAACCTAATACCACAAAAAATACATACACATCTCTGAGGTACATACTTGTCAGCAGAGCTGTAAAAGATTGAGTCATTTTCAGTTTTCATTCTCTTGTTTAAAAATTCAAAAGCTGAACTCTTTTTTTGTAGCATTCAAAGTGTGAACTCTTTAGGCTTAAGTCTTTAGGCTGATTAAAATTGTTTTCAAGTCATGAATAAAAAAACGTAAAGAATGCACACTGAATTGAAATTTTAACGAGTGCAGCCACCGATGGCTTCAGCCACGATGGCTGCAACCATCGATAGTTGCAGCCGAATTGAAATTTTAGTGAATGCAGCCGGCGATGGCTTCAGCCGCAAAGATTTGTTGCTGTCTGAAGTTGTTTTGTGTGTATTTGTGTATGCATGTGTGACTGTTGGGCATGACTGTGATGGGTTGCCATTGGCTTGATATCATGTATAGAAAAAGTATTATTTACAACAAATTGTAGAAGTTAATTTTTATACATTTTGTTAATAATATTTATTGTTAATAAGCACTTTATTATTCCAGAAAATGTCAAAGGAAAGACAAAAGCATGTCACTAAGATCGGCCGTCGAAAACAAATGACAACAAAAATGCAAAATACTGCTTTATATTTAGTAGTATTTCATGGTAGTTAATAAAATGTCCAGTGTTTCAGAGTTGAAAAGAATGATAAAACTGAGTGCATTCATCGTATTTCTTAAGCCTACAAGAATGGGATTGATATTTTTCATAAGTCCCATTCCTTATAAAGCATTGCGTGTGCATTCTTTTATCTTCAAAGAATGATGAATTGTGAATTTGTAATTCATTTACTCTACAGAAGCATAAGATTGCAATCTGGTTGATGCAGCTTTTGAATGATTTAAGAGTGTGTGCATTCCGAAATGATTCAATCTTTTACAGCTCTGCTTGTCAGTCGATAGACACATATGTACCTCAAATGTGTAATAGACAATACAAATTTACAAATTACACACTCAACTTAAGTTGAGTTGTCGTACCTAATAGGGGCCATAATTTATTGGAAATCACCAAGCTGCAAGCTACATTTCATACAATGTTTAAAAGCAAGCAAAATAATGACTGCTTTTATTTTTAATCCACAAATTACACTTATAATGCTTACAAAGCTGCTATGTCCCGATTCATTTTAAGAATTTTCATTTTTTAAATTTTTATTGAATGAAAGTGCGATGTGACTCTGTGAGATAGTCTAAAAGACAAAAAGTAATTTCTTTATACAAAAATTAAAAAATGACAGTGTGATAAGATTCGGTTATACTTTCTATCTCACTTGTCGTAACACACAGTAGGACAATGTAAAGCGGCCTTTAATAGCACTCAGAGAGAAAATCATCGGTCGCAAGCAGTGTTGCCAGAATGGCAGTTTTGCCTGCAAATGGCAGTTTTTTTAACTCTGAGCAGGTTGGCAGTTTTTCTAAAAAAAATACATTTTTTCCATTATTAATGCAGTTTTTCAAGGTAAAATGCAGTTTTTGTGAAAATATAAAATCTTATGTAGTTTTTATAAATTCTCTTTATCAAAACAGCATTATGGTTCAATTACTTTTTTAAAGCAGACCTGCTTTATGCCTCTATCACCGTCTGTGAGTCAAACAAAAATGAAGACGAATTCGCCAAGTTGGTATCACCATCAGCGAATGTTCAAAATTTTATTCGATTGAAACGTCAAAAACAGACGAGTGTAAATATTTTGTGAGAAGCCGGCGAATAAAGTTCATTCATTTTTATGATGAGTATATCAATGGAAAATAATAGGAAAAGTAAATAATTGCAAAATTTTTGTTTTTATGCTGTTTGGTTTGATTTTAAATACTTTTTTAATTATTTATAGTATGAAAAAAAAAACAACAGCCGGTAGTTCCAAAAAAATGGTTCAGCTGAAGTAACAAAATCGTAATGTTGCCACTGGCTGCTGAAAATTCGGTTCCATAAAAGTAAGCTATAAGGAGTCGAAGCAAGATTTTGTTGCTCAACTTAACTCACTCGGCGGGCATCCTTAGTTTAGCCAAAAGTAATACTGAAATCTAAAAAAATTTTTATTTCACTGAAGATGAAAATCAATCGCGTAGATGAAAATGTTCACAGCTGGAACTCCTAGTGGATTAGATATGTTTTTTATTCTGCGACGTAATCTGCAATAAAGTTTCCATTTCGTCAATTTCTCTAAAAATATAACTCACAGCTGCTTATTTTTTTTTTTTTATTTATTAGGTTTGACGTTTCTCTGCTAAATTTTGTATTTTTTGCATTGGCTGCACTGAATCTGAGTCGAATAAGTAGGCTCGCAAATAGTGATACTACAAAAAGAAAAATTCGCCAGTTAATTCGACTCGAGTGAAGTATTCGATTCGCAGACGGTGATAGGGGCATTAAACTTTAGAAGCAGCTTCAGCAAACTTCACGCATTGAACATTGAACATGAACGAACCTTACTTCTCTATTTGCGCCAATTTGCGTGTTTTCATTTGAAGGCTGCAAGCCTTGTGGATCCTTTTATTTATTTATTTATTTAAATATTATTATTTATGTATAACTAATGCAAATAATAATATATGTACATATATAAAAAAAACATTAAAAATACTTGAATTACTTATCTAAAAATGATCTGAAATGTGAAAAAAATACTAAAAGTTTTTTATATATTATATACAACAATTTTACATACAAATTAATTTGTTTTATTTCTGTTTTTAATAAAAAAATTACAGAAAATGCTTAACAAATCGTTTTTTAGAATGGCAGTTTTTGTGTTAAAAATGCAGTTTTTTTCTTCAGATTTGGCAGTTTTTTGTAAAAAAAATCTGGCAACACTGGTCGCAAGAGAAAAAATAGAATCGATTCTAAGTGTGCGATATAGAGCCCGAACAGAACCAAAGCTGCTGTCGGTTGGCGGACCTCTCTCGGAGAAATCCGCTGAGAACACGTCCAGAATAGGAGCGGTTGTCGGTTGTCGGATCAGCGTTGCTTTTCGTTGTGTAAATGCTACAAACTCAACACACACACACAAAACGAAATGTTAGCTCATCAAAGAACTAAGACATAGATGCCCAAGGTAGTAGTATTGGTGAGAGTGACGAAATAACACTGGAAGAAAACAATTTGCTATTCATTTTATTTAGTCGTCAACGAGATTGCGACGAAAGCACATGTGTGGCGGGTGTTGTCATTTTTATACCCCAACGTTTAAAAAACGTAAATGGGGTATATTAATTTTGTCACTCCGTTTGTAACGCCCATAAGGAGGCGTGGTAGGTATGGAAAGTATATATTTTCTTGATCAGCATCACCACCCGAGTCGATTTAGCCATGTCCGTCTGTCTGTCTGTCTGTCTGTTTGAAAGTTTTTTTAAGGTATAATTCGCAACAATAACCCTTCAAAGACCGGATATATTCAAGTTTAAAAAATTTTTTTTTATATTTTCCTCTTGTTTTTTATTATTCGATAAGTTGTTAATTAAGGTAGTTATTGTAAAAAGTTATTTAAGTTTTGCTCATATTTTGAAGATTTTTATTAAAAAACAAAATTTATTGAAACCGCGCGATTTTTTCAAAACAATTTTTTATTTTTATGATAAGGAAAGCGCCGCAGACAAAAAATTAATTAAAAAAATCGCGCCGCAGGCAGAAAAGCACTACAACAACAACAACAACAACAACAACAACAACAAAAACAACCACAACAACAACAACAAAATGAAAAAAAGAGTTAAAAAACTCCTATATTTCGTAATAAAAAGATTCTTTGAAGTGTTAATAAATTTTCCCTCAAATAATCATTGTTCAATTTGCAATTAAAAAGTAATAAAATCTTCTATGTTGATACTCTTATTGCAGTTACGCAATAAAAGTATATTTCTCAAACTAGAAGAATTCAGCTTATTGCGTTTTTTTGAGCAAATATAATTCAAATCTGAAAATATTTGTTCGCAAAGATACGTTGAGGGAAATAAAGATAAACACTTCAATGAAATCTTCTTCATTTCAGGATATATTGTACCATCCAGATTTTTCCAGAATTCTATATTGATAAAATTATCCGGAAAATCTAATTCACTTCGAAGTATAATAAGTTCTGTTTGGATTGGAAATTCGTACTTTAATATATCGCATTTAAAAGGATTTTGAAAAATATCCAGTAAATGCTGAATATTTTCAAAATCCTTAAATCTGTCATTAAAGTTATTAAAAAGCGTTTCTAATATTTCCAAAAGTTCAAACTTTTTCAAGATTTTCTCCTTGTCGTAAATAACAGAAGTTTTCGGAAAGTCCGAAAAGTCTTCAGAATCAAATTGAGCTGCATGTAAAAATAGCTGAGTTTTAAAATCTGAAAGAATTTTAAACATATCAGAAATATTATTATCTTTTCCCTGCAGCTTCAAATTCAACTCATTCAAAATGTTACAAATGTCTGTTAAAAACGCCATTTCTAAAATAAATTGATAATCTTTTAAATATTCTTTTTCGGTTATTTCGATATTTTCAGCTTCTAAAAATTCAAATACTTCATTTCTAAGCTCAAACAATCTATTAATACTGTTACCTCGGCTTAACCAACGTACCTTAGTAAACATTAATAGATCGTGGTGAGAAGCATTTGAATTTTTTAGAAATGTCACAAATTTTCTATGAGTCAGTGAGTTATGGCCGCCCCTTATCCTATTAATTATCCGCTCAGTAGCCTTCATGACCGGATGCTCGGATATAAATTTAGAAGCAAGAGCAGCCTGGTGTATTATGCAATGCAAGGTATAAACCTCAATTTCATTTTTTTTCATCTGGCCTACAAATCCATCACGTTTGCCTGTCATAGTGTTCGCACCATCCGTACAAACCCCGGCTAATTTGTTAGAATCAACAACGGAAAGAAGTTTTCCGTTGACGACATCGAACAATAATTTGCCGGTTACATTGCCATAAAATGTTTCAACAGAATATATTGACTCGAAAACATTGTAAACTGAATCAACGCATCGAATGCAGATTACAAGTTGACAAAGGTCATTAATATCGGTGCTCTCATCAATACAGAATGAAAAAAATTCGCAATTTTTTAATTTTTCCCTTACTGCCGATTCCACAATAGCACCCAAATAAAGAGAACGCCGGGTTATACTATTGCGGGACAAAGGTAATTTTTCAATAAAATTAGTTTTATAATGAAGTTTTCCAAAAACTTTACTTAATATATTTTTGACAAATGGCCCATCTGAAAATGGCCTTCCCTTTTTTACAATATCTAAACTTATTAAGTTAGATAAACCCATTTTTAATTTCTCCTCCACCATATCTTCATAATTTTCTTTAGATTGATTTACCCATTCCTTCAACTTTTCAATAAAAATTTTATTATAAATTTTAAATTGTTTTTCTTTTTCTTCCCCCTGCAAATAATTCATGTCTTTGTGAACATCTTCAAAATGTTTTTTTAAATTATATTTCTTATTTTTTATAAAAGTCTTATGACAAATAAGACATTGCATGTCATCAAAAGCATTTTGTAGCATAAAATACTTTTCGGCTGACATCATTAATGAATCGCAATAATTATGTGTTCACTGACAGCAGTCTCGATGACGAATAAAATGTAAAATAAGACACAGCAGTTCTGCAAGTGTAGTTTGTCTCTCCCACTCAACATGCTGATTTCCTATTGGTTGATTGACGATCAAACAAAAGAGCGTAAGTATACGTGTGAGTTTAATTTGCTGATATCAGCCACTACTGGGCATCTATGAACTAAGATATAAGGAAGTGATGTTATTGCAAAAAAGTGTGGTATTTTTCTTATTCGTGTTGGTTGACACAAATACATAAACATTCTCAAAGGGCCGTATTCGGTTACGTCGAAAAAGAAGGTTCAAAGCGTGCTTGTTAGAATTACATATAAAGCCGGTGTTTAGAGTAATACGTTATTAGTAAAAGTTTGATAATTAAAGACCTACAGCCGTATTCATAACAATATCTTATTCATAAAAATTGTTACTCATAGACCGTATTCATAAAAATATAGTGATTTTTCGTTCAGTAACGTTTATGAATGTTTTTAATTTTTTCCGATTTTTTTTTTATGAAGTTTTATAAGAGGTTCAAAATATTTCATAAATACTACAGCTAATATATTAAAAGAAAATTTTATTGTATTTTCACTTCCACACCACCCTTGAGGTATACAATTTGGTGCGTTACCGATTTTTGTTTTTTTTTTTTTTGTGTTCGGTTCCCTGTAGGCCTATATCACCCCTAAAAAGAAAAATCACTAGTAAAGAATATATTAAAGAAATATTTTCAAATAACATGGAAATAGGTTTATATATTTATTACTCTACATGGGTACAACCTGTGGTAGGATGGGCTTTTATACTAATATTCATATAAAACGCATGAAAAAATAAATTAAAAATTTTGTTTTTACACATTTTGGAATGTATAGTTTTATACAATTTTTGACGAATAGTCAGTTTAAGGTCCCGAACATGCGGAAATCTGAAAAGAAATGAACAAAATGTATTACATCTGATTAACTATGCTGAACACAGAAGCGCCCCAAAAATGTATTCAGCTGTGAAAAACTAATGCGCCCCTGAAGCATTTTGACAGATGTGGGTGCACCATTGTGAGTGCAAATTGGTGCGAAATCAACTGGCTCTAATTTGCATTTTTAGCAAATTCTAACCACACAACGCATGTTATAATTATTTTTGGTCATATTTTTCTTTAAAATTACATAGTTTTCAGCAGTGAAAAACGCTTTTAATTTAATTATTTCACTACACAAACTTTCAATTATATTTAAGTGATCTCAGAAATGTCAAAAAACACTCTATCTCGATCGCTCAATTTAGAAAGCATACCACAGTTCACGTACACTGTGTGTGTGGCCAACACCAATTCCTTATATTTTATTTCTTTGTAGCTCATGGACTGCAACACACACACACACAAAACAAAACGTCAGCTCGTGGTAAAAACTAAGCAAACAGCACTGAACACATCCTTTTCTTAGCTAAAATATGGCAACACTTACGCCACTCAAAGAGAGATCCGCCAGCCGTTGGAGAAAAAATAGAATTGATTCTATTCTGGCGTTTTTCCGTCGCGGATTTCTACGGCCATTTAAATTTTGGCGGCTGCATATATTTTCATGTATTTTGTTGCACAGCGCATCCGACAACCGACAGCCGCTTTGGTTCTGTTCGGGCTCATATCGTTGCGGCTGCCGACCTCCGATTTCTTTCTGGATGTGTTCATACATTTTCATGCATTTTATTGCTTTGCGATGTCGCAAATCGCAACGATTTTTGATTCTGTTCGGGCTCTTAGTATGATATTTACGATCAAAGTACGACCAAAGTTTGAGGTTAAATTGTGAATTGTTACATAAGAACACGCTGTCAACGCACGACCGACCTAAAGCATTATTTTTATATAGGTATTTGGGTCTATTCTGCGCATTCTTTTATAGCCCAAACAGATTGAACATAGCCAAAACATAGCGAGCTGAGGAAAACGTAATCAACGAAACGCTGTGAACATATCTGTGGTCACAAGGAATAACAGCCTAACTCAAAATATCGTAAATACGCGATGTTTTATTTTCCTTATCTCGTCTGTTTCCAGGTAAAAAAGCGATCTGGTTTTTCTGCAAAATGAAAGGGCATTCATGTATCTACAAGTTTCATGTTCGATTGTTCCATTAACTTCTAGAAAGCAGACGAAGTAAGGAAAATAAAACATCCCGTATTTACGATATTTTGAGTTAGGCTGTTATTCCTTGTGACCACAGATATTAGAATTTGTGTTGATAACGTTGATGAGTAAATTTAAAATTTTTTTGAAATGGATAATTTTGAAATTTGTTTAGCAATGTTTTTAATAATATGTTTTTATTTAAAAAACAAGTGGCGATGGTGGGTACGAGAGGTGAATTTATCCAGGGATGTTGATGGATATTTCAAGACGTGTTATAAGAAGATGCAAAACGTGGATCTTGAAGATTTTTTCAAGCACACTAGGATGAAAAAACCCCTCTACGACGTCTTGCTCAATTTAATGAAAGGTTTTCTACAAAAAAAATTTATTAATTATTCTTTAAAACTCATTTTCAATTTATTTTGTAATGAATTTCAAGTTTTCGAATTGGAAACTATTTATTTTGACACTTGACTACCGTTGGCTACGGCAGTGTTGCCAGATAGGTTGAGCTTCTTTCCCCTAAATCTGAAAAATTTTCTGAATTTTCCGCTAAAAATAAAAAAAAACCCTAAAATTTTTTTGAGTTGGTTAAATTTATTGAATACTTTGTTTAATTGATGTAAATAAATACAATATCAAAATAAATTTTTTGGACTAAAAAACAATCACATTAGTTTTTTTGTACATAGTAAGGAATAGTAAGGAGGAACTTAAAAAACAAACTCAAGTAATAAAGAAATTAAATATTTTGAATTTTATTAAGATCGCTTCAATATAAGAGCTATAATCGCCATAACAGACAGACAATCGGACAGACGGAAACATGGCAAAAGGCGGGAGAAAACAATAATATAACTTAATAATTTTAAGTACCTTTGTTTATTACCAAACACGTCTTTCACAACATCTTTTAGTTCTATAACAGAATTTGTTTTGAAAATTAGTGCGTTTTGAGCAAAACTTGTTCAAAAGCTTTTTTTTTAAATGAACTGTTTTATCTTATGCGCAACTTTGCGCAGCCAATTTTTTAAGAAATATAAGGCAGATATACACTATATTTTATGAAAGTACAATTCTTCGATTGTAATTAGGTTGAACTATTTAGATTTTTTCTACTAATTTTTAGTAAAATAAAAACTGCTTAATAAATTTAGAGACATGCTGACACGTTTTTCTAATTTTTGTTATATAACATTTTTTTTTGTTTGTTACAAATTCAATGTTATTTAAGTCATTAAAAAATACAAAAAAAAAAAAACAAATTTAAATATGTATATGCTTTCTCGTCGTCAGAATATAAAACAGCCCCTCTTGTTATATTTTTCACGACGCTAGAACAAATATAACAACTTTTGTATGGAGAATTTTATATGAAAATAACACGAATTTTGTTAGGGCTCGTGTTAAATAACGCGTTATCTAACAGTTACTGTTCTAGCTGGGAAGGCAACCAACTTCCCTACAAGAAGACAATCGGTTATTTAGCTAAAAAAAGACGGTTTTTCTAAACTGAAATTTGGGTTACCTCTTCATACAAAGTTTCGGTTATGCTAGGAAAAGCCTCGGGAAGAAAGACACCGAAACAAATGTATGCATGTGATCTGGCATCCCTTTCTCACAGAATGTTTTTTGTATAAATTTATAATACCATCGAAATAAAGCCTTCTCGCTCTCTCTAGTTACTGTTAACATAAATACAGGTTATTGGTAAACAAATCTCACAAGATAGATCTAACCGAAAACTCAGTTATATTGACCGTTAGATATAACGTATATATCAGTTTTATCTAACGTTCTTCTTTAAAAATAACAATGTATGTAATTCGTTGTTCCTTAAACATATGTTTTATATATTTTATATATTTTTTTTTTCATAAACTTAAGTTTCATATTTCATTTATTTTTATATCGGCTATTGTAGCATTGTTTGCCACCACTAACTGGGTCAGATCGTCCTTGGGTACTTTTGCTTGCATTTCACCTTTGAGAGCCTTCAGTTGCATGCATCAAAGCTTGAGAGAAAGGGTAGCAGATCGAAGCGGGTACTGTGGTAAAGAAAAACTGTAGAAAACTTCGAAAACAATTAAAAAGGCAAAGAAGTTTACAACTTACCACTGCACAGCGAAAATAGATTTCGTCAGTTTCTTCCTATTATTTTCGAAATTGAGCCGCCTTGTTTTCCACCGCAGATCACGCCCAATCTAACAAGCGTTTTAGTTTAAAGTTATAAAAAGCAAATTAATTTTTAACTTATCTTTTACTTTTTGAAATTCTGAAACTATTCAGTTGTTGAATAAAAAATAATGATACAATACAATGGTAGACAGGCAAAAATTTGACATGTTTTTCAATGATGATACCTTTTCCCTTTCTCTACTTGCATTGGCTAAAATGATCATATATTCTTCCTTGTTTCACAAATTTTGGCACTGAAACAAGTATGAGAATGTGGTTGTAAACAGACAAATTTATATGATTGTATTGGAGTTTCGGTTACCCATTTCTTGTAGGGTTCTACGTTGACATTTCTTCTGCGTGTTGGCTATGTTCAATCTGTTTAGGCTATTATGAAAAAATTCTGTTATTCTGTTATGATTTCCCATACACATTTTTTAGCTGTAAAAAATCTGTTATGCGTTCTAAATTCATATTCTGCATGACAAAATCTGTTATGAAATCTGTTATAAATCATAACAGATTTTCGAAATGTCAAAAAATCTATTCCAAATTCTATAATTGGTATTCAGCGCGAAACAATCTGTTATGAAATCTGTTATAAATCATAACAGAATTACAGAAAGATTTTTGAGTCTTTTATCATAACAAATTCTATTAAAGTGACATTTTATTTCTGAAATGGATATTTATTTGAGAAGTTCAATAAAAAATTCTCAAAAAAGGCGAAAAATGTAAGTAAACTAATTGTTAAGTATAAATATATGCATATGTTTGTGTTTAATTTACTGTTTTTTAGAAGAACTCGAGCTTCCTGACGTGCGCTTCCTTAGCTATTTTGATTGAATAAGGTGAATGCTCGACTGCTCAAGAGCAAATTGGAACCATTTTTACTAGCCACAAACATACATTTTAAAATTCAAGTCTGTGTTTGTTGAGTTAATTCAAATTAAATTTTTTAAATTACTTGTCATATCTACTAACAGCGCTGCATTTTTATGGATATCCTACAAAGACTCAATAGGAAGCAACAACTTTTTGGACTGTCTCAGCTCAGCAGAACTAGGTCAATTGAACGCGTACCCAATTTATTCAACGTGCACTTGGTTAATGTTTTTACAAATTAACATTTTATTGGCTGCTTAAGACTTTGAATGAGCGTTGCCAGATTTTTTTTTAAACTGCTAAATCTGAAGAAAAAACTGCATTTTGACCACAAAAACTGTCATTCTAAAAAACGATTTGTTAAGCATTTTCTATAATTTTTTATTAAAATTAGAAATAAAACAAATTTATTATTATATAAAATTGTTGAAAAACTTCAAGTATTTTATTCACATTTCAGATCATTTTAAGATAAGTAATTCAGGTATTTTTAATGTTTTTTTATATATATTATTATTACATATCACTATTACATTTTTGTATCATAGTTTTTGATACGTCAAAGCTTGAACATTAATAATTGGTTTTTTTTTGAGAGCGCTGGAATTTCTATTTGTCGCACTAATCCAACATTTCAAGTACTTATTTTCCTCCCAGGATCCACAAGGCTTGCAGCCTAAAGTTTAAAGCAGGTCTACTTTATAAAGTAATTGAACCATAATGATGTTTTGATAAAGAGAATTTATGAAAACTATATAAGACTTTATATATTCACAAAAACTGCATTTTACCCTGAAAAACTGCATTTATAATGGAAAAACTGTATTTTTTTTTTAAAAAACTGCCAACCTGCTCAGAGTTAAAAAAACTGCAATTTACAGGCAAAACTGCCATTCTGGCAACACTGCTTTGAATATACTTTGGTTCGGCCATGGGGGTTCGGCCCAGTCGAAGATCATTTCTTACTACTTTTAAATTTTTAAAGTTTTCATAACACAGTACAAATATTTATAAACTTTTAGTATAAAATACAAAATACAAATGCTTTAGCCAACACGCATTGCGTGTTGCGACTAAATCTAAAATATAAAGTGTATTTAAAATTATTACTAAAGTTTTTTTTCTGAGTATTCTTGTTTTACAAGTATCTGCATTGCACACAGTCTTGTTTGAGATCACAGCAGGGAATGCGTTGGAATCCTTGGGCGTTCCATAGCTGCCATCACAAATGACACGAAAGACGTACTGATCAGCAAGAGTGCCGTGCCACAAATCGTTGATATGATTGCAAGCAGCCTTAGCGACAGACATGGCAGAAGACATCTTACGTGCGGAAATCACGGAGCGCCACGCTTTTGCATGGTCTCACTAAACTTCTTGAAGTAAGTCGGCATCCCAGATTGATTTTTTGCACACTGTCTCATTTCTAGCATCAGGGAATTTAGTCTAAAAATGATTTTTTTACAGCAATCTGTGCACCCTAACATCCTTGCGTGCATGTAGATCCACCGCCTGGCCCTACATCTTATACATTTTCACATTTGCCGAAAGCAAATCCTTGCGTTCCATACCCTTCTTATATGGCATTGAACCAACCATGAAGGCAGCGGCAATATCCTTGAAGCCCACAGCTGGATCAGTTGTTGGTACAGCTTGACGTACTAGAGGTAGTGCACAATCAGCTATTCCATAACGATACCCTCGAGTACTCCAACCATATGAGGAATATCAAGCAAATGCAAGATGAGAAGCAATTTCGCCGGCAGCGCCAGTAACAACATGAATTGGCTGCATTTTGTTAACTTGTGTTGTTTTTTCGATTTGCTTATGAACGTCAGAGTACCAGCAGCGCATTTAAAGTCGACTGAAATATACTGAAGAAAAAATTGTTTAATTTACAATTAGCTTTTGCCTGAAACAACCCTTAACTTACTTTTTCGCTCTGCATTTTGTTTACTATTAAAAAATTTATTTACAACAATCAGCTGTTTCATAACAAAAGTTAACGGAATTGTAATAGATTTTTATTTTCGAAGATTGATAACAGGATGCCATAAAAGTTCGATGAATACCAATTTTCACAGATCTTTTATGATTGGCATCTGTTACGATTGATAACAGAAAATGTGTAACATAATAACAGATTTCGCCGAATAGGCCCTATTACCTCAATTAACATGAGACCATTAGCATGTGTCCACGGCACCCTGAACAACGTAATTCGGCTCTCATTCGTAATTCGAGGCTGAATTATGTTCCGAATTAACTAATTCGCCATACAACATTTGACAACCTGAATTACCTCATTCGAAGTTGATTCAGTTTGAATTAACATCCGAATCAAGTAGAAATCGGTTTTATCTCTAATTATTATCGAAAATTAATCGAAAACAGCAATGGAACAAAACAAAAAGTCAAAGACCGCTGTCAAAGTGAGTATTGCTTTCAGTTCTACATAGTTTCAGCTGTCAAAATGAATTAAGATTTCTTCGTGGGAACAGGCTATTTCACATTCTTAATTCGCAAGCCAAAACACTTGATTCAGAGTGCCGTGGAAACATCCCAGCAAGACAGCCCTGCTAGACAGCGCTAACAAGTTTACGAACACAATGAAACAATATTTTGTGTACACTAACACATTCATACGGTGTCATATTATGTGAAACAAGGAAAATTATATGTGCTTGTATATCTTGCTTTTTTACCATCAAAATATAATCGAAAAAATTTTAAAACAGTCAAAATAAAGTGAGCGGTGCAAATAAGTTTCCGAAAAAATTAAATAAAATTATATAAAGTATCAAAATATAAGTGAAATAATATAGCAAAGAAGTGGTGTGGAAAAGCTGTGCTGTTTTTGTTTTGTTGTTTTGAGTTTAATTAGTTTCCTTTTTTAGTTAAAATTAATATGTTACGTGTCAAATATGTTTTAATTTGTCCATGCATTATTTTTACTTAATATTGAAAAAATTGTAAAATTATATTTAAATATGTATTTTCTAATATTTATAAGGAAAATACCGAAAAAAAATAATAAAAAATAGTAATAAAAAAAGTTTGTGTTTTTGTTTGCGTCCGGGATTGAACCCACTTTTCAGAGTAAGTATGGTTTACAGGTATTTGCTCTAACCACTACGCTACGGTAGGGGAGCAGCCCGGCGCGTTAACTTTTTTGATAAATAACTAGCTGTGGTTGTTATAAGAGTGAGCAGTTTAACTATACTTTTTTGGTTGAGCTAAACATGGGTGACAGACAGAGATGCCAGATCACACAGATAGGAAAAATCTTGTTATATTTTTCACGACGCTAGAACAAATATAACAACTTTTGTATGGAGAATTTTATATGAAAATAACACGAATTTTGTTAGGGCTCGTGTTAAATAACGCGTTATCTAACAGTTACTGTTCTAGCTGGGAGGCTTAACCGAAACTCCAACACACTCGCAAAAATTATTGTTTACTACTAACACATATTCAAGAATATTTTAATAATAATAGGCATTAGAGAGAGATGACTACAGTTTTAACTTATCAAAAAGTCTATGTATGAAAAGGACACAAAATAACATGTATACAAATATTTTGGTTAGATTTTTCACATGGCCCTTAAGAAACTGATAGAAAATACTGACTATAACTTCTGTTTTGCTTTCCTTTATATAACTAGACATATAACCGATTGTGTTCTTGTAGGGATGCTATATGCGTCTACCGACATCATTCTGTTGTTTTGTCGGCAAATGTGAAAGCGCCTTATTACAAGATAACGTTACATTGGTAGTGCTCCTTTTCAGTCTCATCTTTATAGTTAATCTTATTGAACACAGCCTTCGAAGTTATCGAGTTCGAATACCTGACATTCCTATTACCCCTTTCATTCCATTATTATTATTTTTCTTCTGTTGTGTAGATCGAGTCATAAGGGTTTTTTGTGTTTTATGAAAAGTGGTTATTGGAAAATTAATTTTTAATATAAATATAATTGTTATAGTTAGTTGAGTGGGCATAAAGAAAAATGGTAAAGTTATTGTGATGAGTTTTAGTTGCTTTCGATGCTGCTTGAAATCAACAATTTTGAAAACACCTGATTGCGTATTTTCATTATAATGGGGGCCAAAGAGTCGAAGCAGTCTTGTATAAGTTACGAAGATGCTATAAAAAGAGGTTGGTTGGCTGGATTACTTGGATATGATAACTTGAGTTCTATTTATTTCTAATGCGGAATAAAGTTGATAAAACGAAATAAGATATCACAACCCCAAAAAAGAAGTCTCTTGAATCCACAAAATTTATCTGAACTCATTAATATCGATTTTATGTTCTTTGCCTTAAATTTAGTGAGTTTCAAACAGGGATTGTACAAGAAGTAAACTTAATTATTACAAAACTTAAAACTAATAAAAGGGTCCTCATCAAACCTTTACACTTTAGATCTCTTTTTGGTACGATTGAGAAAATGTGTCTATCACTCAATAGTCTAAATAATGATATAAGTAAGCTCAAATTAACCAACGATTTACCTATATACTTCATATCCCTAAAGTTCTCAATATTTAATAAGCATAAAACATGATAATAAAATATATGTTCTGAATGTGAATAAAACTAAAAATTTATTATTTTAGTCTCAGATATTGAACTTCGAAGACTTAAGGATGCGTTTAAGAAGTCCGCTGGAGTTGGAAGACTGTATTTAAGTCAAAAAGCATTCTACCATGATGTTTTGTGCGAAGGTGTTCCTCCAAATATTGCAGAACTCTTGTTTTCTGCTTGTGGGGGTTCTTCAAAAGGAATTTCGTTCAAAGATTTATTATGTGGACTAGTTTTGTTGACCAGAGGCACCGAAGAGGAAAAAATTCGGCAAGTTTATCATAGCACTAACCGTTCCCTTTATATATCCACTTGTATAATCGGATTAGCTTTAGACGACTTTATGCGTTTCAAACAAAAGATATATACTTAATAATGTCCATAATGTTTATAGATTTCTATGGAATCTGTACTGTAACGATGCTGGAACATATGTCGTCAAAGCTGAATTGGCAAAAGCCGTGAATTTGTCTCCTCCTGAAATTGGAGGCTTATTTACTCAAGGTGATCGAGCGAACTTTGATGTGTTTCGCGAATGGATCAAGAAACATTCCAAATCAATGATACTCTCAAAATGGCTTCTTATAGATGCATGCATTAGTTTAACATCAGAATTGGAGACTCCAACATTTTATCAAAGCCTAGCTGGTGTGACACATTTAGAAGAAAAAGTACAATATTCTGCCCTCTTTTCTTTAATAACAGTTTTAAATGTACGTCAAAAAATCATTTCTAGGATATAAGCGATCTTGAAAAAGAGTTTTGGCGTCTTAAGAACTCGTCTGCAAATGGGCAACTAGACTTGCAACTCCTAGGTCCATTAATAAGTCCGCCCATACCAAAGAACGCACTTACGGGCTTATTTAATGCATTTGATGAAAATCGAGATGGTCACATAGACTTTAAGGAACTATGTTGCGGCGTTAGTGCAGCCTGTAGAGGTCCTATCGTTGAAAGAACTCGATGTAAGTTGCTTTTATGATTCTCTATATTTTTGGCCTTGTCTCATTTTATTTTATTAATTATAGTTTGCTTCAAAATATTTGATATTGATCGTGATGGTATGCTGAACCATAATGAAACTATACAGTTGATTATCGTTCTGCTGTTTGTTGCCAAAGAGAATAAAAACTCAGTTGCATATAGTGATTTAAATAAACAAGAAGTTATCAATGATTTATTAAAATTTACATCACGGAAATGTTGTCAAACGGAGAATGGACTAGAAGAGGTACTCGTACGTTTTTAAAATCTGAACAATTAATTTTGACGATATTTTTGCTAATTTAAATGTTTGCCTATTTAGCAATATTTATTTATTTAAGATATATGGGTTAATTTTCGATCCCCGATTGCGTTGAAACGATTGAGTGGATATAGTATATTTTGTCTGAGTGAGACTCAACAGTCCCAACAGAAAATTCCCAATGCAAATTTTGCTTTATATACTAAATTCCAAAATTGTTGCTCATTATTAAATTTATGACAGGAGTAGATTTTTCCTTCTATCATGTTCAATATGTCTAGCATCATTGAGAACTCTAAAGTATCGACCTATGACATTTTAACAGTCGACACGTTTTTGTGATTTTCTGTGGAAAGCTTTGCTTTTTTTATACATCAAACTAAAATAAAACATCATTAAAAGCTCTTAATTAGAGCACGAATATCCCGAATCCTACGGCTGTTCCCATTCTAAACGTGTTCTCAGCGGATTTCGCCAAAAGAGGACTGAACCGACAGCCGCTTTGGTTCTGAATGATAGATAAATAGATTACGCCCATGGTATAATAATAGAAGGTAGCATTGACAGTTGCTTAAGAAACCATCTCTTGTCAAAAAATATACTCAAAAAGGAAGCGCTCATAATCCGCCATTGAAAACACAAACAACAACCTCAGCAGCTGCAGATCATGATACAATTACAAGGCAGTCTCATTTTAAAATGGCTATTCAGTTGTGAAATTTTGCAATAATAAAGCTGTAGGAGCTACAAACGTCAAACGAAAAGAAACAACAAAAATTAGAAAAACAGAAAATTACCAGCTGATTTTGACAACTAGCGTATTCTGCGCTCGAATATGAGCCTACCCATAGTGTAATAATAGATCTGTTTCCGTACGCACTTCAAGTTACTTGAAGTTGCTTGAAGGCGTTTCTTTACACATTCTTCGAGCTCGAGAGAGAAGAAGAACAAGCAAAATACCACTCTCTCTCGAGCCTCGAAACTAGCTTGAACTTTGCTTGAACAATTTCTTCGAGCACGATAAGAACAAGCATTAAGAAGAACAAGAAAATGTCAAATTGGTGTAAAAAAAATTTGGCGCTGCTTATGTTTATAGGCAATCAGCTGTTTTTGCGCTTGAAACCCGCTAGAAGTCGTTTCCGTATTTTTGTGTAAATTCTCTCATTTCGACAGATAATAAAATTACTCTCACAGCTTGAACTTTACTTGAACTTTTCTTCAAGTTTGTACGGAAACAGACCTAATAACTAGGTCGTAGCAGTCGCTTAGCAAACACTTACGCGTTTGCTAGCTAGCCACATAAATTGGTACGTTGTGGAGGCAATTTAGTTGTTGCTAGCTCCAATAGATTTTTCTAAAAACTATATAAGCAAAGATATTAAATAGGTTTTGTTATTTCAATTAAATGGGGATTCTACTTTTTGTCAATAAAATTACCAGATCTCAAACATTCAATTACAATAAATGTTAATATATTTTAGTTGAAATATTTATATATTTAGTTGAATGAATAATAGAAAAAGATTTTGACTCATTAATTTAAGTCTCAATTTTTGGCTTAAACCTCTTGCATCGTCGAAGGAGTCTGACAACGCTCGTGGGTGTGTAAAGCATTGATGATTGTCACAGCACTGCATTTTTCAGCTTCTTGATGTTGTATTCTTCAATTTCAGCGCTTTTTGTGATTATTCACGTTAAAAATTTTCAAAAATGTGTCTAAAAATGTACCGGAAGTTTACCGTTTACATACAATTTGGCCACAAAGTGACAAATGGTAACATTGATAACGCAAATGGTAACATGCGTTAACGCAAATGGTAACAAATACGGTAAATGTGCGTCAAACGTGATCAACTGCCACCCCAGAGGTCCCGGGTTCGAATCCCAGCTAGGACATGATCCTACGCTTTGACCTTTCGCGTTTGCAATTTTCTTTCATTAAGTAATCAGCTGAAATTGAAAACTCATCAATATTTACGACTTGGAGTCGTAGTTTGTGGATGAGATTGCCTTATTAATTGAATTGAATTGAATTGAATTGATTGCCCCTTCGCTCACACTAATCTACCACCCCATTTCGAACCAAAGCAGACTTGACTGAATAGGTATTACACCTAAAACCTTGGTTCAAAGCTTAAAAAAAAAATGATAAGGTTATGTATGTTATACTCTGAAGTACAAATCATACTCCATTATGTGTGTCAAATTAAGTAAATTAAACAATACAATAGAAAGCTTACCTTTTATTATAAAATTGACGTTATTAATGCTATAGAACTTACAAAAAATAATAACTTTACATTAGGAAATAAATGTTTACAAATAAATGTACATACTAAAATAATCAAAAATTATGAATAAAATCATAATATATTTATCAATCAATACAAGTACAAGTAAGTAACCTGTTCAATAATGCATTATCTACATTAGCGAAGATTGTCAAAAAAATATTCAATAATAATGGAAATATTGGATTACAGGGGGTGCCGAATTAGTCAGGGGCCGGATTACCTGGGGTCCAGTGTAAAAAAAAGATGAACGCTGATTGTTGATTAAAAATTTGATTTGTAGACAGTTCTTCTAATGATACTCTTAATAAACATTTCCTGAAATTTTGTTGTTCTGTCCAATTTGACTTATTATCTGGTTCATTACGAACACTTTCCTTATTTAATTTAGTATTGCTAATTATTGTGTTAAATTGTTGTTTAAAGCAATTTGAACAAAAACTAAGACCCGACTTTCATCTCTATTCAAATGCTGAGTGATCCCTATTGATGCTTCTGAATATACGAAACCGTCTAGTGCAGTTTTAATGAACTAAATGTTGACAATATTTAGAAACATTTCTAAGTCTATATTTCAATCCATATCGCGATCAATATCACAATATCCTAGATCCTAGGACCTACAAATTAGAATATCGTGATATTGATCGCAACATGGATAGGAATGGAGGCTTAGAATTATTTCCAAATATTGTCGAAAAAATTCATTTTATTAAAACTGCTAAAGACGATTTTATAACATTTATAGGTTTTTTTTTTAATTATTTGAATTTAAATCTATTGGTGTTTTCGTTTCTACAAAAAAATGTTGCCTTACCACTCAACACTCAAAAAGTGCAGGTTTTGAAAACAAAACACGCCCTGCTTACTCAATCAGCTGATATATTTGTGTGCGCCAAAAATAAAAATTTGCTTTATTAAAAATATTATTTAAGTGTCAAATTATGAATGCATATATTTAACCTTGTCTAACACACGCATTTCATAATATTTTCGTTTAAAGCAATCAGCTGATTTTCAGGGCAACCATTCTCCCCTCAAAAAATTTCGCAGGGCAAGAAATGTGCCATTTTTGCCCTATATAAATGTAACATTTTAAGAAACGAACACAGATTTTTTCACCCGTTTGCACTTATTTAACAATCGAACACGAAAAAAGAAGAGGGCAATGAAAAGGTAACATTTTCTGGTAGAAACGAAAACACCATAAGTTATAGTCATGAATTGATAGAATCTGATAATGGTTTAATGAGTTGGTGTTAAAATCAGCACATTCTTAGGGGAAGCAATGAAAGCTAATAAGCCTACCAGTCACCAAATAATAAAAAATTAAAAAAAATTGCAAATTTCTTTTATTTTACAGGGTTTACCAACACATGAAAGTAAAAACATTAAACAATTTAATTTGAATGTATTTGCATCCATTTACAAACTTCAGCATAGCAGTTATTTATTTTAGTTAGTAATAAACAGCTGTTGCAGCGAACAACATTTGCTTTAATGTTTTTGTTGTTGTTGTTGTTCCATGCTGTTCGGTTATTTATAGCGAGCGAGCGAAGCGAACGACGTATACATACAGAACAAAGAACTAAGATACCCAGCTAGCATTTTCAATCGTAGGCGACTCTTCCACGATCGGAGCGGGCGATTAAATAAATCGTCGACGATGTCGTATTCCGATCGCGGAAGTTCTGTACAACGGGAGAAACTGTGTCAAGCCGGCGACTCTTCCATTCGAGTCGTCTACGATGCTCAAAAAAAAATCGTGTAACCGAGCGTTTCCACTGCCCGAACGAACGAAGATTTCTTCGTTCGTTCAGGCAGTGTAAACAGTTTGGTCCGAACCAAGGTTCGGAACATTGGTTTTTTACAAAATGCTCGCGAGCGCTATTCGCGCAGTGTAAACACTTTTCCAGCACGAACGAACAAAGATTTCTTCGTTCGCTCTGATCGGCCGACGCTCGATCTTTTTGGGCGAATCCAGTGCTTATTTGCGCATAGGTAGTAGATTTGTTGAAATGATAGTTCATAACGTAGGAAAAACAAAAAAGAAAGAAAATATATTGAAAATTTTACGCAAAAGAACTTTCGTTTACTTTGTTATATTATTAGCACTTTTTATAATCAAATTATTTATATAATATTCTTTATATAATAAATTCTTTATATAAATACTTACACACAACCTAAATTAAAAGGCATAAAAGTAGTAAAAATTAATCAAATTTAGTTCGTTTGCATAAACAAAAATTGATCAACGCTGATGCTCGCAAGCATTGAATTTAAGTGTTTCCACTGCACGAACGAACAAGATGGCGACTTACCAATGTTCGCAACTTGTGTTCGTGCGGTGGAAACGGTTGGACCGAACGAAGAATTCATCGCTACGATTTGTTCGCGATGATTTCTTCGTTCGTTCGGGCAGTGGAAACGCTCGGTAAGATGCTTTTATTCCTTCTTCAAACGATCCTTGAATCAATCGCCTAATTGAGTCGTGTACGATGCTCAAAAAAGAATCGTGTAAGATGCTTTTATTCCTACTTCAAACGACCCTTGAATCAATCGCCTAATTGAGTCGTCTACGATGCTCAGGAAAGAATCGCTGAAGAGTCTTGAAACTATTGCCAAGACGATCTTTAATTTACCTCAAATGCTTCAAAATAAAAAGCATTGTTCTGTATTGTTCATTTTTTTATTGTAGTATATGTAATTAGTTTAAATTCGTATAAATAAAATAAAAATAATTCAATTATTAATAAAAAAAAAAATAAAATTCAGACATAGAAAAAAAAAATATATAAAAAATAAATTATGGAGCTAAATCCCCCTAATTTTCTTCGTCATCCTTCTTGGTCCGATCACCCTTCCTGAGTCGGTCACCAGCATGGACAAAATGTTGCTTTAGCACTTTATTTATTCCTGCGTCGTCACCTTTAAATTTTGAGTGCCATACATCTTAAAAAAGAAAAACAAATTAGGAAACTGTAAGAGCATGAAATAAAAGTACTTACTTGCTATAATTCTTGGACACGTGTTCACTAGCTAACAACTGAGTTAATATGAAGCAAACATCAGTTGTTCTTTGTAAACTTTTCTAAACACAACGGTTAAATTCGTCAAACGATCGCGGGAATGCGTAAGCGGCGATTCCTAAACATAACGGTTAAATTCGCCAAACCATCGCGAGAATGCATAAGCGGCGATTTTAGAGTAACACAAGTACACGAATGGTCATCAGAACGATTAAACGACGATTGTAGAGTAACAAAAAAAAAAACACTCGTCAATCAATCATCAAAATGAGTCGCATTCTTGCTTGCACTCTTTTAATGCTCGCCAAGATGCGTGAACGACGATTCACTCGTCCAAAAATCGTCACAACGACTCGCAATAGCATCATTTGGAAGGGCAATATAAAATTCTACTTAACAATCGTCTTGACGATTAAAAAAAGAATCGCGAAATGATCGCGATCGTCATACAATCTTCCAAATGCGAGCTGGGGCATAAGGAAGTGATGTTATTGCACAAAAGTGTGGTATTTTTCTTATTCGTGTTTATTGACACAAATACATAAACATTCACAAAGGGCCGTATTCAGTTACGTCGAAAAAAAAGGCTCAAAGTGTGCTTGTTAGAATTACATATAAAACCGGTGTTTAGAGTAATACGTTATTAGTAAAAGTTTGACCTACAGCCGTATTCATAACAATATCTTATTCATAAAAATTCTTACTCATAGACCGTATTCATAAAAATATAGTGATTTTTCGTTTAATAACGTTTATGAATAATGTTTTTAATTCTTTCTCTGTTCTTCTCACTGATTTTCTGTTCTCTGCGATTTATTTTTCAAAACAGCTGATTTTGACAATGTGTCGATCATGACGTAGGCAGACATGCGCATGGCATAATCTTGTATTTATTATTTTTGGGTACAACCTGTCGTAGGATGGGATTTTTACTAATATTCATATAAAACGCATGAAAAAATAAATGAAAAATTTTGTTTTTACACATTTTGAAATGTATAGTTTTATACAATTTTTGACGAATAGTCAGTTTAAGGTCCCGAATATGCGGAAATCTGAAAAGAAATGAATAAAATGTATTACATCTGATTAACTATGCTGAACACAAAAGCTCCCCAAAAATGTATTCAGCTGTGAAAAACTGATGCGCCCCTGAAGCATTTTGACAGATGTGGGTGCACCATTGTGAGTGCAAATTGGTGCGAAATCAACTGGCTCTAATTTGCATTTTAGCAAATTCTAACCACACAACGCATGTTATAATTATTTTTGGTCATATTTTTCTTTAAAATTACATAGTTTTCAGCAGTGAAAAACGCTTTTAATTTAATTATTTCACTGCACAAACTTTCAATTATATTCAAGTGATCTCAGAAATGTCAAAAAACACTCTCTATCTAGCTCGCTCAATTCAGAAATCATACCACAGTTCATGTACACTGTGTGTGTGGCTAACACCATTTCCTTATATTTTATTTCTTTGATACAGAAGCAGGCAAGCAGCAAACGGAATTAAGCGAATATGTATCAACAAAGAAAGATATGGAAATATTTTTTTCAATAAATTTCTAAACTAAACAGAATTTCCAAATTTGGGCTTCGCAGGCACCTAATTTAAGATCAGTAGAACAGTTTAGAAAAAGAAATATTAAAATCGGTCAACCCATTTCAGAGTTCTGCTCCTTTAAACATTCTTCATGCAAGTTGTTCCATGGGAGCTTCGCTCGCTCGCTCCAATAAGGTGAGTTTGACACCTCTCTCAAAAGATAAATTTATTTCGCCCCGCTCCTGTCAAAAACAGCTGATGGTGAATTGGAATGAAAATAAGTCGATCGAAACTCAATGCCATGCCCACTTCTTTTGATTACTATTATCAGTTGAGGTATTAAATATTCTTTCATGGCATTCGATATTTTTTTGAAGCAGTCTATGTGAATGCAAGGCAATTTGCATGCTGGCCAAAGCTTCATGTCGGTGGCACCTTCCATCGGACATTTTTGATAAAATGACAAAACCTTTCAATGGCGATCTTGGCAAATGAGCGAAAATAACTGCAATGACTTTTTGTCAACACAACACGGCACAATTAATTGAATTAAATATAAACTTAATTCGCGCACTAACCTATAAAAACTATAACACATCATCACTTGATTGAGTTACTATTCAGTATTTAAATTAAAATATTTTTTATGTATCAAATGATTAGATTGGACATAAATGAATGAATTATGAGAAAGAAGGCTCTTCACTTTCAACCCCGCACCAGGGGCTGGTTGTTACATTACATGGGGCAAGATGTTACAAAGAAACTCAAACGTAATAAAAAACTTTATCACGGGAACAACCATCGCACGCAGTTGCATTTCTTTATTGAATAACATATTATTATGTTTACAAACCTTATTGAAATAAAACTTAGAATGAAATCAATTTTGAAGAAAATTAAAATATTTACCATTTAGTTTTATAACCACCTGGGACCCGAGTAATAAATTTTTGAATTCAGGCAGCTTTTTCGAATGATTGAGTGATTTGAAGTTACAATTATGCAAATTTATCGATTAAATATGAAATAAGTTTCTGCTTCAGGATTTTCGATGGTATCATATATGATATTTTGGGTCACAGAAGGGAAAATAACAGGCTATTTCAATGTTTCGTTTGTATATCCTCCTGGGACCCGAGCAATCAATTTTTGAATTCAAGCAGTTTTGAGTAATTTGATGTAACAATTATTCAAATTTATCGATTAAACGTGAAATACGTTTTTGCTTCAGGATTTTCGGATGGTATCATATATGATACTTTGGGTCACAGAAAGGAAAATAAGGCTATTTCAATGTTATCAACTTATTTATAATTAGTCCAAATTTATTAAATTAAATGACTAAAGCTGTAGTTATTTATCACTAGAAGTCTATTCTATTCTAAAAGGTCCACTATTACTCAATAAGATGGCGTTGTCACGAAGCTTTTATTGCAAGTATCAAATATGATACCCAGGGTACCAGGAGTAGAATGATTGCGTATGCGTTTGATCGGACTTCTCGCTGGCGCAATTTACGCAAATAAAACAGTTTAAAAAATGTTTTAAAATAGTCTTTCAAATCTGAAATTTTGAAAAAACTGTAATTTGCACTAGGAGATAATTTTAAAAACTTCACGCTTGTCCAGTTCAACGCAGTTGAATAAATAAGGTTGTCGCATGGGTGAGAGCGAGTTCCCATAAATGTCAAATCGAAGTTGACAGCTCATACAAAATCTGAAAGGGGAAATTATTAACATGCAAAGCCGATGAAGTTGTTGTTGTATCTTTTCATTGATTTTGACAATTATGGGTACTGAGAAGAGAGTACGATCAGCCACGAGACAACCTTATTTATTCAACCATGACACAAACAATGTTGAAAACGTTGAAGTTAAAAGAACAACAAAGCCTCAGCTACTGCATGATTCAATTACAAGGTAAGCTCATTTTAAGATGGCTGCTGAAATGAGAAATTTTGCAAATTTTTGTGGAGTTACAAACGTCAAACGACAAAAGCAACAACAAAAATAAGAAAAACTCAAAATTACCAGCTGATTTTGACGACTAGCTCACCCTGCGCTCCAATATGAGCCTACCTTGTAATTGTATCATGAGCTACTGCAGATGCATTTTCACAAACAACGGTTTCTGACAGGAGATGTTTTCTTGTAGAAGAGAAAATAAACAGTTTTCAATGCTTGTTATTATACCATGAGTAGCGTGTATTCACGATTGAATATATATATTAGGGCGGGTCAAATTTTTTTGCGATGTTGGCCCCACCCTAGAGGTGTTCTATGGGTCATTTTAAGAAACTTTGCCGAAGAGAGTATAGATCTATCTTGAAATCGGCGCCTGCCAGTTTTTCAAAATAGGTATTTATTTAAAAATATTGAATTAAAAAGACAAAAAACTATTTTTTTAAATGTATATATGGGGGTTTTTGGGGTCAAGGAATCCATTTTTGACGTTCATTTTTATATATGAAAACCACCAGAGGGCGTTTTGCTACTATTTTTGCATTTTATCGCTTCTTTTGGGGAAAGAAAATTTCGATTTTATTAAATCTTAGACAAAAAATGCGATTTTTCTGTTTTTTTTTTCTTTTATTTTTTTCTTCAAAATTTTAATTTAATTTTTTAGTAGAGAAAAACATTTCGCACACTTAATATAAAAGGGTCACAACTTTATATTTTTAGTGCAGAACTCTATCGCTTTTCGCGGTAAACGTTTCAAGTTTCTACATTTCAAGTTTTCTACATTTGGCGACTTGATTTTTGCTGCCTATGATTCGCGCAAACTTGTTGTTTGCCTACCTCGACTTGCAGGGAGTTGAAAAATTAAAGGAACTTGAAACAGCAAATGAATCCATTCATGCAGATCTCTGTTGCAGTGTCACCAAAAGGAGTGATATTGTTTAGAACGAAAGTCTTTCTTGCTTTCAACTCTGGGTATTTTCTTACGGCTCTCTAATGCCGCCATCATATCTCGATTCTCTTCTAAACTCGTTTAGAACCGGTAGCCAGCAATTGAACATGTCTTTCCGTTCCTTGTATGTGTAGCGGTGGATTGTGTATTCAAAATATTTTTTTTCGATGTCGTCATTCGAGTCAATCATATTCATATCATCTGTGCAATTGAAGTTTACAATAGGCCTTTGATAAACTCTAAGTTGCATTGGGTCGTCCAGGTTGTTTCGATGGTGTAAAATTCTTTTTATAGCAATGTCGCGTATCTCTTTTTTATCATCAAACAACATTGCTAACAAGATATTTTCCGTGTGTGCGTAGCATACATTGTCTTGAATTACATTAGATCTGTTTCAATACGCACTTCAAGTTACTTGAAGTTGCTTAAAGGCGTTTCTTTACACTTTTTTCTAGCTCCATGGTGTAATAATAATAAGGTGTTAGTTAATTTGACAGTTCTCTCTCAATATGATAAATTTTTCGCCCCGATCCTGTCAAAAACAGCTGATGGTGAATTGGAATGAAAATAAAGCATATAACGTGCAGTCGGTCGAAGCTCAATGTTATGTCCACTTCTTTTGATGGCTATTATCAGTTGAGGTATTGAACATTTTTTGATGGCATTCGATATTTTCTTGAAGCAGTCGATGTGAATGCAAAACAATTTGCATGCTGGCCAAGGCTTCATGTCGGTGGCACCTTCCAGCGCACGTTTTTGATAAAATGGCAAAACCATTCAACGGCGAACTTGCCCAATGGGCGAAGACAACTGCAATAACTTCTTGTAAACACAACACGGCACAATTAATTTAATTAAATATTTACTTTAACTTTATTCGCACAATAACCTACAAAAACTATAAAACATCACCATCTAGCAACTCAAACAAATAATAGAATTTAACAACTATCAACGGCTCCTCTCTTTCGATCTCAATATTTTGACAGAAAGAAAGCTATTCTTGGTGTTGTCAAAAATTCACTAACACCTTATTATTATTACACCATGTCTAGCTCGAGATATTAGAAGAACAAACAAAATGCCACTCTCTCGAGCCTCGAAACTCGCTTGAACTTCGCTTGAACCCATGATACAATTACCAGGTAGTATTATTCGCTGAAAATCAGCTGTGGAAAAACTGTCAAGATGGGCATATAGTGTCAAAATATAGCGAGTAGGTGCAAACAATGTTGCTTATTGTATTATTGACAATGAAAATAGCGCGATTTTTGTAACAATTTTTCATATTTTTGAAATGAAAACTTTTTTTAGCGCGTTGGGCACTGTTTGGTAAAGCGTAAAACAATAGAATCGCGATATCATGTTGCTTACATCAAGAACGAATTTGTTTCTATATGTTTCAAGCGTTATACATACATACATATGTACATACATACATATAAGAACTTTTGCGCTATGGCGGTCACTGCCAACACAGTGGTACAACTCAACTTCAATAATTTTTAAAGTTTACATGAGGAAGTGTTAATAAAATAAAGATGAATACTTCAATTTAATCATTTCATTATATTTGTATTAAATATAAAAAACAAAGCAAAACCTAAACAGAGATTTAATTTCGTCATTAATCATTTTCTTCTAAATATATAAAATTATTGGTTTAAGTATAAAAAACAAAAAATCCCCTTTTACTTCTTGCTGTGATTGCAATACTTCTATTTGACACTATATGCCCAAAGCAACGAGTAAAAGTAGCGATTAATACTACCTGGTAATTGTATCATGGCTTGAACCCATGGTATAATAATACAAGGTAGCATTGACAGTTACTTGGGAAAGCATCTGTCACAAAATATACTCAAAATGAGAGCGCTTACAATCGGCCATTGAAAACACTAACAATGCTGAAAACGTTGAAGTGAGAAAAAACAACAACCACAGCAGCTGCAGATGAATTTACACATGATACAATAAATACAGGTAGATTCGCTTGATGACAGCGTACTGCCGCGAATGTCAAGATGAAGTTGACAATGCATACAAAATCTCAAAGCTAAGAAAAAGTTCATAGAAATTAAATGTAAGCAAACAACTTTTTTACATGGATTTTGACAGTTATGGCAGTATTGAAAGAGAGCATAGTCAGGTCTGCATCTACCTCTATTTTTTGTATCATGAATTTACACAAAAAGATGTTTTTGACAGGAGATGTTTTCTTGTAGAAGAGAAAATTAGCAGTTGTCAATGCTACCATTGTATAATAATACATGGCTTGAACCCATGATAGAATTATACATGGCTTGAACCCATGATAGTCAATGCTACCTGATTGACAAGTATAGATTTTCTCAGCAACAAGGAAACCACCATCTGTCAAAAACAGTTGTTCGCGCAAAAAATTAAACGAATGTAAAAATAAATAAGTTCCGCAAAATATGTGCGTTAAATAAACAATTATAATAATGAAAGTTGTGAAAAAATTATGTGTGATATGCGTTTAACGTTTTCCAGCCGTGGTGTTTTAATTTTAATTTAAAACTTCTTCAATTTCGTCCACATGCATCTGCAGCTGCTGAGGTTGCTGCACTTAAACGTTTTCAACCTTTTTTTTAAGTTTGCACTTAATAACATTAAGTTTACAAATTATCTTCGTTCAAGTAACAATAACTCACTATTAATAAAATAAAATATGCAATATTTTGTTATCAAATGTGTGGTTATTTGCAAGCTCTGAAATATAAACAATGGCGAAAACATAAGCATAATTGAACGCTCTCTTTCTTGACTTTTGTTTTTGACATATGCTGGTTTCCCAAGCAACAGTCAATACTACCTTGTATTATTATACCATTGCTTGAACCATGGTATAATAATACAAGGTAGCATTGATAACTGCTTATTTTCTCTTCTTAACATCTCCTGTCAAAAGATATACTCAAAAAGAGAGCGATCACAATCGGCCATTGAAAACACAAACAATGTTTAAAACGTTGAAGTGAAAAAAACAACAACCTCAGCAGCTGCAGATGCATACCATGCAGCTGCTGAGGTTGTTGTTTTTTTTTTCACTTCAACGTTTTCAACATTGTTTGTGTTTTCAATGGCGGATTGTGACCGCTCTTTTTTTCAGTATATTTTTTGACAGGAGATGGTTTTCCAAGCAACTGTCAATGCTACCTTGTATTATTATACCATGCCATGGACTATACTATGAACGCTAAAAAAGCGACTCATTGCAGTTCTCTAGTGCATACCATATAATCTCATTAGTAACATGTTGTTATGAGTCTCATGGTTCGCTGAACCACTTAGAGATTTTAATAAATCTGTACAATTTTTTGGTCCTATTTCCGTGACTGCCGCAAGGGAGTGAACGTGTAGGGTCGACCGAGGGAGAGCAGCCTTCTGCTTAGGGCAGTTCAATAGCAGGGGAGATGCTTGATGCTTTGCTCGTATTCAGCATATTTACAGTTTCTGTAAAGGTCATTGGTCATGCGGTCATACGCTTCTATAAGCAATGAACAGTAAGCACTCCCACCAGAATAGAGAGGTCCGATCTTCTGAATCCTAATAGAGAGGAGGCAATATAATAATTTAATTTCCCGATTGAAATTATAAGAATACTAAGTTGTGCTAGCCGTGTTGCAGGTGGTGAGATGGTCCCTACGCTCCTTGGCCTAGCGAAGTGTGCTTCGCCTGCATTAGAGTTTAAACGTGGCTAAGGATTTTTCTACTCTATCCTTTCCCAGGGGATAGTGGTTGTCTTATCTTCCTAGCCAGTTTATCAGCTTTGCAATTTCATTCAATATCACAGTTTCCAGGCATCCAGTTGAGGTGTATCCTGAAATCCTCGGCCATCTCGTTGAGTGAGCTGCGGCATGCAGCGATGGATTTACAGTTGTAGGTGTAGGAGCATAGCGCCTTGAGAGTGGCTTGATTATCTTAAAAGATGTACACAGCTTTGTCCGTAGTATGCAACTGGTTAAGGTGCAAGGCAGCTTATTGGTATATGCTACATAATCGGGGAGTCGGAAAAGAGGCCTTAATCCCCAGATCTGGAGCATAAACTCATCTCGTAAGGTACAAAGTATGGCCGTATTAAACAATCTTAAAGTGATACCTTGCTTTAAAAAAAAATAAATACTTTAATATATTTGAAAATACAGATTAAATTAATACCAAATGGTGTACCAAATGGTAAATTAAATGGGGAGTTTCTTTTTGATACAGTCCTTATAGTTTTTAATCTAGTTTGCTTTATGAGTAGAGGTAGATATGAAGATTTTTAGAAAACTAAAAGAGGATTCGCCCATCCTAAATAAGATACGCCAAATAATGCAAAACCCAAGTACTATGTCCGTACCAACTCCACTGAACAAATCAAACTATCCTAATATAATTCGTCTGAACAAAGTTTTTACTGTAACTACTTGGACGATTTATTGTGTTCAAACATTTATGGATTCCCTCATTTTACACGTTTTAGTTTATAATATATGTTTTAATTTATTTAGAAGTTAAACGCGGACAATATATCGTTGACTCCAGAAGATTTCATGATGTGGAGTGTTGAGAGCAACTTAAAATTAGTTCAACCATTTCTCGATTTGGTATTCGAAGTATGTCACATAGTTTTCGGACTCTGGCCCCAATGCAAACACATGGAATATGACATTGGTGAGAAGCTTGATTTTTTACATAACATCAGAAAATTAACATTTATTTTTTCAGTCAGAGGCTGGCTTAAGCGGGAAGAAAAACGTCAATATCGTGTTGGACAATTTTGGTATTTAATTTCGCGGGACTGGTGGATAACTTGGCTGCAATATACTCAATGTAGCTTCACATCATGTGAATATTGTAAAAAAACGTTTAGTCAAAAAGTATATAATGTTGGTGCAGTTGATGAAGCGATGGTCTGTGACGAAAGTTTTAACTCTAGTACTTTAGAGTATGCAGGCGATGCTATTCAAACCTCCGATTCTTATAGTTTAGGTAAATATTTCTACTTGTATCAGCTTAAATTATTCTTGCTATTTTAATTGAATAGGCTAAAAATATTTAAATGACTTCTAAACTTATACTGTAAGATTTAAAATGATCACAAAAGAATCGCAAAAAGTAACATTTGCTTAAATTATGAAAAAACTAAATAGAATAAATCAAAAAGTCTTAAATATTTTGAAATTTTTTAACAGACGAACTTGTTACTAACTTTATTTAAATGAACTTATAGGCTCTGCAAGTAGCGGTGTTTCAAGTGGACGTTGCTCTAGCCTTAAGCCTGGACCCATCGATAATACCAATCTTATCACAATATCGCCCTACAAAAATATTCGAACATTAACAGGTGAAGGCGGAAATCTTAAACGCGATACACCTTTAGTGCAAAACCATGATTTCGAACTTGTCCCAAAATCTTTATGGAAAGCTTTAAATCGTTGGTATAGTGATAATTTGCCATTGCCAAGACAAGTAGGTGCTGCGGCCAACAACTGCAATATTGTTATAGTCTTAAATTTTAGGTCATTCAACCACCAAATTCAACCGATGTTGAGCTGGAATTATATCCACTTAATCTGCGAATTTTACTTCATCACAGCGCACCACATAATTCACCCATGAACACTTGGGGTTCAGTTTCTGGTAATAAAAATTAATTCAATAAAAGTCTTATACAATGATTATGAATACTTAATAAAAAACTTAAGGCGGCTATGGTGTTATTGCATCTGCAGGTGGCTACGCGGCAATTACCACAAGTATTTTACAACCACCAAAACGGTATTTGGCATACACTGCTGCATTTAGTCGGCTTGCAACAGTACGTCAAATAGGCGATTTTTTATGTGAACAGCTACGCTTGAAATCAGAAGATATACGATTGTGGCACATTCCAACGGGAACCGTAGACAATACAACCATTCTTTTGGAGGAAGAGAATTTGACTCTTGTAGATTTATTAATTAAGGATAATGATCAAATTTTATTAGAAATACGTAATAAAGATTTGACGTGGCCAGAAGAACTAGGATCTCTTGGGCTTCAACAAAATACAGGAACAGGAGATCGTAGATTGACTCGTTCATCTGTGCAGTCGATGCATGCACCAGGTGCCACCGGTCTGCATAATCTTGGAAATACATGCTTCATGAATGCAGCTCTTCAAGTGCTGTTTAACACGCAACCTTTAGCAAAGTACTTTCATAGGAACATGCATCTATTCGAGTTGAACACAAGCAATAAATTAGGGACTAGAGGACAATTAGCCACACTTTATGGTGATCTTCTTAAAGAGGTAAATCGAAATTATTTCCATACCCATCACTTGTGTCTAAGTATGACTGCAATTGCAGGTTTGGTGTTCCAGCACACGTTCAGTTGCTCCACTTAAACTGCGAATTTGTGTAACCAAACATGCACCACAGTTTGCTGGTGGAGGACAACATGACTCACAAGAGCTGCTTGAGTGGTTTCTAGATGCACTGCATGAAGACCTTAATAGGGTGACCGAAAAACCATACAGTGAGCTTAAAGATTCGAATGGACGTCCTGACAAAATAGTTGCGGCTGAAGCATGGTCACAACATCATGCACGAAATCAATCAGTTATCATCGATTTATTCTATGGCCAACTTAAATCGAAAGTGAGCTGCTTGTGCTGTGGTAAGGAATCAGTGCGTTTTGATCCCTTCAGTTTATTGAGTTTGCCCCTACCTGTTGAAAATTTCATCTACTTCGAAGTTTTGGGTATGTCCTGAAATTTTCCAGTATTTTTCACGCTAATGCATACCTTTTAATTTAATATTCCAGTAATTCTGCTAAATGGTGCTGTGCCAACTAAGTACGGCTTAAGACTTAATTCAGAATCGCGTTATATAGATTTGAAGCGTACACTCTCGTCATTATGCTGTATTAGTTCAAAATTTATGCTTGTCTGTGAGATATCAAAATCACAAATCTGTGAAATTCTACTTGATGATCAAAAAATTAAAGCGTCCACAGCAAAAGAGCTCTACGTATATCAATTACCCGAAGAATGCGACGATCGCTCACATTCCAGCTCAATAATGGGGCTCAATATTGAAAATGGTCTTGTAGACATTCAACGAAGTTCAGGTATTTCCTTGGTCGTAATATTGACAATTTAACTAATTGAGCTTATACCAATTATAGCTATTTGCTTAAGCCAAGATAATGCATCAAACAAAACTCTATGCGATATTGGGCAGCCACAAATTGTGATCAATATTAATCAAAAAACCATCGATAAACAAACTCTGCGCTCTTTATCGCTTAATGATGATATAGATAATAATTATAATGGAAACGTTGGAAATTTTGAAGAAGTATCAACGAAGGTAAGGCGGTGCTTTGGAAACACTTTGTGCATGCCCCAGAATTTGTTGTGCTTCAAGGTATGGCTCTAAACATTAACGTGTTTAATATAAAGATTTCATTATAACACAGGGCAACATAATTTATATTCTTCCATTGTTAAATGTATATAAAGCATAGTTTTTATATTCTAAGACGTGATACCCGAAGTCGTTTTAAAGGTGTAACTCTATTTGAATTGTCTTTGCAAATTCAATGTGTGTTCTTGTATGTACCTAATCTCCTTGTGGACATTTGGTCGACATGCTGATTAGCCTAATGCACATATAAAAAGCACCTTTCAAAATTTATTAGTACGTTTCACTTTTTTTTTAATAAGAGCCACATTAAAAGTGGGCCTACCCAACAACCAAATTTCCACGCCCACTCCACATAGGGCTAAAATGATCAATGAATGTCTTCGATAAGAATAAAACTTTCAACAGACGCATTGTGAAAAGTTAGTGGGCATCAAAGCAAAAAACTTCAGGCTATGTGTCGTATATCAGGGTTTTTATCAGGGTTTTTTCTTTGTTCGGGAACGGGATAACTTAAATAACACGCCTATTTCCATATGAACGCAAATACTTTGCATCCTTGAATAACCTTTAATTTTCCGTGCAAGTGAGTTAATCAGAGTAGCGAATCCTCCTCTCGCGTACCTTTGTAAGCGATTCTAAAAGGTCCACAGTTATAGAGAGTAATTTGATTATCTGTCAAAATGAGAAAATTTGTCCAAAAGTACGGAAACGACTTCAAGTAAGTTTCAAGTAGAATATCTGTTTCTTGACAAATAAAATTAAATAAAAATTGGATTTACTGGTTGGTTTATTTAAAAGAATGGAAAAGAAGTTGCAAGTGAATTGTTCTCCATGAACCTTTGACTTCCATTTGCGTTCATTTTGCTTATTTTAACTTTATTTTTATGAATTTTTTAACCAATTTTAAACATTTTTTTCACAACAATTGGTCTGTTCGCGTACTTCTCCAGTGAAAAATATCCAGCATTAACTTGCAAGAAAGTAACGCAGAATTCTCTCTCAAATAGAAAAATATCCAAAAAAGTACGCGAACGCAAAATTTGCAAAAACTTGCAAGCCTCGATAACAGCTGATTAACGTCTTGCTTACATTTCAAGTGAAATGAAAAATAAAAGGAAATTGGACTTGAAGTATCCAATTTTTCAATATTTTTTAAGTAGATTTTCAACGCAAAGTAATAAGAGAAGTTATAAATACCCAATGGTAACGTTTTCTACAAAAATTTAAGATACCTTTCATATTTTTACGACTGCAGCAGTCAATCCTCCGATTTGTAAACATAAATTTTATTAAATTTGTTTGATTGTTCAAATTGCAACTTTCTTAAATCAGCTGTTTTCTAGCTTGCAAATTCTCGACAGTGAAAATTTTTCCAGCAGGAATTTGCAACTTCCCCTCCAAGTCAACTGTCACTTTGCGCTCTCAATTTCTCTCATTTTGCAAGTTTTTTGCGTACGCGAACGCCAAAAGCTGATAATTTGTGATAACTACTTATCATGGTATAATAGGTCTGTTCCCGTACTCTAAAGTTTTAGTCCAATTTACCATTTTTACAGGTTTTAGTCCGAGAAGCGTTCCCGTACTCAAAAAAATGGTAAAAGAGAGTGCAATCGAGAGAGTAAAAAATTTCCCCTCCCTGTCAAAAGCTGCAAGTTTTAGTCCGAGAAATTTCTTCTGGCAAAAATGGTAAAAGTGTCAAACTGCTTAAAATCATATGTTTACATGTTAGCAAAGAAATTGCAAAAGAATAAAAGTTCTTTGAAACAACAAAAACTGTTCGAATGGAAACCAAAAACATGGTAAATTGTGTAAAAACTAAATATAAATGTTTATTTGAGAATTAATTTTTATATTATTCAAAATTTTTAGGATGTCGTCTGCACTGCCGATGCTACACACCAAACAAACGATTTTATTTGACAGTTTACACAATTTTAGTCCAAAAAGCGTTCCCGTACTTTTTTGTGTTTTTCAATATTTTTGAGAGATTTTTCCTTACTCTCACGATTTTGACAGTTTTACCATTTTTAGCCCAAAAAGTACGGGAACAGACCTAATAATACATGGTAGCATTGACAACTGCTTATTTTCTCTTCAACAGGAAAACATAAACTGTCAAAAACAGCTTTTTGTGGAAATACATCAGCAGCTGCTGTGGTTGTTGTTTTTTTTTCACTACTACGTTTTCAACATTGCTTGTGTTTTCAATGGCAGATTGTGAGCGCTCTCTTTTTGAGTATATTTTTTGACAGTATATGATTTCCCAAGCAACTGTCAATGCTACCTTGTATTATTATACCATAACAAAGGCGTAGGTATCATGGTTGAATAAATAAGGTTGTCGCATGGGTGAGAGCGAGTTCCCATAAATGTCAAATCGAAGTTGACAGCTCATACAAAATCTGAAAACGAAAATTAATAAAATGAAAAGCCGTTGAAGTTGTTGTTGTTGCTTTTCATTGATTTTGACCGTTATGGGTACTGAGAAGAGAGTACGATCAGCCACGAGACAACCTTATTTATTCGACTATGGTAGGTATAATGTCAAAACACAATACATAGCAATACAAATAAATTGGTTAATGAACAATCGAACAAAGTAGTCGAATGAAAATTATATAAAATGTTAACTTTTATTTGCTTCCTTGAAAGCTAACATACAATTAATTCTGCATTATATGTTAAAACATGGCTTTTTTTGTTAAATTTTTAGAGTTTTTGCTTACTTTTCTTATATTATTCCACATAAAATCTGGGTACTCAATACCCAATACCCAGATTTATACTGTTTAAAGTAAATTATACATCCCTATGGCTGAACGAATAAACGTTAATTGTCAAAAGTGACATTATACCAACGCCAATGTTTTGATTTTCTTTGCTTTGCTTTGCTTTTTCGTTTTTTCTATCTCCGAATTGGGCCTACCTTATAATTGTATCATGGAAAAAGTACGGAAACACGTTCCAGCAGATTGCAAGTTTCTACAATCGAGTACGAAAACAGACCTATTAAGTTGCGTCAATGATATGAAGAACAACTGATAAACCATAGCAAACATTCTTCTACATGGAATTCCTTCAGAGTGGAACTCAATATTTTAACAGCCGTATTCATAAAAAGCTTTTTTATGTTAAAATGTCTTTTAAATTTTGTTATTCATAAACATGTAGCTGCATGTTGATTTGAAACATGAAGATCTGAAGTGAGAAGAGTGTATTCGATAAATTCAATGACTTTTTTATCGTTATTGAACGTTTATGAATAATGTTTTTCAATTTTGTTCCCCTATTTGTTTCGTACGAAGGCTTTATAAGAGGTTTATAAATTTTTATGAATTTTACATTTTATTCTTATAATAAAATTAAAGTCATTTATATTTTTATACGAAATTTTGCATTTTGTTGACTTCGGGTTCCATGTTCGTCGCCTTATGCGCCCATTTGTAGTGGAAATCTATATATATAAAAAAGGAAATTATGTTTGTAAGGCCGCAATAGACTCCTAAACTACTCATCCGATTAGCATGAAAATTTGTGTACATAAGTTTTTTGGTACGGTGCGTGTTCGTGGGCTATCAATTTTGATCCACCTTGAACACCAGAGGGCGCTGTAGTACAAATTTTTTACAAAACTGCCTAAAACTCATAAACTGCTAATGCGATTAGAATGAAAAGTGGTATACAGTAGGTTTTAAGTACGTTGAGTGTTCTGCTGCTATCATTTTTGACCTATCTTGAACACCAGAGGGCGCTATAGTACAAATTTTTTACAAAACCACCTAAAACTCCCAAACCGCTAATGCGATTAGAATAAAAGTTGGTATATAGTAGTTTTCAGGTACGATGAGTTTTTTAGCACTATCTTCTTTGACCCACCTTGGACACCAGATGGTGCTGTAGTACAAATTTTTTACAAAACTGCCTAAAACTCATAAACTGCTAATGCGATTAGAATGAAAAGTGGTATACAGTGAGTTTCATGTACGTTGAGTGTTCTGCTGCTATCGTTTTTGACCTATCTTGAACACCAGAGGTCGCTATAGTACAAATTTTTTACAAAACCACCTAAAACTCCCAAACCGCTAATGCGATTAGATTAAAAATTGGTATATAGTAGTTTTTAGGCACGATTATATTTTTGAATCTTCTTTGAACCACCTTGGACACCAGATGGTGCTGTAGTACAAATTTTTTACAAAATCGCATATTTTTAGTTGTTTTCTTAGGTTACATATTCAGATATTTACAAAATATTAAATATTTTTTAAATTTAGTAAAATTAAAAAAATTTCCGTTATTTTGACATCAAAAACATGAACATATCTTGAAAACTATGAAAAATTTTACCACAACGATTTATTTAATGCAACATCGTTGCTTAATAATGACAAAAAAACATTCAGAAATTTAACTTTGTGACTTTCGATTCAAATATCTCCCCTGCATTTGTATACATTTTGTTAAATTTTTTTTTGTCTTAAAGCTTCATCAAAGTACTATGAAAACCTTATTGTAAAAATACCGTTAATTGAGTATATATATATTTAATTTTTTTTTCAAAAAAGGTCTAAAATTTAGGATTTTTCCTCAAAAAAAGGCTCAAAATTTGTTTTTGTTGTAAAACTAATTTAAATTCAAATTCACAAATTGTCAATTCTATTTAAAAGTTATAACATCTATAAGCAAAAGTTATTTCAATTTTACGAAAAAATTAAAAACCATTTTTGTGATTCAAAAAGCAAGGCCCATCCCTTGATTTTTTCGAAGAAAATTTTTTTTTCCAATATTGTGTTTTTATATTTTTGTAAAAATATAAAAGCTAAGAAATTAATTTATTAGAAAAAATTATCTTATTATCTCTAACCAATCAAAAGTTATAACCAATAATCTTTATCCAAAATATATATGCAAAAAGCTAAACGCTGTCTGTGTGATGGTTGGAAACTTCAAAATTACTCAGCCGATAGAGCTGAAATTTTGGCAGTACATTTTTTTCAAGTACGAGATGGCTTAAATTTCTGTCACACCCCCTTTTACCACCCACAAATCAATAAAAATGCTATATTTCCTACAGTTTTCGTCGATTGGGCTACATTTTGGTAATTTAGTCTGTATGCTTACTGTCGGCAACTGTACTAAATCAGGGTAATGTCCATCTACTAGAAAACTGGGATGAGCATTATATAAGAGGGTGTGGCTCCGCCCATACAGTTAAAATTTGTATTATCGAATCGCTTTGAAACTAAAAGTAGCAATACTTACATACAAACTCAAAATGGAGTTACTATTTGGTGATCTCCTGATGCTGGGAAACTGTAACGGGCAGTGGAAAATAACAGTGGTGTCAAACTGTGAGTCTAAGAAGAGTCTAAGAAAAGTTTTGAATACACCTATTATGTTCCCATATAGTTGCAGGGTGCAGCAACGCGCGCCGGGAAAAGGCTAGTTGTTGATAAAATGTCAATAGTAGAGTAATAATTTTCATGTTTTCGACATTTTTAAAAGATTTCCAAGCAACACATTCATTTGGTAAAAAATACTCGCGTCGAAAAAAGTCCTGTGTAGATTATCCTACCCATCCACATAAAAATCGAAATAACTTGTAATATTACTATTTTTGTTCGCAATTTGACTGCCGTTAACAAAGCTTTATAATTTTGATCAAGATTATCACCTTACAAAAACCTTGGTGACTTTCGCTCAACGTGCATTTCCCTATATTTGAGCAATTTTTTTGCACCAATAAAGAAATGTATACGCTTTTCTAATTATTCCCGACGAAAACTCTTTATGAAAACATGACTGAAATAGTCCTGACCTTAACTTTTAAGAAATTAGGTTGTTATTTGTATTCAACTACCTGCATTCCACTTCATTGGATGTGAAATCAAGAATCTAACACTGTGGTAACCCCGCTAGGCAGATAGAACCCAAAGAATATTAGTTGCCCTGTGTATAATTACTTTTTAGAATTTAATACTGCTTTAATATAGGGCACAAAGTAAAATAGATTGTGTGCAATACGAACGCAAAACTAATTATTCTGCTCTTGATATTGAAATAAATTGTCGTGTTTGAAGAAAAATCACGTTAAAGCCAGCGTAAATATAATTTAATAAAAAGTCTAAATATTAAATACAAATATGTTCATTATTTGCCTTTAAATTGGTTTTGGAATATATAATTTTTAATAATTTAAAATAGTTATTACATTAAATATTTTTTTTTTATAATTGAAATTATGATCATGTAAGCTAATATTGTAAATATGCTTTTTAACAACAAGATATATTTGTTGATATTTTGTTTTTTAATTAATGCTAGCTTATTTAATTGATATCAATAACTTTCCTTTACATCACTTTCAATAAATTTGATATGTTGCACAAAATTATAACATTAAAGTTCAGCCAACGTAAAAAAGCTTCTACTCAGATTTATTTTATTTCATCAGGGATTGAAAAAAAAAAACAGAATTTAATTAATAATATCTAAAAAAAAAAAAATTATTTATATGTAATCAGTAACTCTACAAAACAGTGATAATGCAACATAATGTAATCTATATTTCCTTAAATAACTTAGAGTTGCTGAACATAACACTGATTTTGATGATCAGTCACCTTGAAATAAGTCATTATAGAGCTCAGCAAAATTTTTAATTTTGGTCACTAAAAAAACAATAATAAAATGATAATAAAATAATAAATAATAACATAATAATAATAATAATAAAAAAATACTAATCAATTGGGAGTTATTTTTTATCCTGGCCCATTTACACCAAGACATAAAACTATAAAAACTTTGTTTCATAGTGGGTAAAAAATATATAGCCTTCAACACTAAAAATGTCGCTTCGCATTAATCTTCATAAAAAATGAATTTTTCATTTCAGCCCATGCAAGAACTTTGCGCGAGCTTATTATGTATTAATTGGTGTTATTAAATATTTGTACACAAATAATCGAGGGCCTACTAGTTTTTATGCTGACTCCGAGCGGCTAATGTTCATCTACTCAAGAAGCTTAATATTCATGTCATTTATTTACTCTTTGCTGTTTGACATTACCTGCAAAGAGTTGAGGCCATGGTATAATAATATAAGGTAGTATTGACAGTTGCTTGGGCAACGACCATTTGTCAAAAAAAATGTCTAGAAAGAGAGCGTTCAATTATTTCTTATGTTATCGCCATTGTTTATGTTTCAGCGCTTGCAAATAACCAAACATTTTCTTACAAAATATTGCCTATTTTATTTAATCAATAGTGAATTATTATTACTACAACGAAGATAACTTGTGAACTTTGTGTTATTAAGTGCAAACATAAGAAAAAATGTTGAAAACGTTCAAATGTAGCAACCTCAGCAGCTGCAGATGCATATGGACGAAATTAAAGAAGTTTCCAATTATTATTAAAACACCACGGCTGGAAAACGTTAAACACATATCACACATAATTTTTTCACAACTTTTTATTATAATTGTGTATTTAACGCACATATTTTGCGGAATTTATTTATTTTTACATTCGTTTAATTCTTGTTGCACGAACAACTGTTTTTGACAGATGGTCGTTGCCTTGTTGCTGAGAAAATCTATACTTGTCAATGCTACCTGTATAATTATATCATGAGTTGAGGCCGCTCAGATAATATTTTCAATTGAAAAAAAAAATTCTGTCAGTTCGGATTTAAAACCTCGCAATTCGTAAACTTTTTCATGGAACAGTTCACGCATACTAACGCGGCCGTCATTATTCTTCATATTTTGTAAAATAAAATATACTAAAAAGAATAAAATATTTATATTTGTCAATGCTTAGTTGTCCCCAGACCGTAAGTGCAGCATTTATTCAATTCGGAACCATTTCAGTTTGATTTTTCAAGAATTTTTGCAATAATAAAAATTTTCAGTGAATATGTTTAAATTGCTGAAACTATGGATTTTCCTCTTAAATCGAGTGTTTTGTTGTTTTATTCAAAACAGTCTTAATTGGTCTTATCAAAAAATTTAAAGCTACTCATAATTGTATAAACTAAAATCTAAAATATGATATTTTTAATTAAAATCTGGTCTTTTAAATTTAACCACAAATAAAATAAATTAAATCGAATGGGAACCTTTTTTGACGTTGGGCGTAGTTAGTTTAGGTAATAGATATTGTAGAATAGTCTTGTTTTTTTTCTGAATATGAATATCTAAATCTGAATATTTAACCAATAGCAAACAGCAGAAATGAGTACAAGTCCAGAAAATACATTTAGCAATGATTCAGAAAAGAGGAATTCATCGGCCAAGTTGTTCTGCAATGATCGAAAGAGTTCTCAAACCTTCTATAATAACATTTCGGGAGAAAGTTCAATAAAAGACCAACTTATTCTAAATCAGATGCTTTGCAATGGAGGCAAGGAAATAAATGACTGTCCTTGTCGCTCTGACCCTTCTAAAGAAACATATGGTACCGACACAATAACCAAAGAAACAAGTGAGGTCAATGATGATACTATATTCTTTAATTATGGCACTGAAATTTTTGATGCTGCGACACAACATTGCAAAGTTGGAAAATATCTATTGGCAGTTCACAGAAAAATAACTAGACAAGATACATACTTTTTGTCCTATCATAAGACCCGGCCGAGTTTGTTTGGTGTGCCATTACTCATTCCAAACTGTGAAGGAGGTACACAAAAAGACTTGTATTGCGCAGTCTGGCTTCAGGTTAGTCGTTTGCTGAGTCCGCTTCCAGCTGCTAAGGATCAATCTAATCATGCTGCAGATTGGTAAAATAAAATTATTTATAATAATAAAAAAAAAGAAATTCGAAAATTGTTTTTTTTTTTATTTTTCAGTGACGATAGCCTCGGGTATAATTTTCCATTCACTTTAAGAGTCGTTAAACAAGATGGTCTAAACTGCGCAGTCTGTCCTTGGTCAAACTTCTGTCGTGGTTGTGAGATATCATGTAATAATGATGTTCTTTTCCAAGCCTTCGATCTGTCTGAAAGATTGAATTCAAGTAATTATATTTGGTTTTAGTTACTGAATTTTTTGGTTAAGCAACCATTTTAGGTAATTCATCATTTACAAGTACCTCCGCGTTACCAAATTCCGAAGTTCAGAATACTTCAAATAAAAACATTTCTATGGACTATGAAGATATAACAATAGCTATTGATTGGGATCCAACAGCTTTACATTTACGTTACCAGAGCACCTTAGAGCGAGTAAGAGAAATAATAAAACTAAATTAATTTTTATTCGGTCCTGTTTTATATTCTACTCATTCATAAAAATCCAGAATATAATTGTTTTCTACAGTTTCTTCCTGTCAATACATTTAACAACTTCATAATTTTGCAGCTTTGGACCGAACATAAAACTCTCGAGATTTGTCGTAAAAAGCAAACAGAACCTATTGATTTGGATCATTGCTTGCGAGCCTTCACTTCAGAAGAAAAACTAGAGCAATGGTATCACTGCAGCCATTGCAAGGGCAATAAACCTGCAACAAAGAAACTACAAATATGGAAACTGCCTCCAATATTGGTACGTACCGAGAATAATACTCGAAATAGGCTTTTTGTTACTCGTGAACCAACTTGAAAATTGGTTTTATTCCAATTCTAGATAATTCACTTGAAACGTTTTAATTGTGTCAACGGAAATTGGGTGAAATCGCAAAAAGTTGTGCATTTTCCCTTTTATGACTTTGATCCAACGCCATATCTTGCATCAGTGCCACAAGAAACAATACTCCGTCATAAGGAGCTAATGGAAGTTCGGGAAATGTTTGATAACAGCAATAACGAGCAGCAATCAAAATCTGTAGAAAAACTTGCTGAAATTGCTGAAGTTGAAGTTAGAAAAACAAACGATGATATAGATGATACTCAAGGTAAGTTACTTTAAATTAATATTAATGCCACTCTAAGGACTGTGAAAATTTCACAATTTTCTTACGTCAGATAACTGCTACAGTGAAATTTTTAAACGCGAGGCTATACTTGAACAACAAAATTCCAAAGAAACAACCGAAAACAAGTACAATGATGCTAAACGCGTGGAAAGTGCGTCTGAGCACAGTTCGTTTAGTAAAAAAGTCATTGATGAACGCAAAAATAACGAAGTTAAAAAAAGAAGACGATTAGTTTCGACCAGCTTGACAAAAACACCTGTCGTCGACGGCGAATTTGAAGATTTTCATCAACATAATTTAAATTCCGAGGAAGATTATTTAGATCCCAAGTACAAATTATATGCTGTTGTAGTAAGTATTAATTAGGTTATTATTTATTTATTAAATTTATTTGTTATATAAATCTTGATAACAAAATCTTGTTTTTCAAAATTCTGTAAAAAAATAGTAAGCTATATACCAAAGAGATTATACGAGTGTCCCATAGCAAAAGTATTTGTGTCCGCCATAAGCGATTGAAATTACTTATATTTCATATCAAAACCATAGCATATAATTTAACTTACATGCTGCCCAAACTTAAATGGCATGACATATATTTATAGATATATCTCTATCTTTATCTATAAATTGTATCTGTGTGATACCTTTTGAAGGAGGTGTACTTTGTTACATATCGATAAATAGAAGAGGGTTTTAGTTGTGATAGTTTCAGTAACCGAAAGACCGGAAAACTATATTTATTTGTTCCCTTTTATTGCTTTTTTGAACCAAGGTTATTAGTCTGGACTTAATTAATTTATAAACTTTTCTGAAGTTAACCACAATCGCTGCAACAAGTATTTGAATTTAAGAATAGCTCTTATTTTTTCAAGGCTCATTATTACGATTCTGACATTTATCGGACAAGTTATAAATTAAAATTAAAATTTATGCATTTTTTAACACTATGAATTGAAGAATTAATATCAGATTAATATATTCAAAACTATAAACACGTTCTTTCAAAACTTTTATCACTGATATTAAGTCATATCCGCACACATATTATAACAATACAAGGTAGCATTGACAACTGCTTATTTTCTCTTCTACAAGAAAACATCACCTGTCAATAACAACTGTTTGTGCAAATGCATCTGCAGCTGCTGAATTTGTTGTTTTTTCACTTCTACGTTTTCAACGTTGTTTGTGTTTTCAATGGCCGATTATGTGCGCTCTCTTTTTGAGTATATTTTTTGACAGGAGATGGTTTCCCAAGCAACTGTCAATGCTACCTTGTATTATTATACCAAGATCCGGACATATAAGAAGAGTATCCGGTTATGAAGAGTAAAATAAAAACAAATCAGAGATGCCAAGTTTCAAAGGCAGAGACAGAAAATAACGATTATTTTATAAAAAATTTAATAAAAAAAATCAACTGTTCCAAATGTCGGAGCACATTTTGGATTACTTCAATATGCTGCTTAATGCATGTTCTATCGAAATATGAAATGATTTTTATTTTTTTATCTATACCAATAAATATTTAATTTAATTATTATTTACTGATTTTTATATTATTCATCAAAAATAGAAGTTATTTTTGGATTTTTATTTTTCTTTTCAAAAATAGGAATTATTTTTGAATTTTATTATTTTGCTCAAATTTCGCTTCTCAATTTTTATTTTTTCGCTCAGAAATAAAAGTTTTTTCTCAATTTTTTTTTTACGCTCAAAAATAAAAATTATTTGTCCAGTTTTATTTTTTGTAGGTAGAGTGTAGTGAATAAATATTCAAAAATCATAAAATTTGTATGGGAGCCCCCCTCAGGAGTGTTCGGAGGGAATAGGTCCCAAAAGGAAAAATGTTTATTTTGCAAAGTAATGGGAGTCAGTCATACATATTAACACTCCGGCCCTCTTTTAAAGCTTCCCTGTTCAGGTGTAGGGGTGCCAAAAATTGATATGTGCCAGCAACAAAGCTGTGTGGTGTTTTGAGTTTTATGTTTGAGGAAAAAAATAAAACTGGACAAATGATTTTTATTTTTGAGCGTTAAATAAAAATTTGAAAAAAAAACTTTTATTTCTGAGCGAATACAATTTTTATTCTTGAGCAAAATAATAAAACTCAAGAATAATTCTCATTCTTGAACAGAAAAATAAAAATAAAAAAAATAACTTTTATTTCTGATCAAAACAGTAAAACTCTTAAGATACTTTTTATTGTTCTGTTCAGCAATAAAATAAAAATCTAAAAATAATAATTAAACTTTGAGTTTTTGGATATCGCTTTCAATAATTACGATCCCTGTTCAAAGGTGTTTTGTAATTGACAGCTCATGCAGTTCCATCAAAGTTATTAAAAATAATAGTTTGTAATATTGAGTTAAATTTGACAAAAAAAAAAAAAAAAAAATAATGAATGAGTTTTTTTACAATTTTCAATTATTTTTAAATCGTAGACTAAGTAACTTTTTAAACAATATCACTTTACTAAATTTACTATATGGAACTAAAGTTTTAGAAAAAAAAAATGTTATACGAGTATTTGTCAAACCTCTCATTGTTTGTTTTTTTTTTTGTCCTAATTTCTGTAAATCATTGAGGTTCAAAAGTTTATCAAAAATGATTTTAGATTAGATTTCCATTGCTTAAACACAACGTTGTTTTGGTGGATATATATTTTCATAGCATAAAGCAAACTTTTTGGAAATGGTATGATAAAAGTATGGTATAGATATGGTAATGGTATAGTAATGGTATAGTAATGGTATGCTAATGGTATGCTAATGGTATAGAAGTGGCATGGTAGTGGTATGGTAATGGTAATAGTAATGGTATTAATTTATGAAAACAAAATCAGCCCAATACAGTTACGGACAAAAATATAGAATGAAAGCTTTTATTTTGAACAATGGGAGTATCGAATATGCATTAACAACTTTAGTTTTAAAAACTATTGCAAAAAATTACTTATCATTTCATATCTATGGGACATTTCATATCTATGGGACATTTCATATCTATGGGACATTTCATATCTATCTTTTCTACCCAAACACAAAAGCAGAATCAGAAGCAAACAAGTCGAAAAGTCGTAATTATTTTCCATATGTCTTATGTTGGTATCAAATGAGTCAAATAGAGCCACTGAAATGTATATTTTATAGTATTATAATATTTAATATATTAAGAGGAATGGCAGGTTTTCATTAAAATAAGCGAGTCCATAACAATATGACAAAAATTAAAAAAGCTTCCCTTTTTTTAGTCACATTCTGGGATGCTCAACGGTGGCCATTATATATCATATGCTGCTAATTCGAGTGGTTCGTGGTATTGTTATAATGACAGTTCCTGCCGAGAAATATCCAACAGACCGAATATAGATCCTAGCTCAGCATATTTATTGTTCTATGAACGGAGGGGTCTAGACTATGAGCCTTACTTGCCGGATATCGAAGGAAGAACATTGCCATCTGAAGATATGTCATTAGAAACTGATGATACTGATAACGATTTAAAGAAGCTTTGTTTGCTATCTTAAAATCAGGTGCCTTTTTTTCATACAATACTATAAATGTATTAATTCATAGCTATAATTTATCAATTCTTGAATTATATTAATTGGTATGCTTACATACTCACATGTTCGATATTATTATTAGTGTATATATAAATATATATATCTTTGTCTTGTAAAATTCGGAAACCGTATCGAAGATGCTATTCAGTTATTATTCACAAAACGATAAAAGAACAAAAAGAAAAAAAAAACAGTTTAATTAATTTTAACCGTGTGTATTAATAATTATAAAAATATTGGATATTGTAAATATTTGTTTGTAATAAATATAATTGTATTTATGTTAGCTTGTTATACCATTTTTAGCTGAATTTTTGATATATTTAAAATTAAAGGCGAAATAAAAAATGCAAACCAATTAACATACCCTAAATGCTGAGAAAATTGCGAGCAAATGCGAATTTATTATTTGTTTACTTTATAAAAGTAGTTAAATTCTTTATAGGACAAGTAAATAGAAATTACCACTTTGTTAAAAAATATTAAATTTTTTGCAGCTATATGTGATATATACAAAAGATTACTTTTATTTTTAAAATTTAATTTCAATGGTAGGAAATTGCCTTATCGTTATATAAATAGGCGTACGCAAAACAGTTGGGAACCATTTTGTCCCGTTTCTCAACCGATTTTGATTTTATTTTTTAATGATTACGAGGGAGAATCATTGGGATATTCGGTGCACTCCAAATATTTTTTTTGAAAATCAACCTGCTTTGAATAGGAGATGTGATGTATGACGTATTTCCCTCATTGTGGGTTCATATGCACGTAGAAGATCCGCACAAAAAGGAGAGAAAGAAAAAAGCATTCGCCATTGTCTCGTTAGATATTTAATTTCTTTACACTGCGGTATGAGTTCGATTAATTGTACATATGAGCGACGACAAAACAAAGAATGAAGAGAGACGAACGATTTTTTTTGTATATTTGTCGACCATAGAACATAAACAAAAAGAAACTTCCATATAAACGATCCGCACAAAGTGTAAAGAAATAAAGCTTGCCACTTGACGCTAAAATACTCTTTTTCTATTTTCAGTTTGCCGCTCACATTGTGCACTTCTGAGGGGAGAACTGGTGGCGAATTCATTAGGAAAGTAAAAGATGCAAAATTTTTATGGAAAAACATATATTTTTCACATTAATTTTGTATTGAATTTGAAGTCGAATTGAAGTCGAATTCTCCTAGAAAATTTATTGTTACCAATCATCCAGAAGACTATTAAAACTAAACATAGACAACAGTTCACCATACATGCATAAAAATTAATTTTTTCAATGCTATCTTTAAAACTACTTCTTTATTCACTTCAATAACAATTCATTTTAAGAAGACCTCCCAGACAACAGGTTTTTCAATAATTTTTTACAACAAACAGCATTTATTACACTGAATGAAATTACATATCGACATTTTTTTCAAATGACACAAATGGCGGCCGCTACTGCTGCTCAAACTTCGCTCTTTCAATTTGCGCTATGGAAAATTGCCCCTCGTAATCAACTTAAATCAACTAATCAAAAGTAATTCATTAAAATAAGTAATTTCGCTTTGTATGTACATATTTTAAACGAAAAAAAAAATAAAAATTTAAACAAAAAGAAAAAAATTACTTTTTTTTAACAAATAAATTGTTAAAAACAATGTTTCCAGTTATAATTAATATCGATACGTCCAACGTATAAGTTGGTAACTCAAAAATTGTTCTTTAAATTAAAAATTTGTCTTCTGCAACATTTTTTTTTTTTTTTTGTAGTTGTATGTTAAAGTACAAACATTTTGAAGTACAAATATTTGAGCATTAGGTTGGTATTTATGACTTACAACCATAGTTTATTTCAGAAAAAATAACTAATAACTATGTACATGAAGTTGCCAACACAAACTGGTTTTTTCCTAATGCATAAGTTGGTAAATGAAATAATCAACAGAAAAAAAACAGTTTTTGCAATATATTTTTAACTTGTGCTAAGTTTTTGCATGGAGTCCTCAGTTAAATATACCAAAGTTGTAACTTTCAAAATAGCCGCCAATGCCTCAAATTTTTAGCTATAGTTTAAAAAATTGTCACCAGATGGAATCCAATGCGCAGATTCAGATAAACACTGTCCCTTTAAAAGTTGGTAGTTTGAGTTATCAACTTATACGTTGGGAGTATCGATATAGACTCTTAGGTATATCCAAAGGACAATACGTTAAAGAATATATGTGCAAAATTTCAAGATGATATCTTAATTACTTTTTTAAGTTATATTCGACAGCACGGAAAAGACGTGTTTTGAGAAGAATGCGATAAACGTTTTCGTTTTTGCAAAGAGTTAAAAGCTACTCTCTTCACTGATTTTCTGGGGGCTTTTGATGGTTTCTATTGAGCTTAAAACGTTGAAAATGTATTCATTAGATTGTAAATGAAATTAAAAAAATTAAAGTTCTGGAGGGTTGTCCCCTCTAAATAATAATAAAAAAAATTTGGTTAAATTTCGACCACAGGCGATACCAGTATTCATAGACAGATACCTTTTATAATGTCACATTCTCCATTAACCTGTGAATATTCTGACTAGGAGCAACATCATTGATCGAAAAACACAGCAGAATATGTTTAAAATTCAATAAATATAATATTTATCATATATATTAATTTTATTATGAAAACAAACGAAGAATGTATGTAACTGCATATTTAGTTTTAATTTTAAAATATATTTCTACATATTGGACATGTTGATTTGCTGCTTGTTGTGAACCATTTGTACTGAAAAAGAAAACAAAAATATTTAATCATTTTGTTATTACTTTTAACCGAAATACTTACCAAACAGGGCCCATGAAACTTCTTTCGACATGTTTTGCATGTTAACTTTGGCAACTGGCAAGTGTCCTGATGTATAACAGTATAACAAACATAGCATTCCTCAACACCCTCGAATTTTTTGTCTAAATTATTCTTCCATAATGTCAAGCCATCATAAATGGATCCATTCTATAATAAATATTAATAAACATTTCGAATAATAATAATACTCTTGCTATACATGCCTGATGTGTTAGAAATATGGTAAGTTGCATGCCGGTATTGCGTGATGATAATCGTCCTCCAATTTGTTTTCCTATGTCAACTTTTACCGAACCGAGTGGATAGTTTTGGGCTAAAGTTATAACGAGTTCCATTCGAGCTTCGTCAATGGAATAAACAGCCAAGACTTCACGTGTTGATGTATGAACGGTAACCTAAAATCAGAATCAATTGATCAATCATTGTGAAATGTGATTTTAAGTAATATCCATCAATTTAGTGATAGCCATCCGTCTGTCCGACGTCACAATTACAGTCGTTGTTTTAAACCTATCGTTATGAAATTTAATATTTAAGCTTTTAAAATTGAGTTTTGTTATTCTATTTCATTTTTAAAAGATACTTATATTTGGACAACCCTGGGATCAGAGAACGCAAACAGAGAACGCAAATAAACAAAAACGAATCGTTCTATTTTGCTACGTTCGGATCTTTCAAGCGAACGAACCAAAAACGATTCAAACAACAAAAGAACGATTGGGCGTCTGTTTTGTTTTTCGGTTTCTGTCACTAGCGAAACCATTAACAAAACAAAACGATTGAGCGACGAAGAGACACAAACGAAACCGAAACAACGATTCGTTAAACGATCGTCGGATAACAACAAAAAAATATGCTTTTTTAAGAGTTTTAAACTCCAACAGTTTTAGGGGGTCGCTGATTTCGAATCTGATGTCAGAATTTTAAAATTCAAGATGGCTGATAGGGTTGCCACCTAGTTTTTTTTATTTTTACGAATTCGATGCTGGGGCGAACACTAGGTAAAAATGGGTCGCTGAATCCGAATCCGTTGTCAGAATTTCAAAATTGTGAAATTTTTAACCGTATAGGGTTGCCACCTAAAAATTTAGTAACTCACCCTTTTTTATAATGTGAACGTTTGTTCTTTCGAATAGTACAATAATAGCTATAGCTATAATATGCAAAAATATATGAAGTTTTGGTTTTTTATTTAATTTTTAAAAAATACTTGTATTTAAATCATCCCATCCCAACCAAGTTGATGGTAGGATGTGCTCCTGCGAATCCGGCCGAGGCACCAACTTCAATGAAATTGTGTTCATAAATAATGTTTCATTATTAATTTCTAATATAACCATAATATACCATAAGAAATTGAGTTTTTTACTATACCCCACTGAGTAAGGGGTATATTAACTTGTTAACAATTTGTAACGCCCATAAAGAGGCGTTATAGGTAAAGAAAACCATTAATTAGCATCACCACCGGAGTCGATTTAGCCATGTACTTCTGTCTGTACGTCATCACGGTTAGAGCCGTAATTTTGTAAATATCGTAATGAAATTTAATATATAAGCATATTATTAAAAAGAGAAAAATCAAGTTCGAAAATGAACCAAACCGGATGAAAATAACGCCTACCTCCAAACAATGTGACAAGATCAAAATGGTAAAATCTCCAAATACGCACTCTACGTTTGAAATTTGGCAAAATCGGATTTAACCCTCTAATGCTCAGGTCCGCCTCTAAATGAGGTTCACGCCAATTCCCATAAAACCGTAATTTGTGGAAAAATTTTCAAATGCTTTCCTTCAGAGTGTAGACGAATCTTCAAGTTACATTTCAGTTTTTCCCGCTTGGAGTTAGCATGCTCCGTTTGACAGTTATGTCAATTTGTAATACAATTTCATCATGTTTTAACGAATTAAATTAATTTTTTAAGATTACATTGATAATGTGGAGGCAACAATTCTCTTGGCTTCTGAATGGCGACGTCGACAACAATCCCTCCAATACAGATGGTATCCTGGAAATCCCAATTGCGGACAGAAGGCGATGGCTTACTTGCGGAACTCTTCAAGAATGAAGGCAAAGCTCTATTTAAAAATATTCATGAGCTTATATGCAGAATATGGTCGGAAGAATGTGTTCCAAACGATTGGAACGATGGGAACAATGGGCAGTGTGCTCTACCTGACTACGCTTGGTGTTTCCAACTGGCTCCAGCAAGCGCAAAACAGAAATGGCTGGCGCAATTTCTTAGACGAAGTCACAACCGACCAATGGTTGTAAGCGCCAGAAAAGTAAGTAAAATATGTAAAAATTCCATAAAAATTAGTCCTGAAATTTTGCAAATAAGCTATGATCTACAATATACTTTCCAATAATTTGCAATTTTTAAAAATTTAATGAAAACCACGCAACCTTCCCATACAAAGTGACAAATTCAAAATAGCAAAACCTTTAGAAATGCCACAAGAATTAAAAGTATGGACTTGATATATCGTCGCTCGTATGACTAACTGACATTTCTTACATTTTTTGTTAAATTGAGTTAAAGATGCCAATAAATTTTTTTGGCCATACTTTATCTTGCCAGAAAATATTATAATTATAAATAACACAGCTAGGTTAAAAAACGTAAATGGCTCTGAGTCGTATCTAACATATTGCACACAAAAACACATAAGCGGAAATTTAAAGTGTTCTCCAGAATAATTAAGAAAATTTAGATACGCCAGTTATTCATACGAGCGAAGACATTACACACAAGTTTTGATATTTACAACTTCCAATAAAGTTAAAATTTGGATAAATTGAATGAAAATCATGTGGAAGACACAAACTAGCGCATCAAAATAATAAAACCGTTATAACGGTATATATATTATATATTAAATATTATATATTAAACACGATTAACAGCGTGGGGTATTTTAACTAAGGCCGAGGCGAAGATAAAACATTCCAAACTCGCTTTATTAAATCTTTTTTAGATTTGAAAATAGAAATATAAACCTAGAATAGGTCTCTTTTTTGGCTAAGGATGAATTCCAAATTTATGGCGTGGGATTTGATTTTTAAAAAATTTTATTTTAGACATAAATAATCAAATTTAAAATGTAAAAAGTATTTTGAATTAATGAAAGTTTTATTGACATGGAAATGTTGAATTTTCTTTTGTAATGAAAATTGTTGAATATCAAGTTAAAAACTGGAACTCTTTGTTTAAGTAATGTTTCAACATTTTTGTCGTTAATTTCCATCGAGCTACTTACTTATCAATTAAAATAAAAAATAATCAAATAAATTTATATTCGATAATGCTTAATAAGCTTTTTCTTTTAAAAAACAAACCTGCATATTTTCATGTTTCTCTTTTTTGCTGCCTATTGCTTTTAGCTCCTCACTGCAAATTATAGGTGACACAAAATTACTGGTCAGCTTATCGACAAAAGTCTTCTGCCTCGATGGGCATGTGTTCCACCACCTTCGCACAACAGCAGGCAATTTTCTAAGCACCTCAGTGTACAAATGACAAGCATACTTTTCCACAGCTAAATTTCGATCTGAAATTTTTCATTTGATTATAAATTGTCATTATATTAAAATAAAAAAAAAATTGTAACAATATTTCTTCCAGTTTAACGGAAAATATAGAAAAATGGCTTTAACCTTTGACAAAATTCCAAGTGAAATAGAAATTCCTGTGATAGTGCCACCCGAAATAACAGTTTCACATGAATTGGAATCGGCCCAACAACTTTTAAATAATCGTGGAGTAAAATGCAAAACAATTGACACTTTTTACAAGAAACCAAAAAAGAAAGCATCAAAGTTTACATATAGGTTCTTCTGTGTGTGCCCAAGATACCGACCCAACTACTTCTGCAAACATTCAGGAAATATTATTATAGACAGAGATGTTTTAACGAAGGCGGAACACTTGTGTTATTTAGCACAGCCACGTGAAAACTATGCAGCACCTCGAAAGCACCCCCACTATTATCATAAAAAAGTAATTATGTCCAATTGTACATCGCGCATTGTGGAGCTAGCTAAGCCGGACCTTAAACGTGTAAAAGGAAATTTGGAGGACTACTCCGAGATCCTGTCGCAAAAGCGGTATAAAACATTATTGAAATATTTAGAGAAGAAGGCTGAAACTGATTACACTACGATTGATACGGCTTTAAGCTACATAAGTGAAGAACGCCGATTAGAAAAGGTAGCAAAAACAATAGAAAAGAGGCGTTGCAAAAAAATTAAAAAAAGCATTATTAGAAAACAACGGAAACAGATCAAAAAAATTATCTGTGTCTTATTTGAAGAAATGAAAGATTTTCTTTTGAATGATCAATTTTTGATTGACGAACGTTCAACGCTGTGCACAGTTATATTGGATCAAATTCGGGAGTTTACAGGTAAAATATATTTTGGGTGTGGAGAACTATTTTTTTAATTTCTGGGTCTCTACTAAGTGCAAATGTGTTTTAAACTGGGACAGTACTATACAAGTTGTTTACAGTACTTGCAAAACTCAATATACAAATTTCTAGTTTTACATTTTAGCTGGAGATATTTAAAAAGATTTATAAAATCCTGTAGGTAGTTTGGTATCAATGATAAAAGTATTTATATATTTATTTTAGTAAGCATATCTGAGATCTCCAGGTCGACAAATGCTACAATACTTATGTATATAGTCATCATTGAGTAGGCTCATTGAGTGGTAAGGCTTAAGAGCCATCTAGATTTAGAAGCAAGTAGGCTTGCAAGAGTAGATTTAGTATTGGTGATCCCGAAATATTTTAAACCATATGATATAACACATCACTCAATAAGTTCGTAGGATTACATAAAGTTGGCACCACTATTTACATATACATATGATTTTTAGGACTAACCTTCAAATACTATTTTACGTTGAGTTCAAAAGTTACAGTAGTTTTACCGACACGTGAGCTTTTGGTCACTTTTGGGCAGCTTTCTTCCAAAACAGTGCTTTGAACAGCCATTATCCGCAAAAAAAGTGCGTACATTTTGTTCCAGAGCAAAAACACAAGGCCACTTTTAATCTTAATTGATTTAAATCATGTAAGGTCACAATTAATATAAATACTGAATATAACTTGAATGAATGAATAAATTTTAGTTTTTATAAATATTCAAAAACCACCAAAAATTCATTACTTATTTGGAAGCTCCGACTGTAGACACAATTTTTTTTTAGGTGATATAGCGAATTTTTGACGCATAGAGTTTTACGAAAGTTTCCGTATAGATTTTTTTAATATATTTTTTGAATTAGTCGTACCAATTGTTATATGTCGAGAGCTGAAATATATGTCAACAATGCTTGTATTATAGTGTTTGGATTTTTGCGCGCATTAGTTTTTGCGAGCTGTAGTTAAAACTGGCGAAAAGACTCGAATGTTTATAGCTGAGAGGATTTTTAGGAGACTGTATAAAGGTAGTTTTTGTCGCCGTTTGTGAAGCGTCGTATAAAAATAGTCGTGGTAATATATTTTTTTTTTTTATGATCTCGAAACGAGTATATGTAATGTACAAAGATACTTCTTTTTTTTGTTTTCAATGAACATTTCAGCTTTCTATTACCAAAAAATAAAAATATATATCTTTTTATTGGTTCAGAAAGCAAACGTCCGTTAACAATCATTTGTAAATATTGAAACGTACAAAGTCGTCACTTGATTCATTTTCTCATCTTCACAGACAAAGAATTTTATACAACAAGCAACTTAAGAGAATATCAACATATTTTGGCGAACAACTTGACTGTTTGGATAAACAAGTTTATATCAAATTTGAATATACACGTTGCTCCACATCCCAAACAACTTGTGGTTCCACCAAGGGAGCCCGAAACATATCTTCCAGTTAATGATTACATTTCATGCTCGGAATCATGTGAAGATGAATGCTTAAGTGCAGATGATTGGGATTATTATAGTGATTTCAATGATGGTGAAGAGGAAACACAACCACAAAAAGAGCCACAAACCGATGATACCCTAATTTGATAAAAGTATAAGAATTACCTTGTATTTGTTTCCATGTCAACCCTTTAAATGCATCAGTCAGCATTATCTTAGAATCATGATTTTTTAAGATTTCAGCAGGCATAGCACGGAAAAGAAAGTGTAACAAGTTCTGAAAATATTAATAAATGTTTAAAAAAATTTGATTTGTCGAATTTTCAGTTCAGTACTTCTTCATATCGGTTTTCATGCAACCAATTTGTATACAAGGACCTCACAGTTATTGGAGAATTAGCGCAAGCATATATTATGCAGTCCCACAAAAACAGATAAGACAATCCTTCGTTTCGTTCAATAGGTTTGAGTTCAGCAATTTCTGTTAACTTGAAGCTAATTGAAAGAAATTTACTTAATTTAGTAATTCGAATATTATTCTTTTTGTATTTACTTGTATTCGTTGATGTATTTACAAATGGGTATACTATAGCGCCCAATATAGTCCTCAAACTTACAAAGAAAATGCCAATCACCTGCTGCTGCGTTGCTGCTTACACATTCACTTTTTGTGTCATATGTTTCAACATCAAGCTCTACATAGAATTGTGTAATTTTTTTAATAACATGAACACAAAGCGTTCGAACACAATGAAGGCTATTGGAAATGTTTTTCAGTAAGAACTGTAAGACATGATCGCTGGATATCTTTGTGGAAGTTCTGTAAAACTGTACATAAAAACATAATATATCAATGACAATGTGTAGTAAATGTCACTTTTTATTGTAGCAATAGCCAACTTACGTTAAAAACAACTCCGTAATTTAAAAGTTGCATAGCTGGTGTTATTACTTCTAAGAGTGTGTTATAGCAAGTAGAAATGTTGATAGCTGACTCTAGATTAAATAAAAATATGTTAATTAGCGTTTTTGCTTTTAAGAAAGTTTTAAAGTTAAACCTTGTGTTTCAACTAGTTTGTAGTAGGTTTTGAATAAGACTAAATTAACTTCTCGATCGAATAAGTTATCCCATTCATCAATTATGCTCTGCAGAAATAGTGTAGAGCTCTTTTGCTTTTCGTTTTGAATAAAGTTTGCAAAGCATTCGTACAATCTAAAAACATTTGCAGCAAAGAGAGCAACCTGTAATAGATAATGTTAAATAATCAATAAATCTCTTCAGAAAACCTATTCAGAAATATAACAGCGGAATTCGGAAATAATAAGAAGATGTTATCATAGGTTCAAAACCCTGTCACTTCCCTGGCCATTTGCGTATTTTCTTGCATTTCTTTTTTTTTCAAATAAAAAAAAAAATAAAAATATATAAAATGGCCATTTCAGCCCTTAAAAAGACTTACTAAAAAAAAATAATATTTGAAACCTTGTTTAAAAAATTATTTTTAGAAAATCCAAAAACTTCTTTAATTATTTCAGTTATCAAAACCAAAAGATAAACAAAATGTTTTAAAGGTTCAAGAGGTGAGTTCCATATATATAGGAATAAAATATATTTTTTTATCTATATTAATAAAAATCATTTTCTGTTTGTTTGACTACTATACAAATCTTAACGGCTGAACGGATTTAACTCAAATTCGGCTCACATATTACTTAAATCCTAACTTAGGTTATGGCATACTAAATTTTGACCACGCCTCTTCCGCCCCTTCAAAAGTAACGCAAATCTTACTACTGGCGTATTTTTTTCAAGCGAAAATTATCGACTTATTAATTTTAAGGAAATCCTGTTATTTTGACACCAAAAATATTCACATATCTTTAAAATTGCAAAAACTTCTGGTACGTCTTTTTTTAAAACCATCGTTTCCTTAGAATAACAAAAAAACTATCAGAAATTCGTATATTTTACTTGCGATGCAAATAACTCCGTTGTTTTTGAATATATTTCATTCAAATTTTTTTCGTTGCTAAACTCAATTTAAGCACTTAATAAAAACAATTTATAGGGTACCATTATCTTAGCGGATATATTTTTAATATTTCTTTCAAAAAAGGTCCAAAATATTGACTTTTTACTCAAAAAATGACACAAAAGTTGTTTTTGTTGTTAAAATAATAAAAACTCAAATTTGAATTTTCAACTACCTTTCACGTGACATGGCGTTTAATAGCAAAAATGCTTTAAATTTTACAAAAAAATTTATTAACTGTTTCTGTCATCAAAAAACATGACCCTACCACCCCCAATGATTTTTTAAAGAAATTAATTTTTTTCAAAAGTTGTTTTTATTCTTTTCACAGAATAGTTAAGCTCCAAGAATAATTTATGAGAAAAAATTATATCACTAGCTCTTTTCGATCAAAAGTTATCGCTATAAATTTTTTTACTCGGCCCCTCGGTATCGCCTTATTTTCAACAGATAGAAAAAACATGGTTCTTTAATATGAGATATCCAATTATTTGGATTTTAAAAAATATTAAAACGAGGACTAGAGGACCCGAGTAAAACTGGGTATATCAGCTAGTTTATAATAAATTTGTACGATTGCAATAATTCTATGGGATTGAATGAGTCCAGGGAATACGGGATTAAATTAATCCCGGGATTTCGGGATAAAATTAAGTTGTTTTTTGGAGTGTTCGAATTTAAGCATTGTTTTAACAATGAATAATAATTGTTTTTTATTTATATTCCATATATTTACTACATGTTTCTATGTTCTGCTTCTATAAAATTCAAATTCACTATGTAGCTAGGCTGAGTTCAAAAACATGTATGTTATGTAAAGCATAAGTGTGAATAGTCTTTGAATTGGATTTAAGTAAATTCACCAAAACATGCTTAACCTTAGACCCGCTTATATGTTTTACAACTTAATACCGCTTATCTGGGTCATATTGACCCGTAGTGTATTTTTTATGGAAATTTTCTATTTTTCAATGAGATAAAATTAAAATGTGCTGTTATTTCATGAAATATTCATTTACTTTTTGTTTTTTTTTTTTAAATATATGTTTGCACAAAACATTTGCAATTTACATTATATTTATAACCGATTGATAAATCCGATTCGATTGAGCTGCACTTGATGTGCTAGGCATGGATGGATCACGAACATAATGTAAAGTTCAAAAAAGTTTTAAGCAATGGTCACAATCAGCAGACGTTTCCTTTGTTTTGCTGTTACCCTTATATGCTTCGCATCTACGTCGTGGTTTATAATCCAGTAAAAACAGTGAATGAAATAAGAAAGAACAAGATTAATTTGAGATGGAAATTATTTATTTATTTTTTACCTAAACGTGTGGCATTCGAAGCGATTCCGTAAGGCGGTTCAGCTTCAAACCAATCAAACTCAAATCAATTCTTAGGCCGTGTGCTATCCGGAAACTTTTCACTCGGATGACGAAATTTTTACAAGCAAAAATTGAAAAAAAAATTTGTGCTTCGGACAGCATAGCAGAAGTGGACAGCATATTTTCCAGAAGTGGAAAATATTTGTATAAAATACTGTTAATTTTTAGTATATATTAATAATTTTGCAAATTAAATTAAATTCTTGCGCTACTACACTACCGAAATCTAAAACGTCAAAATTTCTAGCTGTCAAAATTTCATCGTTCTTTTGACACAGTAAAAATGCCAATTATATTTCGACAGAAATTGTATTCAAGTCTTTTGTTCTACCACGAGTGAAAAGTTTCCGAATAGCACACGGCCTTATTGATCGTTTCGTTGGAGTGTTGCATCACTTTTCCAATTGGTTTTTAGCATGATATAACGCAAATACTAAAAGACAACACATAAGAGAACACTGTACATGCACAACAGATCCATGGTATAATAATACAAGGTAGCATTGACAACTGCTTATTTTCTCTTCTACAAGAAAACATCTCCTGTCAAAAACAGCTTTTTGTGTAAATGCATCTGCAGCTGCTGTGGTTGTTGTTTTTTTTCACTTCTACGTTTTCAACATTGTTTGTGTTTTCAATGGCGGATTGTGAGCGCTCTTTTTTTGAGTATATTCTTTGACAGGAGATGTTTTCCCAAGCAACTGTCAATGCTACCTTGTATTATTATACCATGCAACAGATCCATATAAAAAGCATGTTTTCATACGTGTAAGTGTACATAAGTGTGAAAAGTACATACGCCAACGACAGAAAAAGGCTGTCTCTCACTTCCAATGTACCCACAGTTGCAAAAAATTTAGAAAGGATTGCACAACAGCAAAAAGTAGTGAAAAAAGTACTACAAAAACTGATCCTTCATACATGTCGTATGGTAGAAAATGTCGGGTCATTTTGACCCAGATAAACGTATAGTGCACATGTCAGTTTTTTGTCTCTGCAATGCACATATGGTGGCGACCGTGGCGTAGTTGGTTAAAGTGCGTGGCCGCTATGTCAACGAACTTTGGAGACCCAGGTTCGAACCCCAGCAGCGACAGAAAATTATTTGAAGTAAAATAATTTTTCTGTACGGCCGCCACCTCTCTGCAGACAATGGCAAACCTCAGAGAGTAATCAAATGCTATGTAAAGCTTCTTGAGAATAAGAACATTACGTTCATCGCCGTTCGGAGTCGGCGTTAAACATGTAGGTCCCTTTCTCGGTCAATTGTGTACAAACTTAATAACACGCACAACACAATTGATCATAAGAAGCTAGGTCAAAGTCCTTTCAAGGGCTGAAATGGCCAGTTATTTATTTATTTTTTTATGTCACATATGTACATTTTTTGCAACCTGGTTGCAAAAATAATAGTTCAACGAATAAAATAGTTTTTTTTTTTTAATTTTTGATTTTTAATATGTTTTTTTTGCAAATGAAAAGTGCGTCGGGTCAATATGTTTTCATCATAATTTGATATTGCAGTTGTGTTTAAAGATATAATTTATATATGCAGTAACGACACCCGAAGCGCTTTGCTGCACCCAGCAACTATATGGGAACATAATAAGTATATTAAAAACTATTCTTAGATCAAAAGATCATATATAAAAAGATGTTGCAAAATAATTTTAAATGTACCAATATGAATCAAGTGAGTCAGAGATTCCGTTTTTGACATGTTTTTTTTCATGATTTTTAAGATAGGAATCAACTTAAACCAATTATTTATTAATTATTTGTGATCGACTCTTTTTCGATCATATATAACAATTATTTTTTGTCGTTATTTTTTCGATCAGAAATTAAAATTATTTTTTTATTGAAATAGTATCGATTAAAATTTAAATCAATCAATATTTACAAATAAAACTGTTTTAAGTTAAAATAAAGAAGTTATTGCGCATATAAAAAACAAAGTTCATACATACCATCCTTCGAACCCACTTTTACTACCTTAGAAGCAAGTCGTCTTGGGCAAGGATTTGAACTACGATTTTAATAAATAAAAGGAAAAGATTTTAGACATGAAATTGGAAAAAGATTTTGAATAGTATTTGGACAAGGATTAGGTTAGGGCAAAGGTTTGGTCAAGGATCTCGTCAAGGCTTAGGACAAGGACAAGGACTAATTTGAAAAACATGCAATATTTTGTTGAGCTATTAATGAAATTATGTATTTCAAAAATTACAAGAAATTTTTTTCGAATTTAACTTATAACTTCTAAACTCAAGTTGATGGCACTGACACTTTTTTGGGAAAAGCCAAAACCACTGCTATTTTTTTTCCTATCTTCCTTCGTTTTCGAGATATGGCGTTTTTTCTATTTTTTTAAGTTTAAATTATATAACAATTTATATCTTAATACACATACTACTTTTTTTGTCGATATAATTTCGACCAAAAAATTATTTTTTTAATCTGATCGAAAAAATATCTATAAATGATTGATTTTTATTTCAGATTTAAAAAATATCGTTCAAAAACAACTTTTATTTCTGGTCGGAAAAATATAGATAAGTATATAACATAGTTCAATGATTAATTTCTATTTCTATAACGATTAAAGAATAACTTCTATTTCTGATCGAAAAAATAACGATCAAATAATAATTTTTATTCCCGACCGGAAAAATATCGATAAAAAATAACTTTTATTTTTGCTTTTACTGTAACTTTTCCTTTCAAAGCTATTCGATCTCAAAAATTTGGCTTGCATGGGCAGAGCCACACCGTCTTGTTTAATGCTCGTCCCAGTTTTCTAGTAGAAGGACACCACCAAATAGTTTCTCCATTCTGAGTTTTTATGTAAGTACAGTAACTTTTACTTCCATAGCTATTCGATATCAAACCTTTGGCATGTATGGGCGATGCCACACTCCCTTGACCAATGCCTGCCCCAGTTTAATAGTAGAAAGACTTTACTATGTGGAAACTCCGTTCTATGTTTAATTTTTATGCGACATTTAGATCCAAAGCTATTCGATATCAAAAATTTGGCTTTTATGGGTGAATCCACGCCCCCTTGTCCAGTGCATATCTTAGTTTTCTTGTAGAACATCACCAAATAGTAACTCCATTCTGAGTTTAAACGTCCTGTGACTTTTACTTTCAATGCTATTCGATATCAGAAATTATAATGGTATGGGAGGAGCCACGCCCCTTTATACAATGCCCATGCTAGTTTTTTATTTGATGGACATTACCAAGTTGCAACTCCATACTAACTTATTGTTAATCGGCATTTAGTGCCAAAGATATTCGATACCATAAATTTTAAATTTATGGGCGGTACCACGCCCCCTTTTCCAATGCTTACTCAATTTTGCCAGTCAAAGGACACGACTAAATAGTAAGTTCTTACCGAGTTTCATTGATTTTTATTAAAAAAAAAAGAAGAACTTATTTTTAGCGATTTTATACAAGTAATTGTATAGGCGAAGGGCGAACCACTATTTTTACAATATCTCGAGAACCGCCATCCGATGAATGTACAAATAAGTGTAAATCCCGTACCATGACTGGCCGAACACACCCTAAAATTTTAACAACACCATTGGAACGGTTCAGAAGTGATGGAGTAACATACGGACACCATTAGATTTTTATATATATAGTGTATATATATATTGTGTATATATATTATGACTTGTGCACAATGGCGTGTGGTACGTCCCGTATACCATCACTCGTATGACTGACTGAAGCATTTAAATTTTCTTATTTGTTCTGAAGTGCACTTTTAATTTTTTTTTTTTTTATTATATATTGACATCTTCATCTCAATTTCGCATAAAACGTTAGTCATACGAGCAACAATATCGCCAAAATAAAATCAGAGATAATTACTGGAAGATGTTTGGTTTGTACGAGATTTGAAGAAGGAGCGATGTACTTTCTATACAGTTTTGAAAATGTAAACAAAACAGTTTGCAAATTATTAAAGCAAATTTTAACATTGGGAAGAGGAGTGAAACATGGGCTAAAAATCTAACGAGATCATATCACGGATCGTAGGAATCATATAGTTATCAAACTTAAATCACGACTATTTTCCACTTTTTGAAGCGACATCTTATTGTAAAAGAATAATAGATTAGAATATAATCAGGGGCGTGGCATATCAATAATTTAAAAACCTCTAAATGCAAAACTTGCTACTTAGTAAAGCATATGTCTAAAATAGAAAACGATTGTCGTTAGGCGTCTTCTTTTTCATTAAAAAAAATACCAATTTTTATCAATTGTAGCTACGACACCATTTGACGCACTGAGAAAAATAAGAAATATTTCATGAATTAAGGAAGACAAACAAGCGACGATACAAGCTTGAGTCGTTTTTGAGCACTCAAAACATCGAATTAATGAGTCATTCGCCGTATAGTCCTGATTCGGCACCCAATTATTTATCTTTGTTCCCTCAAATCAAGGACAAACTGCGTCGACAAGGATTTTTGACGCCAGAAGACACTGTTGATGTGTCACCTATGTGCCACCTATGTCTTGGAGGTGTCTCAAGAGGAATGGAATAAATGTTATGACAAATGGTTCGAACGCATGCAAAAAATTATTAATCGTAAAGAATATTTAATAAAAAAACAATCAAGAAAAAATTCGGTCTATATATTTATTCCTGAAATAAATATATGAAGTATATAATTTACATACATATATAGTTTACGATACTGCCAATACCAATTGGGAAGGACCCCTTTATAATCCTGAAAAAATATCATTTAAATTTCTATTGCAATAGATTTCGTGATTTTTTTTTTTTAATTTTGCTTTCAAGCTTTCAAACCAGCATTTTCAAGGATTTGTTTGGAAAGTTATTTTATTCAAATCCATACTTAAAAAACTAACATATATCCATGATTTAAGGATAAAAAATTATTTGTAAAAATATAATTTTTTAAACTCACCTGAGGATTTTTGATATGATCTAAACTTTTTGACACACTCAGAACCCACGAACTAAGGCCTATTCGAATTGCATCCCAATTTTTGATATTAAGTTCATAGGGAAAATTATTTATGACTTCTCTTAGAATATTCATAAATTCCCCAGTATTCACAACGCTTTCGAATGGAATATCTTGAATTTCTCTAGATATTAAAATAAATTAAGTCAATTACATCATAAAAACATTAATATTCTACCTACACATTGTACAGGAGCATTTCTTTATCCGCATGTTGTTTTTCCGCCACTTCTGAGAGAAATTGAAGAGTATGAGTTATAATATTTTGATCAGACTTCTCATTGTAATCACAACTGAAATTATTTTGCACTAGACATCGGAATACTGCAGCTTTGATCCATAAAGCGCTTGGATTAGTTTTCATGATTGGCGTTTGCGTTGTAATAACTTTCGATGAAAGATGTGGCAACAAGTACTAAAAAAATAAAAACCATAAATTGTAACATACGAGCACAAAGATACAGGATAAGAAAAATAAAAATAAAATTCTGTGTTCTACCTGTAATGAATTAACATAGGCTTTTAAAGAGTTTCTTGACACAAAGAACTCTGTTAGATCCTCTAGAAGTAATATAGTTGCATTTTCTTCAAACTGCGCGTATTGTTCGATATGAACCAACTGCAATAGTGATCTCGATGCAGATATTGTTTTCTCTTTTGCAGCTATTTCCAACAAACGATCTTTTAAAATTTGTATGAAATCTTCGGGTCCTTCGCGTAATAATGTTTCTACTTTTACTGAAAGTTGTAAAACGACCGCTTCTAAATGAGGGTCAATCTAGTTTATATAAAAAGTGAATAATACAAAAGGTAATGTTTTAGATATTTTAAGCTACTACCTTGTCAATCATTTTTATAAGTGCTTCTCCAACAGATGTCATTGTAATGAATCTAATAGTTTCATTGTAGAAGGTGTCAGACCATTGCTTAAGCACATTGTTTTTTGTGTCACAATAATCGCTGCTATCGTCATTCAAAGAACTTTTTGTCAATTTGTCGGACTTGCAGACGAGATTGTATATTATGCAGGAATTTAAGAGCATTTGTCTAAAATTCGTGACCATATCCAAGTTTTCCATGCATTCATCATGCAAATCCCAACAGGCCGTCACCTTGCCAAGCAATGTTTCCAAAAACAAACAGAACTCTTGAATGTGTTGAGTTTTATCCACACAAAGCTCAAAAAATTGTGCTATTATTAGGTCGATTTGATGAAAGCGGTCTGTTTCCTCCAGTATGTGTTCTGTTGAACATATAATGAACTGTGAAACTGAATCCGCAATTAATTCCGTCATTTCAATAGATAACGATTCATTTTGAAGACATTTTGCTACAATTTCTTTGCATTGATGAATGATATGAGTGTCTAATGAAATGTCTTGACTAGATAGGGCATCCTGCCAACAAGTGGAAATTTCCCAAAGCGTATCTTCAGAAATGAAATCATCTGGCGTATGCTCTATTGAAAATTTAAATAGTTTTAAAAATATTGCCTGTTGATTTTCCGCGGAAGAGTTTCCTGCACTACAAATAACTGGCATAATTTGTGCTATAAAGCTGCCGCATTCGTCCATCAAATGTTCCATTTCACTTCCCTTTGTTAGTGGTTGGGAAATAATTTTCAAAACCTCATCGGCAGTTATTATATCTATAGGAATGTCACCCGCATCATTTTGAAAGAAACACTTTCGCAAGAGATTCAGACTCTCCTTTGAATTATCTTTAATGACATCTTCAGCCAATCTTATAACTATGTTTCTTGCATCGGTATGGGACAGCAAACAGCGCACTTCAGGTTCAGTATTGAGTGGATATGATAACAAACGGTTTATAATTAAGTTTTGAATTGAGCGATGTTGAATCTGTCAACGAAAATAATTTACGAAATACATTTTAAGTACCTACTTTTCATTAAAATAAGAATATTTTTAAACCTACCTTTAGCAAGTTTTGTTCAATAAAATTAAATTTCTCTTCTTTAGTTAAGAAAGTCAATATTTCAAAAGTTATATCAATGGCATCATCGCATCCGGCAGCATCTAAGTTGTCCATTATTTTCAGAAAAATTTTCAGCGTTCCCATAATTGTTTTTTCTTCAGAAATTTGGGCATAAAAATCTGCATCATTGAACATTGTTGAAAGCTTGTGAACTTTAAAAAGATATTTGGATGATAATTCGCTGGTGCTTTTAACCAGACACTCACGCACAAGCTGAATTACAAGATTCTTTAAATCGGACTCTATATAACCTCTATTATTCAACCTCTTAGCTTGCTGCGAATCTGCTGAGGAACTTTCAGGAATACTTATATTCTGTTCGACAGTTTGAGGTTTTGTATTTTGATCGTGTGGAGGTAAACATTTTAACCTATCTGTATCATTTAATTCTACTGCGAATTTTACTTTTTGGTCTTCTATTTTTGGTGTAGCACAGTATAATTTCTCACTTAGTTCAATAACATGATTTAAAAATATTTCATTATCCTTTTTCTCTATTAAACCATTCAATATAAAAGCTTTTATATTATCCCAAAAGATATTAAGCAGTTTCACATACAGATCTGAATCTTTTTCAGGATCACCCCAAAATGCAATCAACATTGATGAGTGCAATATAACGAATTTCACAATTAGGCTTTCATTTGTCAGGCACCATTTAAGTAAATTTATGATGTTCTCATTTAATAAGCGGATCGCAAAGGTTTTCAAAACTTCGATATCAGTGTCGGCACATTGCTCTTGAATGGCTATGCTAACTTTTTGTAGTATGAATCGAAGGCATTCAAAATATGCTGTGGTGAGAGCTGAGTAGTCCGATTTTGAACTGTTTTGTATTGTGGTAAGCGCAATTTTGATGTCATCGAAAAATTGTCCATAAAAATCATACAAGTTCATCTCCTTGAAGGATTCCGGTGTTAGCTTGGAAAGAAACGGCAACAGATTTACGCAAATAACATTTGCGTTTTTATTGCATCCATTGCGTAGAAAAGCAGACATTTTCGGAATAACGGCTTTTTTCAAATTAACACTATCGTACCTTAAATGAAAAGAAATTTATAAATTTTTTTAATTTGGTTTGCAGAAAATACACGCGGATGAACACATTTGCAATAAACTCGATTGAGTTAAATAAGCTATAAACGGAGAAAGTAACATTTTTAGAAACATTTTCGGTTGCTTATCTTAAAAAAAATGTAACTTGCAAGAAAGTGTGTACATATTTTTTACTTTCTTATTTTTACTCAGATGATTAATCATTATATTATTTTATCAGATGAAGTCGCATCATCATATTCTTAGTATATTTTAGAATATGCCTGGAAGAAAAATTTTTAATTCCAATGACCTCATTAGACGACAAAATGGTTAGAAAGGAAACTTCATGATTAGTGGATTAACATAGAATCTAACTTAAAAAATTAGTGATATAACTGGTATCATACGGAAAACTTGTGGAACGCCGGGTATCTATTTTAATTTGAACCTTATTAGGGGCAACCAATGCAAATTATTTTGATTTATTTTTTTAATATTTCATATAAACTCCGTGCACTTAGTGCATTGCAGTTTTTTTTTTTTTTTTTTTTAAATTAAATCAAATTAAATCATACTCGTACTCATACCACCCCCATATCTATTATTTATTATGTTGTTTAAAAACTATATTTACCAATCCTCATATTTCGTCTGTACCAACAGGATGCAACCCCACACATGCGGAGCTACAAGTGGTTCTGATTCATCTAAGTTCTGGAAGCAGATAACAACAACTTTTGTTCGTAGAGCGTAGAGGGTTGGGGCGAGCGTTGTATTTTGTAGCATATAATAAAGAACTTCGAACCATGATGCTCTGCAAAGAGGCTATTTTAAAAAGTACTAAACTTTAAGAAATAAACTAACTTAACTTCTGCTACTTTGGATTTTGCAAAACTCCAGTATTTAGCATTTTCTAACATCTCTTGGGAGCTTTTTTGTACTTTTCCAATATCTGCGTCGCATGTTACTCTTAAAAAAAAAGAAAATGTCTTCAGGCTGCAGCTTACAACTCGTTGATACTTTTGTTCAGCTTCCTCTGGAGTGCAGTTTTTTGAGGAGGAAAGTGTGGTTGCGGAATGAAATATAAGGTTGCGCATGATGTACTCTACAATTTCATTTTGACAAAAGATGCAAACCTCGCGTACTTTGTTATCATTGCATGCGAAAGTTTCATTAAAACTAGAGGTTGCGATGCTAGCAGCTGGTGCGTAGTTGTCAAAGTTACTGGAAAGCCAAATTGGAACCAATTGCTTGAGATAGGGCGCAATTGATTTTTTGCATTTAAGTGCAATGATATTCATAACTTCTTGCACACTTTCTCGCACACGATGATCAACATCATTAGCTAGATTGTGGTACAACTTCGGCCAGAGAGGTAGAATGTTTTTAACCGCATCAACATCATATGTATTAAGCAGTTCACTGAATTCTTGCAAAGCCTTAACTTTAGTTACAGGATCCTTTTTTGACATTTTCCGGAGTATTAACTGCAGCTGTGGGTCAATGTTTGATTCTGGTGAGTCGACGACATTGTCACTAAAACCAGGTGCAAATGACATCAGGCCAAGCTCCGATTGTGCGGAAAATCCAACAAAAGAGGGCACAGAGTTGCCTAGCAGTTCGGCGCTTCTGCTGCTGTTAGACGGCTGCAATACAATTGCATTATTTCATTATGGTTTACTGTGCGTATATGACCTGGCATACCTTGGCATTATTTTTAACTCGTGCTTGCTTGGATTTTCCTCCCATTCTTAAGCTGTTAATTTAAATTTCACAAATAACCTGAATGAAGAAATAAACAGATGTATAATGTCACGACAAGTTGGCAATTAAAAATAAGATTTTCTCATGGCTGCCGCGTATTGTTCTTTTATATTCGTGCTGCCACATTGCTGTATATAGGAAATCTAGATTTGATGAATGTTAAGGATTATCTGTGGGAACTCTAACTTGAATACAATTTTTGTATATTTTATTCTGTAAATAGGTAGTTTTTAAATTCTTTTGCGTTTCTATCTCTATATTAATCGGCTAAGGCAGGTGTGCAGAATACATATTTTTTTTACATAATTTATTCATAGTCAAATCGTGAAAGTAAAAAAAACATATGTATAATACCATGTTTCCGTCTTCTCGAAATCTTGAGATTTTGTGAGATTTCGTAAAATCTCCATTGAAATCAACTGAGATTTCCATACAAGTTCAAGATTTCAAAATCTTCTAATTTCAACAAAATCTAATACAAAATCTATTAAAATGCAATCAGGCATCCCTGAAAAGTAATACATTGGTGGTATTCAGAATTTTGCGTATGTAAGATTGCAAATTTGTGAAATGGTAAATATTTGCCAGCAACCCCGAACGCCCATTTTGTTTTATTTTGTCACACTCGTTGCAAACCACACAATTCACAGCAGGAACTGCAAAAATCACATTTTTGCTGATTTAATCATATGCAAAAGTTTCAGATCACAATCGATCACGGCAACCAAACCTAAGCGTTGAATATAATCAGCATCATACAAAAAAGCGCTCATTCTAACCCGGCGGCCACACGTGACAGTTTTGCCATGACAATAACAATACACTCACACTTTTTCAACAATACAAGCAAGCTCTGGCAATTGCCAATCTATTGCCAGGCAGTTGTCAGCATGGCAATAGGCTGGCAATTACATTGGCAATAATTTGACGTTTGTATTGATATTGACGTAAATAATCATGGTTGGTGTACAAAAAAAAAGGGAAAATGTTGAGTTTTCATTCATCTTCAATTATGCCAAAAATTGAAGGCTAGAGATGGTTACAGCGACACAGAAAAATTATAAATATAATGAAATAACATTCATTGTCATGCTATTGCCATGCTTTTGTCAGGCCACCTACGTCACAATCGACAATTGCTTGGCTGCCGACAATGATTTGACAGATTATACGTATTCTCAATTGTCATGGCAATACTTTCTCGTGTGGCCGCAGCGTAACTGTGCTTCAGTCGGCTGATCGAACAAGTTCAATCTACTTTCTTGATTTCATGCTTGTTTCGTGCCAACTGATTTGATCGGTAAAGAAAAAACAAATGATTGCAATGAAAGCACCCACAAACTGCATGAATAGAACCATTACAAAGCAACAATCAAATGGATGTGAATATGACTCGCATGGAAAAAATGTTTGCTTACGTGAAGCCAGTTGTATGTACGTATGTAGCAAAAATAATAAAAACAAGATTATGCCATGCGCATGTCTGACTACGTCACGATCGACCCATTGTCAAAATCAGCTGTTTTTCACTGAACAAAACATAAAAAACAACTGTAGCTGAAAAAAAAATAGCACAGAACTATTTCGCACTAGATTTCGTCTTTTCTTGCACGAACAGAAAATCAGTGAGAAGAACAGAGAAAGTGTCTTTTCCTATCTACGTCACGAAAGACCTAACGTCTTGCGCAGAACGGTGCAACTTTTTCTGCCTCTGATGGCGTAATTTGATTTCTATTATTTTTGCGTATGTAGTGCATGTGTTCAGATTAATTAAAATGTCAAATAGCCAAGCTTATACTATGTTCACACCTATGATACAATTATAAGGTAGGCTCATATTGGAGAGCAAGGTGCGCTAGTTGTCAAAATCAGCTGATCATTTTTAGTTTTTCTAATTGTTGTTGTTGCTTTTATCGTTTGACGTTTGTAACTTCTACAGCTTTGTTGTTGCAAAATTTCTCAATTGAGCAGCCATCTTAATATGAGCTTACCTTGTAATTGTATCATGGTTCACACCTAAGCCGGGGAGATTACGATTTCCGTGGCCCCTCGATTTGAGTATGTAGTTTTAAAGTACTATTTGAGAAAATAAGATTCGTCGAAGGATTTATCAATATATTGATTAGTTATCGAGATATCGATTTTTCAAAAAAATGTTTACTCAACGGAACCAATATTTAAATTCGGTTATATCTTTGTTTATATTTGTCCGATCTGAATGATTTAGGTGTCATTCGAAAGATATTTAAAATGTTTTTAATATGAAATGAAAAAAAAATACATTTTTTCGTAAATCGGCCACGCTACAGACTGTCTTTCTGAATAATATGTTTTATGTTTGCATAAAACCGTTATTTTCTCTTAAAAGTGCGTTATAAAGATTAAACAAATATGTAATTAATTGAAAGCCAAAATATTAAACTTTTGTTTGGTATACAACATGTTATACTTTTTCTTTTATTTTGACCGATTTTCGCTGTCATGTTATAATTTAGGTTGATCAATTTGCTTTATAAATTGTGAATTTATACTGTAAATGGTGCAAAAAAGATCTTCATAAAATTTTCGATGCATTTTGAGTTATTTAATAATTTTTTTTCAGTGGTTATGCCTTTTACATAATGTACTTTTCCTGTAAAAGAAGCCAGATAGACTTTAATCAAAGGTTGTTTGTTGTATTCTGAAGTACATATTGATCTTCTTCCTAACCTTTTTTTGAGTTATTGAATAATTTTTTTTAGTAGTTCTGCCTTTTACAAAATGTACTTTTTCTGTAGAAGGAGTCAGATAGACTTTTATCAAAGGTTGTTTGTTGTATTCTGAAGTACATATTGATACTTTTACTAATTTTTATAAAAAAAGTGGCTCTGCCTTTTACAAATTGCACAATTATACCTGCGACACATTGGCATAGGAAACCTTGATTATCTTTTGTAGTTTAAAATATAACCATTGGGGATGACACACTCAATATTTTTGTTTACTAGTTTATAAAAATAACGAGAAATATGGATAAGCGAACAACACTATAATCGTAAATTTCAGAGCGTTTGCTCGAGTGAGAGCGCTATAGTTCTAAACGAAAGTGTAGAAAGAGAAATGTCAAAATCAGCTGCTATAACTCGTTTAACTGCGATAAACGAGTTTCGGAAACTAGTTTTGACTAAACGAATTTTAAACATAGCTTAGCAGATATTTAAACGAGAAAAAACACTTAAACGAGTTCCAATGGACCAATGTGTCGCAGGTATTATTCTGTTTTTTTTTTTTTTTTTTTTTTTTGTGAACTAAAATGAGAATCCGTATATCTTATTTAAAAAGAACACGATGTGAATCATAATTAATATGATTCGAATATTCTTTTTTATTTTACATAGGTGTGCGACGTGCTTGCTTCGTGATGAAGATTAAAGTTGTTGATGTTTATCAACAGTACATCAAAATTGTACGTTTAAAAAGCAAAATAAAAACCGTATGATTGTTCTGTTTAATCTAGTAACAATACAAAAATGAGAATAATGGTAGAAATAGGGGAAACAAGTATAACATATTATACACCAAACGAAAGGTTAATGTTTCAGCAATTACCATATGTTATATTCTACTTACTTTTATTACGTACTTTTTGAAGAAAATAACGGTTTTATGAAAAAAAAATATATATCATAAGGAAAAATCATCTGCAGTGTAATTAGATGAAGTACCAAATTTTTGTTTTATAAATTATTTTGAAGAAATTTAAGTTTGTTATCGAATGATACCCAAAATATTCTGATCGGTCAAATATTAGCATAGATATGGTCGAATTTACATTAAAACTTCTTTTAGTAAAAATTTTTTTTTTAAATCGATAACTAATCGATATATCGATAAATCCTTCAGTGAATCTTATTTTCTCAATGAGTTCTTCAAAAATGCATATTCAGATCTTGGGGCCACGGAAATCGTAATCGTGCCCCTAAGCCAAATGAGCAAATTTGAATATCTCATTAAAAAGTATTCACACTTATAAATCTCATTTTTTTTGACGGTTGTTTTTGTTGTATTTTCATATTTTGTTTTGATAACATTTTTCTGTGTACGAATTTTTCTTACATTTTGCTTTGAAAGGTATGTTCACAAAGTAGTTTAATATGCTCAGAGCTGTGTTTAACGTGAAATTATCTAATTTGCTACTCATTTCGTTGAAATGAGTTGGATATTCAAATCAATATTTCTATGGGTAATGAGCTCATTACGCATCTCATTTGTGTTTTTTGGCCGAAATTAGCAAATTAGCTTCGGTGTGAACGTACTATTATGTATCAGATTTTTTTCACTCATATTACAAAAATTTTGAAAATTAATTTTATTTTGTTTCATTAGTTTATTTAAAGTTATATGGATTTAATTTGCTTTAATTTGTTACTTTTAAAGAGTTGAATTTAGTTTTGTTTTAATTACTTTTAACTTGAACTTTCTTTTGCAGAGTATGCAATCAGGTACACTCGTTGATTTTATTTTTTTTCATTTTGATATGTTTTGATTGCAATCGCTTCGTTTTCTATGTTCGAATCAAATCATTCTGCAAAAACAAACATGCTCAATGCTTGTGTGATGCAAATGTGCTTGTTCGATTAGGGGCTTTCAGACGAACGTACATGTCAGCCGACATTGTACGACGACCAACTAACGGAAATATTTTGTTTGAGCTTTCAAACGATCGGACATGTGCGACGACTTCATTTTTTGCAGACTCTCGAGCGTAACACATCGGTAAAAACCGAAGTAAAAAACCTTTTTCGCTTTGCATAAGCCGATGTTTACTCGATGAAAACTTTATAGAAATGATAAATGCAGCGAGTCGGACCGACATGCTTTCACACGTCGGACATGTCGGACCGACCAGCAGAAAAATCAAAAATTTTTGAGTTTCTTCCGACATGTCGGTCCGACCATCTCATTTGCTTTCGAACGATCGTACATGTCGTCGGACATGCCCAAGTCGGATGACATGTACGTCCAAGTGAAAGCCCCTATTGGCTTATGCCTATCCGAAGTGAAAGGTTCAAACACAACTTCTGATTTTATTCGCAATGGTCGCATACAACCACAAGATTGATTGATTTAAAATCATCAGGCAACGTTAGTGTTTGCGGCAAGTTTGATCTGTTGCGTACAACATCTCACTTTTTTGGGTGTTGGTTTATGTGTGAGCATTTATCAATCACCCGTTGCAGTTCTCTGATTCACAGCTGATAATTGAAAAACGAAAATATTTCTAAATATATATAATACATATTTAAAAAAGATTTGTAGTGAATAATTTTTGATTGATTCATTGTTATTTATTATTTTTTAGTTTATTTTTCTTTTCTAGGTTGTCAACTTATCAGCTGTTCATTTGCAATTCAGTGTTGCAAATATAAACTATGGGTTTTAAGTGTTGCATATTTGCACAAGCGTAGTAAGTGTATCTCTGTATATTTTGTTTGTGTAGGCCGTGTGCTATTCGGAAACTTTTCACTCGGATGATGAAATTTTGACAGTCTGAAAGAGAATATTTGGCACTTGTGAGGTGAATATGATTGTCAAAAATTCATGTAGCCCCAGGGGCTAGTATAATTTTTGACAATCGGAAAGAGAATTTTTGACACAAGCAAAAATGAAAAAAAAAAACACTTGTGAGTTTGTGAATCGTAAAGCAGTTAAAAATTTTGTGTTTCCGTCAGCATAGCAACCAGAATCCCTAATTTTCAATATATATCAACAATTTCGCAAATTAAATTAAATTCTTGTGCTAATGCACTACCAAAATCTAAAACGTCAACATTTCTAGTTGTCAAAATTTCATCGTCCTTTTGGCACAGCAAAAATTACAATTTTATTTCAACAGACAGAAATTGTATTCAACTCAGTAAATTCTCTCCTACCACGAGTGAAAAGTTTCCGAATAGCACACGGCCGTAGAGTAAAAATATACTCTACTATTTTGCAAATTTTGCTACGATACAAAATCGCATAAATTAGCAAAATTCCGAAATGATGGAAACATAGTATTAAAGTATATAAGATTAAAGAGTAGGCCCAAATATCTCTATATATTAAAATTTTATATAATTTTTAGTAATAGTTGTACTTTAGGACCCATTTTTTCTAAATGTGTATTTAGAGCTCCTAAATTTAATGCTACAAAAAAAAGGTAGGCCTCAAATGGTTTAGGAGATAAAAATCATGAAGGTTTGAAAGATTGAAAAAATGTACATATATTTTATACAGAATATTATTTTGTGGCGTCCGTGGCCTATATGTCAACGAACCTGGAGACCCGGATTCAAACCCCAGCAATGACAGAAAATTATTTGAAGTAAAATAATTTTTCTGTACGGCCGCCACCTCTCTGCAGACAATGGCAAACCTCAGAGAGTAAAATAATGCCATGTAAAGCTTCTTGAGAACAAGAACATTCTGTTCGTCGCCGTTCGGAGTCGGAACTGGTAGGTCCGGTTCTCGGTAAATTGTGTACGAACTTAATAACACGCACAACACAATTGATCATAAGAAGCTAGGTCAAAGTCCTTTCAAGGGCTGAAATGGCCAGTTATTTATTTTTTTTTTAGAATTTTATATAGATAGATATAAATATACAGAATTTTGTATATTTTTTAAATAGAATAATAATAGAATAGCAAAAACCCATTTAAAGGGAAAAATGTGATCGTTTGAATACAATATTAACTGCAAAATTCCAACCATTCTTAAAAAAATTCAAATTGGATCAGTGAAAAATTCAAATGATCATACAAGTGTTTTCAAATTATTTCTTTTTGATTAGAATTTGTACCAATGACGAGTTTTCTTTGATTATTTCTATGACCGATCTGACATAAACATGGCTGATTTCCAAAGAGTCCTGCCATTCAATTACGTATAGTGTGTTACGACATGTGAGATAGAAAGTATAATCGAATCTTATCACACTGTCACTTTTTAATTTTTTTATAAAGAAATTCATTTTTCTCTTTTAGACTATCTCACAAAGTCACATTGCACTTTTATTCAATAAAAATTTAAAAATTGAAAATTCTTAAAATGAATCGAGACATAGTAGCTATTGTAAGCATTATAAGGGCCAATTGTGCATTAAAAATAGAAGCAGTCATTATTTTGCTTGCTTTTGAACATTTGATGAAATGTAACTTGCAGCTTGGTGATTTTCAATAAATTAAATTCGAAGAAATCTTATAAAACTCATCTCTGGTCGGATAGAATGTGTGATGAAATCAAAGAACTAAAATATAAGGAAGTGGTGTTGTCTACACATACAGTGTACGTGAACTGTGGCCGATTCATAAATTGAGCGAGCGAGACAGAGTGTGTTTTTTGACATTTATGAGCATTCGTCATTTATGAGCGTTTGCTTGTAAACAGCCTTCTCAGTACAAAAAAAAAAAAAATTACGCGCCAATTTGATGCGACCACAGTTGTCAAAACGCAAACACTGCTTCAGGGGCGCATTATTTTTTCACTCTTTAATGCACTTCTGGGGCGCTTTTGTCTTCAGCAAAGTTTATGATACATAATTGTTATTTTTGATTGTTTTTAGATTTCCGCATGTTGTGGATCTCAAATTATATTATATATTATATTATATTACATTAAATTATATTATATTATATTATTATTTCCCAATAAAATATCGGTAACGCACTATATTATATGCCTCAAAGGTGGTGTGGAAATACAATAAAAACAAAACTATATAATCATATTTTATAATAATTTAACTATTTTTATATAATATAATTAAATTAGCACCAAAATCAGTAAATTTAACCCAGGATCTATTGTATATCTGATTCCAATTAGAAACTGTTTGGACCTTCTTTAACGATCTAACCGAATATAGCCCTCAGTAAATGTTTCTGTATTGCAATACAATTTTATTTTAATTTATTAGGTCTTTAATAATCAAACGTTTTAATAATACCGTATAACTCTAAGCACCTGTTTTATATGTTATTCGAATCAGAAACAAATTGAGCCTTCTTCTTCGATGCAACTGAATACGGCCCTTTGTGAATGTTTATGTATTTGTGTCAACCAACACGAATAAGAAAAATACCACACTTTTGGGAAATAACACCACTTCCTTATATCTTAGTTCTTTGGATGAAATTAGAAACAAACCTAAAAATTAAAATGTAGAACGACATGTCAAAAAATCAAAACAGGTCCGAACACACTTTGCTTTTCGTTGTTTACACCATTCTACATTCTATCATACATGAAAATTTTGACATGTCGTAGCACACTGTAGGACAATGTAAAGCGGCCTTAAGCGGCTGTAATTATCCTGTCTTATGCGGTCAATACACAGGCGGATATGTTTGCGAACTTGGTTGGTTTGCGAAAATGTTTGCCTGTTTGTGGCGTTGTCTGCGGACCAGTTTGAAGGTTCGTGAGTTGGTCTGCCGAAAATCAAAAATTTTAGATTTTTAGAGGGCGGAGCTTCAGGTTGTACAACAAATTGTACAGTTAATAGTGTTGTCTGCGTACTTACTGTCAAAACTGTGTGTTTCACTCTGTTAAGTTGGCAAGTTGGCTTGTTTTTATTGCGTAAATATCAATGGGAAACAACATGAATAATGAAGTTTGGAATGATTTTTTGGAAAAATATAAAGATCTTCCTGTTCTGTGGAGGATAAAAAGTGATGCAGACAAAAACAAATATAAAAAGAGACAAGCATGGAAAGCATAAAAAGTAAAGTAAGTTAGTAAGTTTTTTATATTTTTCTGCTTCATTTTCAATTTGTTGAACTATTATCATTAAAGATAGCACCGTTCCTACATCACCCATTCTTAAACTTTTTTTTATTAAATATAATTCATTTATATCTTCAACACGAATGTGTCCAATGCAATGTAGCAAATATAAATTTCGTCGTACTCGAACATATCAGAAAACATGTTTTCGTAGTTTGTGGCAAAACCAAAACTGGGTATGCGAACATGTTGCAAGATATGTTCGTTTGTGTATGGGCCCCATTAGCTAAGCAATTTTTTAAATGAAAAGTATTGTTAAGCTCCCAAATAAAAACGCACCTATTAAAAAAATAAGAAAAAATATTTAGACATGAGCCCTAAAGTACAATTATACCAACTTTTATATTATTTATATAATAAACTACATATTAAAAATTATATTTTGAAAATATTGTTGAAGAGTGTTATACTTATACATTAAAAAGGCTAGAATATCTACCTTCTTAACCATCATGGTATAATAATACAAGGTAGCATTGACAGTTGCTTGGGAAAACATCTTCTGTCAAAAAATATACTCAAAAAAAGAGCGCTTACAATTCGGCATTGAAAACACAAGCAATGATGAAAACGTTGAAGTGAAAAAAAAACAACAACCACAGCAGCTGCAGATGCATTTACACAAAAAGCTGTTTTTGACAGTTTATGTTTTCTTGTAGAAGAGAAAATAAGCAGTTGTCAATGCTACCTTGTATTATTATACCATGCTTAACCATGTGATGAAGCTCGTAAGGTTTTATGTAAGTAAGCGAACGTATTAATTTGAATAACACCGTCGCAAGAACATGCTTAACTCGAAATCATGGTTCAGTTTTAATGTAAACAGAGGAAATAATCCTTATAATTTATCTTTTGTATTCTATAAAATACGTGTTGAATAAGTGGATAAGTTTAACATTTTACAAAAGACGCATATAATAGATATAAATTCCAATTGAACTCCATTCGACTTGGCTTCAATTTAATTCAGTCGGTAGACATCCATTCCGAGCAAGCACGTGCATATTAAACCTGTATACATCTGAAATCTATAATTCAAAATAATGACAAAATTTCTTACCTATTACAACCTATGTTCTATACACGGCCCCAATGAATTTCTGGGTATATCCGCTGATCGAGAAGATGGAAAAATTATCACAACCCTTGGCAAGAATATTGTTGTTGTTATTCAGGTTAGTACTCATAAGTGTATCAGGAAAAATAACAGTTAATAGCTTTTTCAACTGATCAGGTCAATAACCAAAAACAAATTCGTAGCTGGTCCACATTAGAGAAGCTATCATCTAAAGTTGTCTACGATCATAAATCCCAAAAATATGTAGGAGTGTTTGCAAATCGCTCGATACGATGCTGGGATGAATCAACAGCAGATATTAATAAGTGCAAAAAGCTCAAAGTGAGTGAAAATACTCTTGTGGTTAAATAAGAATTAATGCGACTTCTTTATTTCTAGTTTAATAAGAATATTGCTGATCTGGTAGTTTTTCAAGAAATGACATTAGTAATTTACACAGATGGAACATGCGAAGATCTGGCTTCCGCAATACAATCACGTAAAAATGACGATAATGTAAAACCTCAACTCAATGTTATACCTCAAAGCCATACAATTGAAAATGCTAAGGTTTCTTTTTTGTCAGATGACAGAAAATGTTTAACTTGGTTTGAGAAGGATCAGAATACTGATACCATCATTTTAGTTAAAGTAATTTTGAAATGTGGACTGAATGTTAATTCATCCGATGATATACAAAAGTTCGTCTTGAAACGTGAAAATTTGGATGTAAAAGTAGCTGGATATTCTGTAATTGAAGGCGACAATGGTCCAATGTTGTTGACAATATGTAAGAATGATTTTAATTTAATAGTATACTAGCATACCTGGTCCCATGATTGTATATTTAAGTGTTTAAAAATTATGTTAAAAGGAAATGAATTTGTTGAACATGCATTATTTCCAAGGTTCCAAAATATTCAGATTTTCCTTTCTGATTAAATCACCTTTATTGTGATGTTTGCGTAATAATATGAAATAATATAAACTTACCATTTCAGCCCTTGAAAAGACTTTGGCCGAACTTCTTATGATAAAATTATGTTGTGCGTATTATTTAATGTTTGTACAATATTGATCGAGAACTGGACCTACCAGTTTTATGCCGACTCCGAATGGCTAATGTGCATATTCTCAATAAGCTTTACATGGCATTATTTACTCTCTGAGGTTTGCCATTGTCTGCAGAGAGGTGACGACCGAACAGAAAAATGAATTCAATTGAAAAAACTTTCTGTGTCAGAATTGAATCAAGGTTCTCTGGCGTATGGGTTACGCACTTTACCCAGTGCGCCTCGACCGCCACTGTTTGGATAATTATCCTATTGATTACCCTATTCTTTTATGACTAGCCTATGATTAGTTATTTGCAAAATCACGGAAAAGTTTAAAATTAATTTAAAAAATAACAACTTTCTTAATAACCTTTCTTAAAAAATTGTCGAGGGAATTCGGGAAGGAATTCTAGATATTGTATTAACAATTTATTCAGTGCTTTATATAAAATTTCTTAACAAGAAAACAATTGTTGTAAAAATTTAATAAAATATTTCAAATTATTGCTTTTCAAAAATTTATATGACGAAACGCATATTTGTAAATAGCTTTATTTTATCACTTTTTATCTATTGAATTATTTGCCATATTGAATACGAATGAGTTATAATTCGTGAACATTCATTACAATATGTCTTTATAGAAATCTCTGTTGCCATATAAATTTTATTTCCCATCTCATACCTGGTTAAATGTCATGAGATATTTACTAAATTAAGAAATATTTAATTGGAATTTCCTCTGAACATCTCTCATGCAAATAATTTCACAACTATGCGAAGTCACCATGAGATCTGCCATGGCAGCAAGTGTTGCCATGAAAAAAATTTTAAATCTAAGTTTCTATATTTAGTTCGTATTCAATCGGCTTCTCGCCATATCGGATGGCCTCGAAAAAAAGCAGCAATAAGTAATCTTTCGGTTACATTTCAAACACGACAATAAAAATTAAGAAAATAATAAAGTTAAAAATTTCATTCAAAAATTCTGTTAATGTATTATTTCTATTTATATTATTTCTATCTATGTATAATGTCTAATATAACATCACTCTTAACTTTCTCAAAAAATATCATCTCTTTTGTTACGTATTTTACTCACCATAACTCACAGGGACCGTAACTGTTATGACTTTTTTATTATAGTTATAATAGTTATATTTTGACCGATTTTTTTTTTTTTGGTCAAAAATAAAAGTTAAGTTTGACTTTTATTTTTTTGATCAAAAATAACAGTTGAAATTTGACTTTTATTTATTCGGTCAAAAAAAAAAAAAAGTTAAAATATGACTTATTTTTTCAGTCAAAAATAAAAGTTAAAATATGACTTTTATTTTTCCGGTCAGAAATATAAGTTAAAATTTGACTTTTATTTTTGAGTCAAAAATAAGAGTTAAAATTTGCGTTTTATTTTTTCTATTAAAAATAAAGGTTAAAAATTTGACAGTGATATCCTAAATTAATTAATAGCTTACCCGGCACACGTTGATTTGCACCCGAAAATATGCTAATAAGCCGAATGAGTACAAGTTTTTTACATACTTCATTGAGTAAGGATAGGGTAGAGATTAAGAAGTAACTCGGGTATGATTTGAGTATCCGATTTCTGTCGGACGTTTTAAAAAGTCAAATAAATAAAAAGCTTTGAAGATTATTATTCCTTAGGTAACAAGCATCGCACTGCTTTATTCAAATATCGAAAAGACATATTTTTTCCGCCGGACTTTTTGAATTGAAATTTCGAAAATAACAGCTATTTTCGGTCCCTGATAACTCAGTAGCTTCTGAAATTGTAACATTTTAATAAAATTTGAAAATATCAGATTCAAGTCTGAAAATCATTACAAATCAGCAAATAAAGCGAAATAAAATATACATAGAATTCGCAACACTTCATGGCAGCAAAAATCTCACAGGCCGCAACTTCCAACATAACATTGCATCATTGCTAATTTTACGAACCGGGAGATCTGACAAAGAAATTCATTGAATTTAAATTAATTTTTGTGATCGGCCGTCACCTCTTTGCAATCAAGGGCAAGCCTCAGAAAGTAAAAATGCATATAAAGGTTTTTAAAAACATGAAAATTAGCCATTCGAGATCGGCATAAAATTTGTAGGTCCAGTTCCCAATTAATGTATAAGCATTTAACAACATCCCCAACACAATTGATCATAAGAATTTCGGTCAAAGTCTTTTCAAGGGCCGAAAGAACCAGAGATCTACAACAAGTGGCTTCCACTACCAAAAACAAAAACAAAAAATCGCAAAAAACAAAAAGATCGCACTTAACCCTCACGGCTTCCTTCAATTTTTATACAAAACGGTTCCATTGTATGTGATTAAATATTTTTGATTGTTTTCATATGAAAACTTTATTTTCGAACAAAACAAAATAAAACCAAATCAGAAATAAAGTAAATCCATTAATTCTACATACAAAGTAAATTCTCTATAATAAGAGCCTTTCAAATATCAGATAATTGTGTATCAAGAATTTTACGATTATTTCCTAGCGCAATGGAAATAAATGCTAAATCTATGTTGCGCACATATATATCCTTCGCATTTTTCACACCGTTTGTTTGTTATTTGAAATAAATATTTGTTTTTGTCAAATATTTTTTTAAAAAATACATATTCTCTAGCTCATGTTACAGCATTTCTTTGCAAGAAAATTTGTGTATGCGTCCTTAGCTGCTGTAAAAATGTAAAGTAAATTTTTCTATTTCTTGTAAATTGCAAAAACTTACTTATTTTTTCTTCAACATTTATTGGTAACACCCCCCTTAAGAGTGCCAAAAGTAAAATCACACTTATTTTTAATTTTTAAAAAACGTATGAATTTATGATTTATCTCACAAATGTGAGAAGTGAAATTTTGAAATGTTGAGGAACATCAAGTTTGGTTTACAATTGCTACATCTCAGTTCAAAGCCCTTATTTTAACTTTATACTTATCATCAACCATTGGTTTTGGCACTCACACCAAATTTACACAAAGCATATATTTTATTGATGACTTGGAAAATGCAGTAAACTCGTTTTCGTTAAAAGTTCCTTTATTACAATGGTGAGCTTAACCATCGTTATGTAGTTTTTTTTATTGCAGGATGTACCATGCATGCGCTACAGTAGGAAGTGTCTCACTTAAAAACGCTATCTTGGAATTAACACTCTGAATTTTGAAAATTTCAAAAAAACTAATTTGGGAAAAAATTTCTCAAATCACATGAGATTTATTCTTCCTTAATTGCCAAAATCTAACTAAAGTTATTTCTTTCCTTGCAGGGTCCGATAAACGGATATTTCTTTTAAATCTAAATGATTCCGTTGCTCCGGGAAAGTCACCTGGAAATTTTGTTTCTATGCTAAATGCTGTCAAAGTTGACTCATCTTTGTCCATAATAGGTGTATCAAAACATTTTATTGCAATATATGGACCGAATAGCAGCCAAGAAGGCGCATTTCTCCTGCTATATAATACACAATTTAAAGTCATAAAGGCCAAACAGTTCTTCAAGATTTATTTTAATTTTTCACGTTTATGGGCTGTGAATGGAAACATATTGCTGGCTATGGGGCAAAACCTCTCAGTAGTATCATATCGCATATCTAAAGAACTACTTTCGGAATTTGTAGGAACTCAATCTTCCAATGACTTCCAAACTGCTATAGAAAATGATCATATAAATGAAGAAGACCCACTGCAAGAAAGTATACAATTTTCAAAGACTCAGTCTTCGGGGAAAACAAACATAGTTAAAACAATTGATAAGAAGTCAATTTTAGCAGATGGTAAAAGTGTTCCCTTTGAGTCAATTTCGAATTTTGAAAAGAATTTGAATGCTTTGAGTAACCTAAATATGCACGTGGATGTTGTTCAAGTTGAAAATTCACACGAAGATATTCAAATACATCTCATGTCCAATATTTATGATGATGGTTTTTCAACAAATGAAACACAAATGATCGCAAAACAGCTAGAACTGTGTGGTGCTAGTGAGCATGAAATAACCGAAAAACTTTTGGTTGTGCTGATGAAGGCGAATCTATTGCAGGATATTGCAGTGTGTATGCGACGTTATACAAGCATTTCGGAAAATATGTTAGCTAAGGTTCTAAAATATGTCTTAAATAAATTATCAAATTTAACAAATAATTTAGAATCGAACATTAGCATGGTTGAAGAAATTGAAAACCAGCAGATTGAAGATAGCACAAAAATACTAAATGGCAATTTAAAAGAGTTACCGATTACCGAAATTTTCTTGGAAAAATACCAAAGTGTACCAGCAATTAAAGACTACGCTGATGTCCTCAATATCGTGCTCTGTTGTACTTTCGACGCTGAAGCAATAGCTACTCATATACGTAAAGAAATAGATTATCCACAGGTAATCTTTATGTTGGAGTACTTATACACCATTTTAACAAGTGAACACAATTTTGAACTGGAAATTAAGGGATGTGGTAAAGAATGCATTGATGTTGAATTGCAAGTTTTTCGATGGTTTGGAGTGTTCATAAATACGCACTTCCAAAAAATGGCTTTTTCCAAAGATGAACACCTGGTCGAAATCCTATTTAAGTGGAATGAATTGTTTACTCTATACAAGCAGGAAATAACTGAACTGGAACATGTTTCATCATTACTCTTAAATATAGTGCATCGTAAAAAAGTTTTAAAAGAGAAAAAATATTCGAAATGGTATTCCATTGAAGAAGTTAATTTATATTGATATACAATCAGTATATTGTAAAATGTAAAGTTTGTAAAAAAATGAATTTATATTAAATTATTAATTTCAATTAATTTTTTCAAGAATCCAAGATGACTTGAAAAATGAGGTGTCATAACTTATAAAAAATTTGTTATATTTCATAAATGTGATGGAAATCATTCCTTGATAGTTTATGCATGTTAAAGTTTTATATTCATACTAGCGGACCAGGCAAACTTTGTCCTGCCCAAAATTGATATTTTGATCAAGAGTTACACTCAAGAGTTACAATATGGTCACTCCCATTTTTTTGTACATTTATCGACAGGAACCATACAAACTGATTTTAGTCTAATAATACCAAATCCGTCAATAATATATTTTTATTGATTTGTGGAAGTTCCTCGAAAAAAATCGACTGCCAAATTTCAGCCCAATCGAGCCAGCAGTTTTGAAGTCTATAGCCATCAGACAGATATTGTTCTGCTTTTTATATACATAAAGAAGCCCTCTTACGGAATTTTTTTGGAGTAAGAAAAAAAATGAAATTTTTCTGTCCCTTAAGAATTCTGCATTTTTCCGATTTTTTTAGTTAAACTTGAAGTTGTGTATTAGTTCAGAAGCGTGACTATAAAAAGAGTTCTACCTATATTAAGAGGATGAAAGTTGGCATGAGGTTAGTAAGTATCTTACAAAGATTATACAAAATTGGAGTTACATGCCCACTTATGAAAAGTTAAGTGTTATATGCGTAAACCGATAAAGAAATATCAAGAGTTACAAAATTGTGGCATTTTTATGTGTTTACTTAATTTTGCCTTGATTCTTGTTGTTAGCTCACCTATGTGAGAGTTCTCACACTTTTGTCACGTCACAAGAAATCTGGTATTCTTGTTGTCATGTGACGTAAGTTTGTAGAACAAGTGAAAATGAAATAAAAGCCATTGACATACACCCTCCTATTTCTGCTTATTGCAAAGTTTTATTTTTTTCAGCAAACTGAATAGTTTAATTAATTAAAATATGAGTTCCTTTGAGTTTTGGTTTTCAGACAGTGACAGCTCGGATGATGGCGAAAATTTTAAAATTAAAAGAAGAAATTTAAGGGATGCCTCAAACCCGATGAAGTTACCTGATGGAGTGTGAGTTAAATATTCAGACTTGGTTGTTAGCATAACTAGATTTTCATGACTAGAATTCTTACTTTTTGCCACGCTGCAGTAGTTCTAATTGGTGGACTAAAACTATTCAAATTGGTTGCCAGCGCTTGCCACTTCCCATCAGCAGCCCCATTGTCTGTAAACTTCATCCCCTTAGCGAGCGATGGGTTTTTGGTCATAAAACCCACCATCTCCTCAAACTGTTTTTGGGACGTTATCTTCACACTAAATTAAAAAATTTATTAATATATCTAACTAAAAAAACCCTTAATTATATATTTTTATTTACTAAAAATAATATTTCTAACTAAAAAACCCTTAATTATATATTTTTATTTACCTTTTTTGTTCGCTCATCTTTCTCACTTAAAAAAAGAATGTGAGAAAATTGTCACTTTAATTTGCTCAAATTGTGTACAATGTGACAACAAGAATACGAATTGAAGTCACAGTGACACGCGTCACCTCACATGAGAAAAAGTGACAACAAGAATAAAGGCATTTTTATAATTCTTAAAAAACATATTTTTTAAGAATTACATTAAGAGCTTTATGCCAAATAATTCATGAAGCAACAGGTTGCTACAACAACAATGTTCTTTGCAGAACAAACCAAGCTGACTAGGCCATGGTTTCGTCGGACGCTACTCCGACTCATCAGTAGTCTCAGTGGTTCTAGCAGTCCACTAACTTTGACAAGCTGATAAGCGCAAGAGCAATAAAACCAAAGCGGAATTATAGAAGCGTTATACTTTATCAAAGCAATGTTTTTCTACTCTTTTGCTAGTCGCAAAATTTCAAAAAGTTGACTGCATTGATTCTGCAAAGATTTTGTTATTGCGCTTTTTTGTTTACTTCTTTATCACGTATCAATCTAGGTTCCAACACTTTGTTGGTATTAAACCATAGAAGGCGTGAAGAAGGTTTTTTTGAAAACAGATGTTTATTATATGCGCAGACATAATATTTCATCATGTTTTCGTAGGTTCTGCAAAGAACATTGTTGTTGTAGCAACATGTTGCTTCATGAATTATTTGGCATAAAGCTCTTAATATAATTCTTAAAAAATATGTTTTTTAAGAATTATAAAAATTAAGTAAACACATAAAAATGCCACAATTTTGTAACTCATGTAAACTGGTGCGAGCACGACCTACGAAAACATGATGAAATATTATTTATATGTCTGCGCATATAATAAACATCTGTTTTCAAAAAAACCTTCCTCACGCCTTCTATGGTTTAATACCAACAAAATATTGGAACCTAGATTGATACGTGATAAAGAAGTAAACAAAAAAGCGCAACAACAAAATCTTTGCAGAATCAATGTAGTCAACTTTTTGAAATTTTGCGAGTAGCAAAAGAGTAGAAAAACATTGCTTTGATAAAGTATAGCGCTTCTGTAATTCCGCTTTGGTTTTATTGCTCTTGCGCTTATCAGCTTGTCAAAGTTAGTGGACTGCTAGAACCTCTGAGACTACTGATGAGTCGGAGTAGCGTCCGACGAAACCATGGTCTAGTCAGCTTGATTTGTTCTGCAAAGAACATTGTTGTTGTAGCAACCTGTTGCTTCATGAATTATTTGGCATAAAGCTCTTAATATAATTCTTAAAAAATATGTTTTTTAAGAATTATAAAAATTAAGTAAAGAAATATCAAGTTGAATACAGAAATTCAACCGGAAACTTAAAAGTGCTATATTAATATGTCTATGCATGGAGAATAAAACTAAGAATGTAAGCAAATTTGTGCATTTGTTAGGCCTGTTTTTGGATCTAAAATGGTAAAACCACTGATAAAAAAGTGGGAATCATTAATTTAAATCAATATTTAATAGATATATTAGACTCAGATCAAATTAATCGGAATTGTGACTAAAAACTGTGTTCTACATACGTGAACATTGAATTCATAAATATTGGAATATGGGTCAATTGCATACAAAACGCTCTTTTTTTGTCCCGCTCTTTTAACTCTGTTTTTAGGTAAAAACAAAAAAACAAAAAAACAAATTAAAAAATGAGAAAGTGATTTATTGACAAAACATATTTTTCAGAATCCTAAAATTGTTTGCATATGGGCAATTCCATGGTCGAGCACGCGACATTCGTACGCCTTTGAGGTGCAAAAAAATGAAGAAAATTAAACATAAATTTTAATTTTTTTTTAGTTTTCGATAGCATTTTAGTAGCAATATGTTTAGTAAAAAATGTAGATTCGGTAGAATTTATGTTTCCGATATATTAGCAATTAACAGGGGATCTAGCACGCGACAAAAAATGGAACTCGTTTTCGACTGCATATAGAAAAATGCAGAAATCTGCGAAACGCAACAAAAAATTTTAAAACGAATAATTTTAAACTTAAATGGCCTTCTAATGATAGTTGTCAATTTGACATACTTACATTTGTTTTTTTTTTATTAATGTTTAGTGTAATGTAGCACGTGACATCTAGCAGGCGACATATTTTTACATCACGTTTGTAATAAGTATAAGTTAAAAAAATTCCAACTCAAAATTTCATTAACAACAAAAAACGTCATGTATATTATTTGTGAGTTTTATATTAGTAATATTAATAAAATAATAATTTAAAATACATACAGTGAACCAAAAAAAAACTTGTACAGCATACTTACTTATCTTGCAATATCTTTAAAACTATGTTCACACGCCAAATGAAATAAAATGTTAAAATATTCTTTGATTTATTAACTTTTCAAATAGTTTCAACAAAAGTTGTGAAAATATCATCTTCTTAAAACAAATCAACAAAAAACAAAACAGGCACATTTTATGAAGCCAAAAAAAACTTGTACATTTCAGAAATTCTTAAAAAAGCAAAGGTTTTAAGTTAAATTTTTTTAAAACTAATATTTTGTGTGAGGGCCCTTAGCAATTATAACGGCTTGTAACCTTTTTGGCATTGACAGAGACAAATTTTGTGTGATGTCAGGGCCAATTGACGCCCATATGTTTTGGAGTGCATCTTTAAGCTCTTTTATGCTTTTAATGGTCTTTTCTCTTAGTTTTTTTTCCATGTGAGCCCACAAATGCTCGATTGGGTTTAAATCGGGACTTTGGGGGGGATGGGGTAGCACTTTTTTACAATTGTACAGCAGCCATTCTTTAACCACAAGCGAGAAATGCTTTGGATCGTTGTCGTGAATGAAGCTAAAATTGTCGACAATTTCCAATATAGCAGCTGTTTGTTGCAAATTGTTCTTTAAAATATTTAAATAGTCAAATTTATTCATCGTGCCTTCAACAAACTGAAAGTTTCCAACACCATTAGCTCCCATTGCACCCCAAACCATAACACTTGCGCCGCCGTGTTTGACCGTTTTCTTAACATTTTTGGAGTCCAATGCTGTACCCTTTTTTCTCCACACAAAACGTCGTCCATCGGATCCAAATATGTTGCATTTTGATCAAAGAACTAAGATGAAGTACTTATCATATTTGTTGGTTCACACAAATACAGAAACATTCACTAGGGGCCGCATTTGGATGTTGCGCAAAAAAGGGCCACACATTTTTTTAAAACAAATGGACTATCTTGGATTAATATAAATCTCTTACTTGTTTGGATAGGGCGCCAAGATAGTCAAAAATGTCAATCAGGCAAATTTATATTATTAAGAACCTCTATATTCTTTCTTTTACGATAAATCACTATATATTTCCTAAGTACTGTTTTCTACAAAAAATCTAGCAAAAATCTGTGAATAGCGCAAATACATTCTGCGAATAGTATGTATTCATACTAAAAATCCATAGAATTAAAACTATAAATCAATAAATTTTATATATAAACATATACGAATGCTATGTATGTATCCTGAAAACAAGGGCGCCCTGCAAACCTTCACCTTCAAAAACTGAATGCGCCCATGATATTGTAACTAGTGTTTTGACAGTTCTTATATTGAGATCTCGATATCGAAATGGCGCGCAATTGATAGGCATATGTATGATATTTTCTTTGAAATGCTTTCGGAAAGAAATGACTTGTGCGCTTAGCAAGGCTTAAAATAAAATTACTTCGGATTTCAATATTCATAATCAAGCAAGTTCAAGTGATGACATTCATTGTCTACTCTGTATTTTTAACTTACGAAATAACAATATTCATTGTTTACATTTTCGATAGAAGCAATGTCAAAAAACACTTCCTGTCTCGCTCTAACGGGTACTTCATCACACGTACGCTGTATGTGAGGGAAACACCATTTCCTTATATCTTATTTCTATGATTTTTATTCATCAGTAAATATCAACGAGTTCCAAAACTCCACTGGCTTCGTGACATACTCCTTGGCATACTCCAGCCGCTTCTTTATATTTTTTGCTGACAACAGTGGCTTGTTTCGGGGTGTATACCCTCTTTAGCCTTCCGAATGCAAAAAAGTTCGCACTGTTTGTGGGTGTACCTGAATAATTCCGTGATCGCTCAAGTTTTGCGCTATTTTCAATGCAGATATTCTAGGATTTTCATTAATTATTCGACCTATTTGTCTTTGAGTTTGTAGAGATGAAATTTTTCTTGGCCTTCCACTTCCACTTGGTCTGCTTAAAAACCCATTTATCTTGTACATATCAATAATATATTTGACCGTAGAGTGCGGCTTCTTTACCACTTCAGCAATTTTCCTCAAACTCTTATTTTCGTCCCAAAGTTTTATAATTAATTTCTTCATTTCTATTGAAGTTTGCTTAGAATCCATTTTTTTTTTTTTTTTCACTTAAACTGTCAACTGCACATTACAAATATTAAGAGCAAACTGAATGTGGAGCCAGTAAATGAAAAAAAAACTGGTTTTAATAACGGTACCTCACCAGACTGCGTAATGTAAAGAGTGTACAAGTTTTTTTTTTGGCTTCATGAAATGTGCCTGTTTTGTTTTTTATTGATTTGTTTTGAGAAGATGATATTTTTACAATTTTTGCTGAAACTATTTGAAAAGCAAATAAAACAAAGAATATTTTAACATTTTATTTCATATGGCTTGTGTACATAGTTTTAAAGATATTGCAACATAAACATAAGTAAGTATGCTGTACAAGTTTTTATTTGGTTCACTTTACATATGAGGCAACTGAAAAAATGATCAAATATTAGTTTTTTAATGAATATGCCGTTTGAACTAACATTAATTTCAAATGTTCCTTATAGGAGATCGAATGCAGTTCCCGGATACCTGGAATATTTTTTATGTCCTTCCATATCTCTATCAAATTTGACGAAATCTCTTTAATTGTGTCAGCACCAATATACATGGAGGCGTCCGTGGCGTAGTTGGTTAAAGTGCGTGGCCGCTATGTCAACGAACTTTGGAAACCCAGGTTCGAACCCCAGCAGCGACAGAAAGTTATTTGAATTAAAATAATTTTTATGTACGGTCGCCACCTCTCTGCAGACAATGGCTGGCAAACCTCAGAGAGTAATCAAAATGCCATGTAAAGCTTCTTGGAGAACGAGAACATTCATCGTTCATCGCCGTTCGGAGTCGGCGTTAAGCATGTAGGTCCGGTTCTCGGTCAATTGTGTATAAACTTAATAACACGCACAACACAATTGATCATAAGAAGCTAGGTCAAAGTCCTTTCAAAGGCTGAAATGGCCAGTTATTTATTTTTTTGTTTTTACCAATATACATGATGTGAATGCCAAGTTATGTGCTCTTGTGCACATTTAAAGAGAGAAAATGCATCATTTAAAAGCGTTGCATAATACATTATGCACGTGTTTTACCCATCTGCATAAATATATATTTTATTTATATGCAAGTTAAAATAAAATAAAATTTTTCTTTCAAATGTAACAAATACGATAGCGAACGCGACACACTTTATAAACCAAAATTATATTTTTGGTATAATAATTTTATGAAGTAACTTTTTTTTTAAGATGAGGCCACCAAATTTGGTTTGAATTAAAATTTTTAGACACTTCAGGTACAAGAACGCGACATTATAATATCAATGAAAGCAAAATAAAAATGTACCGTTAATCGAGCTTTATGTGGTCTCTTTTCATTTTTTTAGTATTTATTTGTCTTTTGTAGAAAAATTTGATAACATGAGAGGAACCATAAAATAAATATATAAACAAAAAATACTAATGAGAAAAAGGCATTGAAAGTAGCTAAGATCAAGAAAAATATATTTTTAGTTTTCAGGCAAATTTTTTCAAAATAACTGAGATAAGCTGTAAATGCACTATATTACAAAAATTTATGCATATTTTAATATAATATTAAAAAAAAAATTATTTGTATATTAACATTTTAATTTTCGATCCCGGTAGACCATACTGTGGAAATGTCCATATTTGTTTTGAAGAATATTATATTGCTCTCTCGTACTCGCTAAATACAAAAACATGTCCCCAGTTACACTTTTTGATGAAAAACGTGAAAAAAAAGGTGAAAACAATGCAAAAATATAACAAATAATAACTGTTTTCTAATGATCGCATTAATGAAAATGTGGTTTTAAAGGGTTCAGAAGTTATATTGTAAAACGTGAAGTCTTAATAAAGTTTCAATACAAATTCAGCTAGCTATTGACTTTTTTTATTTTTTGTAAAAAAATAAAGAAAACAAAATTGGATGAAATTTTTATGTATAGCGGAAATATATACTTTATATTTACTTTTTGTTTTTTTTTTTTTTTTTTTTTAAAGGAATAAACCTGTTTTTTGTTAAACTCCCAATTTTATTTACATTATTTGGTTAAGCGGAACAAAATGTATTGAACGTGACAAAATGTATTGAACGTCACCCTATTGTTTTTTCTGAAAGTGCTTATTATTTAACAGGTTTTTAATATTTATTGCTGCAAGTCTACTACTCTGAAAATAACCTCTATGTTGATGTCTTTTTGGAGAAAAATTTTAATTTTTTCCCCTTAAAATTGTAAAATATGTAGGTATTATTGGTAAAAAATTATTATTTCTGTAATTGAAATGGTGATTTTTGCAAACGCTGATTTAACTTATTAAATAACTTAACAAGCATCACTCTAAGCTTTAATTTACAACATTTTTTAAATTTTTTGTGATTTTTCCCGTATATCTGCTGTGTGACGTTCAATACAAAACTCGTATAAAAACCATAGAAAAAATGATTTTTTGCAGGGCCTAAAAACAACTTCGAATTCTCCATTATTTTTCACTTAATTTGACTACTCTAACGGGAAAATTTAAAAAACTATAAAAACAAAACCTGAAAACCTCTTTGTATACGTTTTTTTTTTTCAATTGACCCATATAAAAACGTCAGATAAAAGAGGTTTTTGAGAAATAATTTTTGGTTCGGTAAAAGTTAGTTAGACTTCAAACAAAAGACGTTATGAAAACTGATCGTGACACGCCTATTAAAGCAAAATTGAGCGCATTGTATTTGAAATAAAAAAAGCTATGGTTATGATATGGTAATGGTTTTCTTATTAAAATCAGCGATAACGAAATTCATAAATATTTTTGCTTATATTTTTTCTTTTTATGGGAACAGAGTTTATAAAATATTGCATATTATGTTTTCTTATATAATTCTTAATTAGAATTAAAAATAAATATTAAAACTAAGAATATAAATTGGCATTTCAACGTAAACTTACCCTTAGCAATTCAAAAATAAAATTAATATTTTTGTTGCATGTCACAATCAAGAAAAATTTAATGAATTTTTCTAAATTTTTGGGAAAAAAATTCTTTGAATCTAGTGTGCTTTGGGGGTTCCTCTCTCAACATAATCAGTACTTTTTATATCAATTTAGCAACATTGTTTTGACGGTAATTGACAATGAAAACAATTATCAGCTGATAGTGCCGACTTTCTTCTACACAACAGCTGCAATTTTGTGCTTGTAGCTTTTTAAAAAAACTTTTGATATTTGCTTGCATAATGAGTCATTTCGTTTCGCACCCGTTACCATAAAACACAAAAAGTTTAAAATATTATTATTATACATCGTTATAACAAATGAACGCCAGGGGATCAGTGTTGGGTTTGTTTCTATTTTAAACAATGTCGCACCGCTACCTAATTTAGATTAACAACTATGGAGGTCCTAACCAAAATGCAAAAATACAGAAAACTAGTAAGAAATGATCTTCGACTGGGCCGAAGTTAAAATACCCCCACGGCCGAACCAAGTATATTCAAAGTCTTAAGCAGTCAATAAAATGTTTATTTGTAAAAAACATTTTCGTCATAGTTTTAACAGGAAATATTCAAAAATAAATATACTTGACTTTATTTTTGATAAAGTCAAGTTTGATTTGTCGCGGCGGCCGTGGCGCAGTGGGTAGAGTGCGTGACCCATACGCCAGAGGACCCGGGTTCAATTCTGACACCATCTGACACAAAATTTTTTCAGTTGAATTAATTTTTCTGTTCGGTCGTCACTGCTCTGCAATGGCAAACCTCAGAGAGTAAAATAATGCCATGTAAAGCTTATTGAGAACATGCACATTAGCCGTTCGGAGTCTGCATAAAACTAGTAGGTCCAGATCTTGATCAATTGTGTTCAAACTTTTAAATAACACGCACAACACAATTTGATCATAAGAACTTCGGTCAAAGTCCTTTCAAGGGCTGAAATGGTCAGTTATTTTTTTTTTTTTTTTTTTTTTTTTTTTTTTTTTTTGTTTGATAAAGTCACTTTGTATTGGAGGTGGGCGTGGTTTTCATCCGATTTGGTTGAATTTCATACACAGAGTACATATATCAAAGTTCATATGCAAAATTGCAAGTCCATATATTAAATTTTGTGAAATTTTTAAAGAGATTTTTACATTTTTGATAGTCACTTTGTATGGGAGGTAGGCTTGGTTTTCATCCGATTTGGTTGAATTTATACTCAGAGTACATCCCAACAAACATTTGAGCTTCCAGAAGGCTTTAGCGAGGGCATTTCCCCTCCCTCTATAACAGCAAGGTGAAGCTTTCTGGAAGGTGATTTGGCGCACTTATCGAGGTTCGGGGCTGGCGTGATAGGCCTCTATATTGCTGTTTCACGGAAGCACGTCAGAAGCACCATATCGAAGGAAGTTAGACGCAACTTAACAAAGTTTGTCAGAAGCACGTCAAAAGCAACTTATCGAAGCTTGTCGGAAGCACGTCAGAAACAACATATCGATACTTAGCGAAGCACTTCAGAAGCAACTTATCGAAGCTAGCTGAGCCTCACATAGCCTTCGTCAAGGCACTATAACGAGGTCGAAAGAAAACTAAAAAAAGGTTATAAATTCTGATAAACGGCTTTATTTTTTTTTTCATACATTTTTCTCCTAAACTTTCCATCCGTACGCTTCTCACAGTCCGTTCTGGGAAATATGTTAGAGTCACTAATGTAGCTCCACTCTCCGATTGTCGTACATTTCTGGCATCCCTCTTGAGCATTGTAGCTGGCCACTCCTGCAGAGGAAATAAATATAAGAAATTTTACAAAAAAAAAAGAAGGTAATTTTACCTTTCACGTAAGCACGGGCGGGCGAATCGCATATGAAACAACGTAGGAGCACTGTGATCTTTTGTGAGCTTATACAAATTCCACTGGCCATAATATTCTTCGTTTCATCCACAAACGCCGATAGATATGATGACAAATTAAAACATTTACTTGGTCCACAATATATACCGATAACCATGGCGGGTATGTGCGGCATTTTGGTTATATTAAACAAAATTGGCCAAAACTCTACTTTGGAACTGTTGAAAACTGGCAGCCCATCCATGTTAACATTAATCGAAATCGTTTTCGATTCATTGATGTTCCGAAATAGGCCTCGTAAGCACTTTTCCAGACCGTGGTGCCAATATTGAGCATTTTCAGCAATATTCGTTAGGACAACATCTGGTGGAGACTCTAAAAGTGTTCGTGGGTCTTGTGGCAACATTTGCACTGTGTTTATCAATGCCAAAAAATCCTTTAACGCCATATGAGTTATTTGATGATGTATCGCCCACTTCCTCAAACTAGAACGGAATTTGGTGTGTGTCTCCAGATTTGTTTCTTCTGTGCGTACAAATTTTTCGTCATCGACACATTCCATTGCACTATTGCCACAGGTGCCGGCATTATTATTATCTATAACACGTAAACCGTATTAATTAAATTATACACACATGTACTTCTTGATCCGCATGCAATATACGAAAATTAACAATTGCACTTACCAACGCTATTGACTTAATCACGTCTACACGTGTTGACGATTCACTCTAATATGAAAAGAAAATTAACAATTGCACTTACCAACGCTATTGACTTAATCACGTCTACACGTGTTGACGATTCACTCTAATATGAAAAGAAACGGCGACGCTGATTTCAACAACGAATTCCCCCGATTATACTTGTTTTTGCTAGCTGACGCCGTCGTCATATCCATTTATGCGTCATACAGCCTTTACAACACTTGCTGTTGCAAGCGAATTATTAGTTTCACAAAATTGCTTCGATAAGACTTGCGGTTACTACTTCAAATTGGTTAGCCAGATAACTTCGATAAAGTGGTTCGCAAAGGTTTCCTCGAAGCAACCAACTTGAGCTCACGCCACGATATTTGTAACCTGCGTTCGCAAGTGCCATGGAAGCCTTATCGAGGAACAAAGTGTTAAACCTCCATATACAAGTGAATTAGAAGCGATATGGAGGTTGAACCACTATAAATTTAAAAATTTAACCTTCTGGAAGATGAAATGTTAGTTGGGATGTTACATATCAAAGCTCATATGCAAAATACATGTATGCAAGTCCATATATTAATTTTTGTGGAATTCAAAGAGATTTTACCGTTTTAATTAAGTCACTTTGTATGGGAGGTAGGCGTGGTTCTCATCCAATTTGCCTCATTTTCGAACTTGACCTTTATTTTTTAGATACAAGCTTAAATGTCGAATTTCGTGATAATAGCTTAAAAAATGCGGCTGTAATCGTGATCACTGACAGACAGACGGACATGGCTAAATCGACTCGGGTGGTGATGCTGACCAAGAATATATATGCTTTTCTGTACAGACCACGCCTCCTTATGGGCGTTACAAACTTTTTGTACTGTAAAATTAAATAGATACAAACATACATTTTGCTTTATTTTTTATGATATCACACGCGTTACCTTTTTGCTGTCGTACCCATTACCTTTAAACAATTCATTTCTTTAATTTGTGTATATCGTTATACTAAAAACTCAGAAAATTCCTGTAAATAATGTATGAAAGAATTTAATGGGATTTTTTATTTTTAGCATGTCTTCTAAGAAATTTATCCTTAGAAAACGAAACCTGCATATTTGCAATGTCGCACCCGTTGCCACAATTTTCATGTATATAAAAGCATTGAAATGAAATGTTTTCTGGATACTTCTTTTGCTAATAAAATCGAAATGATTAATACTTCTCAAATTAAGAAACCTTTCTGGAGTGATTATACAAATTTTAATTATATTTGAAAAATAAGTGTAAACCTGTCGCACCAGTTACTATGGAAATACCCAAATATATTTTTAAGGGTTTTTAAACCGCCGTTTTTGCTGTCAAGCGATTTTCGTTAGAAGATGCATATGACTTGTAAAGCTTCTTCAGCTCATGTAAAACTTCTTGAGAACTTCCACATTAGCCGTACAAAGTCGGCATGAAAGAAATAGGGTCTCGGTAATTTGTGTACAAAACATTTAAGGGCACCCTTTACCTTGGCGACCCAAAATTTAATGCCTCGCTAAAAATAAAATTATTCATAAATTATGAAAGATATCGACGAACGGTTTTTTTTTTCTCAAATGTTGGTGTTGTTTTTGTATGTCATGTCAAAGTAGAAAAAAAAGGTATGCCGCTGGTTGTAATCAAAAAATGTCTGTGCATAATCGGAAAATAAAAAGCAAAACGAGTTAAGAGGGTCGTTTAAAAAATGACGGAACTGTAGCATCAAAATTTATAAAAAGGTTTTTTTAAGATTTACGATAGGTCGTCCTTTGTTTTTGGAGCTACCCTAATGGTTGTAGAACCGATGAGAATGACTGGTGTTTGAAGTATGTGGTGCAAAAATTATTCAAATCAGAACAATTTTTTCGATAAGTTTTTATTACAACCAATTGGGAAAAAGTTGTTTCGAGATAAACGATTTAAAGTTATTGTATGGTAAGTGTTTTCGAAATAATAAAATTTAATAATTAGTTCGAGACGTTTTTCGATGCATTTGGGTGTTGACTATGACGAAAAGAATTTTATCCAAATCGGATGATTGCTTTCTGAGAAATTAGATGGCAAGTGCCCGAAGGCTTGGTTTTTAAAAAAGTTCTTCCTGTATATCTATTGGAAAAAAAACAAAAACAACATTTCATTACTTCTTTGCTTGCAAGAATACATAATCAATATACATATGAAAAGAAGGTAGATCTCCGAAAAATGTTAAAGGTAAAAGGTGGTGGGTGGAACAAATTCGATTTTGTTCGATGCATACACGATCAGTGTTGCCAGATATGGCGATATCTCACCAAATTGGCGGTGTGAACAACCACTTTAGCGAGAGGAATTTTGTTTAGCGTGATGACGAAAAAGTGGCGGTTTCAAACTTTTTTTGGCGATATTTGGACAATATTTCTTAAAAAGAAGTCAAAATCCTTTTTTTACGTTATGCAACACTTCACAATGCAAACATTTTTTCACGTCTCTAAGTCTTAATTCGCCGAGCAACAGTGCTACCACAACATAAAACGTAAAATCACTTTTCACAGCTTCAATTTGTTCAGTTTGCGCGCCTTTTCAAAATAAATACATAAAATGCCAAAAAATCTGGAAGGAGTAAGAAAGTACAGAAAAGATTGGGAGAATGCAAGTTGGGCTCAAGGTAAGAAGCTTTATATAGTATTAATTTAACAACAAATTACAACTCAAATAATTGAAGCGATGAGCAATGAAAGCGCTTTCCTGCCAATTGATTTAATCGATTTCGGAGTGAGTTTTTAAAATCAACTTTTTTATATTAATTTAACTGTAGACACTATTTTGAATTTAAAACTGTCTTGTTTTCAATATTTGCGCAAACTACTGCTTGAGATGGCTATTCGGTTGCCAAAAAACATTGAAAATTTCAGAAAATTCAAGGTTCTGTGTCCTGCAAGATGCATCAATATTATTGAACATGAAAAATTTTCTTGTTTATGAAATTTCAGTCTCCGCAAGCAAATATGAAAATCAATGGAATAAAGCCCCGTTTGTTGATTGGAATAGTTATTTTCAATACAACGTCCCAAGAACTGCATCCAATTGCTGCTTTCTGGTTAAATATTTATAAATATGAGGATGGAGTAGGCAACAAATATTTCAGAGAGCTCGCTGAAGTGGTAATTAAAATGCTTTTGATACCAACTAGTAATGCATGTGCAGAAAGAGTTTTTTCTATTATGAACAACTTTAAAACTAAGAAACGAAATAAAATACAATTTGAGCTACTTCAGGCTTAATTTTAAAACATGCTGTGAAAGTTTTGAGCTTACAAAAGAAATGTTAAAACGTTTTAACCCTAAAATTATGTACCCAAAACCAGAAGACTCTGAACTTGAAGACAGTGAAGAATTGGACCTGCTTACAAATTAATAAGAACCAGTAATATTTTTTTGGACGTTGTTATAGACGTGGTATTTTCTATACTTAGTTTTTACTTTACTTTACTCTTTTACATCGTTTATAACTACATATAGTTTAAACTGCAATTTCTAGTCATATATACAAATATAATAAATATATTTACAACTATATATAATATATATATATATAATGGTTTTATTTATTTTTTTTAAGTTACAAAAAAATATTTGGCGGTTTTTGGCGGTATCGACAAATGGCGATCAAAGAGTATAAAAAACTGGCAACCCTGTACACAATGTGTCGAATAATATCCCAAATAAGCTCTAGAAAATACAAGTAAATTCTCCTCCGGATTCAATTTACTTGTTACAGCGATTCAATAGTTCCCGTATCGTAACTGCTTGGATGGTCGGAATGTCGTTAAAAAAGCGATTTCGGGAACAAATAGAAGTCGCACGGTGCCAAATCAGGTGAATACGGCGGATGATTTAGCACATACACTTGCTTTCGAACCAAAAATTGATGAACAATGAGTGAGAAATTGAATTGTGAGACGAACAATTTTTGCGCAGACCTTTGTTTTGTCCAAATCCTCGTGAAGAATTTTTCGAATAGTCTCTTTGCTGATGTTTAAGGCTTCTTCCATCATTCTCACTGAAGCATTGCGGTCTTCTGCGACAAAATCACGTACTTTTTGGATAATTTCAGGTGTCCGAAATGAAATTGACCATTCTGTGTATTTTTCATGCTCCAGCGTCTAAAATGTTTCTGATGCATTAGGTCTGTTCCCGTACTCTAAAGTTTTAGTCCAATTTACCATTTTTACAGGTTTTAGTCCAAGAAGCGTTCCCGTACTCGAAAAAATGGTAAAAGAGAGTGCAATCGAGAGAGTAAAAAATTTCCCCTCCCTGTCAAAAGCTCCAAGTTTTAGCCCGAGAAATTTCTTCTGGCAAAAATGGTAAAAGTGTCATACTGCTTAAAATCATATGTTTACATGTTAGCAAAGAAATTGCAAAACAATAAAAGTTCTTTGAAATAAATAAAAAACTGTTGGAATGGAAACCAAAAACATGGTAAATTGTGTAAAAACTAAATATAAATGTTTATTTGAGAATTAATTTTTATATTGTTCAAAATCTTTACCATGTCGTCTGCGCTGCCAATGCTCCGCATCAAACAAACGATGTTATTTGACAGTTAACACAGTTTTAGTCCAAAAAGCGTTCCCGTACTTTTTTGTGTTTTCCAATATTTTTGAGAGATTTTTCCTTACTCTCACGTTTTTGACAGTTTTACCATTTTTAGCCCAAAAAGTACGGGAACAGACCTATTTTTACTAAGTTTGTGTAGAATTTAATGAAAGCTACGACACGGGCACTGGAGGCAATCCTGCAAAATGAGCTAGAGCAGGCATTTGATTCGCTATTGAATCACTGTAACAAGTGTATTGAATCGGGAGGAGAATACTTTAATTAAAACACTGAAAAATTAACAGAAATCCTGTTTTAATTACACTACTCCACAAATTTACGAAAACTTTCACCACAACGAATTGCGATAACATTTTCTATAGTAGAATTTTCCATAGAATCCGAATATCGTATTGATTTATTCGATTGGCCCCAATTTTTTATATAAATGGCAAAATTAAAAAAATCCACTATTAAGAACACATACTTCACATACATGCTTGTAAAGACTTACATGTTCAGTCAATGAATTTTAATTTAATTGCATGTAGTAGAGGAGGGTCAGATAAAAATTTGAAGGTATAATATGTGCCAATAGCATCAGTGATATGGTTGTTATGATCGAAAACAGGTGAAAAAAATCACTTTTTTCGTTTTTTTATAAACATATTTTATGTTTGAAGCCCTATGTCTCGAAATAATTATATCGGAGAGAAAAATTTAGCCATCTGATGTGATAGAGAATTTTATTACAAAAATTGCAAGTATATACATGTATTCGTAAAAATAAAAAAATAGGTGGCAACCATATTAGCATTTTAAATTTTAAAATTCTGACATTAGATTCGAAATCAGCGACCCCCTAAAACTGTTACATATCTAATGTTTAAAACTCTTAAAAAATATATTATTAGGTGGCAACCCTACTGTAAAATATCACAATTTTGAAATTCTGACATCAGATTCGGATTCGGTGACCCATTTTTACCTAATGGTAAAAAACAAATCATTTATGCATGCATTTCTTAATTTAACTGCAATAAAATATTTTTTTAACAAAAAATGGTTTTTGCATTGATGTTAAAAAAGTTTGTGAATTATGACTTTTCTTTAGACATGTATATACTTAAAATTTTTGTAATAAAATTCTCTATCTAAATTTTACTATAGAAAATGTTATCGCAATTCATTGTGGAAAACCTTGTTGAGTAGTGTTATGTTTTCTAGAGCCTGTCTGTGATATTATTTGACACACCGTGTACTTCGGCAATACACCATAATAACAAAACATGATGAAAATATAATATAATAAAAATAATTGAAAGACAAAAATAAATTTCAAAAATTTTGTTTTGAATTTAAACCAATTTTTTTTTTCATTTTTTGAAACATTCTTATTTCTCTTTTAAAAAAAAAGAAAATATTTATTAGTAGACTGATTTCTTATTCTAGTTCCATTAGTTTGAAGATCTTGTCTAAAGCTTGGTGGGGTCTAGCGGGTTCCACTTATAAAATCCTAAAAATTTTACCTTTAAGTAAATGAAAAAAAATTATGTAATATTCTTCCAAAATCAGACTAAAACACATTTAAACTAACGCATTAATCTATTGAGTTAATATTTTGCACATAAGCTTTGGTTTAATACACTCTTTCAGTAAGAAATTTCTCCCATACAAACTGTCATAATCGAAAATGCAAGACCTTCACAGATTCCCAGGTGTTCGGTACGCTCTCTGTGTAAAAAAATGGATTTTAATATACTCCTATCTCCCATACAAAGTGACTCCATCAATATAATTAAACCATCGTTGAAGAAGAAAGTCGTTGAATTTATTTTTTGGATTTATTTGAACAAGTTTTCGTACATAAATTAACTCAAAACAAAAAAAACATATAATGCCCTTATTTATCTTTTTTATACGGAATAGTTCTCACAATTTTTGGAAATTAAAATTTTTGAAATGATACAAAAAAAAACCCCATGGTAAAGGGTGTTTTTTAAGCTGCATGAGAAGTTTCGATGGTTGTTGTCTATGGTTTGACAGTTGAAATGAGCAAGGAGCTGCCGTTACCTGCCGTTACGATGCCGTTGAAGAAGAAAGTTGTTGAATTTATTTTTTGGATTTATTTGAACAAGTTTTCGTACATAAATTAACTCAAAACAAAAAAAAACATATAATGCCCTTATTTATCTTTTTTTTATACGGAATAGTTCCCACAATTTTTGGAAATTAAAATTTTTGAAATGATAAAAAAAACCCCATGGTAAAGGGTGTTTTTTAAGCTGCATGAGAAGTTTCGATGGTTGTTGTCTATGGTTTGACAGTTGAAATGAGCAAGGAGCTGCCGTTACGGTGAATGGCGAGCACTATCGAGCCATGCTGACTGATTTTTTGTTTCAAAAAAATTAATCAGCTAAACATCGACGACATTCCGTTCCAACAAGACATAGCAACTTGCCATACAGCGCGCTTAATCATCAACTTATTGCAAAATCAATTTGGTGACAACTTTATTTCCAATAGTGGTTGTTAACTGGCCCCCTCTATCATGCGACTTAACTAACGCCCCGCGATTACTTTTTATGGGGCTATGTTAAGTCACTGGTTTATTTCGACTTCATACACTCTTGCAGCATTGGAAGCCAATATTCAAGCCACGATTGACGCCATACGGCTTGATTTATTGGAAAAAGTAGTGACAAATTGGACTGATCGAATTGACTATGAAACTCTTAGTCGCGGCGGACACATGACGGAAATCATATTTAAATAACAAATGCCATGAAATTATCTACCAGATTATAATATTAAAAAATGCATTCCATATTATTATAATTCAAAATTTATAATTTAAAGTTCTTAAGCTCTTAAAAAACACCCTATACCACTAATTACGCTCCTATACTGAGCCTATGTATACAATTCCAACTTTTGCATCCAATTAAAGTGAGGGCCCCTTCTATATGGAAGTATCCAAATATTTTTACGAACCCGTTGACCCCCACATTTACGCCACTGGTCGATGATAAAAGTTCTGTTTGGAAAAAAAAAGACTGAAGAATAGCATTAATAAAAAGTAAAACAAAAAGTGAAGTCATACATTCGCTTTGATTCAGAAATAATAACTTAAATCCTCAGATTTATGCAAACAATTAAATAAAGAAAAAAACCCCGATTGCGCCATTTTCGCAAATATGTTGGGATTGTTCTATACTTAGTTAATCAATAAATGCGTGGCAGAGGCTTAATTTTTTTGTATATACCGAGATGATAGCCTTAGTTTATTGACCTTTCAGCTACAGTCGCCGTTAATGTTCGCAAGTTAAATTTTAAAAATGTTCGATATGGTTTTAGCGTTAGCATCTTAACTGAAAAAAAAAGTTGCAGGGCAAGTTGTTTGGCTCTCCTCGAGTCAACATTGAAAAATTTAATTATTTAAACTAGATTTCAAGTAGATTTTTTACTTAAAGGAGATGTTTTGTCTTTTGAGGAGATAAGTTTATTTTTATCTATGCTATGAAATTATGGCCGGGAAACTTTGTCGCAATACAACTTGGCAAAAAGTCGATGGGTTTGCAATTTTTTGACCAATTACCAAGTGATCATACAACCTTAGTTTTATATATACTATTCACTTATACATATACTAAACCTGTAGCAATACATATACTATGCGTGTATATTTAAAATATCCAATTCATTTAATTCTAAAGAGCATAACATGTTGCCGCCGCGTGCGGTTCGAACTGTTAAGGTAACAACTTAAAAGAATGATTGGTAATTTTGTAGGTAGCGATGAACCAAAAACGACCATAAAACCATACATACATACATGTAGAAGAAACGACCCAAGTCTACCTGTCTTATGTACCAAAAGAGATACTCATAACATCTCCTTCGTTAAATCTGTATCTTTATAAGTCTTCAATACAAAGAAACAAGTATTTATATTGCATCCTGCTGCACAGCATCGCATTTAAAATGTTTTTTTTTTTTTAAATTCTTATATACCGTGAAACCAACTGCTTTTATTTTTAGAACTCCAAAAACTAGTTGCTAAGGTGTATAGATGGCTATAAAATGCAACAATCTTATTCTTCTTCATTTTCATGAATTTTAGGCTGAGATGTTCTTTTCTTCCTCTCTAGTTATGGTTTATTTGGATGAAATCGATCGAATTTTTTAAAGCTCTGTGTGGAAATATGTACAGTTTCGTTAAAATAAAATAGCATAAGCTAAGTTCATGTAAATTTTAATGTTTCAAAAAAATTGAAATATGAAATAATAAGAAGTGAATATATAGTTATGAATAATATACGATGTAGAATAATTGTAAATATTTTCAACCAACAATTTTTTCTAAAAGTAGACTAAGTATAAAATTTGAGAGTAAAATATGTTTGGTTTAGTTTTTTGTTCAATTTTCTTTATAATACGAGGGTTGTCTTTTAAATCTTGCGCCTGGCAATAAAAAATCAGCAAAAATGCTTTTATTGTTTTTCAAAGTATTCTCCAAGGTGATCAATACACTTTTGCAATCCTTTGAACCAATTTTCGAAACAATTTTGTCACTTTGAAGCTGGTACCTCCGAATTTTTTTTTTTAAATGTAAGGGAACAAGATGGAGTGCCAATTTCACGTTTTGAGTGCTCAAAAACTGTTTTATTTGAGCTGATGTGTAGGAACTCGCATTATCGTGATGGAGGATGATCTTCCGTCGGTGGTTGGTTTTCCTCAATTCTCCGAAGACTTCCGGCAAACAAATGATTGTGTACCATTCAGCATTAACAGTTCTCTGCTGTGCAAGTGGTACCATTTGATTGGATGTGGTCCGTCCGCGGACAACTTCTGACGAGTTTGCCCACATTGAAAGACCCAAACAGTGGATTGCTGCTTTGTTCCGGGCTTATAAGCGTAGATATATGATTCGTCGTAGATGTGTTTCGAACCACCCCCACTGTATCCAAATTCGACACGAGCCTGTTTTTGAACAACTGTCAAATTATGGGGTATCCAACGGGAACAAATCTTCCTGACGCATAAATGCACATGTAAAATCGAATGTATGCTAATTCCACTAATGCCCAAAGGTGACTACATCTAAAGGTATATCACATGCCGGCATGCATCTAACAATTCATGCACAGCATCGATGTTTTCTGCCACACAGCCGTTCACGAAATTCGTCTTGAAGAGAACGACCACCAATATTTCGATAGTTCCAACCTTCAAACAATACGTGTAAAAATTTCATGACAATCTAATACTATGTTCATACTTTGCCATAAATTACTTAATTTGTCATAAATTACTTCACTTAAATCAACTGCGTACATACTAACTTTTCGTAATTTATTTTGACAGGTTTTGCATTTCTCCCAAAATTTCGTCTCTTCTACGGTTTTTTGTCCATATCGAATTTATCTATTCACAGAAATGGCACCTTGTGATGCCATTTTTCGATTATTTATCGAAAAGATTAGTGCTGAACCAATTTGATCTTAATTTGGATGGTCATTTATGATAAATTACTTAATTTCAAAGTAAATTCGTTGACAGAATTCATATGGTGAAATTACATAATTTGGGTATTATTTATGCATAAATCAAGAATGAGCCTTAAATAACGATAGTGAGAACATAGTATAACGTTTAGTTCAGAAGTTGTAGTGATTTAAGTGACCGTACTGTTGATATTTTCAAAATAATATATTCAAAGCAATTCCGTGTGTTGATTTATCACTGTTTTTTTGATGGGAAAAAATACCGTCCAAGCTGAGCAATGGCTTCGAAAGTGTTATTCGGACTCTGCTCCGTCAAAAGCAACCATTTGCCGATGGTATGCTGAGTTTAAACTTGGTCGTACAGACACAAATGATGCTGAACGATCAGGACGACCAAATGCGTTTTCTCACAATGGACCAAAAAGAACAACGTGTCGATGATTTGGAGAGCTGTTTGGCACTGTTTACAAAGAATAAACATGAATTTTTGCGTCGGTATGTGACAATGGATGAAGCATGGATCCACTATTACACACCGGAATCAAAACGGTCGTCAGCTGAGTGGAGAGCAATCGATGAAAACAGGCCAAAACGACCAAAAACACAACAGTCGGTTGCCACGCCCCCTTTTACTATGCCTGCTCCACTATGTCTACAATCATCACGCAAATGCAAGCAATAAGTTGACAAATTTTTATCGCAACCGGATGAACAGAATTGCAGTGCATACGTCCAGAACATGTTGAGCATTTTTCGACTTTTCTTTTTTCTTAAACCTTCGCGTAGCAATTACGAACAAACCCGCAGAAGGAAGTATCCAATTTTGTCCAGGCGTTTTCAAGTTTTAAGCATACGAACAAACCAAGATTCATTTTTTTATATACATATATATTAGAGCGGAACGAATTTTTAACCTCATGGGCAAGGTATATTAAAGAAGGTAGAGTCATTAGTTGAAATTCTCTCTTGTGGTGGGTACAGCACCTGTCAAAATCGGCTATTGGACGAATAAAAGCAAAACAAATAACAAAATTTTCCAATTAGAATTGTGTTTTTGATGAAAATTATTTAAGCGATTTAATGCCCAGAAGTTGTGCAATTTGTTAGACGCCTTTTCAAAAAGAAAATAGCCCGTCTTTTAGTGTGCCTCTTAATGAAGCAAGACGCAATCGCTGGAACGTTGCTTGTTCCACAACATTTTCCCAATCAGCGCGGGTCTGCGAAAAGCAGTTTTATATAACGGATTTTATAAATCCTCAGGGGAATAATTACGGTCCACTCCGGTTGAAGCCAGGAGCAGTGCCTTCCTTAGTGTTATTTTACCTTCACGATAAATACTAAAAATAAACATTCAGCACGCACAAAAAAGAAAACTATGAATTTTAACACATTTGACAGTTTTCTATTCACTGTTTGTTTTGTTTTTTTTACGCTCTTCTTATGTTTGACAGCTACTGTACCCACCACTCCGAGACGAGACTACCTTGTTGAATACCTTGCTCATGGGCTTCATATATTTTTGAAAACTACGAGTAAAAAAATAAATTTCTGCATTTTTAGTTTTTTTCTGCGACATAACTTTTGACTGCGCCCGAGGGTTTATATATTTCATGCCAGAATTATTTATTTTGACGTGACGAAGTTACGTTATACTGCTCTAGTTTACAAAAAAGTTGAAAAATGGATTTTTTAAAAATTCATCTGCGTTTCATTGAATTGTTACTCGCTGGATATAAGAGCTATGATTAAAAAAATACTATGACCATAAAGGTTAATTCTTTGACTATATTACAAAAACAAAAAAAAAATTTAATACCGCATAGGGACGTAGTGGGAGCTGCGTAAGCAACGCAACTGAAAATTTGTTACATGGAATTATTACTCGCTGAGTAGTAGGGCTAGGATTAAAAATACGATACGCTAATAAAGGCCTACTGGAAATCCTCACAACAAAATTAGACAAAAAATTTCTGACATCATGGGGACGCTGAGAGAGCCGCTCAAAGATCGATAACGCAACATTCATGCAGCGGCGTTGCATTGAATTTTTACTCAATGAGTATATAACCTACGATAAAAGTTTTTTATACATGGCTTTACGACAAAAATAAAAAAAAAAATCTGGCGTCGTCAGGTCGTGAATATAGCAGCTTATGTAACAGAAATGTAATATCGTTGCATGGAATTATTACTCACTCAGGAGGAGTGCTACGGTAAATTTTGTTTTACGACAGCAGGGATGTGTTATTACGCTTCACAACTAAATTACAAAAAAAATTTTGTTGTCATGATTTCAGGGATGCAATCACATAATGCAGTAAAAATGCTACAGCCATGAAAAAACGTTGCATGGATTTTTAACTCTGTGACTACTTGTGCAACGGTAAATTTTAATGAACGAAAACAAAGGTGAGGTCTCCGGGCATATGACAAAAATAAAAAAAAAAAATTTGACGGCGTGCCAAAAACCCTCAGGGAACCGCCTAATGTGACGCATATGCATCACTTTTGCTGGATTAATTGAAATTAGAGCACAACCCATGGGGAAGCAAAAAAAAAGCTAAACGAAAAGCACCAACTCCAAATCCAACAACAACTCCAACACCAACACCAACACCAACACCAACAACAACACTAACACCAACACCAACACCAACACCAACACCAACACCAACACCAACACCAACACCAACACCAACACCAACACCAACACTAACACCAACATCAACATCAACATCAACATCAACATCAACATCAACATCAACATCAACATCAACATCAACATCAACATCAACATCAACATTAACATCAACATCAACATCAACATCAACATCAACATCAACATCAACATCAACATCAACATCAACATCAACATCAACATCAACATCCACATCAACATCAACATCAACATCAACATCAACATCATCATCAACATCAACATCAACATCAACATCAACATCAACATCAACATCAACATCAACATGAACATCAACATCAACATCCACATCAACATCAACATCAACATCATCATCAACATCAACATCAACATCAACATCAACATCAACATCAACATCAACATCAACACCAACATCAACATCAACATCAACATTAACATCAACATCAACATCATCATCAACATCAACATCAACATCAACATCAACATCAACATCAACATTAACAACAACAGCAAGAAACTTCGTCACGTCAAAACCTACGGGTGTGTCCACGGCACAGCCAACTCTTTCTTTTTTTTTTTTTCTGGAATCCAAAGTTTAGTTTGAAAATTAGTTCCTAATTTTCTGATGCAAACCTCTTCATTAACGCATAAATAATAACTTGTCAAGAATTCCCTATGATACCATGTATGCGCTAGAAGATATTCAGGATCAATGATCATCGAAATCGGTCATTCGCTTATATCTCCGCTCCTCTTTGTAGGACAGAAAATATGCTCAGAACAAAATTGTAGGTCAGATAAATGTCTACAAAAATGCCCTTAACAGTTCAAACATTAAGTAAGCAGTTTCCACGCTATGCGACTAGATATGTTTGAATAACGCAAAGTAGAAATTTCATATTAACTTTGAGCAGAGCGGAGATATAAACAAATGACCGATTTCTTTAATCTTTGAACCTGAATATCTTTTAGCGCATACATGACAATTTGTTATTAATGAGTAAATGAAGAGGTTTACATCAAATAAATTAGCTCTTAATTTTTTTGGATTTCAGAAAAAAAAGTCTGACAATGAAATATATAAACCCTTGGGCGCAGTCAAAAGTTATGTCGCAGAAAAAAACTAAAGATGCAGAAATTTATTTTTTTAAGCGTAGTTTTCAAAAATATATGAAACCCATGAAGATGTTTCGCTTCCATTCCTTTCGTTCCACTCTAATATATATGTATATAGATAATAACATATATAGATATACATATTAACTCCCAGCATATTTATAGAGGTCCCTGCCCATTTGTAGTTCAGTTGCAAACAGTGACCATACGAACTAAAGTACAAAATTTTAGCCCGTATGTAGATCCGCCACTGAGCGTGGTTGCTGATGTAAAAGCTCGTGCGGTGGCAAAAGATGGTTGCTTTCATAATTTATGATTATTTTAAATGATTGCAGCGGTGCAAGGTGCGCCAAATTGTGGTTGTTGACACTTTATTGTGCACGACGGCGACCAAGTTGGCGCATGACTTGTCGAGTTCGGCCTTTTTCAGAGAATTATTCGCCGCTTTCGGTCAGGCAGCGCCAGTTCTCTGCCAACTGGTTTTAAGTATAGTTATTGGGGTTCCGTTAAAATTTTCTAGCTTAATTAATTTTCTCAAAATTTGATATATTTTTAATCTGGACTCTTTATGTCTGTTCCCGTATTAAGTTTTATTAAAATTTACCAGTTTTACATGTTTTAGTCCAAGAAGCGTTCCCGTACTCGAAAAATGGTAAAAGAGAGATTTAATTGCAGAACATTAAAAGTTCTTTAGAATAATTAAAACTATTTGATACTCCTATGATTTCAGTCCAATTTAATTTGACAAAAATTCGAATAGACAGCTGCGTTTGATGAATTTACAGTGATTGCTTCATATTCCAATGGAATGTAATTGTTCAGTTTTTCCAAGCGAAATACGAGTACAATCTATATATTACTAGCTTTTCCCGGCGCGCGTTGCTGCACCCTGCAACTATATGGGAACATAATAGGTGTATTCAAAACTTTTCTTAGACTCATAGTTTGACACCACCGTTATTTTCCACTGCCCGTTACAGTTTCCCAGTAGCAGGAGATCACCAAATAGTAACTCCATTTTGAGTTTGTATGTAAGTATTGCTACTTTTACTTTCAAAGCTATTCGATAATACAAATTTTAACTGTATGGGCGGAGCCACACCCTCTTATATAATGCTCATCCCAGTTTTCGAGAAGATGGACTATACCCTTTTTTAGTACAGTTGCCGACAGTAAGCATACAGACTAAATTACCAAAATGTAGCCCAATCGACGAAAACCGTAGGAAATATAGCATTTTTATTGATTTGTGGGCGGTAAAAAGGGTGTGACAGAAATTTAAGCCATCTCGTACTTGAAAAAAATGTACTGCCAAAATTTCAGCTATATCGGCTAAGTAATTTTGAAGTTTCCAGCCATCACACAGACAGCGTTTTGCTTTTTGTATATAGTATATTTTGGATAAACATTATTGGCTATAACTTTTGATTGGCAAGAGATACTTAGATAATTTTTTCTAATAAATTAATTTTTTAGCTTGTATATTTTTTCAAAATTATAAAAACACAATATTGGAAAAAAAATTTTGTTCGAAAAAATCTAGGGGTAGGCCTTGCTTTTTGAATCACAAAAATGGTTTTTAATTTTTGCGTAAAATTGAAATAACTTTTGTTTACAAATGTTATAATTTTTAAAAAATGTTAGAGTTGACAAAAGCCACGTGGCGTCCGTGGCGTAGTTGGTTAAAGTGCGTGGCCGCTATGTCAAAGAACCTGGAGACCCAGGTTCGAACCCCAGCAGCGACAGAAAATTATTTGAATTAAAATAATTTTTCTGTACGGCCGCCACCTCTCTGCAGACAATGGCAAACCTCAGAGAGTAATCAAAATGCCATGTAAAGCTTCTTGAGAATAAGAACATTCCGTTCATCGCCGTTCGGAGTCGGCGTTAAGCCTGTAGGTCCATTTCTCGGTCAATTGTGTACAAACTTAATAACACGCACAACACAATTGATCATAAGAAGCTAGGTCAAAGTCCTTTCAAGGGCTGAAATGGCCAGTTATTTATTTTTTTTTTTATTTTAGAGTTGACAATTTGTGAATTTGAATTTAAAAATCCAAAATTTTAGACCTTTTTTGAAAAAAAAAATTTCATATATATATACTCAACTAACGGTATTTTTGCAATAACGTTTTCATAGTACTTTGGTGAAGCTCTAGACAAAAAAAAATTTAAGAAAATGCATACAAATGCAGCGTAGATATTTGAATCGAAAGTCACGAAATTAAATTTCTGATTGTTTTTTTCTCATTATTAAGCAACGATGTTGCATTAAATATATATTTGTAGTAAAATTTTTCATAGTTTTCAAGATATGTTCATGTTTTTGATGTCAAAATAACGAAAATTTTTTTAATTTTACTAACTTTAAGAAATATTTTATATTTTGTAAATATCTGAATATGTAACCTAAGAAAACAACTAAAAATATGCGATTTTGTAAAAAATTTGTACTACAGCCTAGGCCTTGATTTTTGAATCACAAAAATGGTTTTGAATTTTTGCATAAAATTGAAACAACTTTTACTTACAAATGTTATAACTTTTAAATAGAGTTAAAAATTTGAGAATTTGAGTTTAAATTATTTTTACAACAAAAATAATTTTTGAGTCTGTTTTTGAGGAAAACTCCAATATTTCAGACCCTTTTTTAAAAAAATATTTAAAATATATTTACTCAACTAACGGTATTTTTGCAATAAGGTTTTCATAGTATTTTTATGAAGCTTTAAGACAAAAAAAAATTTAACACAATATATAAAAAAGCAGCGGAGATATTTGAATCGAAAGTCACAAAATTGAATATCTGATTGTTTTTTTCGTAATTTTGTGTAACCGATGTTGCATTAAATATATCGTTGTAGTAAAATTTTCCATAGTTTTCAAGATGTGTTCATGTTTTTGATATCAAAATAACGGAAATTTTTCAATTTTACTAAACTTAAGAAATATTTTATATTTTGTAAATATTTGCACATGTAACCTAAGAAAACAACTAAAAATAAAAAATTTGTGTCCATCTGGTGTCCAAGGTGGTTCAAAGAAGATAGTGCTTAAAAACTCATCGTACCTGAAAACTACTACAGTGTTGCGCAAAACAATAGCAACAAAATCAGTGCGCTGCTACAAAATCTTGAATCTTTTTTAATATTGGGGACACACAAAAATTATTAAAGGAACCAAAGCGTATATTCATACATCATATAAGAAACAAATCATATTCAAATTAGGTTTTGTTTTTTTTATTAAATTTAAAATTAATGTGACTATATTCAATTTGTCTGAGTGCAAAACAATAGCAACATAATTAATATTTGGTGTAAGACCCATTATTGTTGAATACCGCTGCACATTTCCGCGGCATCGACTCTATTAAATTAGATATAGTGGTATTAGGTATTTGTTCCCACTTAAGTTTCAAGGCTTCATACAGTGCAGTTTTATTGGAAAACCTTCGACCAGAAGGTCAGTCGCATTCAGTCAAACCGCTCGGACGTATTTTTAATTGCTCCAAAACTTAAACTAAATAAATTTCTTTCGCGTGTGCTTGCTTTCATTTAATTGCAAAAAGCTTTCCCGGACCTATCCCAAACATTATCAGAACAAAAACAAATCAAACCCATTGCACTGCCATAAGTTCACTGCGCTACTTAATCAACAACTCTAGAGCGGTGTCGTCAAGCAAATAAACAAGCAAAATAAAAAAAAAAATAAAAAGTGCGGATTAAGCAGTTGCAAGTTCGTTGCCATAAGTTCACTGCGCTACTTAATCAACAACTCTAGAGCGGTGTCGTCAAGCAAATAAACAAGCAAAATAAAAAAAAATAAAAAGTGCGGATTAAGCAGTTGCAAGTTCGTTGTGTCAAAAAAAAAAAAAAAAAAAAAAAAAAAAAAAAAAAAAAAAAATTTTTGTGCTATATTGAAATGTCGTGCGGAAATAAAAATTGCACAATTGTAGACAAAAATGCACCCATTGTTACCTGCAATGGGCTTTGTAACAACTTTTTTCATGGTGTATGTGTGGGCTTATCTAAGAGGAGCCTTAACTACTTAGAAGACTACGCAGCAAACTTTATGTTCTTCTGTGATGAATGTAGACAGATATCTCTGTCACACATAATGCTCGCGATTAAGTGTTTAAGTGACTCTCTCGGTTCTTTACAACAGGAAAACAAGCAGTTTTTCAATAAAACTTGTTGTAAAATTGACAATGCAGTACATTCCACTGTAGAGGCTAATAATGCTTTGGAGCCCTACATGAAATATACTCAAACAAATTTGTTAAGCATGTCAAAAAGCATAAATTTGCTCATTGAATCAGTGCGAGCAAACAATAACAATTCCGCGTTGTGTGATTTAAAAAAAGACATTACGCAAGTAATGAAAAAAACAGACTCCATAACAAAAATACAGGAAGATATTGCATATCTTCGAAATGATCTAGACATTATTCAGCAATCAGCTTCTCCTAAACCTTTGCCCTCGTCCCAGATGTCCGATCCACTTTTAGAATTTCTGATCAACCAGATAAATGTCATAAGTGAGCATATGTGTACATTCCGTTCGACGCTTGCAGATATATCGGATGCCGTCAGGTCCTTACCCAAAGATCTCGGAACATTCCCGGAATCAATCCAAACTAGTTCCTACCAAAACTCATCATCCATCTTTGATGAAATTAGGGAAGTCTCCTTGCGTCCGCCCACAATTAGTTCACCACCGGTCTCCGCTTCCCGTGCGCAAACTCAGAATCCTCTATATGTACAACAACCAACGCCTCCGTCGGCCAGTGCTGCACTGGAAAAGATTTCAAAATTCGGTACAAGTTGGACTGTTTCTGAGTGGCAAAGCAGACTGGCAAAGCTGAATACGGGGAATCAGTTGCAATATACAGTATTTTATATAAAAGGAACTCCACAGTTGGCAGATACTACATGGATACATGATTTTTTCCGAAGAAAATACAGCATCTATTTGAAAGACTGTAAGAAGATAAAACCGTGCTGCTTCAAAATCGAAATGCCTGCAAAATACGTATGGCTGTTTCAGTCGTATAATAACAAAGGTGTTAAGCTGGAATCGATGTACTTGTCAGTCTGGAAGGACAATAAAAAACCAAAACAACACACCTCAGATCTTAATTGGAGCTTTAAAACAAAAACGTTTCCATTTTTCAGTCCGCAACTAAACTACACTCCATATAACTCACAACCGAACCAGAATAGTCAAATATCCCAACACACACATAACACAACGCCAAAAATTGTAAACAAACACCAAACCAACCCAATTAACTATCCGCCTGTTAACACAAAGCCAAAATTTGTAAAAAAATACCAAACCAACCCACAATCAGAAACCATTCAGAATAACAAGATTACCCAACATAAAACAATGCCAAATACCAAAATGCCTTCTAACCCCAATGTTAGGTATAATTCTAACCATCAATCTTCTTTTAAGTCTAATTCCAATTCACACTTAAACTCTAACTCTAAGTTAAATTTATATACTAATTATGATTCCAACATTTATAATTCTAAGTCTTATTCTCATGCTAAGAAATCTTTATATAAAGAAACTCCTACTTTACCTCATCCAAACAACACACCTTCAAACAATAAATTACCTAATATCACTCGGCAGGTCAATCATACAAAAAAGGAAAAATCTTCTAACTCGAATCGAGCGAATCAATCACTTCAGCCTTCTAACCCAAAACGAGTCTCGTTCAATCTTAATCCTAACTTTGACACTCCGTCAGATAAAAATGAGAGTAACATACTCCACACACTGTATCCTAACTTCGTTCATTCCCACACTATTAACCCATCTCCTTCTGTTCCATCTCCTTCTGTTTCATCTCCTTCTGTTCCATCTCCTTCTGTTCCATCTCCTTTTGTTCCATCTCCTTCTGTTCCTTCTCATTCTGCTCCAGTCACTAATATAGCCCCTAACCAACCTGGCAGCCCCACTTCTTTCATCGACCCTCTTCAACCACCTAGAGTGAGACTTACTTTGAACTCTTGTGCTGACAATGAGAGCAGATATGCCCTTTCTCGCCTTAGAGAGAACAGCGTCTACAACAATGTGCGCCTGTATCTTGCTTACATGTATAAGGCACCGGTCTCCACCTGTATAGAGGGCAAAACCAAGACAAACCTCAAAGTCTTGATACAGCAAGAAGGTTTACCTACCGATGTCGATGAATTGCGCAATTTATTCACTAGTTTCCATGAGCAACTCGGATTGACGATCCACCAAGTCAAAGAAGATCTTGACACATATGGTGCTCATGTAAGGTCAAAACATGTCTCTTACCTTCAAAAGTCCCGTAAAGAGCAGCAGCAATATTATTCCTAACCAGCTTACTCATAATCAAATCTCTATGTCTAAAAACAATAGCTTACAAATTGCACAAAATCAAACTCCTTTTTCCAGCCCAATACATATCTCTTCGCATGAAATAACACCAAACTCTGCTAGTGCTCCTCTTTATTACCCTAGCGCAACCCCTGTATCTCAAAACCAGCCCAACCCACCAATGAGCTCCCTAAAAATAAATATATTCTATCACAACTGTGGTGGTATGAGAGGGAAATTAAATAAACTGTTCATAGAAGGAAAATCCACTAACTTCAATGTGTTTGTTTTCACTGAAACTTGGTTGAACAACACTTTTAAGAATGAGGAAATATTGGATAGTAGTTGGACAGTTTTCCGAAATGATCGGGATTACTTAAAAACTGGCCTTTCTCGTGGAGGGGGCGTTCTAATCGCAACAAGCAACTCCATTCCTTCTGAAATTGTCGAAACCACCCCCTGCCAATTTTTCGAACACCAAATAATCAGAATGTGTTTACAAAGCAATCTCTTCATATATATTTGTGTCTTTTATATTCCTCCAGGTGCAACAGAAAATGCATACAACGTATTAAGTGAATCTATTTCATCGTTAATGATGACCTTGAATGAAGAAGATAAGGTTATAATATTTGGTGACTTTAATCGTCCAAATGTTTCCTTTGAAATTGATGAAAATGACAACTGTCTTCTTCCAGTTAACCTTTCAAGCCCGATTGATTTTACCTTATTTAGTACGTTTTATAATAATGATTTGCAGCAAGTTGCACCCCGCCCAAATCAGAATGGCAAGTGGTTAGACTTAGTCTTCACAAACTCCTATGATGAAGTCAAAGTGGGTCAGACTTGTGAGGCTGAACATATTTTCTCCAATACAATTCACCACACAGCCTTAACAGTTGAGTTGTCAACGAATAATATAACTTATTCCCTTTCGTTCAACAACTCAATTGTGTACGATTTTCATAACGCAGATTACACAAATATAGCAATTGATATGAGCACTTGGAACTGGATGGAACTTGAGACTATGGGCTTGGACAGTGCTGTATTGCTTTTTTACCAGCGTGTTTTTCATATAATTGATAGGCACGTCCCCAAAATTAAGAAAAGGGACAAATTTTCAGAACCCTGGCTGGATAGAAATCTTAGGCATCTAAGAAATCAAAGAAATAAGCTTCACAAAATCATTAGAAGCTCCCACAATGTAAGTGATGAAGAAAAGATCAGATATGAAGAACTATCCAAAGAGTTCTCCATCAAGTCAAATGTAGCGTATAAATCTTACACAAATATAATTGGTGAGAATATTATTAAAGATCCAAAAAAATTTTTCGATTTCGTTAATATTAAGCGAAAATCCTATGGTTACCCCACGTCTATGTTCAAAGGTAACGTGGTTTCTTCCAACCCTCAAATGATCTGTAACCTCTTTGCTGATCATTTTAAAGAAGTATTTTGTGTTCCTTCAAATTGGACTCTATCGCAGTCTCCCTCTCCAAACACATCACCCTTAATTTACAACCTCAGTCTTTCTCTGGAGGAAATACATAAAGCCATCATTAATCTTGATTCAAACAAGTCTCCTGGCCCCGACCAAATACCTCCCTGCCTATTAGTTCAATGCGTAGATCAATTTATCAGACCGCTTCATATCATCTTTAACAAATCCTTGGTTCTAGGTACCTTTCCATCGTACTGGAAATCTTCCCATCTCACACCTATATATAAAAAAGGTGATAAAAGGTGTATTGAAAATTATAGGGGTATTGCCATATTGTCTGCTATACCAAAACTTTTTGAAAAACTCATTTGTGAAAAGCTTACAGGTCTAGTCAATCCATTACTTAACGAACCTCAGCATGGTTTTCGTAAGGGCAGATCAACCACGTCAAATCTTGCAATCTTAGTCTCGCATGTGCTTACCGAAATGGAAAAAGGACATCAGGTCGACGCGGTCTATACAGACTTCAGTAAAGCCTTTGATCGTGTTGATCATCACATCTTAGTTCTCAAATTACAGAAGTTTGGTATATCCGGTTTGGTACTTAATTGGCTCAAATCTTACCTATGCGGAAGGTCTCAATATGTGAAGTTCCAAGGTATATTGTCTAAGAAAATATCTGTCTCTTCTGGTGTTCCTCAGGGCAGTCATCTCGGTCCACTCCTCTTCAATATATTTATCTCTGACTTGTCTGAAGTACTAATTGACATCCCGCATCTCATGTACGCAGATGATCTTAAAATGTACCACATCATTAAGTCCGAAGCTGATGCCAATTTCTTACAGTCGAAACTAAATGCTTTGGAACAATGGTGCAATCTAAACAGGCTCTATCTCAATGTAAGTAAATGTAACGTTATAAGTTTTTCCCGGAAGGTTCTGGTAGAGAATAACCGCTACTTTCTGAATAGCATTGAAATTTGCAGGGTAAATCATATCGTAGATCTTGGCGTTATCCTGGACAACAAGCTACGCTTTAATCTTCATTACGATAAAACTTTATCTAGAGCTAGTAAGCAACTCGGATTCATAAAAAGGCGTGCAAAAGAATTCAGGAATGTGTGGGTAACAAAGACCCTTTATTGTACATTAGTGCGACCATTACTTGAATATGCCTGCATAATCTGGGATCCTGCCTTTGAGTCACATAGCTCTAGATTCGAATCTATACAAAAACAATTTTTGCTATTTGCACTAAGAGACTCTTATGACCCTCGCGACTTCAGTAACCTGACACCATACGAACACAGACTAGGCCTTTTGAATATGATGCCTTTATCATCAAGAAGAATCTTATTAAGCTCGTGCTTCACATTTGATGTCATAACTGGATTAATCGACATTGAATATATCTCGAGTAAGATTACATTTAATATTCCTGAAAGGCTAACTAGACATACAAGACTGTTAAACGAACACCAACACTGCACTGTTTATGCATACAATGAACCCATAAACAGATGTTGTAGAACATTCAATAATATATGCGCCTGCTATTCACCGTCCATGTCAAAATCCACATTTAAGTGTACCCTCTCCAAATATCTGTTTCCCACTTAACACTCAATAGTCCTGTGCTCTCCCTCTCTTGTCTCCACCTCTTCTTTTGACATGTTTCACCGTCCATGTCAAAATCCACATTTAAGTGTACCCTCTCCAAATATCTGTTTCCCACTTAACACTCAATAGTCCTGTGCTCTCCCTCTCTTGTCTCCACCTCTTCTTTTGACATGTTTAGAAAATATGTCAGTGGTGTGGGCGGCTCACGCCCACACTACGAATTACCTTCAATCACCAAAAACAAGGAAAGGAGAAAAAAAAAAAAAAAAAAAAAAAAAAAAAAAAAAAAAAAAAAAAAAAAAAAAAAAAAAAAAAAAAAAAAAAAAGAAAAAACCTGTTAGCATAAGTCATAATAAAATAAAACTGTTAGTATAAGGTTAAGTTAGTATGTAAGAAAAGTGCCTTGTTTGGCTAAATAAATAAATAAATAAATAAATAAATAAAAGAAACTCTTTTCTTCAAAATCCCAAAAAGATTTTATATGGGATTCAAGTTTGGTGATTGTGCCAGCCAATCAAGGACTTGAATCCCATTGTCTCTAATGTAATCTTTGATGAGCTTTGAAGTGTGCTTCGGGTCGGTGACGTGCTAAAACGTACACTGAAGCGGCATATTCCACTTTGCATATGGTAGCATCTTGCTTGCTAAAATGTCTTTATATACAAATTGATCCGCAATACCATCGATTTTATGAAATGGTCCGACTCCATCATAGAAAAAACAAGTCCAGACCATAATACCACCGCCTCCATGCTTAAAATATATTTTGCAGTTTCGGGCTTCAAGTCGTGTACCTGGGCGGCGCAGTACCGTGGACATCCCATCTGAATTAATCAAGTTGAACTTTGATTCATCGCTAAACAAAACGGTTTTCCATTTTTTAACGGTCCAATTTAGGTTCTATTTTGCAAAACTGAGTCTAAAAAACAACAAATTGTAACTCGTTGTCAAAATTTCAGACAAAATTGTTTAAATTATAACACCTCAACTTGTTTGTTTAAGTTTAGCTGCAAACAAAGGTTTCTTTGCCGGTCTGTAACTCCTTAAATCGTCCTCAACGGCTCTTCTGCGAATAGTGATGTGATGGATATCTTAATCAAGTGTCCGAACAACCTCTTTGCAGGTGGCAAATGGATTTCGCTTGAACACGCCACAAATGTTCCTGTCATCACGCAGCAATGTCTTCCGCGGGAGCCCTCCTGAATATACCGTTGTTACGTCTTTTGTGATGTTATACGTTTTTATTAATCTATAAACTATTGACCGATTAATATCAAAATGCTTAGCGGCAGATATTTGTGATTTTCCCATTTTATATTCGGAAATAATTTGTTATTTTAGAGTTTTACAGTATTTATCACGTGCCATTATAAATGGAACAGCCAATGTCACAATTAGCGCAAAAAAAATTCCAAGCTTAAATATTTATGACTCATAAACAACATGTGCTTTACAATAAAAGAAATTTTACCAATAATTTTTGGAACTTCTGTTCTCTTTTTACATTTTTTTAAGTTTTGTTGCTTTTGTTTTGGACTCATACAAATTGAATGTAGCCACATTAATATTAAATTTAATAAAAAAAAAACAAAACCAAATTTGAATATGATTTGTTTTTTATATGATGTATGAATATATGCTTTGGTTCCTATAATAATTTTCGTGTGTTCCCAATATTAAAAAAGAAACACGATTTTGTAGTAGCGCACTGATTTTGTTGCTTTTGTTTTGCGCAACACTGTATATACCAATTTTTATTCTAATCGCATGAGCGGCTTGGGAGTTTTAGGTAGGTTTGTAAAAAATTTGTACTATCACGCCCTCTGGGGTTCAAGATAGGTCAAAAACGATAGCAGCAGAACATTCAACGTACATGAAACCCACTGTATACCACTTTTCATTCTAATCGCATTAGCAGTTTATGAGTTTTAGGCAGTTTTGTAAAAAATTTGTACTACAGCGCCCTCTGGTGTTCAATGTGGATCAAAATTGATAGCCCACAAACACGCACCGTACCAAAAAACTTCTATACACAAATTTTCATGCTAATCGGATGAGTAGTTTAGGAGTCTATTGCGGCCTTACAAACATAAGCTCCTTTTTTATATACATACTAGAGGACCCGGCAAACTTCGTCCCGCCCTGAATTAATTTTTTTATTTTTATTGAATTTATTGAAATAATTCCGAGCAATCACGATCCCACCCGAAATTAATTTTGTATCGAACATTCACGATCGATAACAAATGGTGTCAATCGTATTTCAATTATTGATTGAATGAATCACTCTAATATCCCTTATTTACACGGAATGTAAGGAGGTTGAGGGAATCACATGTCAGATTAATTCAATGCTTTTTGATAGGCACCATTAGCAAAAGTAAACAAAGATGGAGGCTTTCCAACACGCGAACATGTCATATATATAGCTTGGGTATTCAAGATTAATAGTTATAGACATATAGCTATACATACATTTTTTACAAATAATTTAAGACATACATTGTTTTGCACTAACATTTATTTGAGTAACATTTATATTGTTTCCATATAATTTGTGAGCGGAACTTCCGTCCGCTCATTTATATCTAAAAAACTGAAACTGAAAACCTCCATGCTACAGGTGTAAAATAAGCTGCATTTGCATAGTCTACTTGCTCTCTCTCTTTATATGATCGTACTGCTTTGCCTTCCATTATCTTGATACGCATAATATATTATGTTATTACTCGTATGTTCTTTTTATTCTTAAGGTATAAAATTAGTTTGGATTTGATTTAATCCAGCACACAGTGCCATAATTAATTCCAAAGACTGGCCTTGTGATTCATTGATTGAATTCTTGGAATGTGCCCTTCCTCGCCTTTGAATTGGCCTACTCAAATGCGTTCATCTTTGCTTGAAAAACATTATTCTTGAGTTGCTTCATGACCAATTTTGTTCCCTTGCAGAATTTGGATTGATTGAGGCTCCGAAGCATTATAATAACAGATCCAACCTTCAGTGGTACATTATATGGTGGTAATCCTTGCAAACCAATGAATTCAGGAACACTATTCCATAATTGGTTGCTTCGTCTGGACACAAACAACTGATTTGAACGAATGTAATTGTGCAGAAATTGCATTTTGAATTATGAAATTAAAATCGAGTTTTTTTTTATTTTTTATTTTTCCACACAAAATGTATGGAACATCGATTTTTCCGAGAAAATTCCAATTTTTTTGCTGTTAAAAGCTACCTTGTGCGAAAACGAACACAAAAAAAAAAACAAAAAAAAAAGGGTTCTTATGTATGCCACTCTGTTTTGTTTATATATGACACTTATTCGGACATGACAATCTAATTGTTTTCATTATCCGTCACTCGCTACTGTGTGGCTTACACGTGTATTAGCTCGCCGAGCATTTGACTGACTTCATAGACCTATGTCAGGCTCGTCCCTTCCTTGGAGTTGTTATGAACACTGTACGACACGAAAAATTACCAATTTCAATTCTTTCAATTCTTATCCTTCCTTCCTTATTTTCTTTTTTCCTACACCACGTCAGTATTGTGGCGAAAAAAAAAAATTATTAAAATCGGGCGAGCCATTTCCGAGTTTTAGCAAGACTAACGCACGGCAATTGATAATTAAATATTCAGAAAATAGAAGATAAAAACGCGATTGGTTTTTGTCTAAGAAAAATATAATAGGCTCCTATAATTCGATTTCAGAAGATTGTGCTGTCATATCATTTTATTGCAAATTCTATTAGGAAATTTTTGTAGTACATTTCAATTTGAATAAAAATAGTCAGCTCAACCGTCAGTTTTGAAGCCATGAGGTGGTCTAAGGCTCGATCCTCACAATGGGCAAACAAATAATATTCTTTTTTAAATTTTTTTTATTTATTGAAATGACAGCTTTTGTGTTCTTTTTGGAGTAAAAAGTGAATATGTTGGAGCTTTCTTCAAATTAGGATTTATTAAGTGCTTAAATTAAATTTATCAACGAAAAAAAATTGAATGAAATATATTCAAAAACAACGGAGTTATTTTCATCGAAAGTATTAAATACGAATTTCTGATAGTTTTTTGTTATTCTAAGGAAACGATGTTATTAGAAAAAGACGCTGTACTAAAATATTGTGCAATTTTTAAGATATGTGAATGCTTTTGGTGTTAAAATAAAAGAATTTTCTTTTGATTATTTAGACGAACAGTTTCGCTAATAAAAGTACGCTAGTAGGATAATTTGCTTTTCTTGTAAAGGGGCGGAAGAAGGGGCGTGGTCAAAACTAAGTATGCTGTAACCTTATCTAGGATTCAAGTAATGTGCGTGCGAAATTTGAGTGAAATCCGTTCAGCCGTTAAGATTTGTTGGCTATTTAAAGTAGTCTGATGTGGCAATTCCGATTTTTCCGCTGTTCCTTCGAGTTTTTTTCTAAACCTCATCTGTATTAAGGCAAATAATACAAAAAAAGAATTATTAAAATCGGCCGAGCCGTTTCTGAGCTTTAGCAAGACTAACGCACACGCATTTCATTTTTATATATAAGAATATAGATTTTGATAAGGTTTTTCTTGTGGGAGTCGCTGGGGGAAAACGGCTACATGTATAAATATTATTGAGATGTCAAAATGAGGGGGATATCATGTAGATGTGCCAACTTTCGAGAAAATTTTCATATTTTCAAAACCGTGGTTAGAATGGCTGCATTTCTCTATAAAGCTATCCAAGTGATTCTTTGGCGAAATTTAATGATATAAAATATCAGTGGGATATTGAGTAGAATAATCTGATGTTTAAATGTCCTTTATTTAATATTTTTTACAAACTTTTTCAACATACGAACAGAGTAGTTAATGTTTTTTTTTTTGAAAAATAAAGTTATTGAAGTTATAAAATTCAAAATAACAAAGCAAAAAAATGTCAAATGAAAAAAAAAACATAAGAAGATATGTTTTATGAGTGTATGTATGTCTGTATGTAGTTTATGAAAACGGTGAAAGATTTTGATGTCAACTACTGGTGTTGTGGTCAAGGTTGGAGGTTGGAGACTAATTTTGGAGTTATGGTGAAACAATTGATTTCAAGCTTGCTTATAACGTACATATGTATGTAGATAATTCTTCAGGACCGGTTGAATACCATGGTCCTATTTCTAACCATTCTTTTTGTAAATAAACAGCAATTCACACAGTATATTACAATTTCTAACTTATTAGCCGGTTGATGGAGGTTGCCAAGATTTTCGAAACTAATAGAGTTGAATTGGCTGAGGTAAAGGCATAAAATTGAACATGTTTCTACTACTTTACTCAAAAATCCAACAACTGCTTTACTTGGTTTCCCCTTTCCATTCCTATTTAAACTTAAACCAATTTTCGAATCAAGAACAAGATCAACACCAATTTTAAAAACAGGGTTTAACCAAAACAATATATCTATATATTATCTATATGTATTTTATTTTGATACGGTTTTTCTTATGGGAGTCGCTGAGATACAACGCCTATACATTTAAATATAGTTGAGGTGTCTAAACAAAGGAAATTTCACTGAAATGTTTTGACCAAGGTTGAAAAACGGGCATCTCTCACAATATTTTGAGTTTCGTTGAAACAAGTGGTAGCAAGCTAACCACCGTTCAATACCATGCCCAAACGGGTAACTATTCTATTTTACAAATAAACAGCATTTCACACAAGACACAAAGATGGTTGCCAGAATTTTCGATAGTAAAACTAAAAGAGTTGAATTGGCTCAGGTAAAGGCATAACACTTGCATCAAATTAAGTATGTTTTTACTGCATTACTCAAAATATCCAACAAATGCCTTATTTAGTTTCCCCTTTTTATTCCTACTTAAATTTCATCCAATGAACCAAGACCAAGCCCAAGACGAATTTTCGAACTAGAGTTAAATCAAACGATATAACATTTAAATTTATTGCTTTAAGTCATTAAAAAAGGCCCGGTCAAAACGAAGAAAATTATTAGTCCTTCATAGTTCATGGATTTTTAAACTATTCCGTTTGTGTTTCAATAATTATAAAAGTCCAAAAGATTTTCTTTATGTAGTTTTTTTTATAAAAATCTAAGCATTTTAAGATCGTTATTTTTAACTGTTTTCCTGAAAAAACAACTTTGTCCTTCCGTGAGAGAAAGACATCCTTTTTTTTCCTAATTTTTTTTTCGGGTGATCTTGACAACCCCATGCAACTTTTGAGACCTCTTAGAATGTGAAATTCGAAAAAAAATTTTAAATCAATACGCCCTATTGTATAATGAGCCTTCGAAGGTACAATTCTCCTAACAGTATAGTTAATACCTACTAAATGTTATTTAATTCCGTTAATTACGTAGTCATATGGGGGGGGGGGTAAGGAGGGGAAACATTTTTTTTGTGTAGGTACAAATTTTTGGGGCAATAAATTGATATTAAAAAAAACTGTAGAACATATACCAGTCAAAACTGAAGTATATCTCTAAAGAAGACACAAAAGGTTACCTAAATTTCCCTGTTTAAGGAGTTCTACTAAAATAGCTTTTCATTTTCCAATTAAAAACAAAAAAATCAAAGGTAAGTCGATTTCGACGGGAACCACTCTAGTTTTTTTTAAATAAAAACAAAAAATATTCTTTATTTATGATCAATCATAAAAAAGGAGAAATATTTGCCTCTTTAAATAAAAACGTGTAAAACTAAGCGGTATGGAACCACGAGCTGTATAAGCTGTACGCCTCGCTGGTCATGTTGAGCAAATGGAAAACGACGCTCCAGTGAACAAAATATTCGATTTGGTGCCCAGTGGTCGTCAACGCAGAAGAGGACGCCCACATCTTCGTTGGAAGGACCAAATGATAGACAATCTGATGACGCTTGGTGTTTCTAAAGGGTGCCAGTAAGCGCAAAACAGAAATAGCTGGCTCAAAGTCTTAGACGAGGCCAAAACCGAGGAACGGCTGTAAGCTCCACATAAGTAAGAAGTAACATCAGAATAAAGATTGCAAATTGCGCAAATTTATTTCGAAATCGTAATTCATTTCGGGAATGTCACAGTGCGTTATGTCGATTTGCGACATAATCGTCTTTCCGATCGATTCATTGGACCAACAATGGATTGTTTTTGTGCCTCGCATACTCTAAATAATAGTATGCATCCGCAAAGACGTACAGTGCGCACCGAAAAAACAATTGCTGTTGTAGAGCGTGATATTGAGAAGGACCTAAATCAGTCTAATTGCTATCGCCCGCAGCAATTGGAGATGTGTCTATCAACTTTATGGAAAATTGTACGTAAGATTTTGGCCTACGAGCGGAATGATAATCGTTTGTCCCGTACATTCGGTCAATGTACTGAAAATGAACTGGAAGCCTCATTTGGTGTGCAGAAAATCCACGAGAGAATCTCGAGGAATCGATATAAAAAAAAAAAAAAAAATACTGTTTGGTACGTTCAAGGCCCGGCGGAACCATTGGTCCTTAATTATTTAAAAATGAGGACGGAGAGAGCGTTATCGTCAACGTCAAGCATTATAGAGCTACGATTGCCGATTATTTCGTGCCCGCCCCAATTTAATGTTTATTGCATACAATATCAGTTTTTCCAAGAGGATGGCGCCACATGAAATACAACGCGTTAAACAATTGACTAACTGAAGGAAACATTTCTCGAAATGAACCAGTCAATTGGCCAACAAATCGATTTAACACCTTCGAATTATTATCTTTGGGGTTATGTGTAGTTATTGGTTTATGCGAACAAACCAACAACTGTGGACGACTGGGAAGAACACATTATGTGAACCATTGTCGAGATACGGTCCAAAATGCTTGAAAAAGTGGTCGAAAATTGGACTTCCAGAATGCGAAACATGTAAGCCAGCTGCGGCGGCCACAAGTTAGAATTTATATACTATGTATATAAACACCTAGAATTATCATAAAATAATGGCATACAATTATTAAAATTCTGCCAGTTTACTGAAATTACCAGACTACGCAAATCATGAATTTTTTGGTTGTGAAAAAAGCGGCAGTGGAAAGCAGGAAGGAAATATGGAAAATGGATCAATAGAAGTATTTAGTTTCTGATCTTACCTTTTCATTGACACCAACTTTGGCTCGATTGCAGTATTAATAAGAAATAAATAGGTAATTTACTGATTTGTGTAGGCCGTTGTGGTTACTTTTTTCCAAAAAATCATAAAAATCATAATTCATAACTTTGTATGAAAAGGGAAACTGTTTTATTTAAATTTATATTAACGAACTATAAAATTTATTTATTTAGCTTTAGAAAGCTTTTCTGGGTCTCGCTGATCATTGGTATGGTAATCCACTTAGCCGACATCATTGGTCTCGTTAGCATATTTGTTGGTATGGGTGGTAATATGTTGCGGTATTTCATCATCAATAAAACACTTCCAGAATTGCACTGGTGAACGTTCACCTTAATTTAAAAGTAATTGTCAGAGCTCAATGTTTTACAACTAAGAGTTTGACTCACCTATTGACTCACCTGCTGAATAGGCCCACCTACTGAACACTCTCAGTTCTGACGTCTGTATAGGTGATAGCGCCAATATGTATAGTGTCAGTGATAAATCATTGAGCTGAATGCGGGTGCTGCTTTAGCCCACGGCCGTTGAGAAATAAAATATTCGAATAAAATGAAGCTGAACAAAAATAGTTCATCTCTATTTAGTGAATTTTCAAGTGTTTTTTATCAATAAAAAGGTGATTATGAGTGGAATTCATAGTTTAATATTGACGTGACGAAGTTACGTTGTACTGCTCTAGTTTCCAAAAAAGATGAAAAATGAATTTTTTAAAAATTCATCTGCGTTTCATTGAATTGTTACTCGCTGGGTATAAGAGCTATGATTAAAAAAATAGTATGACCATATAGGTTAATTCTTTGACTATATTAAAAAAACAAAAAAAAATTTGATACGGCATAGGGACGTAGTGGAAGCTGCGTAAGCAACGCAACTGAAAATTTGTTACATGGAATTATTACTCGCTGAGTATTAGTGCTAGGATTAAAAATACGATACGCCAATAAAGGCCTACTGGAAGCCCTCACAACAAAATTAGACAAAAAATTTCTGACATCATGGGGACGCTGAGAGAGCCGCTCAAAGATCGATAACGCAACATTCATGCAGCGGCGTTGCATTGAATTTTTACTCAATGAGTATATAACCTACGATAAAAGTTTAAAAAGGAAAATAAAGTTTTTATACATGGCCTTACGACAAAAATAAAAAAAATTCCGGCGTCGTCAGCTCGTGAATATAACAGCTTACGTAACAGAAATGTAATATCGTTGCATAGAATTATTACACACTCAGGAGGAGTGCTACAGTAAATTTTAATTTACGACAGCATGGATGTGTTATTACGCTTCACAACTAAATTACAAAAAAAATTTTGTTGTCATGATTTCAGGGATGCAATCACATAATGCAGTAAAAATGCTACAGCCATGGAAAAACGTTGCATGGATTTTCAACTCTGTGACTACTGGTGCAACGGTAAATTTTAAGGAACGAAAACAAAGGTGAGGTCTTCGGGCATATGACAAAAATAAAAAAAAAAATTTGACGATGTGTCAAAAACCCTCAGGGAACCGCCTAATGTGACGCATATGCATCACTTTTGCTGGATTAATTGAAATTAGAGCACAACCAATGGGGAAGCAAAAAAAAAGCTAAACGAAAAGCACCAACTCCAAATCCAACAATAACTCCAACACCAACACCAACACCAACACCAACACCAACACCAACACCAACACCAACACCAACACCAACACCAACACCAACACCAACACCAATACCAACACCAACACCAACACCAACACTAACACTAACACCAACATCAACATCAACATCAACATCAACATCAACATCAACATCAACATCAACATCAACATCAACATCAACATCAACATCAACATCAACATCAACATCAACATCAACACCAACACCAACAATAATACCAACACCAACACCAACACCAACACCAACACTAACACTAACACCAACATCAACATCAACATCAACATCAACATCAACATCAACATCAACATCAACATCAACATCAACATCAACATCAACATCAACATCAACATCAACATCAACATCAACATCAACATCAACATCAACATCAACATCAACATCAACATCAACATCAACATCAACATCCACATCAACATCAACATCAACATCAACATCAACATCAACATCAACATCAACATCAACATCAACATCAACATCAACATGAACATGAACATCAACATCAACATCAACATAAACATCAACATCAACATCCACATCAACATTAACAACAACAGCAAGAAACTTCGTCACGTCAAAACCTACGGGTGTGTCCACGGCACAGCCAACTCTTTTTTTTTTATTTTTCACAATTCGACGAGCACTCGAATAATATTGTGAAATGCGAAAAAAATATTTTGCATCATGTCATGATAGCGTCACTGCCCACCTACTGAACAAAATGTCGGCCCACCTACTGAACAGATTTTCAGACAACGTGCATGCATAAAATTGTCATTTACACGATTTCAAATGGTGTTTGGAATCATCCTAAAGTTTTTCTTTTGCATTTAATTGATATTTTTGTGATTTCCGTCCACGTTCAGATAAATTTTCAGAATGCCTTGTTTTTACTTCATTTTCTAATGTTAACAGCGATTTGTTTTAGGTGTTCAGTAGCTGGGCCGATTTTTTCGGGGATCGATTTTGGAGACTTTTGCTAGATCGATTGCCAAAATTGTATTTTTCGAAAATTTATATTTCCGCTCAAAATTATTGTAAGCTATTGAATTCAGCGGCGTTCGTGGCGTAGTTGGTTAAAGTGCGTGGCCGCTATGTCAACGAACTTTGGAGACCCAGGTTCGAACCCCAGCAGCGACAGAAAGTTATTTGAATTAAAATAATTTTTTTGTACGGCACCTCTCTGCAGACAATGGCTGGCAAACCTCAGAGAGTAATAAAAATGCCATGTAAAGCTTCTTGAGAATAAGAACATTCATCGTTCATCGCCGTTCGGAGTCGGCGTTAAGCCTGTAGGTCCATTTCTCGGTCAATTGTGTACAAACTTAATAACACACACAACACAATTAATCATAAGAAGCTAGGTCAAAGTCCTTTCAAGGGCTGAAATGGCCAGTTATTTATTTATTTGTTTTTTATTAAATTCAGCTTTCAAACGGAACTAAAAGCTCAGTAAAATTGTGTTTTAAATCAAAGTGAAACGTGTTCAATAGTTGGGCATCCTCCCCGACTAATATACCGGTATTTTATCGATTTTTGGAATGAGTTTAATATATTTTAATGGTGGGAGGATATCAGTAGCCTCCTGCCCAGCACAATTTAGCACATTTGAATCTGAAACATCTTCCTCATCACCCACTGGGGGCGGGGTGCAATAAGGCCGAATTCGGCTTTATTTCGCTTTAAGTGGAAATTTCCATTTGAAAAAGAAATATGTAAAGCCAATTTGGCCTTATTTCCCTTTAAAAGGAGCCAATATTAAAACGCCATCAAATAAGTTTTTAAGTTTTATTTAATGAAAAATTAAAGATATAAAAGAAAGTATTGGAATAATTGTACTTTAGGGCCCATGCTCCTTTTTTTTTCTAAATGTGCATTTGGAGATCCTAAATCTAATGCTGCAAAAAAAAAAAGGTCGGTCTCAAATGTTTTAGGAGATACAAATCGTGAAAGTTTGAAAAATTTACTTATTATTTTATATAGAAGACTAGGATTTCTTATTCTAATAATAGAAATATATATCCGTTTAAAGCGAAAAATATGATCGTTTAAATGCTAAAGAACACACATCTTTTTGTAAGTGATCGAGAAAAATATGTAAAGTTAATAAAAGTTATGAATGAAAATTTATAAAATATGCGCGATTTTTACTAAATTTTTTGCCTGCGGCGCTCATTCTTTATACTATTAAAACTTCTTCACCTTCACTATTGAACTACTACTAATAATTATTTCGCGTTGATACGAAAACAAGCACATTGAGGTTGACAATGGTAACTGTTCTCTTGCAAATTGAGTATCTACGCTGAGTCCAGTAACTTTTCAAACAACAGACTACAGGGTGCGTACTTTTTATTAAAAATAATAATAAAAAATAATCCTTAGTTTGCAAAAATTATTTTTCGGCCTTATTACCATTTTGCTAAATTTTTTTTAGGCTTTATTTCCTTTTCAAATGGAAATAAAACCGAATTCACAATTTCGGCCTTATTGCCGTTGGCCTTATTACACCCCGTTCCCACTGGGCACTGGGCATTTCTGTGGTCATAGGCGTCCGCAGGAATTTTTCCAGGGCGATATGTATTTGTGTGCACGTATATGAAACTGATTATATGAAAATGTAACATATAAACATAGGAAATAAAAATATATGAACTTTTTCAAGTCCAGGGGAGGGAAAGTGCCCCTCCCTGCTTCCCCATGTGGACGCCCTAGTCTGTGGTCATAATTGTATTCCACTTCGAATCTACCAGCGACTTCACCAAGCAGTAAAAAGTCATTACATACATTTATATTCATAACATTGTCATCGAAGATTTCTTCATCGCTGACTTCTGCGACTGAGGGCGGACTTATAACCACATCAATAAGAATTTCTTCCACATCCTTCTTCATCATTACACCATGCCTCTATTACTTCATCCAGCTCTGCTTTCATTAAATAATTTCGCGACGAATCATAATTCTCTAATTACTAGGCTCAAATATTAGACACAATACAATAACAAAATAGATAAACTAAAAGTTTCCAAATCCTGTTCCAAATCCTGTTCGCTTAAATACTTGCGGCACGAATTTTTATTTTGGCCTCCGCCGCAAAAAAGTAATCGGCACAGTTAAAAAAAAAAAACTTAGCAGTTTTGTCGTAAAATACAAATTGGCAATCATTTTAAAAAATTCGAAAAAAAGTTATCACGATGTCCTAATGGGTAGAAAAATACGCAATAAATATCTTAGCAACGCGTTGAGGTATGAAGCAAAAAAGCTAGTAAGGAATTATCTTTCTGTTTTATCTGTTAGTATATTCTGTTCTAGTCTATTCCAAGTTATGGGGTTAATATTCGATCAAGTCAGCTTATAATGGGGTTAGGTGTGGTTTTCTTCCAATATTTTCAAATTTCAAACTCAAATATCAATCCCTTAAATGTTCTAAATTTCAATCTCAGTGTAAAATATCAATTCAATATATCTATTGTGGAATTTATGAAGGTTTTGTTATTTTGATGACGTCACTTTGCACGGAAAGTTGCCGAATTTACATTCGATTTTCATCCATTTTTAAATCAGCGTCCATATTTTAGATCAAAGATTATGTGCAAAATTTCAAATACTCCACAGACTTTGTGAAATTTTTAAAGTGTTTATCATTTTAATATTTGTGCATACACTATATATAAGAGGTAGGTGTGGTTTTTCGCTCATTTTCGAACTTAATCTTTATTTTATAGAAAGAAGCTTACTTATAAAATATATCAAAGATTTATATTTTGATTCTTGAAATATCATATGGGAGTAAGGAGATCACATTTATTTTCACAGAGAAAATATACTAGAAATTCGGAGCACCTACACAGAAAATAAAAGAATTGATTTATTACCTAAACTAGTTTAGCTAATGTGAAAGTTTCTATTTCACCTAATCTTTTCAACAACTTTTCTACTTACACAGTTAATTTAACAATCATGCATTAGGTAATTCACCTAATTGAAATTAGTTAATTCAACTAAAATTTTGCTTATTAAATCATCTAATTCTTCTAGTTATTTTACCTAATGCAAGTTGTCGATTTGTTCGTACACTAGGGAAATAACGCATATTAGCATTATCCACGCCTCAGTATAAATTTTATATAAATATTTACGTGGATAAATCAAATGCTTTCTTTACAACTTGTTTTTTCCCGTATTTGAATTTTTTATTTCTGTGCAGCCCAAGGAGAGCACAGCGCTCTCCTATAAAAAACATAAATAAAAACAAAGTGAGAAAATTTTACAAAAAGTAAAGCCTCATTGCGAGAATCGAACTCGGGCCGCTGGCGTTATAGTCAAACGCTTTACCGCTGTGCTGTTACGCCGTTTGATAACTTTTGAACAAAATGTATATAAAAATATGAGGTCTGAAATTATGTTTCCACTGGGCATCTACAGCAATTTGATTAATTGGTATATAGAGTAAATTTCTGAATTGGAAATTTAGCTCAATAGATAAGGCGTTGGTTGTTGAAATCTTGACATCACAGGTTCGAATCTCAGCGGTGGCAAAGAAATTGTTCAGTCATTTATACAATGTATATATCTCTCTCATTCTATCTACTATAAAACAAATCTTTCTTCTCTATCATGTGACGAAATGTAGTAAAGTCACCTAAGGGGAAGTTTCACTTCAAAATAGAAATTGCAAAACAAAAAACATATTTTTTGCACGGCATTCCCACTCTTAAGTGGGAATGCTATCTAAATAATTAGATGATTTTTCTACACTTAGTAGGTGGCTTGCCTAATCTGAAGTGGTCATAGTTTAAAAAAAATTAGCTAATTCTTCTAATAAATTATGTGTCTTATCTATTTTATGGTTGAAGGTACACCTAAATATTTAGGTTTTTTTAGCTACTCTCGCAGTTAAACTATCCAATATAAATGCATATAATTAACATTTAGAAATTGGTAGCGCACCTAATCAAATTCGTTGACTGAAAATCACCGGCTTACTTTAGCTGAATTGACTACATTTTTAGGTAAAAGTTCTACTCTTTTTTTTCTGTGTATGATGTGCAAGAAGTAGACTTTACTTATTTTTCGCACAGTAAGCATATGATTAACCAATTATCCATTATGCTTCATTTCACATACTTCAATTTGTGCGTATGATGACAAAAAGTTGACGCCATAATTAACAAATCCACTCAAAGAAGTTCTAACTTTGAAATAACACGTGTCCAAATTCTAAATCAACCTGATATTTCTTTGACAAGTTACAGTACTTTTAGTGACATTGGAGGGATGTGACGGATCCATTGTTTTATTCATTGCCACATTGTAAGAAAAAATAATTTAACCTGAAACAACTACAAGAAGAGCTCTTAATCGTCGACTTTTGTTGTTTTTTATTGACGTGAGCAAACGAGGTTTCCACTTCACTTCAAACTTTCACATGGTGATAAGTAATATACGTACCTAGGTGAAAATGCTTATATCAGCATCGATAAATTTGCAGCCATTATTCTCGGTTTTCTAAACTCTATCTATGAAACTCCTGAATATGGTTGTGCCATTCCGTAATTAAAAAACTGTAGAGTTGGCTTTAACTAGTAAATAGAGCTCTGGTTGTTCTGAACAACTTGGCATTTCTTTATTTTTTTTTTTTAGTTTTAGAAATGGTTCAAGTAATTTTCATGCTGAATTAAAAAAAGGAACACAGTCAATGGAGACTTTCCGGATAAACTCCACCCATAGGTTCCAAAAAGTACTATTTTTATGTAACTCATTGTAACAAATTCATGTTGCTTACACTTTATATGTATAGCTAATTCTTTAAAGGAACACTAATATAAAAACATATATGGCAAACATGCCCACGTAGTGGCCCATATGGCCCGCGTGGCCCATCGATGTCGATGCTGAAGCTCATTGTCCCGTTACTTGTGTGTCGAGTATTAAGACTGGCAGTGTTATTCATGATATGTAATTTTATTGCATTGTAATTGTTTAAATAAAATAATATTTAAAAAACTACGAAGAATATTATTTTTTGAAAATGGGGAATTTTCTATTAAGTTTTACTTATGTTTAGTTTTCCAAGACCCACGCCTTTTTTACCAAAGACTACTGATATGTGTAGCAACATTTGCATGGCTATTTCAAATAACGTTGCCTTGAGTTGTTTCATGAGTTGTTCTTGATTTCTACAACCATCACAAAAACGAGAAAGAACAAAATCTTGCAGTTTTACTGTAAATAAGACAAAGTGGAACGGAATTTGGTTCTAAAATTTAAATCTTCAACCAGAGGACGCTGGTTGTGAAACACCTCTACTAATACGAAAATATGTAGGGGTGTTTTATCTGTATGATCTGTGCATGATATTGCAGGGATATTAATGTAAATAGAGTTTTCAGATTCAGATCAGAAGGATTTTCATAGAATAAACTTGACGCTCGACAAGTTACACGTTATCAACAAAAATCGTATGATATGATATTTTTTTTATGATGGTTGTAGTATAAAGAGTTTAATATGATGAAAATGATATTAGGACTGATATGATAGTTCTCTTAGTATGAGTTTGATATGATGGGGGTGGTGCGATGTTTATAGTATGGTAGGTATATTATGATGAGTTTTGTATGAAAGGTATGATAGTATAAGCATTTTGTGATTAGGATGGTATATACTATTACGATGGGTGTAGTATAATGTTGGTATTACAAGTTTGTTATGATGCTTATTTTGCAAAAAGGAAGATCAAGTTCGAAAATGAGCCAAATCAGATGAAAACCACCCCTACCTCCGACAAAAAGTGACTATATCAAGATAATAAAATCTATACATTCCACAAAAATTAATCTTAACATTTGAAATTTTGAACATAAGCTTTGATTTCAAACAAACACTCTTTGTTTGAAGTTTGCCAAAATCAAATGAAAACCACACCTGCCTCCCGTTCAAAGTGGTACAATCTCAAAGTGGGTAGACGTGCAACCCACATCGAAATGGTACAATCTCTAAAAATTCCATAAAAATTATATGGTTTAAACATTTGAAATTTTGCACATAAGCTTAACATAAAATACTTTTGGGTTGAAATTTGTCAGAATCGAATCAAAATCATGCCTATTTTCCATACAAATTTTCCATAAATTCCACGAAAATGACTGTATTGATATTTTATTCACTTTAAATTGGAATTTGTATAAAATGTATATAAACTAGGAGTCACATTTTTACGTGAACACGTGTAGTACGAGTACACGTGTTTTAAGAATATTTTAAAAAATTACGTACTCGAACTACACGAAATTGATTATAATTGTTTTATTTATTTTATTTTCTATATTGGATTTGTGCAATCAAATAAACATCTTAACGTGAACTTTTGCTACTACACGTGTAGTACGTGTTTTACATTTACGTGTAGTTCGAGTACGGGTTTCCAAAAACGAATTTGACGGAGTTCAAACTTCCGTGTACACATGTAGTTCGAAACACATGCTTAAGTATGAGCTCTAATAAAAAACCACGTCTATCCATCATGCAAGCTGACGTCATCGAAATAATAAAACCTCCGTAACATCGGATATTGTAAAAAACCAGTTTGGAGGTATTTTTATTTCTGTTAAGCAGATGATAATACATGCTTTATTAGTTTTGTTTTTAACCTCGCATTTTTAAGTACTTACTTCGGTTCTTCTTAATAAGGGTGTTTTTTTAAGACGGAGCATTTTAAATTGAAATAAAACACAAGAAAATATTTTTAGAATCCCTTAACCCTTTGACGACCGCTCCTGAACCGCTGGAAAATTCGTTAAGCCGACAACGGATTCGTGTTAAACGACTCCAAATTACTCCAAATAACAAAAGTGTCGCAAAAAAAATTTTTTTTACCTGCAAAAGTGTGAAAAATCATGGGACCTATATGTCCCAATGGTCGTCAACGGTAAAAATGTATACCACTATTTTCTCTCGTTGACAGTATGCGAACGAAAAGTTTGAGGTTTAATTTTGATTTACTTCATGAGAAATCATTGTTTTTATCTGTTTTGAAAGCTAACCAATGAAAGTTTGAAAAATAACCTTTGCAATGATGGTACTTTGACCTCTATATATATGACTATTGGTTTAGGAGATATAAAGATAAAAAGATTGTTAAAAAACCCCAAAAATTCTGTCATAATATCTGGCCTTCTATATTTGCTACGGCGTAATGTTTGACATCCAATGAAAGGTTGAAAAATAACTAAGTACTTTAACATCTTTACGACTATTAAAAATATCACAAAATAGGTCAAATTTTCAAAAAAATCGGATCTTTCATTTGATGCTAAACAAAACTCCGTAACAAAAAAATTGTTGGGATTTTTTAACGAATTTTTAACCTATTTTGGAAATATCTTCTGGACCAATAGTCGTAGAGTGGCCAAAATACCACCATTAGAAAGAAAATTACACTTGATTTTGTGTTTTTATTTCAGTATTACTACGAACACGATCGCAAATCAAAGACCAACTTCTACTTGCGTCTTTTCTGCGATCGCTTTGATTTGAGTATGCACAATCAGTGGTGGATCTAGGATTCACCAGAGGGGGGAAGGACTGAGCTAACAGTTTTATAGTCCAAAAAAGGAGGCTGAAACGGCTTTTAGCGCTTTTTCAATTTTTTTTTCTTTTCTATAGTTTTTTCAACCCGTATGTAAATCCGCCGCTGTGCACTGTGGTTACAACAAAATTTCTACTTCGAATAAAGATTCATTTTCTATATCTGCATTTGAAGTCCGCGGGCAACTGGCTACTCAAATGATCAATACGGTCACCAACCGCGAAGTTGTAAGACAGGTACCTAAGAGTTTTTTTGATCATAAGAAGCTAGGTCAAAGTCCTTTCAAGGGCTGAAATGACCAGTTATTTATTTGTTTTACCTAAGAGATTTAAACTTGCGTATATCACTTCCCTCTCCGATAATTCTGCAATAGTGAAACGGGACGTAAGGATGTATTTTCTGCTCAAAACAACATAAAGGCCATCGAAAAAATAATATTTGTGCCTTTTGCAAAAAACCATTTTGCTTCACCAATGATCAAAATAACTTCAAATTTCATCATAAGAAAATGAAAATTCAATGCATTGATCAAAACTGCACACAAATTTATTTTTATTTCAAATAAATCAACTTTTCAACAAAATTAAATATGTCTTAGATTTTTACCGTTGACGACCATTGGGACATATAGGTCCCGTCAGATTTGGTGGTCGCGTGGATAGCTCAAGTAGACTATATTTTTTTGCTATTTTTTGTTAAAAAGTGGAGGGCCCACAACTTCCCCAAAAATTTTTTACCTATAGCTCCTCCTGCCCCCAAAATATATCAGCAAGAAGAAGGGGAAGAAAAAGTAAAGATTTTTCGACTTTGGGGTAGTATGGTAGGCAAAGGGATGAATCTACCCTTGAAAATTAAGTACTTTCTGAAAGCTACATTCATTCCCTGTTGAATGATACCTTGTAAAGAAAAATCGTTTGCATAGTTTTTCCGGGAAAAATTCGAAAGTAAAAGGGTCACCGGTGTCCCAATGGTCGTCAAAGGGTTAAAGACTAAATCCGTAAAGAATGTTAAATATAATTTTTGACATTAATGTTTGAGTATGATTTTGACCATGTGGCCGGCGTGGTTGACGTGTCCATTCTTCGCAGTAAATCAGGCTGTATTTCGAATGTTCAAAGAAAACAAACCGCAAAACAATCGAGAAATATCAAATCGGCTGTTAGAGAAAACAGTGTTCCCAATTCAAAGTTTTCCGGCTCTAAAAAAACACCTTCAAACACAAAGATTCGTTTAAATATTATTAAGTAAATAAAAGTGGAAGAAAGTCTATTTCTACCAAAAAAAATTCTTTTTTAGTCGGAAAAATATTTTTGACAAATATTTATTTATTTATTTATTTATTTGTGTATACTTTATATATTAATTTATAAAGTATGAGTAGGTGTAGGGCAGCTGGGCCATTTTTGACAAATATATGTTGCGGAATTTTGCAATGCAGACTTTAGTTTGAGTGACAGAAATAAACTGTAAGTTAAATCCAGAAGTTATTTAAATATTCTCACTTGGAGCCTGAAAAAATAAATCTACAAAATTTTAAATTTTTTTGCTGTGAGAATATTTAAAACAATTTTTGGCCAAACCAATTTAGCTATAAAGTTGATGCTCGTTATCAACTCATAGAATGAGGTAAGATTTTGAGAATGAGATTTCAATTCGTGTATTTATCAAAACGCACACGTTCATGGACGGGAACGCAGATGAGAATGTTGATGCTCTTGAGACAGTTCGGCATACCTTTATAAAAACAAGAAAAAGTAGAAAATAACTTGGCTCTTAGGTGAGTTATTGGACGTTTTATGGTTTCTTTTGACCATTGAAAAATATCGATAGATAAAGTCACGCCTTCTTGTATGTAATAATTTAATTAAGTTATAATTCTAGTGGAATCAATTCAAAGAAGAAAAATAATATTGTATGAAGTCCCAGTATATCATTTTTATCATAGAATCATAGGTTTTTATGCAAGGAGTTCATTGAACCTATAAACTTACTATGACTCATCTGGGAGCTATACTACACACCCTTTTAATGTTTGCTATTCATTTTTTATTTTTTTTTATTCATTTCCTTAGTGGCGGCCGTGGCGCAGTGGGTAGAGTCAGTGGTGGATTAACCTTAGGGCTCGAGCCCACAGCGTTAAATTTTTAGGGGCGGCAAATTTTGGCAAAAACAATATCTAGAACAATTTGTTTTTTTTATTATATTATGAATAAGTCATTTAAAAACTTATTTTGTTTATGTTATTATAGAAAAAATAATGTAAATGTTGTCCAGTGTCAATGTTGTCATTTCTTTGTGTGCTCAAAAGATGGCGGAACAGCAATTATTTTCAAACAGTAGACTTTGCTTTTTCTGTCAAAAAGTGAAAAACGAACTAATATTTTTTCTACAAAATTTCCATTGTGTCGTTTGAAGTGAATTGCTTTAGTTAAATTAAGATTAACCCTCTCATGCCCAATGTTGCTTATAGGCAACATTGTACTTATAGACTTCTAAGTCCCGCTAATTTAATTTTTATTTTAACCTGCGGTTTTTTGCATTAGCTATGTAGCCCTAAGAGTTGTGCTAACTAACAGCTATTTGTTCTATTGTAAGCCGTGAGCGTGTTTTAAGTAGCCATTCTCCGTAAAGTGAAATTGTCAAAACCAAGATCAAGATCGTATCGGGAAAAAAGTGTTTTAACAAGAAGTGTTTAAAAACATTAAAATTATTTTTTATTGTAAAATCAAGTAAACGAAAAAAATAAATAAAGATAAGAGAATTATTAAAAAATAAAAACATGAACAAAGTGCGTAGTTTGTCCAACCACTCCCCAATGTTGCCTACAGACAACATCCTGTAGCCAACGAACCAGGACAACAAGGACTTTGAAATAATTGTCAGTTCATATTTGAGTCAAGACTAACACATTTCCTCAAAAAACTTATAGACCATTTTAATTCGGGCATAAAAGGGTTAAGTAACAATAATGGGTGGACGGAGCGGCTTAGTGGCTGCCAATACTCTAAGATTAAAAAAAGAAAGAAGCTGACCAATGCAATGTTTTGAAAAATGCAGCTCGTCTTATAAAATTTTTCAGGCCCAACGAAGCTTCCGAAAAAAGCAACTGTGCATCTGGTAACACTATTTATAAAATAAGTATTGCTATGCTTATGTGAAAACAGCAACCATAATCAAGTAAATATAGTAATTCAGATGGCAAATATAATTCGAAATAACCAAGTTGAAAATATTTTCCCAAAACTTGGATATTGTATTTGGAATGTTTTTATGCCATTTTGTAACAAATTGCTCATCCGAAAGATCATTTTCAGGAATGAAGCGCCTAAAAAGCTTCTTAAGATCAACCATGACAAATGAAAAATGGAACTGCTTTGCAGTATTGTTCATTGAAGGACGTTAAGTGAACGCAATTGATTTCGATGACATCATTTGTGCTTTGCTTCTGCAAAATGCCGACGTTAAGAATATAAATTCAGCATAATTAGATAATTTATATTCAACTTTTGCACTAATTATTTTCAGATCCTAAAAAATTGTCGTAAGAAACAAAACAAATTCTTAATAAAAGAATATCAACTGATATCTTTGGAAGCAAAAATTCAATATCTTTTCTTATTAAAGATTTATATTTTTTAAAACGAACTCATATTTAATTGTAATGGTTTATATCTGAAATACTCTGATTTGATTTTAGCCGATAAAACCTTTTAAAATATTGTCAAAAATATGTAATTTTGTTGGTGGGGTTGTATCATTTCTATCGTTATTTTTGTTTTTTTTATTGGGGTACCATTTTAGTCTAGCCCACAGCGGCAAATTTTGTTAATTCAGCCCTGGGTAGAGTGTATGGCCCTACGTCAGAGAACCTTGATTCAATTTCTATCTGACACAAAGAGTAAATAATGCCAAGTAAAGCTTCTTGAGAACATGCACATTAGCCGTTCGGATTCGGCATAAAACTAGTAGGTCCAGTTCTCGATCAATTGTGCATAAACAATTAATAAAACGTGCAACACAATTTGATCATAAGAAGTTCGGTCAAAGTCCTTTCAAGGCCTGAAATTGCCAATTTACTCGTTCTTGTAAAAGAGCAAGTACGATTGCTTTTAAAATTTGGCTCTCTTGCGTGGGCGTGAGACTCATTTACCATGAGTGTGTAAATGAGCTAAAAACGAGCTCTCGTGCGTACATGAGCGGACCTTTCCATACCCTCATAGAAAATAAATTCTTTCTAAACTTTAAAAATTGCAAATATTTTTTTAATTAATTAATTAAAAATAATAACGATATTTGTAGCACGTTGTTATAAAAAAAACTAGTTTTATATTGTTCGAAATAATAATTCATTAAAAAAGGCTGTCCAATGCTGTATAAGAAACATGCACACATACAAACATTAGGTATATCGAAAGAGTTCGTTTCTTAAGTCTTTTATTTTTGACTACCCGGGAAGACGGTGGAGAAAAAAATTTGTGCGCGTGCAGGTATTGTTCAAAATAAAAAAAAATATATTGTATTACATTGAAAAGGAGGAATTTGAAGCAAAATATAAATGATCATAGCTAATGTATGTACGTGTATACAAGAAAGAGCTCATTTACCCACTCCAGTCAACATTGAAGAGAATGATTAAATTGGTTTTTGTGATTTCGTATCATTGTTTCCATGGTGCTGTTTTTGACCTTATTCAAGACTTAAAGTAATTTTCTGAATATTTAAGTAACATGCGTTGATTTCGAAATAAACGGAATGGACAGACAGGTGTTACTCACATAGCATAAATGATGAAGGATACCTCTAGGCTTAGATTAAAATATTTCTGTATATGTGGCATAAGCTGGCCAGAATCCAAATACATAGTTTAACAATCATTGTATTGAACCGGATTTTATCAGCAGCTATAAAAACAAGATTTTATAGTGCAAAATATATTCGCTATTGTTAGTCGTTAACAAAAAAGACTTCATTTTATGAATAATACGTATAGTTATGCTGTGTTCCACCAAAGCCATCTGGTGTTAATGTTCTGAGAATAGTTATTTTAGAAAAGTCACTTGTTAATTGTTATGCGTGCTTTTTAGATGCCGGATAAGTTATACATATGACAGAATTGAGTGTTAATATCGATCGTTGTGTTTGAAAATTCAATATCAACCGAATGTCTGTAATCCAACAAACTTGCTTCTTAGTATTTGTGCATTTATTTTGATACCTTTTTCTTCTTGGTTAGTTTTTATTCAACACATGTCTGTCTGGCATGCATGCTAGCTACACCTCGCTCACATAAAATTGTTTTTGTTTTTTCTTCAAACTATATAGTTTTTATTTTAAAAAGTGATTATACGTCTTTTTGGTATGAAATCATTTAGTTACCACTGGCCATTGAAACACTTAAAGTATTTAAGGTAAACTGGTTTGCCATATTTTATTCGCCTATATAAACATCTACTTTCCTTGTTATACAGGGTGTCGCCGCGTTCTTATGATAAATATTTTAACTTGGAGGAGTTTATAAAAAAATTAGGAATTTGTTTATAGTCTAAGAAATCTTAATAGGTAAAAATAACTGATATTGATGTCAAGATAGTTGAAAATATTGACATGCATTGTTTAATGAAATAGAATTCTGCATTGATTCTTATAATAAATACCCTGTACTAGGCCTATTCCCTTAAATATACTTTTATATTTTACTCCCGCATTGTTTGAAACAAGAGAAGAAACAAAAAAAAAAAAAAATAAAAAAAAAAATACCTACATATATTGATATGTAAGAGCCCAGCCAAGAAATATGAAGTAAAATCACTTCAGTTGTTTTTTCCCATTGTTGTATCTTAAGTATACGCAACAAATACAGGTACGTAACAGCTCTCTCGGTCCTATGTAAAAACAGGTAAAACTTACCTTAACAAAGCTGCCATGTAGATGATGCATAAATGATCAGGCGCACAAACAGGTATTTGCTTATATTGCCGGCTGTTGCCGCCATTACCATTGCACCAATACACCCGCAGTCACCCATACAATGACAGGCGGTTTCTGACTTGATCTCGAGCTCGATCAAAGTCTTTAAGCCAAACCAAATTTAGTTAAGAAGTGCTTGGCGTCGTTGAAGGAAATACCAAATTGGTAATTCCGGTCGCTCGAAGTGCCTATGAAAGGTTATGTGAAGCGGTTTTGTGTTTGGTCATTTATTTTGGGTTATTTTTTTAACAAAGTTAACTAAAATCAGAAACAAGTCTTTTTAAAGATCAACGTGAGTAAAACATCTTGTATTGAGAACAGACAGTTGCAAATAGTTGAGGTACGTATTGTCAGAAACGAATTGAGTAAATGCAATGTCAACTTTGAGCGTGTCCGTGAAAAAAGTTACGTGCAATATTTTTTAAAACGAATTTTTTAAAGGAATTCTCAACTCAATCTTCAGGGGTACGGTGCAAAACGACTTAAACAACGAAAACTCGGTGCCCTTTCACAGTTCCGGTCACTTAACCAACCGAGACAGTTTAAATGTAAGCTTGCCAGAAGAAAAGTGTTCTTTAAAGATTGAGTGGAAAAATATGACCTCCACAATTCCCACACCACCATGACTCATGAAGTATCTGAGTCAAGATTATCAAAAAATATTAATAATGAAATCATTTTGCATTTTTTTAAGCTATTCTTTGCGATGCTTGAGCATGTGCTTTTCGGGAAGCTGGTGTTAATGACTGTATAGTATGAAAGTGCTACGTTCTCTTTGGTTATCTAGCTGTATGAGTGAAAATAACGTCATAAAGCTAGCTTACCGAAGTTAATACTAGTATTTTAACGCCATGTAGTAGTAGTGATTGTGAAATTTTTATTGATACTATCTATTTGACTTGTATCTGAAATACCTATCGACGACAAAGTGGAAATGTTACTTGTGCAAATTTTGTAAAGCGAAAAAAAACGCTCTACAAGCCAATATGCTCATTTAATGGAATACTTTTAAAAGACCGGTATAACTCCGAAAGCCACGATAGCTTTTTATGACAAATTCTACGATATGAGCTCAATACTTGAGCTAATTATCAAAATTATTATGAATAAATAAATAAATTAGTGGTGAGAATAAATAAATTCTACATGCAAAGTAAAAGATATACTGCTACGCTACGTTTTTCTTCGAACTCAAATATACGATTTTAGATTAAAAAAATCAATTTAAAACCTGTTCATGCGTTTTAAGAATTTTTCTGGTAAACCAACGTACGATGCTGAAATCTGAATATTATTAAAAAAAATATCAGCTCGTTCATTCCGATTCTTTGCTACTCAGTTAATATGCGTAGAGCAAACAACCAAATTGCGCGACTGAGTTTAGATTATATACCAAATTGCCTTAGATTATAGGGTTTGTAGCTCGGATATTTAAAGACAGACGATTGACAAAAAGTTTTAACCCATACGAAAAAGAGATATGTAGAGGCTTGGGGAATCCTGATAACTATTCGCACGAAGATAAGGGCAACAGAAGCAGTTTTAATTACTTGGCTTAGTGTAAAGGTTAGCCAGAAGGTAGATGCTACAGCTGCGGCTCACTCACTGCTTTTGAGGGGCCGAAAAAAACACAAGTGACGTATTTGCCTATTATGAGTGTGGACATTTGAAAAATTCAAAGAAGATGTGGAATAGGGCTGTGATATATTCCCCAAAAAATGTTTGCATAATGAAGTCAGCAATATTTATAGCCGTTGCTTCTTTACGTGTATCCCATGCATTTTTCTCGGTGTAATAAAAAGAAAGACTGCAAAATCTACCGCAGATTTGTTAACAGCAATAGCTCGCAAAGTCAGTCTTAGCTCTCATAGAGTTAGTGAAGCTATTGGAAGTTCCTTTCGAATTATGAGTATCTCCCTCTCTATATATTTCTCTCTCCTTCTCTTTTTTTCTCTCTCTCTCAGAGTATCTTGTGTTATTGCACCCTGTATTCGTTAGACAAATATGTGTATGTACTTTTATCCGTTTGCATTTGAAAACTTACGCATCATTATTTACTTTACTTTAAGTAAAAGTTCATCTTGTTAAAATTTACTTGAGATTTAATAACGCTCTCTCTTATTTATTTTTGTAAATTACATAATAAAATGATTTTTGAACGGAGCTTGAAAGGAGCATAGAACATACGTTATCGCTTGAATGAAGCGCGTTTAATGTAAGAACAAAAAGTAACTTTTAATTGTTATGCTAATTTATAAACATTTTGCTGCTTTTTTCAGTTTCTGTCCATTAGACGATGATTCAACTGGATTTGTGGTCGTGGTAGATTTTTAAGAATCAATAAATGACAAATTGGCGGAAGAACAGTTGTTCTACACAATAGTTCTCTCTGGTGGTTTTTTTGCTAAGAATCCGGAATCCACTTTGTATCTAAAGAAGATAACACAAAGACATAAAATGTATCATAATCAATATCTATTTCATCACTTTCTAGCCCTTTAATTGATTTTTAAATTAATTTCTAGCCCTATTAAATTGATAAGATCTGTATAAATTCAAAACCATTCTGCGACCGAAAATTTCAATCCGACTCGTGATAACCGATTTTCAGAATAATTCGCAATCGTTAGTTTCAAGAAAACTGAAGCCGGAACAAGGAAAAATTAATAAGAAACCAGTTTTTCTTATATACCGGATCTAACAACTCTAATGGAAAATAATGAAGCTATAGCTTAAAAATAAAATGTTCACCGATTTTTTAAGGTCATGTTAAAACCCTAAGCCATCGATGATTGAGCATGTATAAAAAATAACTCAACCGTAGATTTTTATCCTCTATCACATATCCGAAAATAATTCAAATCGGCTACTGGCATCTGGGGAGCTTTCCTTGTTAGTGTTGTCAATAGTGTTGCCATATGTCCCGTATTTCACGGGACGTCCCGTATTGTGCATGATTATTAAAGTGTCCCGCAGGGATAAAATTTGTCCAGTATTTTTGACATTTTTGTAACATGTCTATGATTTCAAATACGCATTCACATGAACTAAGACATTAAAAAAAGAAGTGTTTCATTGAATTTCTTATTTTTATTCTTTCTACGTTATATTATAGTTTTATTTAGTTATTGTTATTTTGTTTATTGTTATTGTTTGTTTAGTTTTATTAAGGGGGACAATATACCCAGACGCCGAAAAACAGGTCATGTTTGTTTTTATACCTTAAAATATACACATTCAAGAGTATGTTTAGTTTTTCAAAATTTAATTAAAAAAAAAATTAATGTTAAAGTAGATACAGCGTTTTTTATAGAGCTCTCTGAAAAAAAGGTGAAATGCAGTGTCCAAGCTTGCTCCTCCAAAATTCAACTGAAACAAAAAAATGAAAAATATTATTAAACTAGATACTTAAATTATGATATTGATTTTTCACAAAATGGCGGACTTCCGAGCGTAAATTAACGATTTTCGACCAAAAATTCGTCATTATTTTGACTATAAAAAATGAACGAAGCAACGAAAAAACATCCTATGACAAGTACGAGATTATTATAAGTAAAATAAGCCTGGAAAAAAATCAAAACGATCGGTTCACTGAGTTTCGAAAAATCTTGGCCACCGACTTTGAAAACATGGTTTCGAGAAAAACGCGTTTGAAAATAAGGACCAGCACTGCGCGCTCTAGAAGGCGGTTCACTTACTAGGCTATACCTTATTTTATTATAAGCTATTATTTTTCGAGATATCGACTTGAAATTTTCACCACATATTCTTGAGACTTAAAGCTTTAAGAAAATGCAAAACAAAATTTTGAAAAAAAGTTCTGGGTATATAACCCCCCTTAAAAACAAAAATGTATTTTAACCCTACTGAGGAGAATGGACCCTGAAATCTGGTTTTTTAATGTTGTTGTTATCATGATAGAATTTTTGGGCAAGGTTTTCACTCGAGACTTTTTTCTGTTGAGAACAGATAAATTCAAAATTTGTTTTAACTCGTAAACAGTTATGGGCAGAGAGCGCTCTGGGAGCGTTGAGAGAAAGAATTGAGAGCAAAGGATCAAGGACTCATCAGCCACACGATCAATTAGTTTACCACAATTTGACCACAGAAAAAATATATAAAATTTTTGAGTCTAAAAAAAGGTCGAAAAAAGGTGATTTTTAAAAAAAGTTTTTCTGGTAAACTATCACGTAAGAGCACTTACTTTTTGTAACTCTTTTTGAATTGTATGTTTCAGACTTGCCGTTCCAGAGATTAACTCTCCGCCATGCAGCAGAGTTATTCTTTGAGAAAAAAATTTGAGCGCCCTCTGTTAAATGTACAATTAATAGAAAACTATAAAGAAATGGAAAAAATGTTGAATATATGTAATTTTATAGCACTCTAGACGGTAATAGTTCCTTAAATGCTTTTTGAAAGATCTGACTTGTGATCGAACGTGTTGACTAGCTACTCGCTTCGACGCAATGAAATAACTCTCAATTAAATAACTCAAAAAAAAAAAAATTAAATAGCTCCCAATAATTTTCAATACATTTTACAATAAAAGTAGCCGTGCAACAATAAAATTTTTGCTCAATTTTTAATTTTATTTCAAAACTATTTTCGTGAACTTTATGGGGGAAAAAAAGCGCCGCAGGCGAAAAATTGTTGGAAAAAATCGGGCGATTTTTAATAACAAATTTTTCCAAACAAATTTTCAGCAATTATTTTCCAATCAATCTTTTCAAAAAATTTGTAATTTACCATGTACTTACTACTAAAAAATCTGTAATAGCATGACCCAAATGAATTTAAAAACGGCAGTCCTGAATGTAACTCGCATAAAAACTCTATTACTACCAAAACGATTTCAAATTACATATGAAAACTATTTTCGATAACTTTATAGTGAAAAAAGTGCCGCAGGCGAAAAATCGCGATTTTTTATAACAATTTTTCGGCTGGGGCGCTTTTTTCCCCTATAAATTGAAAATAGTTTTGCAATGTAACTAAACAATTTTTCGCCTGCGGTCCTTTTTTTTCCTATAAATCAGTGTTTATCATCCCATAGCCTCTCAAGATCAAACACTTATTTAATTTTTCTTATTTAGGGAGTTATTTCATTTTTCTTGGGAGTTATTTCATTTTTCTTGGGAGTTATTTCATTTATCTTGGGAGTTATTTCATTTTTCTTGGGAGTTATTTCATTTTTCATGGGACTTATTTCATTTTTAGTTTGGGAGTTATTTCATTTTCATTGGGAGTTATTTCTTTTTTTTTGGATTTGGGACTTATTTCATTTCTCTTGGGAGTTATTTCACTGCGCCACTCGCTTCAATACCTAGGGTTAGCGATCTGACGACACGTTCAGTATATAGCTTAAATACTCTTTGAACGATCTGACGACACTTTCGACTAGCTACTCGCTTAAATACCTAGAGTAAGCGATCTGACGACACGTTCACTATAAAGCTTAGTGGCTAGCTGTCTCCTGTTGTCGAATCCTTGATTTTCCTTACCGTTCCTTTATCCTAGACCCGTGACCCCGCTTTCTTATAGCGTTAATACCTCGAATGCTTCCGCGGCACCTAAGAACTACCAGAGATAGAGATTGGAAACTTCGGCAAAAAGGAGATAGCCACAAGTGTTCACATAGGGAAAAACTAACTTACAATTTTTGTTCAAACAAATTCATGCATTTAAAAATTAGAACAGAGTTTTTAAAACAAAGATATAGCTGTTCTTGAAAGAAATTGAATTATGTTTTTCTGCTAACAGCACTTATCAAAAGAACAAGTGTTTTGAATTTAAATTCAATTTTTTTCAATCAAAAATATGTTCGTCTGTTATGAAAGCAACTCCATAAATTAGATTGATAATACTCGCATTTCTTTATTAAACAAATTTCTTTATCGACTATTATTAATAATATTCTTGCTTAGCTAAAAACAATTTTCTTTTAAATGCGCAAGACTTTTTTGGGTGTAGTACCTATTTTAGAAAACTATAAGGTGAACCCAAGAATTGGATGGACATGAGTGCTGGTGAATATCTCACTTTCGACAGCTAAGCCACCAGTGTACACATAGGGAAAAACTAGCCTACAATTTTTGTTCAAACAAATTCATGCATTTAAAAATTAGAACAGAGTTTTTAAAACAAAGATATAGCTGTTCTTGAAAGAAATTGAATTACATTTTTCTGCTAACAACAGCACTTGTAAATAGAACAAGTGTTTTTATTTTATATTCAATTTTTTTCTATCAAAAATATTTTTGGGTATTATCAAAGCAACTCCATAAATTAGATTGACAATACTGACATTTCTATATTAACAAAAGATCTTTACTGACTATTATTAACAATATTCTTGCTCAGCTAAAAACAATTTTCTTTTAAATATGCAAGACTTTTTTGGGTGTAATACCTATTTTTGACAAATATGAGGTGAACTCACATACACAATACGTGATTGCCATAGAAGTAAAATATAAGGAAGCGGTGTAGTTGAACAAAATTGAAGTACTTTTCTTATTGGTGTCAGTAAACACACATACAGACACATTCAAACAGGGCCGCATTTGGTTCTGTAGTTAAAAACGGCGAAAACTTTTTTGCTGTTTATATTTTTTTTTTGTTCTTATTTAATTTTTATTGTATTTCCACACCACCCATGAGGTATACAAAATGGTGCGTTACCGATTTTTTTTGGGTGTTCGGTTCCCCTGTAGGCCTATTTCACCAGCAAAAAAAGACAATTAATAAAATGAATGAATAGTAAAATGAAGAAAAAGACTTGAACTCAGAATAAAAATAAAATTATTCAACACTAATTTCAATGATTTGATAAAAAATCATTTTAAGAAAATAGCATGCATGAAATTATAAGAAATTTGATAATTCAAAATAAGAAAAAGCGTTCATAAATTTTAAGAAATTTAATAATTTAAAGTAATCACAAAAAGCAATAGTCTACCAATAACTTAACTACTACATAACTTAACATATTTGGAAATCTGAAAAAATAACACAGTAATTTTAGTTCTTATAAGGTTAAATATAAGCGCCCTAAGGTTAAAAATGAGCGCCCCAAAAAGTATGCCACCTTCAGTAGTTGAATGCGCCCTTGAAGTGGTATTTTAGTTTTGACAACTAAAATATCACAATTGTGATACTTTCGATGGCACCAAATCAGCGGACTAAGTGAATGCAATTATCTTATTTTTCCAATAAGAAATACATTTATTTATGTTCATTTATATAAAAAATAGTGATTTTAGTTTCAAAAAACATTAATAATAGTGTAATACTTACATATGAAATGAAATCAGCTTATTTTTTTGGCAATAGCCAACTGCTGCAATATTCCACTATCCAACACATTTTTATATTCACAAACATTAAAATAAAATATTTGAGCAATTAAAATTCCTTTTTTTATTTATTTTTTCGAAATTTAAGCACTTATTTAAATACTTTAATTCATTTCGTTTCCTTAAGCGCGCTCTTTGCTTTACCTTGCATTCGTAATTGTGATATTTTGGTTGTCAAAATCACTTGGCATTCAAAAAGAAGTACTTCATCCATAGAAATAAAATATAAGGAAGTGGTGTTCTACTCACACATACTATGCGTGTGTTGAAGAATTTTTCAAGCGAGATAGAGCATGATTTTTTGACATAAGCTCTTGCACATCAAAACAAAGAAAATGAGTGGTGAAAAAACATTAAAATATTAAATAATTAGCGATTGTCATCGCTATAAATTGCATTAAAACGAACATAAATAAAATAAATAATTAAATAAGCATGCGTTGTGCCGTGAAAAGTTGTGAAAGTTCACAAAAAACACATAATAAGTAGGTTTCATTTCACAGGTAATCTTGCTTTATAGTTTGTTCGTTTCCCGCCATTTGTGTGCATGAGTCATGTGCAAGAGCTTCTGTCAAAACACAAGTTCAGCTTCATGAGCGCATTCATTCTTAGGGTGGCAAGCGATAGGGCCCTAATTTTTTTTCGATTGAAGATAAGTTTTAATCAGGGACCGTAACTGTTATAAATTTTTTCAAATAAGTCGATAAATAATGGTTATTTTTACCGATTTTTTTGTTATTGTTTACTTTTATTTATTCGGTCAAAAATACCAGTTAAAATGTTTATTTTTCGGTTCAAAATAGAAGTTAAAATATCACTTATTTTTTCGGTCAAAAATAAATGTTAAAATATGACTTCTTTTTCCGGTCAAAAATGTATATATGACAGTGATATCCTATATTCAATACTAGCTTACCCAGTACACGTTTTTTGCACCCGAAAATATGCTAATGAGCCGAATGGCTAGTCGTATTTTGCATAATTTTTTAAGTGTCTTGTCGGAACAAAATTTGTCCCGTATTTTTGACATTTTTGTAAAATATCTATGATTTCAAATACGCATTCACATGAACTGAGACAATAAAAAAAGGAGTGTTTCCTTTAAACCGAAAAAATAAAAGTCTCATTTTAGTTGTTATTTTTTACTGAAAAATATTTTATTTTATATTTTAATATTGTATACCTCATAAGTGGTGTGTAAGTACAATAAAAATTAAATAATAAAAATACGTCTGAACACCAAAATGTTTTCGCCTTTCTTTACGATATAACCTAATGCGGTCCTGTTTGAATGTTTATGTGTTTGAATTAACTTCATTGTATTTGTAAAATACTTCATTTCTGGTCAACTTCACCGCTTCCTTATCTCTTAGTTCTTTGACTTCATCACACATACACTGTATGTGAGACAAACACCTCTTCCTTATCTTTTAGTTCTTTGGTGATTGCATAAAAAATTGGAGAAGAAGCATTTTTAGCTGTCAAAATCAACAGAATTCACAATAGAAACGAAGTAGTAGTAGTAGTAGTACTTTATTGAGTCTTTTTAAAACGATTTTACAATGTATCTTATAACTATCTCTTGTTTGTTAAATTTAGCGGCTGTAATAGTATGGCCAGCATATTCTATTACAATATTAATAAGTTAATAAATCGACTGCCACATAGCTACAAATAATATTAATGACAATTTTGCTCTTGCTCTCGGAGCATTTTAACTTTCAGGTTTGATGTTATATCAAAGGTTTACTTACTAAAAAAAACAACAAAAACAAAAAATATAATACAAATGTGAGAGAGACAACGACAGCATGTACATGTCAAGACATATACATACATTTAGAATACTATTTACCATGATACAATTATAAGGTAGGCTCATATTGGAGAGCAGGGTGCGCTAGTTGTCAAAATCAGCTGATAGCTTTTAGTTTTTCTTTGTTGTTGTTGTTGCTTTTGTCGTTTGACGTTTGTGGCTTCTACAGCTTTGTTGTTGCAAAATTTCACAGTTGAGCAGCCATTTTAAAATGAGCCTACCTTGTAATTGTATCATGCTATTTACAAGTCGTGTCACAATAGAAACGAAGTTTCCCATCTCATTATCTCTGCTGCACGTTACAGGTATGCTACACAGTCCAGTACACTGGCTCAGTAGTTCGAAAAACTCAATACATTCACACTTTTTTACAAATACACTCACACTGGATTCACTTTCACGCCACTTTCATTGCTACTGGCAAGGAAATTTCAGAGCCAGTGGATTTTGACAGCAGCGGCCAGTGTATGTCAAAAAGAGGGATATCAGTGTTGTTTTTAATTACTTTTGGTGGATTTATTTCGGGTTTCCCTCGATTTCGTACAGAAAGCAACACTGATAGCTTGTTTAGAATTAAAGGCAAATGAAAAATATGAATTAAGACTGAAAAGTTTCAGATAAAAGTTAAAAATTTACAATTTAAATAATGGAAAGAAAATTAACGCACAAACAAAGCATTAAATTAATTGAACTTTATCGCTCGTACACGCAAGCTGCAAAAGCAGCGAGAACATTCGCATACGATGAAATTTTTTTAATGAACTTTCACTTGCATGTGTAGCACGTCTTGCTACTAGCATGAAAGTTCGAAATTTTTCGAATTATTCGAACAGTATATGTATTCTTTCGCACTTTCACTAGGTCTGTTTCCGTACTTTACACTGTGTAAGATTTGTGTAAAACGTGTGCTAGAGAGTAAAAACGAAATGTGAGAATAGTTGCAAAAGTACGGAAACAGCTTCTAGTAAGTTTCGAGCACAAAACAGCTGATTTTGACTGCAGACGGCAGCACAAAATTTAAAACACTTTCACTCAAATTATTAAAAACCATTTTTAATGCAAAACTGAACAATAACTTAATTTTTATTTATCACTATTTATTTATTGTACGTAAATTTCTTTTTAGGCACACAATTTGTGAGTTTATTTATCGCAAAACATAAACAATTATGAAATGTAATTTGACATTTGCTTCTTCTTATTGATGCTTATTCTTCTTGATGCTTGTTCTTACTTTACTCGAAGTCTCGAGTTCTAGCACTCTCTGTGCGCTTTGTGTGCTCGAGAGAGCGATTTTATGCTTGTTCATCTTCTCCCATTTTAAGCACAGAAAGTACGGAAACAGAAAATAGCGTCCCACAAGTTACACAGTGAGCGTACGGAAACAGACCTACTGTCACTGGCCTGTGTAACCGGCATGTTAGCTGACTTATTTTCATTCCAATTCACCATCAGCTGTTTCTCACAGGAGCGGGGCGAAAAAATTTATCATTTTGAGAGAGAAGTGTCAAATTCACTAACACCTTATTATTATTACACCCATGGTATAATAATACAAGGTAGTATTGACAGTTGCTTGGGAAACCAGCATCTGTCAAAAAAAAAGTCAAGAAAGAGAGCGTTCAATTATTGCTTATGTTTTCGCCATTGTTTATGTTTCAGCGCTTGCAAATAACCAAACATTTTCTTACAAAATATTGCCTATTTTTTTAACCAATAGTGAATTATTATTACTACAACGAAGATAACTTGTTAACTTTGTGTTATTAAGTGCAAACATATAAAAAATGTTGAAAACGTTCAAATGCAGCAACCTCAGCAGCTGCAGATGCATATGGACGAAATTAAAGAAGTTTTCAATTAAAATTAAAACACCACGGCTGGAAAACGTTAAACACATATCACAAATAATTTCTTTTCAACTTTCATTATTATAATTGTTTATTTAACGCACATATTTTGCGGAATTTATTTATATTACATTCGTTTAATTTTTGTTGCACGAACAACTGTTTTTGACAGATACTGGTTTCCTTGTTGCTGAGAAAATCAATACTTGTCAATGCTACCTGTATAACTGTATCATGTATTACACCCATATAAATAAAATATAAGGAAGTGGTGTTCTACTCACACATATGTTACTATGCGTGTGTTGAAGAATTTTTCAAGCGAGATAGAGCATGATTTTTTGACATAAGCTCTTGCACATCAAAACAAAGAAAGTGAGTGGTGAAAAAACATTAAAATATTAAATAATTAGCGATTGTCATCGCTATAAATTGTATTAAAACGAACATAAATAAAATAAATAATTAAATAAGCATGCGTTGTGCCGTGAAAAGTTGTGAAAGTTCACAAAAAACACATAATAAGTAGGATTCATTTCACGGGCATGATGTAATTAACAAGGTGGTAGTGAATTTTTCACCACACACTCTATTTTGCTGAATCTATCAAAAACTGTGACATAAAGAGAGGAACTGTTGGTAAGTGTCAAATCATTATTTGTTTTGTTTGCTTGCTTGTGGTAGTTCTAGGTAATACGTTATAAACTGCAATTAAATGTAGTTTTGTTGGATTTTTATAAAAATCATTGAAAAAACTGTGAAAAACTAGAACCGAATATGGAAACACACTGTAATTAAATGCAAGTATGGATGATCTAGCCATGTAGTTCCACAATACCAATAGCAGAAATAAGCTGATCCTATTAAAATCTTCGAGGAAATCTACGAAATCTGTATCACAATCCGTACGAGGTAGTACATAATGCTTTTAGAATCCAGCTCTTTATCTTGAGCTGCCGGAGAAGTAGTTTAATCAATTTGAGGTTAAGTTTAATATATGTTGGTTTTTTATTGGCAAATAGCTTTGCTTTATTTACAACGCGAACCAGCGCAATTTTTTATTCTTATTCATGTTTTTTGAACGTTTATAATCAATCAAATAAAACTTTCACAATAAGCACAAATATCACAAACTATGTTGTGCTATGGTTTCGCTTATAATATGCAATCAGCTGTTTTTGACATATCGAGAGTTCATTTTTGTGAGAGAGGTTGAAAATTCACTACCACCTTGTTAATTACACCATGTTACAGGTAATCTTGCTTTATAGTTTGTTGGTTTCCCGCCATTTGTGTGCATGAGTCATGTGCAAGAGCTTCTGTCAAAACACAAGTTCAGCTTCATGAGCGCATTCATTCCTTAGGGTGGCAAGCGATAGAGCCCTAATTTTTTTTCGATTAAAGATAAGTTTTAATCAAGGACCGTAACTGTTATCAATTTTTTCAAATAAGTCGATATATAATGGTTATTTTTACCGATTCTTTTGTTTTGTTTTTTTTTTGTTATTATTTACTTTTATTTATTCGGTAAAAAATAACAGTTAAAATGTTTATTTTTCGGTTAAAAATAGAAGTTAAAATATCACTTATATCACTTATATATAAAATATCGGTCAAAAATAAATGTAAAAATATGACTTTTTTTCCGTTCAAAAATATATATATGACAGTGATATCCTATATTCAATACTAGCTTACCCGGTACACGTTTTTTGCACCCGAAAATATGCTAATGAGCCGAATGGCTAGTCGTATTTTGCTGAATTTTTTTAATGGGTTTTGTCGGGACAAAATTTGTCCCGTATTTTTGACATTTTTGTAAAATATCTATGATTTCAAATACGCATTCACATGAACTGAGACAGTAAAAAAGGAGTGTTTCCTTTAAACCGAAAAATAAGAGTCTAATTTTAATTGTTATTTTTGACTGAAAAATATTTTATTTTATATTTTAATATTGTATAGCTCATAAGTGGTGTGTAAGTACAATAAAAATTAAATAATAAAAATACGTCTGAACACCAAAATGTTTTCGCCTTTCTTTACGATATAACCTAATGCGGTCCTGTTTGAATTAACGTCATTGTATTTGTAAAATACTTCATTTCTGGTCAACTTCACCGCTTCCTTATCTCCCAACGGGCCGGCATGTCAGCAGCTTCCTACAGGAGCAAAACGTCAGCACTTATTTTTGAGAGCGCTCAGTAACAGACACAAGAAAAAAACGAACAACGGAAAAAAACGAACAAAAGAAAAAACGAACAAACGAAATAATCAGTTGTTTGATGCAAGTGCACTTGTAAACAAGTTTTAAAAATAGGTGTTTTCTGCAAGTGAAATTTCTTAAGTAAGTAATTTATTTTTACTTTATCTTTACTTATCTTTAATTTATATTATTAATTTATTTACTTAATTATTAAAACACTATTAAAAATTGAATTGTCTTGAAAATGGAAACATTGATGTAGTAATTATTTCAGAAAAAAATGCAGATTTTTTATTTATTTTTTCAAAACAAAAACGAACTGCTGACCCAAAGCTTTCTAAGGAAGGCCTTTTGAAGCAGTATCGATGGTTGCGAATCTAACCCTTATTTTCGATAAAATTAAAAATCTCTCTCCTTCTCTCTCTCTCTCTCTTCCTCTCTGTAGCTCTCTTTTTGAGGTAGACAAAATCAAAAAGAATGCAACGAACTGCTGACCAAAAGCTTTCCAAGAGAGGCCTCTTAAAGCCATCCAAAGTCAGCTAAATTGGAGTGCTTTTTTCCAATGACATGCAATGTTAAAATTACAATGGTGTGTCATACGTAGGGTCAGCGCTTTCAGCTGACTTGCAAGCACTCCAAAAGGCCTTTTGGAGTGCTTTTTCTCCCGCTGGGCTCTTAGTTCTTTGATTACACCATGGTCGTATGCTGAAATGCAGTGCATTCTAATGCAAATGTTATAAATGTGTTAGTAAAATTTCATGACAAGCTCACCCCTCTCGATGGATTCTCGTTGAAGTCACCCCTCTGGGTGGACATGAGCGCTGGTCATGATGTAATTAACAAGATGGTAGTGAATTTTTCATCACACACTCAATTTTGCTGAATCTGTCAAAAAATTGTGACATAAAGAGAGGACCTGTTGGTAAGTGTCAAATCATTATTTGTTTTGTTTGCTTGCTTGTGGTAGTTCGAGCTAATAAGTAATAAATTGCAATTATAAGTACTTTCGTCGGATTTTCATCAAAAAAGTTGGAAAAACAATGAAAAACTAGAGCCAAAACAAATATCACAAACTTTGTTTTGCAATGGTTTTGCTTAAAATATGCAATCAGCTGTTTTTGACAGATCGAGAGTTCATTTTTGTGAGATAGGTTCAAAATTCACTACCACCTTGTTAATTACACCATGAGCGCTGGTCAAAGAACTAAAATATAAGGAAGTGGTATTTTCTGCACATACAGTGTACGTGAACTGTGGCCAATTTCGTAAATTGAGTGAGCGAGACAGAGTGTGTTTTTTTGACATTTCTGAGCGATCGTCAGCTGTTTACAAGTCTTCTCAGTAAAAAAAAAATAGTCGCGCCAATTTGATGCGACCACAGTTGTCAAAACGCAATCACTGCTTCAGGGGCGCATTATTTTTTCACTCTTTAACACACTTTTGGGGCGCTTTTGTCTTCAGCAAAGTTTAAGATATATATAATTGTTATTTTTAATTTTTTTCAGATTTACCCATATTTTGGATCTCTAATTATATTATATTATAGTATATTATTATATTATTATTAAAAAAAAAAAAAAAAATAAATAACTGGCCATTTCAGCCCTTGAAAGGACTTTGACCTAGCTTCTTATGATCAATTGTGTTGTGCGTGTTATTAAGTTTGTACACAATTGACCGAGAACCGGACCTACATGCTTAACGCCGACTCCGAACGGCGATGAACAGAATGTTCTCGATCTCAAGAAGCTTTACATGGCATTTTGATTACTCTCTGAGGTTTGCCATTGTCTGCAGAGAGGTGGCGGCCGTACAGAAAAATTATTTTAATTCAAATAATTTTCTGTCGCTGCTGAGGTTCGAACCTGGGTCTCCCAAGTTCGTTGACATAGAGACCACGCACTTTAACCAACTACGCCACGGACGCCACAGGATATTATTATATTATTATTACCCAATGTTTGCTACGGCATGTGCAGCGGTTGGCAGAAAACAAATATAATAAAACGCACGCTTTCTCGCAGTAGTAGATGTAGTTAGTGGTGGTTTTATTATCTAATTTACAAAAAAGAGTTAACAAAATGTTAATAAATTCATATTTTACCTACTTATTTGTCTCCTTTCAAAGCGGCGTTCGTATATTGAATAAAAACGACTTAAAGATTTAAAATATTTGACGAACGCTTTCGTTAAGTACAGGGATGAAACATAAAATTTACTTTGATTTTACTTTACACAGATGTTATTCAAAAAGAGTAATAAATAAATACGGGTATTCGCTCATTAATAATAAAATAATAATTGTGATAAAATAAATATGCATTAGTTTAGTTTGGGTCAGCAACACCCAATGAAATATGAAAAAAAAAAAAAATAGGTGGTTTGGAAATATAATAAAAACAAAACTATATCATCATATTTTTAAAAAGCCTTAATTTATAATAATTTAATTAGTTTTATATTATATAATTAAATTAGCTCCAAAATCAGTAAATTGAACTCAGAATCTATCGTATATGTGATTCCAATTAGAAACCAATTGGACCTCCTTTAACGATCTTACCGAATATGGCCCTGAGTAAAATAATTCTGTATTACAATACAATTTTCTTTTAATTTATTAAGTCTTTAATTATCAAACATTTTATTAATACCGTATAACTCTAAACACCTGTTTTATATGTTATTCGAATCAGAAACAAACTGAGCCTTCTTTTTTGATGCAACTGAATACGGCCCTTTGTGAATGTTTATGTATTTGTGTCAACCAACACGAATAAGAAAAATACCACACTTTTGTGCAATAACATCACTTCCTTATATCTTAGTTCTGTGGCGCTGGTGAATATCTCACTTTCGACAGCAGTGCTGCCAGGAAAAAAAATTTCGCAACGTAACTTTTGCTTTCAGCCCGTCGGATTTTCGAAGCGTTTGTCGGAAGGAAGACAAATAAAATACAATATGGATGTATGATCCACATTTAAGGTTTATTTATTTAAATAAATTACATATTCTACATAATTCATTTCTTTCAGCAATGTAATACTAAAAACATACAAAATTAGAGAATTTTTGCGCTGCAGAATTTGAGGTACAAAATACTTACACCTTAACAGAATAGTAGAAATTATTACTAAACTCGTGCATCTATTTTACAACAATAATTAACTAGTTTTTTTACCTTTTTAATCAGAAATTTATCCATATCCAAATAAGAGATTTATTTTCATCCAAGACACAGTTAAGCACAAATATAACAGTAAATAATTCAAACACAAAGAAAAGTTTTTAAAGCAATGCAGCGAATGTAATTGTCATTCTTTATGTTGACATTCGTGATCAGAAGTGCTACCAATGATTTTTAATTAGAAATAATGCTTCAAAGTTATCACCATGTTTTTTATTTGAAATTTTTTTCATTTCATGCACATAAAAAATACATATATGTATGTGAAATCGGACGTCGGATCTATTTTTCCTGAAATCGTAACATTTTGAGGAATTTTGGCAAAATTTCGGATCATCGTATCCAATGCTAAAAACCGTAACAAATCCGATATATCGGACCATCTGGCAACACTGTTCGACAGCTAAACCACCAGTGTACACATAGGCCCATATTACACGATGTCCGTTTGTCCGGCATACGCTAGGGCAGACAAGCGATTTTGTTGTTGCATCCGCTCTCACTCCCACTGTTTTTTTACAGTTTCACATTGAAAGCAACAACAAAGGTCGGACAAACGGACATCGCGTAATATGGGCCATAGGGAAAAACTAACTTACAATTTTTGTTGAAACAAATTCATGCATTTAAAAATTAGAACAGAGTTCTTAAAACAAAGATATTGTTCTTCTTGAAAGAAATTTAATTATGTTTTTCTGCTAACAAGAGCACTTGTAAATAGAACAAGTGTTCTTATTTTAAATTCAATTTTTTTCTATCAAAAATATTTTTGTCTATTATCAAAGCAACTCCATATATTAGGGGTCGTTCATAAACTACGTTACCGATTTTCAACTTTTTAATATTTTTTATTTTAAATTAAATAAAACTCATTTAAGAATTCATTGATGTTTTTGAAGCGAAATCCAAGTCGCAATACAAATATAGGACACAATGTTGAAATGATTTCAGGATTTCACTTTTTTCAGGTTTTTGTTTTTTTTTGTCACGTTACTATATTTGAGACCCCCTCCCCCCTATCGTTACTTATCGTAGTACATTTGAAAACCCCTCCACCCACCTAAATTGGTAACGTAATTTATGAACGACCCCTTAGATTGACAATACTGACATTTCTATATTAACAAAAGTTCTTTATCGACTTTTATTAACAATATTCTTGCTCAGCTAAAAACAATTTTTTTTTAAGTATGCAAGACTTTTTTGGGTGTAGGACCTATTTTTGACAACTATGAGGTGAACTCACATACACAATACGTGATTGCATAAAAAATTGAAGAAGAAGCATTTTTACAGAATTCACAATAGAAACGAAGTTTCCAATCTCATTATCTCTGCTGCTCAACCCAGACTGAGAGTCTGAATATAATCAAAAATCATTGCGGCCGACGATCTTTGCTGTTGGAAAATACATGTAAAATGTAGAAAAAATCGCAGACTTAGAATCATGATACAATTACACAAGGTAAGAGTGACAGTTTTTTCGTCTTGCACCAACTGTCAAAAATAGTATGAAATAGAGAACAAAAAAGGTAAAAAAGAAAACAAAGTAAAATATACAAGCAAATGACAGTGCAAGACACTCGTGAGAAAATAGCCAATTGTCACTCCTACCTTGTATAATTGCGTCATAGTTGGGAATACACAATTGCACATGTCGGTTGGACTTCATTATTTTAAGGTTGCCAGCAAGTAAATATCGAGCAATTTTGGTGTTCGATATATTAACAAATTTTGTTTTTATGAATTAAATTTTCAATTTTCCAATTATCTATTAGAACTCTACACAGCTGAAAAATTCCTTTAAAAAATCTACATTTATTACATTCACCATTTTGGATCGCGATGTTTCTCACTAAAAACTTTATCGAATAAGAAAATGCACTAAGTTGAATGGACACGGACCCAAACAATCGAACATGTACGCATGTCGGATGGGCCGAGCAAAAAGTAAAAAATGTTTGTCTTTCATCGGACATGTTCATCCAACTTGATTTTTAGCACACGAAATGTACTGCATGTGTGATGACATGACAGGTCCATTCGACTTGTAGTATCGGTTGGGTTGCCCTAAACCAAAAGCTTGACCATGTAACCACAACGTAAAACAACCACATTTTTTAACTTGACCATGGTGTAATAATAATAAGGTATTAGTGAGTTTTTGACAACACCATGAATTTCTTTCTCTCTGTCAAAAAATTGTGAGCGAAAGAGCGGAACTGTTGATGTTGTCAAATTTAATTATTTGTTTGAGTTGCTAGATAATGATGAGTTATAGTTTTTAAAGTTCATTGTGTTGACAAAAAGTTATTGCAGTTTTCTTCGCCCATTTGTCAAGTTCGCCATTGAATGGTGTTGCCATTTTATCAAAAACGTGCGCTGGAAGGTGTCATAAAAGAATGTTCAATGCCTCAATTGATAATAGCCATCGCAAGAAGCGGACATGACATTGATTTTCAACCGACTGCACATTAGCTGAAGTGGAAAAGCTGCAATCCGAAGACCAAGAAGTCTATATGGTTTCATAATGAAGAAATGACAACAGGAGTTTATTGATACCAAAAAAAGTGAGTTAACCTAGGAGAACATGAAACACATTCGTGAAAAACACGAATTTAAGAAAATTTATTGTGACACATGAACAATATGAAGGATTTTAAAAGTTAATTAATTACTCAGAACACGAGCACTTCTTTTATGCGCACCTTACACGGTCAATCATTTGACGTCAAGCATGTGTACGTGTGGATTGATGCTATCCCTTACACACATCAAGCATAGCGTCAAATTTTCATTCTTCATAATTGTTCGTGAAATACAGACGTGCCATGAGTGACACAGACGATGGCATCGCATATATTGCAATAGCAAATGCTATTAAAAAACATAAAAATAAAATCATAAAAACATAAAAAATTGTTTGTCCTCCTTAAAATACAAGAGGGTCTTTCAGACGAACGTACATGTCACCCGACATTAGGAGTGTTCACATTGTCAAAATTTTCATAAAATTGTTGGTCAAACAGTTTGACCACGCAAGTGTTCACATTTTCAAATTTTTCGTCAAATTTCATTATTTGCTTGCGCATCGAAGTGAAAACGTTGCTAAGACGGAGCGATTTCTATTAATATTTTATTGAAACATGAACCAAACGAAGCAAACAAAATCTGAATGTGTCCAAAAAAGGTTTAAAATTTTGTTCTAGATATATTCTTTTGTTATTATCATATTTACGCGATGTGTTCACGTTGAAATCTTTTTTCAACTGACAAAATTTGTACTAAAAAATTTGACGAGTGTCCACATTGTCAAATTTCTCGTCGAACTGTTGGTCAAACAACAGAAAAATCAAAATATTTTGATTTTCGTCAAACAATTTGACAAACAGTTTGATGAGTGTTCACACATCAAATTATCATCAAATTGTCGTCAAATCCCATATATATATTTTTTTTTGTCAAACTGTTTGACCAATAATTTGATGAATGTGAACACTCCTATTGTACGACGACAAACTAACGGGAATATTTTTTTTTAGCTTTCAAACGATCGGACATGTACGACGACTTCATTTTTTGCAGACTCTCGAGCGTAACACATCGGTAAAAAATCGAAGTAAAAACCTTTTTCGCTTTGCCTAAGTCGATGTTTACTCGATGAAAACTTTAAAGAAATGATAAATGCAGCGAGTAGGACCGACATGCTTTCACACGTCCGACATGTCGTCCGACATGTCGTCCGACCGTCTCATTTGCTTTCGGACGAACGTACATGTCGTCGGACATGCCCAAGTCGGATGACATGTACGTCCGTGTGAAAGCCCCTAACCATGCATGGTATAATAATAGGAGTGTTCATATTCATCAAATTATTGGTCAAACAGTTTGACAAAAAAAATAGTAAGAAATGATCTTCGACTGGGCCGAAGTTAAAATACCCCCACGTCCGAACCAAAGTATATCCAAAGTCTTAAAGGCCGCTTTACATTGTCCTACTGTGTGTTACGACATGTGAGATAGAAAGTATAACCGAATCTTATCACACTGTCATTTTTTAATTTTTGTATAAAGAAATTAATTTTTCACTTTTAAACTATCTCACAGAGTCACATTGCACTTTCATTCAATAAAATTTTAAAAATTGAAAATTCTTTAAATGAATCGGGACATAGCAGCTATTGTAATCATTATAAGGGCCAATTGTGCATTAAAAATAGAAGCAGTCATTATTTTGCTTGCTTTTAAACATTTGATGAAATGTTACTTGCAGCTTGGTGATTTCCAATACATTAAATTCGAAGAAATCTTATAAAACTCATCTCTGGTCGAATAGAATGTGTGATGAAATTAGGCCCATATTACACGATGATCGTTTGATCGCGGTCAAAATATTTTTGTTGTTGCTTTCAATGCGAAACAATTGTTCATCCGCTCTGGCTCTCAGTGTTTTTTGACAGTTTCGCATTGAAAGCAACAACAAAAATATTTTGACCGCGATCAAACGATCACCGTGTAATATGGGCCTTAGAAACAAACCTAAAAATTAAAATGTAGAACGACATGTCAAAAAAATCAAAACAGGTTCGAGCACACTTTGCTTTTCGTTGTTTACACCATTCTACATTCTATCATACATGAAAATTTTGACATGTCGTAACACACTGTAGGACAATGTAAAGCGGCCTTAAGCAGTCCATAAAATGTTTATTTGTAAAACCATTTTCGTCATAGTTTTAACAGAAAATTTTTTTGTTTAGTTCGCAGAACTATGGTCACAGTCGGACATAGTTCCAATCATTCCTTCCATTCAATTTTAGCATGTTCAAACAGTTCCGGTTTGCAAGATTTTTTTATTAAGCAATGTGAGCCGACATCTCTTTCACACATTTTATGGCTTACACGAATTTTGTGATCGACTAAAAGTGCAAATATGATGTTTTCAAAAGAACGAAACAACTGATGTGTGAAATGGTAAGATGACATTTCGACGTTCTTGTTGCGCGCAATGCTCTGTTTACTTCATTTTGAACATGCTTTCATTCAATCGAATGGAACTGCGGAACTAGATAGTTCCGCGGACATGTTACAATCTGCTGCATATGAGTTGCATGAGTTTCATTCAATCAAATGGACATGGTTTGCAACTCGAGAGTTCCCAATTTGTTCTTTTTAAGCACTTATAAGTTACATACGAACGGACGGACAGACATACGGACGGCTAAATCGACTTGGGTGGTGATGCCAACCAAGAATATATATACTTTGCTATACCTACGCCTCTTTATGGGCCTACAAACAGAGTGACAAAATTAATACGCCCTATTGCGGTTTTGTATTGAAGCCCCCCTAAGGAGTGGTCGGAGAGAATAGGTGTCAAAAGCATAAATGTTCCGTTTGCAAAAGTAATGGGGGTCGGTCATACATATTAACCCTCTCTGGAATTTCTTAAAGGTCATATGCTCAGGGGTATGGAATAAATATACAAAAATCATAAGGAGTGTTCGGAGGGAATAGGTGTCTAAGGAAAAAATGTTCCTTTTTCAAAAGTAATGGGGGTCGGTCATACATATTAATCCTCTCCGACCTTCTCTTAAAGCCCTTCTGTTCAGGTGTAGAGAATACATATACAAAAACCATAAAAAATTGCTACTACAGCTCAAAGGAACTACATAGTTCCGCGGACATGTTTCTGTGAACTAGTTCCGCTGTACAAAAGAATCGTTCCATGTTCGTTCCGGCCCCGGAACTGTTTAGCCCAAGCCTAATTGACAACTGCTTATTTTCTCTTCTACAACATTACTATGTTTCCATGGCGAGTTAACTCGGGGTTTACTCGGGGTTAACTCGCTATGGAAACGCGAGTTGAGTTGAGTTTCGTTAAATCCACGAAACTCCACGAAACTTGTAAGATTTAACTGGGTTCTATCTGTCAAAGGGAATGCTGCCATTTAGTATCCATTTCGCTAGTAAAACAATAACAAAAATGCAAATGAAATTGACAAGTTCGACTCAACTCGATGCTGTGCATGGAAACACTATCGAGTTAGCGACGCCATTTTCTTAACTCGACGAAAACCCTAACCCCGAGTTAACTCGCCATGGAAACATAGTACATGATACAATAAGAAGGTAGGGTAAGGAGCTTTGACAAGACCTACTGCTAATGTCAAAACCATGAAATACTGTGCTGCCATATCTTAAGAAAAATCCTATGACAAATCCATGTTTCATGGTTTCAGTATGTAAACGTTTTATATAAAATGCATTGCTGAAAATATTGATAAATGCGGAATTTTAAAAAAATGTTGATTTATCTTCAACAGTTTTACTGTCTTAAAAAGACTTCAAAAAGTTTTTTATAAGATATCGTATGCACTTTAGAATAAAATTTTTAAACAAGAAATAAAGAATACAAAAAGATGAAACGAAAATGATGGGAATATTAAATTAGTGAAAATGAAGCTGTAAAATAACTTAAAAAATTCGTTGTTCATTTATAGACACATTGATTTGAATTTTTCTCATTTACCCTATATAAAATTAATTTTCTATGTGTTTATGCCACATTTATGATATATACAGAAAAGTGGCATCGCTAAAATGCTATTTGACATAAGCAGTAGGTCTTGTCAAAGCTCCTTACCCTACCTTCTTATTGTATCATGGATATACCATGCAACCATGTTAAAATACAACCATGTGAAAATACGACCCTGAATTGTGTGTATAAAGTTTTAGTATAAAATGAGCACAAGCTCACGTATAAAATTAATTTAATCTTAGCGCTTCAAATCAGTTACATACGTGTTGGACTAGTTCTTACCGGATCACTGATAAGAAAGAATAAGTTTGTGTTCTAAGTTTTTAATTAAATAAATTAAATCCAATTTTTGTAATACGAAAATATAATTTGCGTATTAACAGCAACAACAGAAACACTTCATTGGCGCCCAACCCAGTGGCCAGCAACAACGTCAACTTTTCTAGTAACGCATAAGGCCAAAACACATAGAAAGTATCCATGCCTGTGAACCATGCATGTGTGATAAATTTCCAATATGTTAAACTGAATAGAAATTTTAAAGGAAAAGTAGTGAAAATAAAATTTAAAAAAAAGAAAAATTTAATTTAATTAAAAATGGAATTTGAGGATATTTTATGGTTAATGGTTGTGTTGATATTACTTTTATTTCACATATATCTTCTGTCAATGCTTTGATGCCTGCAAAAAGTTAAAAGTTCGACAACTTCAGGCATGCCTCAAGGATCATGCATGCGTGCATGCTTTTGATGTGCGCTACTTCATAACAATATGTTTATTCAATCGCAAATGTCAGGTGCTTGAAGCATGCATGCCTCCTATGTGTTTCGGCCTATACATTACCAGCTTCATAAACGTGCCAGCAGAACGCGGTGAAACGTCAAAAAGCAGTGTTCAAATTAGCGACATCTATCTACGATATTCGGACAGGATCTCTGCAGCTCGTTTCTGTAACTTTTAAGACAAATAGTAAATTTTTTTTTTACGTCATACTGTTTCGTTTAAATACAGTACGAAAGTATCAAAATACTCACTTTTGCGAAAGCTACGGTTTCTGTAACTAATAAGTGAGTAAATTACTATGTTTCCATGGTGAGTTATTCCGTGAGTTATTCCATGGTGAGAAAATAACAAAAATGTCAAATGAAATCGACAAGTTCAATTCAACTCGATGCTGTGCATGGAAGCACTATTGAGTTAGCAACGCCATTTTCTTAACTCGACGAAAACCCTAACCCCGAGTTAACTCACCATGGAAACATAGTATATAGTAGTCCGTGATAAAAAGACACACAAGTGAAACGGAATATATGAAATTTCAATAAGTTACAGAGGACTCTGTATGAAGTTGAACGTGGATCTTCTACTTACTGATGTTGATATTAAATAAACAAACCTTATTGATCCGAGTATTCTTTTAATGCGGCTGATTATGTATGATACAAATATTATTGTGGAATAAATCTCATTATGAAATATTTCAGTTTATATATTAAAAAATATGTTCATTTTAATACATATAATATTGTGTTAATAATATATTCGTATATATATCATTGAAAATGACTTGCATAAACAAGCAAACAATTTTCTCACCACTTTTGATCATAGTAAGAATTTCAAGCGACTCGAGTCGCATATATTAAGTTACAGAACACTTCGGCTGCCGCATTCCTAGGAAGTTAAAATTAAAATATTCGAGACGAGTAGCCGATTTATCTCATTTTATTACAGAAACAGTGCAAGTGGGAATGACGTCATAATGAAGTCAAAGTGAGAAAATTTGGTGAAAACTGCGGTGAAAAAAGTTACAGAAACGGGCTACTGATTTGACACTTGCAAACGGCGCATCTTCTGCCAGCAATGCGCAATCAGCAAAAGTCAACCCGTCAATAAGCAGTATTCTAATCAGCAGCATCCGCGTATGAAATTTGGACCGGATCTCTGATTTCACACTGAAAAGAGGTGAATCTTCGACCAACAACATCAACGCATCAGAGGCCAACGGTGAAACAACAGCTTGCAGCACTGAAAGTATCCAAACTCCAGCGAACCGGATCCTTGATTCAGTAAATAAGTAGTGTTCATCTGACCTCAACAACAACACGTCAAGTAGCAGTGACGTCAGCCCATTTGGCAGCGCTAGCTCTGCAAACGATTTCTACAAAGCAAACTCATCAACAAATATGCCAACTTTTTCCACGGAGCAGTTTCAGCAAATAATGGCAGTCATCGCTGGTAACACTAAAGCAGGTTCTTTTACACGCTGCACCGCACGTTTCAAAGGACAGCGTGACCTAGCTGTGGTAAATGTATTCATCGAGACGGTGAGTGTATACAAAGATATTGAAAAAATATCAGACACCGATGCACTTCGTGGAATGCCACTACTGCTCGAAGACTACGCAGCGTCTTGGTGGATGGGGGCAAAAGACAATGTTAAAATATTTAAAGAAGCTCTGGATCTTTTACGGGCCACGTTTTCCCCACAAATTCCAGATTGGAAAATTTTGCAAACTATTTTTGAGACCAAGCAGCAGCCAGAAGAACCAACGGACAGCTTTATTTTTAAACAACGGCTTTTACTGTCACAACTCAAGGAGCCTGTCAACGAAACCGTGCAGTTGAACATGGTTTATGGCCTCTTAAATATTAAAATAAGAGAGCGCGTGCGCCGTGAAGATCTCGCAAATTTCGAGCACCTTATAACGGCCAGCAGGGAAGCAGAAATTATTTTTGCCGAGTCGAAGCAAACGTCGTCGGTCTCAGATAAGTCCGAGGCAAAAACAAAGAGTTCACCCTCAGCAGCAGGAACACCGACAGCAGCGTCTTCAACAAGGACAGCGTCGTCAACAACGCACTCAATTCGATGCGCGTTTTGCAGAATCCGTGGACATACCATAGAAGTTTGCAGAAAACGACTAAAACAGTCACAGCAGCCACAAGCACAACAAACATCATTGCTCAGACGACCAACATTTTCATGCTATGGTTGCGGTGCACCTGGGGTATACAGAGCAAATTGCCCACAGTGCAGCACGCACAGTAAAGAAAGCCCACAATATTTGGCTTTCAACAATGTGACAACAAACGTAATTGGTAAAGATTTGCCGACAGTTCAAATCGAGATGTTCGGTTTAAAAGGTGAGGCTTTCTTTGACTGCGGTGCCAAAACCAGTATTATGAGCGTAAATTTGAAAAAGATCTTGACTAGCAAAGGCTGCGTCTTCCAAAACACGCATGTGGAGGTATCATTGGCAGATGGATCAACTTCCACCCAAACGGTCATGGCTACGATTTGCGATGTCACCATTGGAAACCAAGTACACAAAATACGACTTCTTGCGTTGAAAAATGCTAAAAATAATCGTACGCTCCTCGGTGCAGACTTCTTGGAACAGAGCGGCATCGTGTTAAATATGGCACAGCGTTTTTGGTATTTCGAAAACAACCCCAAACCAAAATTTGATTTCGAAAAGCCAAGTGAAATAGAAGCTTTATCGATTGACATCGTAGATGAAAGCGTAGTTACCACATCATCGAAGCAGTCACCATTTTTACAAGAGTTGCAGGAAATTCCTCATCAGGAAATGAACATCATGAAAAACAAAGCATACATCAGTGCATTACGCCGTACTCCAGAGGCACGTCTAGAAGAAAACTTCAGTCCAATTTCTAAGCATCGAAAAATTTACCAAAAAAAGAACAACAATAACTATTCGCCACACTCCGTCCAGCCTATCTTAAAAAATGCTTGACCAGCAGGACAACTGACTCCAGAAAATAATTGAAGACCTTTTGAATCACCAGAAAAAGAGAGAAAAACTGAAACAAGAATTTGTCAATAAATATTTTATTTCACTTTGCTCAGTTTGGTTTAATTTTTTAAAAGAATCAGATGAAATCGTGTTGTCAAACAATACTCTTTTGGCCAATTCAGATATTTTTGAAGAAAACACAGAGGCAACTCTATTTCCTGTTCACAAAATAGAAACCAAAGATCACTACCCTCTTGTCGCGCCTTATTACAGACTATCCCCTCAAAAGAAAGCAGAATTAAAATTAGAGATTACTAAAATGTTAGATTTAGGGGAAATTAAAGATTGTGAATCACCTTGGGCAGCCCCAGTAGTCATGATAAAAAAGAAAACTGATGGAATAAGAATCTTCTTAGATTACAGTCAACTTAATACCATCACGAAGTCTAATAGGTATCATTTACTTAGGATAGACGATATATTACATGGAGCTAAAACAACAAAGTTTATGTATACTCTAAACTTCCAAACAGGTTACTGGCAAATTGGCGTGCATCCAGCCCACCAAGATCACAAAGCGTTCGTCACAACATTTAGCTATTTTCACAAGAAAATAGTTGTGGGAAACCCTTGTTGGAATAAAGTGTAGGAGTAATAATCTAAAAAAGTAATAGAACTGAATGACATGTCAAAATCTGTCCGCCGTTCTTTTTCTACCGTGTAAGGCCCATATTACACGATGTCCGTTTGTCCGGCCTACGCTAGGGCAGACAAGCGATTTTGTTGTTGCATCCGCTCTCACTCTCACTGGTTTTGTGACAGTTTCACATTGAAAGCAACAACAAAGGTCGGACAAACGAACATCGTGTAATATGGGCCTAACATACCAGTGTGCAAAATGTGGAAGAGAGTAAAACATATTCATTGCACGCCGGGCAAACGGACACCGTGTAATATGGGCCTAGTATCGACACCGTGCGAAAATGAACATAATTTGCCCGCTATTCCAAATGTTTATCCTCTCACACTCTCAATGGTTTTTGACAGTTCCAAGTTGAAAGCACCAATAAAATCGCTTGCACGCCGAGGAGCCGAGGGGCCAAGGAAGCAGTAAGTTGCTTGTGGCCAACTCCCACGGGATTGATTGATTGGCAATTGATTAACTTTTCTTACTCTCTTTCATATTCTGATCGTTGGTAGCTCACACGACATCGCCAATCATCATTTGATATTTCTATGCAATACACTACTTTAACACTATTCAACACCTAGCAACACAATTCGTATTGCTGATTGCTGTCATCTCAAAATTAACATATTTTTATTGCTGCAATCTGTGTTCATCCGCTCTGGCTCTCAGAATTTTTGACAATTTCACATTGAAATCCCCAACTCACACGGTGATTGCCAATCAAGCAATCTAGTCGTTTTGTTGTTGCTTTCCATGTGAAACTGTCAAAAACTCTAAAAGACAAAGCGGATGAACACAGATTGTAGCAATCTAAATTTATTCGTTTTGAGATTGCTGTACATGTCGGCAATCAGCAATCTGAATAAAGTTGCTAGGTGGCGAAATAAAATTTTCAAGGAAATGCCAAATTCTGATGTGGCCTGTCGTTTGAGCTACCAACAATCAGAATGTGAAAGAGTAAGAAAGTTAATCGATTGCCAATCAAGCAATCCCGTGTGAGTTGGCCAAAGGCAACAACAAAACGATTAAATTGCTTGATTGAAAATCACCGTGTGAGTTGGGGATTAGTAGCTTTCTGCTATCTACTATTTTGTGAAGTCGTTTCGTTTTGTGTGCATAAAAGTACTTTTAAGGTGAATTTACTTATGAGATATTTGCTACTAACCAGCAGCCAAGTAAAAACTTGCAAATCTAGGACTAATTGATGCCGGTCTGGAACTCAGTGAAAATTTTGATTGGTACAGTGAAGGTTCATTTTCTTTCTCTCAGAAAGTTCATTTTTTTTTTCTTTTTGCTGCAAAAACAACAAATTTTGATACATCAATTTATATGGTTGACGTGTAAACTGGGCCTTTCAAGCCGTAAGACAACTTTTCAGCCAAGTTGAACAGTAATCCCTGTACTTGTATAGAAATTTTTGTGTTTCGTTTCAGTGAAGCGAACGTTTTAAGATGCTTGCTTGATTACGGCATCTTTAAAATAAAATTGCGTGCAGCCTGCAAAGAACTAAGATATAAGGAACTGATGTTATTGCCCAAAAGTGTGGTATTTTTCTTATTCGTGTTGGTTGACACAAATGCATAAACATTCACAAAGGGCCGTATTCAGTTGCATCGAAAAAGAAGGCTCAATTTGTTTCTGATTAGAATAAAATATAAAACAGGTATTTAGAGCTATACAGTATTAATAAAACGTTTGATAATTAAAGACCTAATATATTAAAAGAAAATTGTATTGTAATACAGAAACATTTACTCAAGGCCATATTCGGTTAGATCGTTAAAAAAAGTACAAACAGTTTCTAATTGGAATCACATATACAATAGATTTTGGATGAAACTGACTGATTTTGGAGCTAATTTAATTATATTATATAAAAATAATCAAATTATTATAAAATATGATAATAAAGTTTTGTTTTTATTGTATTTCCACACCACCTTTGAGGCATACAATTTGGTGCGTTACCGATATTTTATTGGGTAATAACAATATAATATAATGTAATATAATATAATGTAATATAATAATGGTATTCATGCAAAGCGGCAAAGTTATATTTAGGGCAATTAGTTATTTTTATCAGGTAGATTGTGTGAACGTCCCCTAAAACCGATTGTGCATTTTCAGAGATATGTCAGCTGTTAACTTGTGCCCAGCTAGACAGCTCTAACGTAGTTACAAACACAATGAAACAAAATTTGGTGTTCACTAACACACTCTTACATTTTGTTGTCATGTTAAACAAGGAAAGTTGTATGTGTTTAAATAGCTTGCTCTTTTACGCAGCAAACAAACTGGGGGTGTGAAAAAAAATTTTAAGCGGTGCAAGTGTAAGTCACGCAATAAATAATATCCTAAAATAATCACCCTACATGATGATGGCCGTGGTGCAGTGGGTAGTATATGGAACTTATATGACAGAGGACCGTGGTTCAAATATCGTATGAGATATAAAGATCTTCAATGTGTTGTTTAAAAATTATCAAAATAAAGTTTAAAAGTGATAAAAATTAGACAAATTAACAAATACCTTCTTTCTAAAGAAAAAAAAAATACCTTCTTTCAAAAGAAAGGAAAATTTTCCTTGCTAGAGTGAAAAACAACAGCATTATTTCAGAGCTGTGTTTTTTATTTTCTTTAAATGTTTTACTTAAATTTATCTTTTGTAAATCTATCCATTAATAAAAAAAAAAAAAAAAAACATTTCTTAACAAAATAACAAGAAAAAAATTTGGCTTAATATGGTGAAGGGTTTGAACCCGCGCATGTTTGCGTTAAAGGTCAGCGCGCTAGCCGCTACACTATGGTGGGAAGATTTTGCGAGACGCTAACTGCGTACTTGTGTTAACAGCTGAGCTTGTTATTAAATTCTTTATGGAATTTGTAATTGGTGTGAACAGAGCAGCTAATGCTTTTTTTAATGAAAAATCATATGAGGCAGACAGAGATGCCACATCACACGGATAGGCAAAAGGCGTTAGATTTTTCAAAACGCTAGAACAAACCTAACGTGCTTTGTATGAAGAATTTTATATGAACCTAACGTACAAGGCGTTAGGTATATGCCATATATATGGCATATCTAACAGTTAGGTGTCTAGCTGGGTGAATAGTAATTGCTAATTGCTGTTATAAGTTTGTCACCTCGTTTGCTCACCTAAATCGAAGAGCAAATATATCTGGTTTGTGCAAAAGCTTCTCAGTACAAATTTTGACAGTTCATTTATAAGGGTGATAAAGTTATCTTGTTTATACCATTTATAAGGGCTTTGCCGATTTGCATGAATACCATTAATATTATGCAATATAATATAATATAATCTTATATAATATAATTTGAGATCCACAATATACGGAAATCTGAAAAAAAAATAAAAAATAACAATTATGTATCATAAACTTAGCTGAAGACAAAAGTGTGTAAAGAGTGCAAAATAATGCGCCCCTGAAGCAGGGCTTGCGTTTTGACAACTGTGGTCGCATCAAATTGGCGCGATTATTTTTTTTTTTACTGAGTAGACTGGTGAACAGCTGACGATCGCTCAGTAGTGTCAAAAAAACACACTCTGTCTCGCTCGCTCAATTTACGAATTCGGCCACAGTTCACGTACACTGTATGTGTAGACAACACCACTTCCTTATATTTTAGTTCTTTGGCAGCCTGTTGTACTATTTGACAATTGACTGTCAACTTGCGTGCAGCCTACGTCACCGGGCGTCTCGACTAGCAATAATTCATTGCATGTCATCTGTCAAAATCCATGGCAATATTTCAAGGATGGGTTTTTTATGTTATGTTATTTCCATTTTTCAAATGACGCCGAACAAATTATTAGACGCCGAAACACTGCTCGCGCACGCTTGATGCTTTAATCTTAAACCCGTTTATCGGGTCATATTGACCCGAGGCACTTTTCATTTGCAAAAAAAAACATATATATCACAAATTAAAAAAACAAAAAAAACATTTTATTTGTTGAACTTTTATCTTTGCAACCAGTATGAAAAAATTATACATATGTGACATATGTGCATAGCAGAGCCAAAAAACTGACATGTGCACTATACGTTTATCTGGGTCAAATAACCCGACATTTTCTACCATACGATTTGTATGAAGGATCAGTTTTTGTAGTACTTTTTTCACTACTTTTTGCTGTTGTGCAATCCTTTCTAAATTTTTTGCAACTGTGAGTACATTGGAAGTGAGAGACAGCATTATTCTGTCGTTGGCGTATGTACATTTCATACTTAGGTCGTGTGCAATTAGGGGCTTTCACATGGACGTACATGTCATCCGACTTGGGCATGTCCGACGACATGTACGATCATTCGAAAGCAAATGAGACGGTCGGACCGACATGTCGGAAGAAAATCAAAAATTTTTGATTTTTCTGCTGGTCGGTCCGACATGTCCGACGTGTGAAAGCATGTCGGTCCGACTCGCTGCATTTATCATTTCTATAAAGTTATCATCGAGTAAACATCGGCTTACCGAGCGTTTCCACCGCCCGAACGAACGAAGATTTCTTCGTTCGTTCAGGCGGTGTAAACAGTTTGGTCCGAACCAAGGTTCGGAACATTGGTTTTTACAAAATGCTCGCGAGCGCTATTCGCGCAGTGTAAACACTTTTCCAGCACGAACGAACGAAGATTTCTTCGTTCGCTCTGATCGGCCGACGCTCGATCTTTTTGGGCGAATCCAGTGCTTATTTGCGCATAGGTAGTAGATTTGTTGAAATTGTAGTAAATAACGTAGGAAAAACAAAAAAGAAAGAAAATATATTGAAAATTTAACGCAAAAGAATTTTCTTTTGCTTTGTTATTTTATTAGCACTTTATATAAGCAAATTATTTGCATAATATTCTTTATATAATAAATTCTTTACATAAATACTTACATAAAACCTAAATTAAAAGGCATAAAAGTAGTAAAAATTAATCAAATTTAGTACGTTTGCATAAACAAATATTGATCAACGCTGATGCTCGCAAGCATTGAATTAAGTGTTTCCACTGCACGAACGAACAAGATGGCGACTTACCAATGTTCGCAACTTGTGTTCGTGCGGTGGAAACAGTTGGACCGAACGAAGAATTCATCGCGACGATTTGTTCGCGATGATTTCTTCGTTCGTTCGGGCGGTGGAAACGCTCGGTTATACAAAGCGAAAAAGGTTTTTTACTTCGGTTTTTATCGATGTGTTAAGGGCCTTTCAGACGAACGTACATGTCAGCCGACATTGTACGACGACAAACTAACGGGAATATTTTGTTTAGCTTTCAAACGATCGGACATGTACGACGACTTCATTTTTTGCAGACTCTCGAGCATAACACATCGGTAAAAAAACGAAGTAAAAACCTTTTTTGCTTTGCCTAAGCCGATGTTTACTCGATGAAAACTTTATAGAAATGATAAATGCAGCGAGTCGGACCGACATGCTTTCACACGTCGGACATGTCGGACCGACCGGCAGAAAAATCAAAAATTTTTGATTTTCTTCCGACATGTCGGTCCGACCGTCTCATTTGCTTTCGAACGATCGTACATGTCGTCGGACATGCCCAAGTCGGATGACATGTACGTCCATGTGAAAGCCCCTTTACGCTCGAGAGTCTGCAAAAAATGAAGTCGTCGCACATGTCCGATCGTTTGAAAGCTCAAATAAAATATTCCCGTTAGTTTGTCGTCGTACAATGTCAGCTGACATGTACGTTCGTCTGAAAGCCCCTATTCGAAAACTTTTCACTCGTGGTAGGAGAGAGTTTACTAAGTTGAATACAATTTCTCTCTGTTAAAATAAAATTGTAATTTTTGCTGTGCTAAAAGGACGATGAAATTTTGACAACTAGGAATTTTGACGTTTTAGATTTTGGTAGTGCATTAGCACAAGAATTTAATTTAATTTCCGAAATTGTGAATATATATTAAAAATTACCAATTTTGGTTGCTATGCTGTCGGAAGCACATAATATTGAACTTCTTTACGACTCACAATCTCACAAGAGTTTTGTTTTTCATTTTTGCTTGTGTCAAAAATTCTCCTTCCGATTGTCTAAATTTATACCACCCCTGGGGCAACATGAATTTTTGACAATCATATTCACCTCACAAGTTTCAAATATTCTCTTTCAGACTGTCAAAATTTCATCATCCGAGTGAAAAGTTTCCGAATAGCACACAGCCTTATGTACACTTAGGCCCATATTACACGATGTCCGTTTGTCCCATGGTAGAATTATAAGGTAGGGCCGAGTCGCTTACTGCCCTCACGCGTCAACGAAGAGTGGACAATAAAAAAGGAGGCTAATTGTCAAAATGGTGAAGTTCGTAGAAATTTCAAATGAAATGAAAATATTATGTTTTCAAGTTGTAAATAGTGCGAACACGTGTGATAAGTTTGTGTTAATTTGAGTGAAAATATTGTAAAAACATTGTAAATAAATCTATAAAATGCCGCGGAAGTGTTTAATTTGAAAAAAAGCTTGTAAAAAGTTTAACCCAAAATCAACTGCGAATCATGAACATAAAGAAACTCGAGATGAACAGCTGATTTTGACAACTAGCCCGCTTTTCGCTGCTTTCTACTCCATTCTTCTCCAAGTCGGCCCTACCTTATAATTCTACCATGGTTTGTCCGACCCATGATACAATTACAAGGTAGGCTCATATTGGAGAGCAGGGTGCGCTAGTTGTCAAAATCAGCTGATAGCTTTTAGTTTTTCTTTGTTGTTGTTGTTGCTTTTGTCGTTTGACGTTTGTGGCTTCTACAGCTTTGTTGTTGCAAAATTTCACAATTGAGCAGCCATTTTAAAATGAGCCTACCTTGTAATTGTATCATGGTCCGACCTTTGTTGTTGCTTTCAATGTGAAACTGTCAAAAAACAGTGAGAGTGAGAGCGGATGCAACAACAAAATCGCTTGTCTGCCCTAGCGTACACCGGACAAACGGACATCGCTTAATATGGGCCTTACACGTATGAAAACATGCTTTCTTTATGGATCTGTTGTGCATGTATAGTGTTCTCTTTTGTGTTGTCTTTTAGTATTTGCGTTATATCATGCTAAAAATCAATTGAAAAAGCAATGCAACACTCCAACGAAACAATCAATAAGGCCGTGTGCTATTCGGATATTTTTCACTTGTGGTAGAAAAGAAGGACGATGAAATTTTGACAGCTAGAAATTTTGACGTTTTAGATTTCGGTAGTGTAGTAGCGGAAGAATTTAATTTAATTTGTAAAATTGTTAATACATACGAAAATTTAATAGTATTTTATGCTAATATTTTCCACTTCTGGTTGCTATGCTGTCGGAAGCAAAAAATTTTTTTTCTATTTTTGCTTGTGTCAAAAATGTTCTTGTCGATTATCAAAATTCATACTAGCGCCTGGAGCTACATGAATTTTTGACAGTAATATTTATCTCACATCTGCCAAATATTCTCATTCAGACTGTCAAAATTTCGAAAAGTTTCCGGATAGCACACGGCCTAAGAATTGCTTTGAGTTTGATTGGTATGAAGCTTAAACGCCTTACAGAATCGCTTCGAATGCCACAAGTTTTGGTAAAAAATAAATAAATAATTTCCATTTCAAATGAATGTTGTTCACTCTTGTTTCATTCACTGCTTTTACTAGGATTAAAAACCACGACGTAGATGCGAAGCATATGAGGGTAACAGCAATACAAAGGACAATAAAACGTCTGCCGTGTGTGACCATTGCTTAAAACTCGTTCGTGCATGTTAATCGTGTTACTTTCACAAATACAAAGAACCTGATATATTCCCAGCAGGAAACCGAGCGCTTCATTAGCGCATTTGAAGCGCTCCTAAAAAGCAGTAGAGCGCGTTGTTCTCCTTGTGGATAGAGCCTTTTTTAACATTGGCATGTCATCAGATGTAGGCGCTTCGCTCTCATTGTAGTAAATAACAAAACGTAGCGAGAACCGAGCTCTTGGACTAAAAACAAAGCGACAAAATATTATTTTTTGTCACATGCGGGGATTGTACTCGGACTGCTGGCATTACAGTCAACTGTCTTAACGCTCTGATATTTCCTTGCTTAATTACTTCTGAACAAAATGTATATAAAAATATGAGCTCCACAACTCTGAACTCTGAAAGCGCATCCTCAAGCGCATCCTCAAGCGCATCAAAAATGCGCATAAGATGCGCTGTTTCTCGGAGCGCTTTTTATTTTCCCGCTGGGAATAGTTGCTTCTTTTCGCAGCAAACAAGCTGAGGGTGTGAAAAAAATCTGTAAGCGGTGCAAGTGTAAGTCACGCAATAAAATAATACCCTAAAATAAACAAAACAAATAATGGTGGCAGCGGCGCTTTGGGTAGGATGTCCAATTCTTATGACAGAGGCCCGTGGTTCAAATTTCGGCCTGACAAAGAGAGATTTTCAATTGAGGATTTATAAATTTTAATTAATAATTAATTAATTTAAATAAAGTGGAAAGTGATGATTAAAAATGGTCAAATTAACAATAACCTTCTTTCTAAAGAAAAGCAAGTTTTCCTTGCTAGAGCAAACAATAACAGCGTTATTTTTTTGGGCTTTGTTTTTTTATTTTCTTTAAATGTTTTACTTATGGTGTTTTCGTTTCTACAAAAAAATGTTGCTCTACCACAGTGCAACATTTTTCAAGTGTTGCACTCAACCCTCAAAAAGTGCAAGTTTTGAACACAAAACACTGCCCTGCTTACTCGATCAGCTGATATATAAGTGTGCGCCAAAAATAAAAAATTTGCTTTATTAAATATGTGGATTAGGCTGTTCCCCAGATCCACGAATAACAAAAACAGTTGGAGTTTAACTTAAATTAAATATTTATTTTACATCAAAAGTGCACGACTTGTGCGCAAAGCAAAATATGGAAATCGAATACATTTTTTAACAACGTTGCCAGACATGGATTGTTATTATGGGATTTTTTAAGTTCATAAGAGTTGCCACATATTGATAAATGTGAAAAGTTTACAAGTCAAAAATGAAATTATAAAAAGTAGTAGATTTAAAGTAAGAATTTAAAAAACAATAATTAATAAAATAAAATAGAACTGGTTGTCTGCCACATACACTCCCCCTTCAATTTCATTGTTGGATGAACTGAACAAATCTCCTTGGAATGTTGACTTCTCTGCCACTTCTTGAGGTTGTTTTAACAGGAATCGTTTTTTCGGTGAGTGTCGTTGGCTTGGTTGAGTTTTTGTCGCAGGTCGATGAATCTTCAGGTTGTGGAACTGAAATTTGTGTGTCACTCGTAGTACTTGCTGAGTTGGTCAAACTGCTGTCGGTTGCGATGAATGCAGCTTTAATACGATCGATACTGATTTTTACTATTCTGCTGCCCATACGGATGTCAAAACTTTTATCGTTGCGCCTTACGACCTCGAACGGTCCATCATAAGGTGCCTTGAGCGGCGGCCTCACCGTGTCGTCCCTAACGAAAACGTGCGAACAGCTTTTGAGTTCCTTTTGTACGAAGATTATTCTGCTGAGTGATTTGACGTAGCTACTGGTTTAACGGCTGCCATGATTTTGCGAAGATTAATGACAAACTCGCTTTCGACGTACTCTTCGGTTGACTTATCAAAAAATTCTCCTGGAAGCTTGAGTGTGGTGCCGAACACCATTTCTGCTGGACTTGCATTAAGACTTTCTTTCAGAGTTGCGCGCAAACCAAGTAATACGATGGGTAGGCTATCAACCCAGCTGCATGATGAGTGGCACTTTATAGCGCTCTTAAGGGTTCGGTGCATACGCTCCACCATGCCATTTGCTTGCGGATGATACGCGGTGGTACGCAAGTGTTTTGAACCAGTAAGCTGAGTCAACTCCTTAAATAGCCTGGACTCAAACTGCCTGCCCTGGTCAGTCGTGATGGCATATGGCATTCCGAACTGAGCTATCCAGCCATTTAAAAAAGCTTTTGCGACGGTTTGAGCAGAAATGTCCGGAATTGGAATCACCGCCGGCCACCGAGTGAAACGATCTATGCATGTCAGGCAATATTTGAATCCATCTACAAGAGGCAAAGGCCCGATTAAATCAATATTAATATGTTTGAAGCGTTCGTCAGGCACTTTGAACTTCTCAAAAACTGCCTTGTTATGTCTGCCGACCTTGCATCTTTGACACTCAATGCATGTTCTTACCATTTCAGCTACATCGCGTTTAATATTTTTCCATACAAAACGATCGGTGATCAACTTTACTGTCGACCGCTTACCTGCATGGGACAAACAGTGAATAGAGTTAAAAATTTGCTTTCGGAATTCAGCCGTGACGTAAGGTCGAACTCTATTTGTTGAGACATCACACATGAGTGTGGCGCTTGCATCTGGAAAATCGATGAGTTTGAGCTGAAGCGTGGTGTCTTCTAACAGTTCCTTCACCTCTTCGTCCGATTTTTGGCTCTCAGCGAGTTTGGCGAAGTCGACTTGGTCCGCACCAAAAATTGATTCGACGCGTGAGAGTACATCTGCGATTTTCCTTCCCAGCCACATGGCGGATGTCGGTGGTGAACTCGCTTACGAAACTCAGCTAACGCGTTTGCCGTGGTGTTGTCTTTTTAGGTTTCTGCAGAAAAGCGTACGTGAGCGGCTTGTGGTCGGTCAAGATAGTGCAATTTCGGCCATCAATTATGAATAAAAAATACTTTACTGCTTGGTAAATGGCCAGTAATTCGCGGTCATATGTGCTCAGCTTTTTTTGTGACTCGGACATCCGCTTAGAGAAGAATCCCAGTGGCTTAAGAGTGCCATCAACGAATTCGTGCACCGCTGCACCTACGCAAAAATTGCTTGCGTCCACATGTAGTACTAGCTTTGCATTAGGGGAAGGATGCGCCAGAAGAGCAGCATTTGCGAGCTCGTTTTTACAACTCACAAATGCTTCTTCGGCCTCACTGCCCCACTTGACCACCGTTTTGTCGTTTTTCTTGTTGCCTTTAATCAATCTTTGCAGCTTACCTTGAGTATACGCAGCATTTGGCATAAAACGTCTATAGAAATTCAACATTGCGATGAATCGCCTAAGCTCGTGTGCAATTGCTGGCTTTTCGGATTGTAAAATAGCTTCAACTTTTTCTTTTGTAGGAGCGATGCCATCCTTTGTAATGCGATGTCCCAAAAAATTAACTTCGGTTTGCCCAAAGACACATTTTGAAGCGTTGATTTTCAGGTTGTTCTCGCGTAGACGTTGTAAAACAATTTTGAGGTGCTGCTCGTGCTCAACTGGACTCGAGGAAGCGACACATATGTCGTCAATGTAAACTATTACGAATGATAAATCGCTGAATATTTGGTTCATGAAACGCTGAAACGTTTGGCTGCCGTTACAGAGACCAAACGTCATAACATTAAATTGATACAAACCAAACGGTGTGATAATGGCTGTCTTCTCTCGGTCCTCTGGCGCAATTGGAATTTGATGGTACGCCTTTTCCAAATCGATCGTGGTAAAAATAGAATTGCCGCACAACTTTTGCGAAAAGTCTTGGATGTAAGGGATGGGATACCGATCTGGCTTTGTAATAGAATTCAAACGCCTATAATCGCCGCACGGTCTCCACTTGCCGGCCTTCTTTTTTGGTGCCATATGCAATGGGCTAGCCCACTGGCTGCTGCTTGGACTGCATATAGCATGCCTAGCCATATAGTCAAACTCACGTTTTGCCAATGCATGTTTTTCGGGGTTGAGGCGCCTTGCCTTACAAAATATTGGCGCTCCCTGCGTCTCAATATGATGCTGAACGATGGTGTTTGAATTTTGTGGCATAGCTTTAAAAGGCTGAGTCAAATCATTGTACATTTCAAGCAACTTTTTGAAAGGACTCGGCGTGCTTGGCGAAAACGTGTAAATTTGCTCAATGCAATGCATCATTACAAAAGGTTCCACTTACCTCCAGTTTAGTTGTGTTATCTATTAGTTTTTTTCTGCGAACATCGACGAGTAATCCAAAAGCATGAACAAAATCGGCTCCTATGATAGGCTTTGTAACATCAGCTACGACGAACTTCCAATCCATTGTTCTTCTTAGATCGAAGTCGATTGGTTGAATTCTGGTGCCGTAAGTCTTAATTGTAGTGCCATTTGCTGCATAAAGGCTAGATGAATGGGGTGATGTTCGATCGACGAGCGGTATGACAGAAAAATCGGCACCCGTGTCAATAAGGTATCTGATTTTGGTTTTTTTATCGGTAAGGAAAAGGCGGCGGCTTTGGTTATCCACCCTGTGCACCGCTAACAGAGCAGATTTTAGTTTTCCGGCTTTAATTTTTTGTATTGACAAGGTTCTGTACACCTTTTTGCCTTATCGCCAAACTTGTAGTGGTAGCGACAGAATGGAAAACGTACCTGGGACTTGCTGCGGCTACGCGATCGCTTTTCATCATTGCGGGTAGTCCTGTCAGCTGCTTTTAAGTTCTCTACCTGCTTTCTAAGCTCTTCGATTTCTGCATGTAGAGATGTAGTGCTTTGCACCGAAGAAATATTTGAGAAGCTTTGCACTTCCATCATTTTATCGGTCTGCTGAGCCATCTTGGTTGAGTCACCGTCAACAATGGAGATAACTGAGCAAATACCATCTGGTAAACGCTCCATCCATAGCGACTTAAGGACCTCGTCGGTCACCTTGTTTCCTGCCAAGTCCTTCATGCGCTTCAACAACTGTGAGGGCTTGAGATCACCGAGTTCGATCTCTTTAATGAGCCTGCGAAACTTTCGTTGGTCTGAATCAGCGTACTCGGTAATGAGCGCTCGTTTAATTGCTTCATACTTGCCTTGCGCTGGCGGATTCCGTATGATGTCAGCAATTTGAAGGAGGTACTGCGCATCCAGCGAGGATATGACATAGTGATATTTTGTCTCATCGACTGAAATACCTGCCACGGCGAACTGCGAATCCATTTGGATGAAATACAGGCCCGGCTGCTCCTTGCAAAATGTTGGTGCTTTTACGCCTACTCGGAAAATCTCGCGGCTGGCTGCAATAGGTTCTGCACTTGGCTGCAACCTGGCCGCACCCCCTGAGGCGCCGCCAGCACTCTTGGCTTCTTCAGCGTTTGCCATTTTTTGCAAAAAAAAAGGTTACAAAATTTTCAAAATTAAACGGTTATTATCGCCTCTTTTTCGATGCTGCTTCGCTTTTTTGTGAGCTTGTATTAGTGTGCGCAGGCAGATACTTTTGCACTTTTAACTTGAAGTAATCCTTGCGCAATTCCACCAACGTCGGGGTCACCAGTGTGGATTAGGCTGTTCCCCAGATCCACGAATAACAAAAACAGTTGGAGTTTAACTTAAATTAAATATCTATTTTATATCAAAAGTGCACGACTTGTGCACAAAGCAAAATATGGAAATCGAATACATTTTTTAACAACGTTGCCAGACATGGATTGTTATTATGGGATTTTTTAAGTTCATAAGAGTTGCCACATATTGATAAATGTGAAAAGTTTACAAGTCAAAAATGAAATTATAAAAAGTAGTAGATTTAAAGTAAGAATTTAAAAAACAATAATTAATAAAATAAAATAGAACTGGTTGTCTGCCACAAATATATTATTTAAGAGTCAAATTATGAATGCATATATTTATCCTTTTCTAACACGCATTTCATAATATTTTCGTTTAAAGCAATCAGCTGATTTTCAGGGCAACATTCTCCCCTCAAAAAGTTTCGCAGGGCAAGAAATGTGCCTTTTTTGCCCTATATAAATGTAACATTTTAAGAAACGAAAACAGATTTTTTTCACCCGTTTGCACTTATTTAACAATCGAACACGAAAAAAGAAGAGGGCAATGAAAATGTAACATTTTTTGGTAGAAACGAAAACACCATTAATCTTTTGTAAATACTACCCATTAATAAAAATAGAAAAAAAAAACATTTCTAAGCAAAATTACAAGAAAAAAATTTGGCTTTATTTGGTGAAGGGTTTGAACTCGCGCATGTTTTCGTTAAAGGCCAGCGCTCTAACCACTGCACTATGGCGGAAAGGTTTTGTGGGACGCTAACTGCGTACGTAAGTAAACAGCTGAGTTTGTTATTAAATTCTTTATGGAATTTGTAATTGGTGTGAGCAGAACAGCAATAGCTTTTTTTTAATGAATAAATTATATGAGTCAGACAGAGATGCCAGATCACACGGATAGGCAGAAAGGCGTTACATTTTTCAAAACGCTAGAACAAACCTAACGTGCTTTGTATGGAGAATTTTATATGAACCTAACGTACAAGGCGTTAGGTATATGCCATATAAATATATGGCATATCTAACAGTTAGATGTCTAGCTGGGACGTTATATTTGTTCTAGCGTCATGCAAAATATAACGCCTTTTGGTCTATCCTTGTGATCTGGCATCTCTGTCTGCCACACATGTTTTATCTATTAAAAAAAGGTATAGATGTTCTGCTCACACTAATTACAAATTCCATAAAGAATTAAAAAACAAATTCAGCTGTTTAATATGGCCCGCAGTTAGCGTCCCGCCGAGCTCTTCGACCATAGTATACTGGTCAGAGTTCTGGCTTTTAACGCGAACATGCACGGGATCATATCCTCCACAAATAAAACAAAATTTTTCTTCTTGAATTTTGTTCAGAAAAGTTTTTTTTTCTATGTTAATTATGCGCATATTATAAATATTTGTATTTATAAAGTATACATTAAAGCAAAATATATATGAAAATAAGAAAATTATTTTCAAATATTGCAATATTTTTTAGATTAGCAAGAAACTCTACGATTTTTTAGAAAGAAGATTGTTTTTATTTATCTTAAGTCATCAGTGTTTTTTACTTATGTACAATATTAATTGACCTACTATTAAATTAAACTGAAAAACTCTCAAGTGCCAGACGGAAATTGAACCGTGGAAATTGAAAAGAGCACAAGGACTCGCATTCTATGCTCTGCGCCACGGCCACCATATTTAAATGCATTTATTTTAGGGTAATACTATGTTCAGACTGGGAGCTAAATGCGCATTTAAAGCGTAATTCGCATTTATTTCCTAAATGCTTCTCTAAATGCGAATTAGCCCGTATAAAATTCTGTCAATTAAATTCACATAAATACTACTTCAAATGAGCATTTAGTAGTTTGCGACCCTGTTTCGAAGTTCGAATACATTTTACTCGTTTGTTTTGACAGGACTCGTTATTAAATTCAAGCAGCTGTTCGCCATTCGAGTGATAAATTTGATCAATTGTTATGTATTAAGTTTTCTTCATTTTATTAATAAAATCACAAAAAAAATCAGAAGATTTTATTGACTAGAACCGATTGCAAGGGAGTGGCCTGGAAGCAACAAATTATCGAAAATGTGCTGAATAATCTGCGAGAAGAATGGAAAGCAAACTCAAGATTTTTCTTCGGTAAAAACCATGTCATGCAAATAGGTTTGGGACGCAACAAAGCTGAAGAAGCTGAAACAGATTTGCACAAGCTTTCCAACAGACTTGCGTGACAGGTTGTTCTGCCACTGAAACGACAAAGCAAGAGCTATGCGACTGGGCCGAAGATTTCTGGGCGGTAGAATCTGCACGCAGTGGCTTTGTAGCTACAGAAACAGTGGTATTAAAAGAAGGTCCACTCGACGATTTTGCACACTCACTGGAGCCACATTTGCTTTCACTGGGTATGCCTACTAAATTGCAAAGGTAATTATAACGTTCTATAGTGACTACACCGTGTGCGAAGAAAGAAAATTATTGACACCAGCGGAGGCTCGCATCGTTTAGGTTAATTATAAGTTTTATTTAATTTGTCAATGATACATTTGCTTCATTATTAATATTAATAAAGTTGTTTAATAATATTATAAAAAATAATAAATGTTTAAAATTTTCCCAAAACCTTCTGGTTCGTTCCTGCAATCATATTTTTGGAGCATTTTCACAACATAAAAATAATCTTAATCAATCTGTCAATTTAAATGCGAATTAAGGGCTTCTACGTAGTTTGAACACTTGACATTTGTAAGAATTTTCGAACTTCTAAATGCGCATTTAAAACTCAGTCTGAACATAGTATAAAGAACGCTTAAAGCTTTTGTTCGCTACTTTCTCACATCCTCAGCTTGTTTGCTGCGTAAAAGAGCAAGCTATGTAAACACATACAACTTTCTTTGTTTAACATGACATCAAAATGTAAGAGTGTGTTAGTGAACACCAAATTTTGTTTCATTGTGTGCGTAACTACGTTAGAGCTGTCTAGCTGGGCAGATCTACCAAAGCCTAGCACATCAAATGCAGCTCAATTGAATCGGATTTATCAATCGATTATAAATCTTATGTAAAATCCAAATGTTTTGTGTAAACATATATTTAAAAAAAAAACAAATACTAAAATTAATATTTCATGAAATTACAGCACTTTTTAATTTTATCTCATTGAAAAATAGACAAATTCCATACAAAATACACTACGGGTCAATATGACCCAGATAAACGGGATTGAGTTGTAAAACATGTAAACGGGTCTAAGGTTAAATCAGCACTCAAATTGCCGGTATAAATTTATTATTTTATAAATTCCTTCTCTACGCCACCCCATTTTCAAGAACTTAATTTAATTTTTTAAATTTCTAGCCCTAACTTCAATTTATTTAATTTTTGGAGTCGCTTTAATTTTCAGTACATATAAAAATGACTGTCAAACAAGAAAAATTACGGCTCAAGGCCTGACCAAAATAGACGAAACGAGACGATAGCAACTTGCCGAACGTTTGCAATCGTTATGTCCGTTTTGACATTTAACCCAAAATGAAACGAGTACCTCCAATCGTCTGAAACCATGATACAATTATACAGGTAGCATTGACAAGTATAGATTTTCTCAGCAACAAGGCAACGACCATTTGTCAAAAACAGTTGTTCGTGCAACAAGAATTAAACGAATGTAAAAATAAATAAATTCCGCAAAATATGTGCGTTAAATACACAATTATAATAATGAAAGTTGTGAAAAAATTATGTGTGATATGTGTTTAACGTTTTCCAGCCGTGGTGTTTTAATAATAATTGGAAACTTCTTTAATTTCGTCCATATGCATCTGCAGCTGCTGAGGTTGCTACATTTGAACGTTTTCAACATTTTTTCTTATGTTTGCACTTAATAACACAAAGTTCACAAGTTATCTTCGTTGTAGTAATAATAATTCACTATTGATTAAATAAAATAGGCAATATTTTGTAAGAAAATGTTTGGTTATTTGCAAGCGCTGAAACATAAACAATGGCGAAAATATAAGAAATAATTGAACGCTCTCTTTCTAGACATTTTTTTTGACAGATGGTCGATGCCCAAGCAACTGTCAATACTACCTTATATTATTATACCATGGTCTGAAACAAGAAGAAGACTGCTTTGCACAGCTGTTGTTGACGAGTTGAGACGCTAAAAGTTCGGTTGTTACGGAACAGACGAGTTTTGGTTAGGCCTTAAGCGGGAAGTTCATTCACTGCATATGCATATGCGTCCGTCTACTCGCTGGCACAATTTACGCAAGAAAATGATGGCAGAGTTCAATTATTGCGTTTTACGTTCAGACTAAGCAGGGCTACAAAATTGCAAAATATTTGGTATGTTCTTAATGGGGAATTTTTTATCGTGTTTACACAAAAATACTTAAAATGCCTTCATTTATTATTAAAAAAATCTTAAATGCTGAGTATAAAAAAGATCTTTTGAGAAATTAACAATGACAAAATTATAGACATTTTAAATTTTTAAGATTTATTTAGAAGAGCCATCCCTAAAAGTAATGAGTTTCTGACTCGTTTCTTTTATTTCTTCTCTCTGTTCGTTATAAGTAACGAGCTGTCAAAAAACGCAAATTACGCAAGAAAAGTTGAATTATTTTCGACTTTGCTTGCGTAACGAGTAAACGGACGCATATGCAAATGCAGTAAATGAACTTTCATCTGTAAGCTTTCACATATTTCTATTGCATTGCGTTCAGCGAGTAGACGGACGCATATGCATATGCAGTGAATGAACTTCCCGCTTTAAGGCTTAGCCAAAATAGACGATTTACTCCGTAACGAGTGATGACGAAAATGTTCGCTTAAATGCATTTCAATGTTGTAACCCAAAATGAGCAAACGTAAACTTATCGAAACTAAACGAAACGGTTTGACGAGACGTTCTGTTCCGTAACAACCGAACTTTTCGCGTCTCAACTCGTCAACAACAGCTGTGCAGCCAGTCTTCTTCTTTTTTCAGACGATTGGAGGTTCGCCATAGAAATAAGATATAAGGAAATGGTGTTTCCCTCACATACAGCGTAGGTGTAATGAAGTACCTGTTAGAGCGAGACAGGAAATGTTTTTGACATTGCTTCTATTGAAAATGTAAACAATGAATATTGTTGTTTCGTAAGTTAAAAACACAGAGTAGACAATGAATGTCATCACTTGAACTTGCTTGATTATGAATATTGAAATCCGAAGTAATTTTATTTTAAGCCTTGCATAGCGCACAAGTCATTTCTTTCCGAAAGCATTTCTAAGAAAATATCATACATATGCCTATCAATTGCGCGCCATTTCGAAATCGAGATCTCGATATAAGAACTGTCAAAACACAAGCACAATATCATGGGCGCATTCAGTTTTTGAAGGTCAAGGTTTGTAGGGCGCCCTTGTTTTCAGGATGCATCGCATTCGTATATGTTTATATATAAAATTTATTGATTTATTTATAGTTTTATTTCTATGGATTTTTAAGTATGAATACATACTATTCGCAGAATGTATTTGCGCTATTCTGAGATTTTTGCTTTTTTAAAAGATGCTGACAAAAACTATTTCTATTTTCTGTCACGACACGTAGCCCTTTTTGTTGCCTTATATCTTAATACTTTCCACAGCTTGTAGTTTATACACTGAATATAGTGCTACTAAAGTGCTATCCATAATTCAAAACAAGGAAAAAAATTTGAGTTTTTAAAAGTGTTTCTTCATATTTCAGATGTACGACTATTACGTGCGTAGCCATGGAAAAACCCATATACAGGGCAAATTATTAAGATGTCTAAAGTAGCGTTCCTTTAACATAGCCTCGAAATTTTACCAGTTTAATAAATGGGGAATTTAAATCGTTACTATAAGTAACTATTGTCTCCCAGCTATACTCATTTTTTGTAGAAAACAGTACTAAGGAAATATATAGTGATTTATCGTAAAAGAAAGAATATAGAGGTTCTTAATAATATAAATTTGCCTGATTGACATTTTTGACTATCTTGGCGCCCTATCCAAACAAGTAGAGATTTATATTAATCCAAGATAGTCCATATGTTCTGAAAAAATGTGTGGCCCTTTTTTGCGCAACATCCAAATTGCGGCCCTTAGTGAATGTTTCTGTATTTGTGTGAAACAACACAAATATGATAAGTACTTCATTTATGAGGAACAGCAGCGCTTCCTTATATCTTACTTCTTTGAGGTTCGCTCGTTTCATTTTGGGTTAAATGTCAAAACAGACGAAACGAATGCAAACGTTTGGCAAGTTGCAATCGTCTCGTTTCGTCTATTTTGGTTAGGGCTTTATGTGTGATCAACTTGAAACCAAAATTTTGAACGTGTAACCCCAGCGTTAAACACATCGCTAGTATATTTAAATTCTGGCGCAATTAGGGGCTTTCACATGGACGTACATGTCAGCCGACATTGTACGACGACAAACTAACGGGAATATTTTTTTTTAGCTTTCAAACGATCGGACATGTACGACGACTTCATTTTTTGCAGACTCTCGAGCGTAACACATCGGTAAAAAAACGAAGTAAAAACCTTTTTTGCTTTGCCTAAGCCGATGTTTACTCGATGAAAACTTTATAGAAATGATAAATGCAGCGAGTCGGACCGACATGCTTTCACACGTCGGACATGTCGGACCGACCGGCAGAAAAATCAAAAATTTTTGATTTTCTTCCGACATGTCGGTCCGACCGTCTCATTTGCTTTCGAACGATCGTACATGTCGTCGGACATGCCCAAGTCGGATGACATGTACGTCCATGTGAAAGCCCCTATTAAGCATGCTTGTTGCGGAGAAAAGGCTGCCAGATAATTAAATGAATATTTATACCACTTTCCCCATATAAATTTTAATTTTAATTTATTTATATCTTTCAATATGAATGCATTGGTTAAAACTAACTAATTTAACATATAAAACTGTGGACATGAAACAATAGAAGAAATATTAATATCCTGTACTTTTGTTATAATGATGCCATTTACATTTGTGAATATAAGAAATTGTTTGAGCTTGTGGTGAATTGGCAATTGCAGCAAATTGCGACGAAGAACTAATACACTGACGTTGTAAAATCAATTTTTAAAAAATAATATATACTATAAAAGCATGGTAAAATAAACGAGGTATTCTAGCGGCTGAAAATCCTTTCGCTCTGAGTCAAAGCTGTCAAAATCAATAAAAATAATTTTATGCTTCATTCTGGTTTTGTTAGTAGTTTGATGTTTTTTGACAATTCTAACTATTGGCACTCAGCAAAGGGTTTGTCTTGTTTATTCTACTATTAGCGTTTTCTTTTCTTTTTTTGCATTCTCCAAAAATTTTGCATTTTTTCCCCTCTTTGAGAAATTTGAATTTAAATTCTGCTTTAAAATTTTACGAGTTGAATGAACAAAAAAATTACATGTTTGGAAAATATTAAACGTAATCATTGACATTTCATTAAAGATTGAGCTTTTTCAGCGATGGCAAAATAAATATTATAAAAATTGTTCTCAAAAGTAAGCAACAGTACAGCCAACACAACATCATTGAAAAAATGTTGCATTTTTTATGATCTTTTCTCGACTAAGAACAGGTCAACATTTTTTGAGTTCAGGTTAAAATGTAAAATATTCTGTAATGAATAAATAAAATAAATAAAAAATATACATATTTATTCATAATTACATATGAATAAATAAAATAAACAAAAAAAAAAAAAATAATATAAAATAAAATTGATAACATGTTCAGCCTATGCAGTTGTTGCTATTACTCTTCGTTAATTTTGACAATTTTTGGTACGATCAGCCCTCCGACAACCTTATTAATTTAACCAAGTGAGCTGTCAATTTCTATTTGACATTTATGGGCACTCGCCACCATTGCGACAACCTTATAAATTCAACCAAGAAACAATTTTATACGGTAGAAGTGACAGTTTTACGTCTTGCACCAACTGTCAAAATTGTATAAATTAGAGAACGAAAAAAAATAGAAAGTAAAATAGACAGGTAAATGACATTTCATATGCACAGCTCGTGAGAAATTAGCCAGCTATCTCTCCTAAGTTGTATTGTATCCAAATTGTGTCATGAATTCAACCATGCCACAAACGTTAAACAACAACAATTAGAAAAACCATGTACAAAACCAAAAGTTGTTAAAAATCCCCATAGTATAAGGAATTGCATTTACTATTCATAAAATATGGCTACCACAACCACCATACGGTCATAGCTGCCAGCCCATTTTACCACAAAAAATACCTTTTTCCCACATCAATAATTAAAAAATACCACAGAAATACCCACGGTATGTTTTGAATTAAAAAATAACACAGTAATAAATAAATGCCACAAAAATGTCCACATATATTACAATATCACACTTCAATCGCAAAATACCACAAAAATCCCACAGCATTAAAAAATACTACAAAAATTTCCACATTTCGTTAAAAAATACCACGAAATTCTCACATATGTTAAAAATTCACACTTTCATCGCAAAATACCACAAAAAAGCAGAATCATTAAAAAATACCACGCCAAATTGAAAAATACCTTTTCCCACAGCAATTAAAAAATACCATAAACGGTTGGTTTCCCCACAAACTTGGCAACTATGCATACGGTGGAAAGTTTTTTCTGTGCATTCTGAAACTTATTGCATTTAATTTTCTTAAATAAAATGTTTATTAATTTTGGGGGCATAAAACTGCCGCAATTGCCTGAGCATTTTGCTCTTAATAGCAATGAATACTTAATCACTCTGAAGGATCCCAAATCCTGGTCTGCAATTCCACTGCTAAACTACACACCACTGCATGAGCTCAAAGATATGAGCATCGTGCGATTTCGTGGCATGATACAAGATATGCAAGATCCTGAAATTTACCTGGAACGATATGAGGTTAGTTGCGCAAATGGAACGCGGCGCGTTCAAGAAGGAAAATATCGCGATTGCCTAGTTCTAGGCCATGGCGAGGAAATCAACCATGACAGTGAACACAATGTCCAAGGGGAGCGTCGCACATTGTTTGTTGTTTCCATACCAGGATTAAATCCCTGGGCAAAAATCTACGAAGAACAGTTTAACAGTAGTAATATAAAAACGCAGACTTCCAATTGCGAAATCAATTCGAACGAAGTAAACCGAAAACGCCAAGCAACGGGCGACGACATGGATGTTGACGAAGCAGATACTAACAAACGAATTTGCGAAAATAGTAATGCATGTCGTCCAAATGTTACAAAAACTGTTTCGTTAAATCCTGATTATTTACTTAACTCTCCAATACCGGAGCGACCAGGAAAAGCGTGCATGGTGAAAATCTACAACGATTTTGATTTATACGCCCTCAACACTGTAGTTGATGTTATTGGCTATCTATCAGTTGACCCTGCTCTCTCAGCTTATGCCATGGATGAGGATGAATTATCAAATTATGAAAATCTCAATGAACTTCATGCCCAGAATCCACCACCTTCACTTATTCCACGTTTGCATGCCGTATCCCTGCATAAATTGTCACATTTAAATCCGCTGCTCGATGCAAGATTTGCATTGAAACCAAATCTAGATAGTCAGGAATTTAATTCATCTGAACTAAATATGCTCTCCGTGCAAAAGGATCTGAAGATGTTGCTTACCTTGTGTTTGTTTAATGATGATCTTGCAGCCGATTATTTGCTTTCGCACATGATATCTACAGTGTATGTATGAATATTATATACATAATATTAAGGTTGCAATTCTTATATCCTTTACCTCTTAATTCAAATTTAAATACATTCCAGTTACAACAGATCCGACTTTGAGAGTATTGGAAAATGTACTTTAAACATATGCAACATTCCACAATCAGGTTTGACGGACTACACGAAGAAACTTTATGAAATCTTAGAATTACTAATGCCTGCAAGTCATTATTTAGCCATGTCCTTGGATAATATGAATACGTTTGCGTTTGCTCCAAAGTGAGTGATTTATGCGGGTATATTTTTGGTTCTCAATGTAGTCGCTCTTAACTTCTTTCAGAAAAGATTATGAGACTAATAAACTGGTATCTGGGCTCTTGCAGTTAGCTCCACACACTCATCTGATTTTAGACGAAACCCAAATGCAACAAGGAAAATTAGAAGAAAATGGAGTAAAGGGTCTTCAGAGCCTTGCCTACCTTATTAAGCAACAACAAATTAAATGTGACTTTCGCTATTATCAGATTGACTACAATACAGATATTCCCGTTCTTGTGTTAAGCGAAGGACGAAGCATGTTACCAGTAAGTTAATTAGCTAAGAATCATCCTTGCGGTTTTTTTATATATTTATTTATTTAATCTTCTGTTCAAAGTAACATCAAATTGAGTCTTTAATTTTAATAGGAATAACAATCATTTGAGACTAAGTGGAAACCAAAATGCGATGTACCTGTAGTAATTCCTTGTAACTCGTCAAAAGTAAAAGTTAAAGTTACAGCTAGGTTCCAGAAAACTAGTGAAATGTGGTCGAAAGTGAAGTGTGGTCCACGTGATTTTGTGTTTTCGAACTCGGTTCAATTTCACTTTCGAAACAGCTGATAGCTGTGAATTCTGCATTTCCATTGTTTTATTTACTGTTGAAAATAAAAGTAATAAAATAAAAGTGGTCCTCATGAAAGCTCGCATATGCTTCGTATACCACGTGAGGTTTACGCAAGTTTCCACTGCGTATATCAGCTGTTCTCTTTTTTCATGCAAAAAGAGTTTATGCGGTGCTCGCCAATTTCCCATGCATTTTCAGTACGTAAACCTCGTATGAATTGACTCGTATGACAACAGCTGATTTACACACTCGTTACCTGCATGGTGTGTTCATGAAATGGAGTACGCAAATTTGCGCAAATACAAATATGCAAGATTGCGAACTTTCATGAGGACCACTAAAATATTAGTGCGGTTTATGTTGCGGCATAATGTAGAGCATAAATATACAATTGAAAAATTAAAAAGGCGTTGAGGGACAATTCAAACCCGTTTCAAATTCCTGATACTGCATAAGGCTTGCTAAAATTACTATTTAATTGGATTTTTAGATAATTTAAATTATATTTAAGGTTCGTTAATTACTATCGCGTCAAAAATTAAGGTCAATAAAATTATTTAAGCGCCTTCAAAATGCTGCTTGTTACGATAGAACCACATCTTATGAAGTCGTCCATTCCATCCGTGCTAAAACTGGCCTCAGTGTTGCGTTTCTTTGCAGAAGGCATTTTTCAAAACATATGTCATAGTTTTTGCCATCAACCCCGCCAAAATCTCTCGGATTAGGAACACCTTCAACTACAACATAAATACCGCAAACTCGGGCAACAGCATGCTCTGAACTAGAAATCACAAATTTATTAAATGGGCCTCCGCCAGTGGACACGTCCTCAGATTTGTTATGAGCTAGATTTTTTCCGTATTCCTGCATTGTAATCTATCCAAACCTTACAAATTATTAATAATCGTTGCAAAGAAAAATGTTGCCATAACGAAAAATAATTTTCTGCGTTTTTTTGCGTAAAATTTGTATGTTTTTCACTTTTTTTATTAATTAACACTTCTAAAGCTAGTCGGTTTGAAATCACTTTCAAATCGTAAAAAGTGATTTGTGGAACACACCATTTCACTCGATTTTATCTTCGAAAAAAAATTGAAATTGAAAACGAAAACGTAAAATGTGGAACACCAAATTTCAACTTATATCGATTTCGATGCCAATTTAGTGTGAAAGTGAAATGCAGAATCTAGCAGTTAGTTCAGCTTGCGCTTCAACTACCGCTACGAGCCACAGACGTCCTACGCATTCTAAGCGACTTTACGTCTTTAGTACATTTTAACTTTTGACGACATACTACGTACTACAAGCTACACCATTCTGGTTTCCACTTTATGCTTGTCTTGTCTAAATTATTTTAAGCCATGATACAATTACAAGGTGTATATAATTTTTTCGGTTCGATTTTTTTTCAATTAACATTAATTTTTCTGATCGGCCGTCACCTCTTACTTAATTTAAGCTTTCAGCTAACTCAAGCAGCTGAGTGGATCGCAGCGAATCACGCAAGGGTATTGATGAGTTCATGTATCGGCCAACAAAACAGCTATCTAGTTCTGCTGTGTGATCATGGTATAATAATACAAGGTAGTATTGACAGTTGCTTGGGAAAACATCTCCTGTCAAAAAATTTACTCAAAAAAAGAGCGCTTACAATCCGCCATTGAAAACAAAAACAATGTTGAAAACGTTGAAGTGAAAAAAACAACAACCACAGCAGCTGCAGATGCATATACACAAAAAGCTGTTTTTGACATGAGATGTTTTCTTGTAGAAGAGAAAATAAGCAGTTGTCAATGTTACCTTGTATTATTATACCATGAAAAAAAAAAAAAATAAATAACTGGCCATTTCAGCCCTTGAAAGGACTTTGACCTAGCTTCTTATGATCAATTGTGTTGTGCGTGTTAAGTTTGTACACAATTGACCGAGAAATGGACCTACAGGCTTAACACCGACTCCGAACGGCGATGAACGGAATGTTCTTATTCTCAAGAAGCTTTACATGGCATTTTTATTACTCTCTGAGGTTTGCCATTGTCTGCAGAGAGGTGGCGGCCGTACAGAAAAATTATTTTAATTAAAATAATTTTCTGTCGCTGCTGGGGTTCGAACCTGGGTCTCCAGGTTCTTTGACATAGCGGCCACGCACTTTAACCAACTACGCCACGGACGCCACATTATATTATACCATGCTGTGTGATTATTCTATTCAGATATGTTTTCTAAATTTTTTCATTTTCGTCATAGTTTTAACAGAAAATATTCGCTTTTGTTTTTTGATAAAGTCACTTTGTATGGGAGGTATTTGCGGTTTTCACTCGATTTCGTTGAATTATATACTCAGAGTGCATATTAAAGCTTATTTGCAGAATTTCAAGTCCATATATTAATTTTTATGGAATTAAAAGAGATTTAACCTTTTTGGTAATTTCACTTTGTATGGGAGGTAGGTGTGGATTTTATTCGATTTGGTTGAATTTCATACTCCCGAGTGTATATAAAATATCAAAGCTCATATGGGCATCTCCCAAAAAACTTTTTATTATCCAATAATAAAGCTTAAATAACTAAATTTGATAAATATAAAGAAATTTTTAATTCTTTACATTTTTGGCCGAAATATACCACTTAAAAAAAAAACAAGTTGTTTTTCTGAGCCTTTTGACGAATTATACTCATATTTTTTCTTAGTGTTTTTAGCTTCTTCAAGTTATATTATATTGTTGCTGCAATTTTGCAAAAAGTTTTCTACAAACAAAAATCTTATGCATTACAAAAGAAAACTTGCTTCTTCATTAAAGAAAAAAATGGTCTTTATTATACCCCCACATTTAAAAAACGTAAATGGGGGTATATTAATTTTGTCACTCCGTTTGTAACGCCCATAAGGAGGCGTGGTAGGTATAGAAAAGTATATATATTCTTGATCAGCATCACCACCCGAGTTGATTTAGCCATATCCGTCTGTCTGTCCGTCTGTCTGTGATCACGATTACAGCCGTAATTTTAAAGCTATCATCACAAAATTCAATATTTAAGCTTTTATCTAAAAAATGAAGGTCAAGTTCGTAAATGAGCCAAATCGGATGAAAACCACGCCTACCTCCCATACAAAGTGACTTTATCAAAACGGTAAAATCTCTTAGAATTCAACAAAAATGAATATATGGACTTGCAATTTTGCATATCAGTTTTGATGTTCAAAATACACTCTAAGTATTGTAGTAATATGTTATATATAGTATTAAGCATTAGTATTGTATCGTCATTGTATTAGTATTAGTATTGAATTATCATTGTATTGATTGACCAGAGAGACCGAAAGTTAGAAGAAATAAAGACAGTTCGAGAAAAACCACGAAACAGCAAACACGCGTATTTAATTCCTCGCACTATAATCTCAGAAGTGGGATCGGCATCCATAGTTTTCAGTTGTGAAACAAAGCAAAAAAAAAAAAAGGGAGACTCAATTGTTTAATTCTAATTCTAATTAAAGAAAATTAACTTTCGAAAAAACAAAAACTAATAATAAAAGTGAACACGTTGTGCCGCAGTAATCAAACCTAAAAGAAAGAAAGAAAAAAACTTTGAAATTAAAGAAAATAAAAGGAAAAGTTACTTTCAAAATAAAACGAAAATTATTAATAAGAGTGAAGACGTTGTGCCGCAGCAATCAAACTAAAAAAAAAAAAAAAAAAAAAACCCTTTTGAAATTAACTATAATAAACGAAAAAGTAAGGTGATTTTTGTTCCCCATCTTATTTAAACCAGAAACTAACCGTAAAAAATGGACGACTCACTAAACAGTTACGACTATACCGCTTCAGAGCTGCGTGAGTGGCTCCGACACCTCGGCATGACAACGCAAGGTTCAAAAGCAGTTTTAATGGCAAGGCTTAACGGCTTATCAGTAGAGGAACGGGGTACATGTCCAACTGCAGAGGGGGAGGAAACAGACGATGAGGAGACAGTCGAAGGTCAGCAGCACCACGAAGCAAATGAAGGGACAACAAATGATCAGCAACAAAAATTACAGAACAGCGAATCGCAATAACAAATTTTGACAAAAGAAAAAGATTTAGCGGAAAATGAAATGCAACAAAAATTACAGGCAAATGAGGAGCAACAAATGATAGCATCAAGTGAAATCAATCAACAAAAACTAGAGACAAGTGGAAAGCAACAAAAATTACCGACAAACGATATGCAACATAAACGAGAAGTCGCAAACATGGACAATTTAAACAAAGAAACAGAATTTATGAAAAGAGAATTAGAATTGTTGAGACGCGAAAAAGATTTTCTGGCCAAGGAAAACGAGTTATTAAGAAGAACAGCACAATTAGACAAATCTTTAGTACAATTAGGCGAAAATAATGGCGCTATGAGTGATGAACAAAACATTCCATTTAATGTGCTTAAAGAGTTTTTACCTGAATGCGACGGCGAAAGAAATTTCGATGTTTGGGTTACACAGTTAAAAGGTATTAAGGAAATGTACAAGGTAGACGACAACAAAATGCGTGCTCTGATGATAACAAAGTTAAAAGGTAAAGCTCAAACCTGGCTGCAATCAAAACCAGGTTATATGTGTGAAGACATCGGAAGTTTGATAAAGCAAATGGAAAGTTTGTTTAGTACAAAAGAAAATAAAATAATATTACGACGCAAATTCGAAGCACGCAAATGGAAGCATGGTGAGAAATTCGTGGAGTGGACAAAATAATTCTGTCAAATGCTATGCTTATCGATGATGATGAGTTAATTGATTATATAATCGAAGGAATTCCCGATATACAACTTCGTACTCATGCAAATATGCGAAATTATGGTAACAAAACTGAGTTGCTGCAAGCATTTTCCAAAATTGGATTAAGTCAACGTTTTGAACAACGGGCAAAAGTACAAAATACAGCTGCAAATGTTGGATCAAATATCGAAAAATCTCAACTCAGGTGCTTTAACTGCAACTGCGTTGGACATTTTGCATCCGAATGTAGAAAACCAAAACGCGAGGCTGGCACCTGTTACGCTTGTGGAAGTTTCGATCATCGTGCTGTGGATTGTCAACTCAACAAGAAAAAGTCTATTCAGTTAGTGGAGAACAACGATTATGTAAGATATTTTAAGTTTAGTCTAAACAGCGATAAAAATTTTATTTTATTTCTAGAATGCCTCATAGACTCCGGCAGCCCTATAAGCTTTATCAAGAAAAAATATATTTCAAATAAATTTAAAATAAATCAAGATTCAAATGTCAAATACTATGGAATTAATAAAAGTGAATTGAAAACATTTGTCAAAATTTCTTGCGTTATGGAATTGTCGAGTAATATAACCGAGCGTTTCCACCGCCCGAACGAACGGGCGAAGATTTCTTCGTTCGTTCAGGCGGTGTAAACAGTTTGGTCCGAACCAAGGTTCGGAACATTGGTTTTTTACAAAATGCTCGCGAGCGCTATTCGCGCAGTGTAAACACTTTTCCAGCACGAACGAACGAAGATTTCTTCGTTCGCTCTGATCGGCCGACGCTCGATCTTTTTGGGCGAATCTAGTGCTTATTTGCGCATAGGTAGTAGATTTGTTGAAATTGTAGTTAATAACGTAGGAAAAACAAAAAAGAAAGAAAATATATTGAAAATTTAACGCAAAAGAACTTTAATTTACTTTGTTATTTTATTAGCACTTTATATAAGCAAATGATTTATATAATATTCTTTATATAATAAATTCTTTACATAAATACTTACATAAAACCTAAATTAAAAGGCATAAAAGTAGTAAAAATTAATCAAATTTAGTACGTTTGCATAAACAAATATTGATCAACGCTGATGCTCGCAAGCATTGAATTTAAGTGTTTCCACTGCACGAACGAACAAGATGGCGACTTACCAATGTTCGCAACTTGTGTTCGTGCGGTGGAAACAGTTGGACCGAACGAAGAATTCATCGCGACGATTTGTTCGCGATGATTTCTTCGTTCGTTCGGGCGGTGGAAACGCTCGGTAATACATTTAGAACTATTTGTGGTGAATGACGAGTCTATGAGTTATTCTGTAATTTTAGGTAGAGATTTTCTTAAGGCAGCTAATGTAAAAATGTCATGTGAAGTAGATATGGAAAAATGTCTTAAAGAGATTAATATAAATGATAATGTTGAAATTATAGAAAAAGCATATAAAACAGTATCTGTAAATAGTTTAAAGGACGAAAATTATGATTTTATAAAACAAATTTTATCAATTGATTACGAAGTAGAAAAAGATAAGAACTACAGTATTGGCAAAGAAATTAGTTACTGTAATAGTCAAATTTTTCATGATTTATTTTGTAAACATTATTTGACACCACAACGTCCTTATGAACCAATGGTTAAAACGGAGATGAAGCTGGTTGTAGATAACCCAAAACCTTTTAATTATCCTCCGCGTCGACTGTCTTATACAGAAAAAAATCAGTTGCAAAAAATATTGGATGAATTTTTAGACAAAGAAATTATACGACCAAGTGAATCAGAATTTGCATCTCCAATTGTTTTAGTGCCAAAAAAGAGTGGTGAGCTAAGAATGTGTGTAGACTATAGGACACTCAACAAGATAACAGCTAAAGACAATTATCCGATACCCCTTATTGATGACCTTGTAGACCGATTAGCAAATAAAAAAATATTTTCGAAATTGGATTTAAAGAATGGGTTTTTCCATGTGTACATGCATCAAATGTACACTTCATTTATAACACCGTTAGGGCAGTACGAATTTTTAAGAATGCCTTTTGGATTAAAAAATGCACCGTCTATTTTTCAAAGGTTTATTAATAAAATATTTTCAGATATGGTAAGGGAAGGGAAGTTAATAATATATTTAGATGACATAATGATAGCGACGGAAAATATTTATCAACATTTTCAGGTGATCATTGAAGTTTTCAAACGATTGGTAGAGAATAAACTAGAGTTAAGATTAGACAAATGTGAGTTCTTACAAACGAGTGTAAAATATTTAGGATTTAATATTACAGGAAATGGTATTAAGGCAGATGAAAAAGGGTTAGAAGCGATAAAAAATTTTCCACTGCCAGACAAACAACATGCAGTACAAAGTTTTTTGGGACTTTGCTCATATTTTCGGCGTTTCATTAAAGACTTTTCGATTATAGCTAAGCCATTATACGATTTGACAAAAAAAAAAAATAAAACATTTAATTTCGGATCCGATGAATTAAATTCATTCGAAACTCTCAAAGCAAAGTTAATTGAAGCACCAATATTAGCTCTCTATAATCCAAAAGATGAAACAGAACTACATTGCGATGCGAGCTCTTTAGGTTTTGGAGCAATTCTATTGCAAAGAAAAGAAGACAAAAAACTACATCCTATTTTTTATTACTCAAAAAGAACCACAGAGACTGAATCCAAGTACCACAGTTTTGAATTAGAAACATTAGCCATCATATACGCTTTACAACGTTTTCGTGTATATTTACAAGGCAAAAAATTCAAAATTGTAACAGACTGCAATTCGCTAACCTTAACGTTAAACAAAAGAGAAATGAACCCCAGAATAGCAAGGTGGGCTCTAGAGCTACAAAATTACAACTACACTATTGAACATAGATCAGGAACTAGAATGCAGCATGTTGACGCATTGAGTAGGAGTACAAATATACTAGTAATAGAAACGAATACTTTTGAGGAGAATTTAGTGATATGTCAATGTAAAGACAAAAAATTACGCGAGTTACAAAAATTTTTACAAACAAACGAACATAAATTTTATGAAATGCGCAACGGGGTTGTGTACAAAAAGAAAGATAACGATACAATTTTATTTTGCGTTCCCGAAGCGATGGAAGAGCATGTTTTGTATAAACATCATGATGAAATGGGACATGTAGGCGTCGAAAAAATGACAGAGTTGATTTCAAAAAGCTACTGGTTTTTAAATATAAGAAAAAAAGCAGAATGCCACGTAAAAAACTGTTTAAAATGTATCGCATTTTCTTCAAAAACAGGTAAACAAGAAGGATTTCTTCATAACATTCCCAAAGGAAATAGACCATTTGAAGTAGTGCACATAGACCATTACGGTCCTATCGAAGGCAAAGACAGTGGCAAGAAACATATATTGGTAGTTGTAGATGCATATACGAAATTTGTTAGATTATATCCAACGAAAACCACAAACACAAAAGAGGTAATTCAAGCTTTGAAAGACTATTTTCGATCTTACAGCCGTCCAAAATGTATAACCTCAGACAGAGGTAGTTGTTTTACTTCATATGATTTCAAAGAGTTTCTGGAAACAAATAACATACAGCACATAAAAATAGCAACAGCATCTCCGCAAGCTAATGGACAGGTAGAAAGGGTAAACAGAAGTTTAGGACCAATGTTAGCCAAATTGACAGAACCCGATAAAGGATTATATTGGTATAACGTCCTTGAAACAGTTGAATATGTTTTCAACAACACTGTTCATCGAATGATAAACGAACACCCGAGTGTAATGTTATTTGGAGCGCGACAAAAAGGTGAAGTTATAGATAGCCTTAAGGAAAATGTCATTGATGATGTACAAGGTATTGTCGATCAGAATATAGAGGGGGCTCGAGCGCAAGCCGAGTTAAATCAAACGCAATTACAAAAATATAATAAACAGTACGTTGATAAGAAACGACAAATTCCAACAGAGTATAAGGAAGGAGACTACGTTATGGTTAAAAATTTTGACTCTCAAAGTGGTGTATCAAAAAAACTGATTCCAAAGTTTAGAGGCCCCTATAAAATTTCAAAAGTTTTACGAAACGATCGTTATGTCGTTGAGGACGTTGATGGGTTTCAGCTCTCGCGAACTCCGTGTAAAGGAGTTTGGGCAATAGCCAATATTAAACCATGGTTTAAAGGTCGTCAGGTGTCAATTGATGGTAAAAGTTAACGAACGTAGGATCAGGAGATCCTGGTTGTCAGGACGGCCGAATTGTAGTAATATGTTATATATAGTATTAAGCATTAGTATTGTATCGTCATTGTATTAGTATTAGTATTGAATTATCATTGTATTGATTAACCAGAGAGACCGAAAGTTAGAAGAAATAAAGACAGTTCGAGAAAAACCACGAAACAGCAAACACGCGTATTTAATTCCTCGCACTATAGTATGAAATTCAACCAAATCGGATGAAAAGCACGCCTACCTCCCATACAAAGTGACTTTATCAAAAAGGTAAAATTTCTTTAAAATCCACAAAAATTAATGTATAGACTTGAAATTTTGCATATACACTTTGATATATAACGTGTACTATGTGTATGGAATTCAACCAAATTGAGTGAAAACCACGCCCACCTCCCATACAAAGCGACTTTATCAAAAAACAAAAGCGAATATTTTCTGTTAAAAATATAAAGAAACGTTTTTACAGATAAACATTTTATTGATTGCTTAAGACTTTGAATATACTTTGGTTCGGCCGTGGGGGTATTTTAACTTCGGCCCAGTCGAAGATCATTTCTTACTAGTTTTTTTCTTATTTTGATTACAGTTTCTGTTATGTAATTTGAATTTAACTTATTATGTTTTATTTTCATATATATTTGTATATAAGAAATACTATATTTGTATTTTATCTGTATTTTATTCCCCTTGGAAAAATTTGTCGCGTCCATGATGTCGTGTCCGTATTCGTGCAATTCCTAATTAAAGAAAGGTAAGAGATAATTCTCACATTTCATAAGTCTACGAAGAAAAGTTATCCTTTGACCTTCATTTACATATATATATAAAAGAAAAGTTGCCAAAAATAGCTAAATTTTGAATATTTCTATAAAAGCTTTAAAGAAACTTATATTTTTTTGTCGCGTCCGTTTCATTGTATAATTGCTAATAACTTTGTACTTATTTGTACTAAATCTTGGCCATATATTTGTAAAATGTAGCACTCTTTCTGCGCGTTAGAACACTGAAAAAACTTATCGGCTCTTTATTTTGTTTCTTGTTTTTGACGTAATTAAAAGCGTGCGAATGTCGCGTCCGTGCCACTGGGAGATGCCCACTTTGTATAGGAGGTAGGCGTAATTTTCATCCGATTTGGCTAATTTTCAAACTTGATCGTTTTTAAACGTCGAGGTATAAAAATAGATCTTGTTGAAGCTTTTTCTTGATAGTTACGATCAAGCTCTTTTGAAGTGATAATAACAGAAAGGTAGCCATAAAAGGTTGTTTTTTTCTCAAATTAACTCTAAGTACTATTTGAATATATGTGGTTAAAATCAAATAAATTAAAATATTGTCGTAGACGTTTTATGAAGCTACCTAAATTCAAATTCACATTTTTCTTCTGGCTTTCGCTAAGCAAAACGTTATTCCGATGTTCAATTCATTATTCCCCTTTCTTTTCGTTGGAAAAGAATTCAGGATTCAGGTTGGAATCGGATTTACTTCCGATGACATTTTATTGAAAGGTGTTCCTATCTTCGAATCCGATATTTTTTTTTTGGAGTATGGTAAGTGTTCTGTAATCTCATTTATCGGAATTTAAATCCGTTGAAATTTTTGCTGGAAGATTCTTATTGTTTTACTGAAATTTGAGTGAATATGAAATAAAAAGTTTCCATTCCGGCAATATGGATTAGATTCGGGTAATCCAGGGGATTACTGCGAACGCGCAGGCGTCTCCTCTTAACTTTTCCTCCTTATCTTTTTCCGTATCCGGAAATGAATTCCGATTCCGATCCCGATCCACTTCCGAGATGGATTTCAGAACATGCCTGTATATCATCCCATTTTATTTGAACATGCGTGAACTATTCAAAGCATTATTATTTTTGTAACATTGAACTTTAACTTATCTTACAGTTTAATATAAATTTCTCTCATTATAGAGTGACTTTATACTTCCATTAAAATCCGATGCGGAGGCAAAACAACATATAGCAGAAACGTTTAAAGCAGCTCATCATTATTTGCAATCGGATCGATTAGATCAATTCCGGCGATTTTTAACAAAAGCTAAAATAAGTGACTTCACTATGAATCCGGAAGACAGTGAAATGATCCAGGAGGATTTTGTAGAGATGCGTAAAAATAACGCTGTTTCTAGTACCGATGATCTTCATTCTTTGCTGGTACTGTCGCGGTTATTGGCAATATCACATGGCAAAAACGTTCTAGATAAGGAGTCATGGCAGTTGGCCAAAGAAATGGAAGCTAATCGAAAACTGCGCATTGAAAAGTTACCAAAATCTCGGAAAGTTTAGTGGTGTTCAAAAAAATTGTATTACAAAATTTTTCCAAATAATTTATTAAAAAAAAAAAAGAAAATGCTATTATAATTCAGTCAATTTTTCCAATATTGATGATTAATTTGGCTAAAAATGGATTGAAAAAAATTATTCGTTTGAATTGTTTGTAGGATAAGTATTTTTTATTTTACAAAATTTTTCTCTCAAACTGGACAATTTAACAAAAATTTTGTTCTTGTTTTGAATTTGGATTGAACTTTTTTATTAATTTAGTTACAAAACGAAATGTCAATGAAAAATGACAATTTTTTGTCATGTGGAATGTTTTTTAACTTGGTCCACATGACAATTAGTATACCTCAATGGAATATAAGGCTTCATTAATAATTACGCACAACTTACACTGCTAATTAAAGACAAAAACCCAGATGTTATGTTATATGCATTCAGGAAACCCACAGAAAATTCCACATCAAACTACGAATATTATCACACCTTAGCCCTATATTGGTTATTTTTTTTACCTACCCTGCAATCAGACTTCGTAGCAAGGAATTAGTATCTTAATTAAGAGACACATGCCTCACATACTAATTAACATAAATTCAATTGTTCAATCGCTATCGGTACAACTTGATTTAAATTATAAATTTACAATTATAAATATGTATATCCCACCTACCAGGACTTCTGCGAAGAAGACATAAACTCCTTTTTAAACCAAATACAATCGCAAGCTATTCTAACAGGTGACTTTAACACTTGGAGTACTCTTTGGGGCTCACCAAAAGCAAATAACAAAGGCACCAAAATTGAAAACATCAGAGAATCTTATGGTACGCAATGACGGTTCCCACACTCATTTTTCATCCCACAACACATTCACTCATATGGATTTAACTCTAGTCATGACACAACTCAGTCCAAGGTGCCGTTGGAAAATTGCAGATATTCTCTATGGAAGCGATTCGGCCCCTGGTTTAATTCTATTAAATGACTTCAATGGAACCATAAATAATAGTTAAGAGAGAATGTCTATTGCAGGCACATTTGTGGTAAAATTCAGCAATCTTACCATAAAAATAAATAACGATTCTTTTTACAACGGCGAAATGCTTTTAACTGGGGCGTTACCAGTCCAAACACAGTTTACTCCAGCAGAAAAAGAAAGAATAAATCTTTTATCACTGGAATCGATTCACGAGTTATTCATTGACAAGACAACATAAATAAAACGTTTGGACTACCTTCAATAACACAGATATTAATCAAATTTCAGTAGTGACCATCGCCATTCTATCTCTGGTAATTTTTTCAATGCTGTTTTTCTATCATAAGAAGAAAAAAATCATCCTATAAACAAGCCTTGTACCAGAAACACCGAAGGAAAACTCAGATCCAACAGAAGCATCAAAAACAACAATCCCCGTAACGTATTTAAATTTTGACAACTTACCATTTTTTTGAACAATTGGGGACAATTGATTTTAAGGAGGGAGGAGTTAACAACAATAAAGTTATCACCCCGTCAACCTCGTGCCCGGTCAATCACCTCTTGGCCCAAACGCAACAAGTCGTTGCGATAATAATGCTGACAACTTGTTTACGTGTTACGCAAGCTAAATTACAAAATAGAACAATAATTAAAACCAATTGTAAACTTGCGTAATAAGCAATATTTATTTCGCAATATTTTTAAGAATAAAATAAATAACAAAAACCTAAATAAATTTGAAATGTATAATAAGCAATAATTAAGTATTTTAATATTAAAATTATCATATTGTTATTCAGTTGAAAAGATGAACTAAGAATAAACGGTCATAATAAAAAATAAAAATTGTTTTTTTTTTAATATCTAAACAAAAGATATTATAACTTGCATATTCATATAAATCACAAATTTCGGAAAAAAAAGGAACTATATTAAAGTAAAACTAAATAGATTGCATATTTATCCCGTGGCATATCCTTTTTGATTCATCGGATGATGAAAGTGGTTGAGAAGATTGAAAATTATCGTGAATTTTATCGTAGAGGCTTTAAATTTGTTCAAAAATTTTCACCCTCCTGTTTTCATCATAATTTTAATATTAAATTTCTATCGAAAAATACCCAATTATACACATATATATTTTTATACCCAATTATACATTTTGCTTCAATAAAATCCCAGTACCTATTTGTACTCCAAACTGGTGTACAAATTTCGTGTATTTTTATATTTTGGAGTATAAGAAAAATAATAATGATAATTGAGTGTCCACTCAGTTTGTTCAATTATTGCACTTAAAGTCGAGTGAAATTTATATCATACTTTTTGCATTCAGCTCTTTCGATTATTATTATAGCACTCTTAACACACTCCCCTCAGTCACTTCACTCAGTTTTATTGATACAACCTTATAACTAATTTGTTATTTATCAAAATAAGCCGCAGATATATTATATCTATATATAATAACTAGCAGATTTTAATATTAAAATTCAATTTATAAAAAAAAATCACGTGATAAACTACCTTTAGCTTGACACCCCAACAATCAAGAACGCTCAAATCGAATCGTTGATCTGAAATATAAAAAAGACAAATTTTTTAAAACATGAAAATTGTATAGGTGTATCAATTAGTATTATTTAGGCTATATTAAGAACGAGAAACTTAAGAAAGAGAAACTAAAGTCAAAATTGTCAGTGGAAGTATTTTTGATGTCAATAATTACCGAAGCACTTTCTGTTTTCAAATTTATAAGGACCATTCTATACATTTGCGTTATTTATTTCCATAATGACAAAATATAAATGCACAAATAACAGAAAAAAATTAACAAAAAATTAAAAACGAATGAAGTGCATAAACAATGAACACATGAAAATGAAATTAATGCATGAGTAGGAATCTGTAAATTTAGTTATTTTGATTAAACAAACTGGAAGCATTATTCTGAATAATATAAATGAATTATTTACATTATTATTATTTTTAATTGAATATGAATTCATCATTTCAAGACAATTTTGCTTCATTACCGCATTTTATTTAATTTTTCAGTGTTAGTTTTGATTTTATCACATAAAATCAAATTTTCACAAAATCAAAATTAACTCAAAAAAAATTTTGTGGCAAATAATTCTTAATAAAATGTCCAAAAATCATTTCATATTTTCAATTCAACAAAATTTAAAAAATAAATCGAATTTCCTTCCTAACAACTTTTGTCCAATAAGTAGAATTCGAAAGCTTATCCTGAAGTCTAATATTTCTTTCTTAGTCTCTCTTTCGAATTAGAAAAAATGTATACCATTTTTATTTTCAGTATGGATTTAGTGTCATTTATTAATCAAATGATGGGGAATCCGAAACTATATCATCACATTTTCAACCGCAGCGCTTCAACTTTAATACCTTTGACACAATGCATCAGAACTAACATTCAGTCATATCGAGAGTAGACTTTAACTGAATTCTTTTATTACAGGTTTTTAACTTTCAATTCAACCTTATACAGTTCACCCACCTTATACATCTTAACAATTCAAATTCATCCTTTTATATTTTAAATTCAAGTTTTTATACGTCAAATTCGACTTTTTATTTAGTGTTTTAACTTGGTTAAAGTTTCATTTGAAATGTAAAAAGTTGAATTTGAAGGGTACAAAGTGGAATTTGACTTGTAATAAATTGCATTTGAAGTGTTAAGTTGAATTTGAAGTAAAAACCTGTATTCAAATATAATGCAATGCCGATTGTGATCAAATATAAGTTGATACATTGTCTCAGAGGTTAAATTACTCAAATTCTTTGAAAAATCATCTTACCTCTTTTCCGCGTTTTCAAGCTCCGATGTCACTCTTTCAATTCAGGAAACCTAAAATTATAGTAGAATAATTAAGCAATTAAAAAAAAAACTAAAACAGAAAATTTTAACAAAAATCATGTTAGTGCTAGTCTTATTCAGAGTGGATTTAGTGTCATTTATTAATTAAATGATGGGGAATCCGAAAGTAAATCATCATTAAAACTTTTAATTTGGTTCCTTACTTTACTCGTTATGGATATTTTAAAACAACAAAGTCAAAATTACAATGAAATCTTCTCTCACGTTCTAATAATTTTAAGAAATTTATGTATTAATTACCTTATATGAAAAATTCTCCAATTTGTGCAACTTTTCCAGCACAAAATGCATAGTACGTGGTCTACATTGCAAAAAGTAAATTCCAAGGAATATTCCTTAATTTCGTGTTGAATAAAGCATTTTTCAAAAATATACTTTTATTAATTTTTACATTTACTTCTGCTATAAAACTTTTGAAATTTCAGTGATTTATTCACCGACAGTATACACAGTTGTTGTTCGTCAGTATATAATGTTACGACGTTATTCCACTTTACATACTTTAATGTTATCTAATTTACTTTCTTTAAATCAATCTTAATTCTTCGAACGAAATACTAGTCCAATTCATAATTCTATAAAAAGAAATAAATATTTGTAATTTTTTTACGTTTTGATTGTATTCTTAAGAAAAAGTATTCATTGTCAGTAGTTTAATTTGCGTTGGATATGGAACAGTTTTCTTCAATAAAATTCAAAGCGAGCTGGGTCACAGTATCATCATTTGTTATCATATATGAGCAACTTGTTTATTTCAGACAAATACACACCTTTTGATCATGAAGAAAATCTTGTACACGTTATTGTTGTAGTTTACTAGTTTCTTTATCCTTAAATCGTAACTAACTGCTCTTTGTAAGATATCTAAAAGAGATAGAGAGATAAATTTATAAAAGATGCACTCTTTTGATTGTGTTCTTAAGCAAAAGTATTTATTGTCAGTAGTTTAATTTGCGTTGGATATGGAACAGTTTTCTTCAATAAAATTCAAAGCGAGCTGGGTCACAGTATCATCATTTATTATAATATATGAGTAACTTATTTCTTTAAAACAAATACACACCTTATGATCATAAAGAAAATGTTGTACACGTTATAGTTGTAGTTTACTTGTTTGTTCGTCCTTAATTCGTAACTTACTCCTCCTCTTCGTATGATATCTAAAAAAGATAGAGATAAATTTATAAAAGATGCACTCTTTTGATTGTGTTCTTAAGCAAAAGTATTTATTGTCAGTAGTTTAATTTGCGTTGGATATGGAACAGTTTTCTTCAATAAAATTCAAAGCGAGCTGGGTCACAGTATCATCATTTATTATAAGATATGAGTAACTTATTTCTTTAAGACAAATACACACCTTATGATCATGTAGAAAATGTTGTACACGTTATAGTTGTAGTTTACTTGTTTGTACGTCCTTAAATCGTAACTTACTCCTCCTCTTCGTATGATATCTAAAAAAGATAGAGAGATAAATTTATAAAAGATGCACTCTTTTGATTGTGTTCTTAAGCAAAAGTATTTATTGTCAGTAGTTTAATTTGCGTTGGATATGGAACAGTTTTCTTCAATAAAATTCAAAGCGAGCTGGGTCACAGTATCATCATTTATTATCATATATGAGTAACTTGTTTCTTTAAGACAAATACACACCTTTTGGTCATGAAGAAAATGTTGTACACGTTGTTGTTTGTTGTAGTTTACTTGTTTCTTTATCCTTAAATCGCAACTTACTCCTCTTCGTAAGATATCTAAAAGATATAGAAAGAAAAAATTTATAAAAGTTGTGTACGTTTTGACTGTATTAATAAGAAATGGTTTCATTTTTCTCTCTTGAACAGTTCTCAAGGAAATTCAAAGCGAGCTAGGTTGAATTTTCATCATTAAAGAATACGAAATAAAAAAGTAATTCAAGGGAGCTTTTTGGCAAAAGCGATTAAAATTAAGGCATATTTTAGATGTTTTATATCAGTCATATATGTAATACTTCTATATTGACAGTACACTAAGGTACATTCGCCAACATTAGAGTGCAGATATATTGTTATATGAGCAAGAAAATATATAAACAAATGTACCCGAAATTTTATTCCATAACAAAAAAAAAAAAAAACTCAGGGGCGGATCTTTCATCGCCAAAAAATTCATTTAAAATTTTTGTTTCAATTTTTATGGTTTTAATTTTGATTGCTTGAATTTTTTATTTTTACATTTTAATTATATTTCACGCTTTGGTGTTATAATTTTTTTATAATGGTGCGTACCTATGGTTTATGCAAAAGAAAAATGTATGTTTTGTTTTGTTTCATGTTTGGGGCAAACGTTTTTCTTAACAACCGCCCCTGTGACGTTTTGACAATTTCTTGTGTGTAGTAATTTTCATATATTCAAATATACTAATACAAACAACAAAATCTTATGTAGGCTATCTCTCTTTGATTTCGTAGTTGAATTTCATTGAAAATGTAGGTTGCTGCCAATATAGAAGTATTACATATGACATCAGTACAAGTAAAAAATTAATTTTTTAACATACATTTTTTATAGCATGCTGATTGTGGACAACGGCGGATCAGTTGCGGCGGGAAAATGATTCGAACTTTTTGATTTATCGATTGTAGAAAACGGCTGGTAAATTCAATGCGTATCGATAATGATGTTTGCAGATTCGGAGCAATTGTTGAAAACGCAGCCGATCCGCACTTCATACAAATTTGTTTACTTTCTATTCCCAATAAATTAGGTGCGGATCAGTACGGATTTAAAAAAATATTCAAAACAAAGAATGCGATACATGATTTTAGTGTAATTTGAGGTCGTTAAACTCGAATCCGACTTCAAAATTATTACAGGTCGATATTTCTTTTTTTTTTTTTTTGTTAAAAATTTAAAAAAATGTATCAAAAACTGTTAGCAGCGTACTCAGCCGAGGCAGGAAAATTAATGCCGCACAAAAAAACCACAAATACCATCGGCATCTGTACCAGGACTCGCAGAGATAAAGCTGCAACGTCTTGATTAAGACCCAGATTAATCAGGACCAACGTTAACACTTAAAAAAACATCATCACCAACAATTCCAGCTACTGCGATGTGTCTTGACAGCTCTTCTGGTGCAAGGTGTAGCAGAACACTCGCTAAAAGCTCAATTATGCCGGGACAATGTTGCAATCACGTTTAAACAATTGATTTATTTTAAGTTTACTTTTTAATTGTCTTTTTGTTTATTAAAACCATATTTTTTATTTACACTTCACGCGTTACTTTATTTTGTTTTGCAGCTGAACATCTGTTGTTATTACGAGTAAAAAGAGTTTTATGCTATGTTCACACAGAGAGTTTAGTTTGAGTTTCCAGTACAAGTTGAGTTTACTGAGTTTACTTTGTGTGAACATAGCATAAGGAGTAACGAGTGCGGATCGCTTTGGAGTTCATTCGCACGGTTTCAACAATGGGAAAGTAAGCGGAATGCCGATCGAATCAACTCCCGCCGCTTCTGATCTGCCGTTTTCCACAATCAGCATGTGGAAAAAGCTCAATCGGTTCACTTCAAAACTCGATCCCAGATCGTCTGAAAAAAAATGCATTCGAAAATAGACCCTTGAATACACATCTCGAAAAATACACATCGCGAAAAAATTTTTTAAATTTACGTTATTTTTGACGATATTGTCCGTGTAAAAACTAGAATTTTCCAAAATTGCTCAGTTTGGTATAATATGTGTAGAATGAATTACACAACAAACTGATTAAAAAAGAAATTAATTAAAATCGTTCGATTAATTTGTTTGCCGTAGTGTGGCCCGTTTTTAAAAACTATGTTTCGAGAAAAACGCGTTTAAAGTAAAATAGTGGAACAATAATGAATAGTTGATAACAATAATCAAATAAAAAAATAAAGATTTTTAAAAAATGTTTGCCTAAAACTTCTCTTAACGCAAAGATAAATACACACCTTTTGATCAAGTAGTTGCACTCTTCGAGATTAGAATAGGAGTATCTATTAGAAGTAAACAAAAATATTTGTTACAATTATTACTGCATTTTGATTGAAATGTATATTATTAAAAAAATAGTTTATTCAGTTCTACTATCTAATTGAATAGCTCTCATAACAATATTCAAGTTCAAATAATATCATCATAAAACCAGCGTTAACATAAACCTGAGAAATATACGAGTTCTGCAAAATCTGAAAGACTGAAAAGGACGTTTAAAATTAAAAATCACACGGTTTGGCCATTTCAGCCCTTGAAAGGACTTTGGGCTTCTTAAGATCAAATTATGTTGCGCGTATATTAAATTTTTATACACAATTGATCGAAAACTGATAGTTTTATGCCGTTTCCGAACGGCTAATGTGCATGTTCTCCAAAAACTACATGACATTATTTACTCTCTGAGGTTTGCCATTGTCTGCGACCGAACAGCAATCGTGGGAAAATATGCCTAATTATTGGGCGCGATGTCGTATGCTGTGTTCACAGTTTGGCTCAAACACGAATAATGTTGGATATAATGTTTGTTGAAGACAAAAGATCGAACAATAAATTCTCCAGAACTATTAGCCCTAATACTGTTTCGTATCCCAGTTCGTTATCTAAGAAAAACATAATTATTCTATACTCCTCGGCATAGAACTAATTACATATTCAATGAACCAATAAGCCTTTCAAATTTTAACATATTTTCAAACCAGATTGACTTATTTACGGATGAAATATATTCAGGAGACAGCTGCAGAAAAATGTTTTTAAACAATTTTTAAATTTTCGCTACAATTCCTTTTAAAATATTTTTTCAAAAATCTTTAAAATTTACATTTGTCGATGTGCTAGAATTTAGTATTAATTATGCTAAGTTATATATTTATTTATTTTTTTTTATTTATTTACGGTCTACGGATTATCCAGACTATTACATATCTTAAACTAATATGAACAACTGCAAGCGAAATTCATTTAAACTAACATTAAAATTAAGAATATTTATTACATAAACGAATACATCTAGCAAAAGTATGAATATGAGGATGTTACCCGGTAGGTGAAATAAAATAAATAAAATTAAAAAAAAAACTTCATGTTTACGTGCTGAAGAGTTCCTCAAAAGCAGCGTGTCTTAGAGCTACTTAGAAATTTGTTATAAGAACTATACATAGAGCTGTCGAATTTTTGACGCTAAGTAGCGCATTGTAGGATCTTTAGCTCTTAGCAAAATAAGAATCATAACCGAATAAATTGAAAATCATAAACCTCAATTGAAATAATAAATATTTTGGATATCGAAAGATATATCATTAAGGAATAAGACAGCATTTTTTTTTTGTGCAAATAAAACATATCTTGTTTATTTATACTAATTGAAGTTATGAAGGTCACATCAATTAGATAAACATACTTCGTTTATTATTTAAAATTGATAATTGAAGAACTCGTTTATTCTCTGCTCCAAGCTTGAACTTGAAGAGTAGGTATTTATAAATATATCCTGAAGTGACAAAATCTCAGAACACTTATACAAAAAATGTTATGTATGAAAAAATCCCGAAATTATTTGCAAGTAATAAGGAAGTTATTTTTAATGTTCTCATACGAGACAATCCATGGCGAATTTTATTTAATTACCCAAATTCAATGAATGAATACGTATTTATTAGAAGTTTCTTATATCTTGCTTAAATCCCTATTCAGCTTATAACATATAAAAGTTTATCGGGATATCACTTCCATTTGGAGTCAAGCATTTCACTTCGATACCTTTTGCAAATTATTTTCAGTAGGATTTTTTTAATTAGAATTTTTGTCACATAAAAAACTTCGAAATAATACCTATGAAACACAACCAATTTTTAAAAATATGCCAAAATTCTTACCTCTTAGCAGCTTTTACAAATTTTGATACAAATATATCCAGAGTATATACTGTAAAATAATAGATATAAATACATTAGTAAAAAAGACATGCAATTTGTCTTTAATAAATGTTATTTAAAAAAGAAAACAAAAAATCAGATAACGTTAACATCAAGAAGTTTTCAAGAGTAGCAAATAATATAACAATAAACATCAGGTCATTAAAATATCTAAATAAATCTATGTAAACAATTTTACGAACCTCTTAACGAGTTGTGCTTTTCATAAAGGTCGAAAGATCTTGGACTGAAAAAGAACGAAAAAAAGGTTATTTAATAAAACTTTTTGTAAATTATTTTAAATTTCAGAAAAATTTTCTTTAAATCAGACTTATATTTCATCAAAAACATTTCAAGAGTAGCAAATAATATAAAATGTAAACATCATGATAAATACAAACTACAGAATAGTGAAACGGAAAAGAAACTCACCGTCAAAGGCACTGTGTTAGTTCCGGTATCAGGAATCGCCGAACATTAACTGAAAAATACAAATTTATCAGTTGGTTTTATAAACTTGAATTCTTAAGATTTATTTGAATAATACTATCAGAATAAAATTGACATCAACGAGTTTATAATATAAATCAGCGACGAAAAATAAAGTAACATCAGAAGTATGGATAAAAAGAAGTGCTTCAAAATAAAATATTAATTACCTTAGACGCAGCTAGTTTTTAACACCACAGGAATATGATTAATGCCTAGTCCAGAATTGCTAAAGGAGCTGAAATGAGAAGAAAGAAGAAAACTACTTCCCATTGTCAACCCCCAAAAACACACATCGAAGGAGCAATATACAAAACAGTTTTTCTCTTTTTTTTTCATCTCAACTTCACTCTTGAAGTTTTAGTTGTTTTACTCATTTTTGTCTTTATCTACATTAAAATGTATTCTTTCTTATATACGAGTCCGAACAGATGACCCCACAATTTAAACAGATTCTAGTACTGGTGGTTCATAACCTTCTGGCCTGTCAACAACAGCTCCTTCAGCTGAAACAACAGCTTCGGTACCCTTACCGCCACCATCACCGTGCAATTCCAAGAGTTTGGATAAATCGAAACGTGGCTTCTTCAATACCTTCACCTTGCGGATATAGACATCATGCAATGGGTAAGTGCGCTGGCAGTTCTTTTCAATATCCTTGGCAATCGAGTCCAAGGCTAATTTGTTGACCAATTGCTTCAAGTCAGAGTCGTTGACATCCTTGGTAATGATTCTGGTCATTTCGTTGCGGATCTTGCGTACTTGCGATTGTTGAGCATAGCATGTTTTGCGTTGCGATTGCTGATCCTTGGCAGTGAAGCCAATACAGAACACTCGCAATAAGTATCCATCTGTAGTCTTGGCGTCGACGCTAGCTTCAATCAAAGTTTGCCATTTCTTAACCATAGACCTGAAAAACGATGCAATTTGGTACACATAAAATAATAAAACGAGTATTGATGTAGAAAGTAATTTAATGATAGATGCTTTAGTGTTTGCAAACTCAAGTCGTCTGATATAAAATGATTTTCTATTCAGGATGCCGTTTGTAGTTAGTTTTTCTTGGAGTATCGTAGAGACAAAGCATCAAATAGGTGAATGCATTGTCTGAATTGTACGTCCGATCATGAATAGAATTTAATCGAATAGAATGAAATAGAAATTAATTTCATGAATTTAATTTCTTTCATGCTTGATATTATGGAATGCATAACAAATTTTACTTTTGTACACTTGAAAAATCTCACCTGCTCACCTGTACTTGTCTGTGGTTAAATCCATACCGTGGAAGTTAGTCAAAACGTTGCGATCTTGAACATCTTCTGCAATCAGGCGGAACTTACGGAAAGAACGCTCCGAGTCGCTGTCTTTTTGTAAATCAGCCAACGAAACTTCGAACACGCGACCCTTCAAGCCTTCAGACGCGATTTTCGTACCTTGGGTGCGGTTCACCAAAGTTTTTCCGACTTGGCGAATGGAAAACATATTTGGTGCTTTCACATCGTACCAATCTTTACGTGAGAAGGGATCAATTATCTTCTTCTTGCCACCTTTTTTACCTCCTTTGGAGAGACCCTTATTTTTACCGACCGCCATATTCAGAGTTCAAAGCGGAAAAAGAACGATGGAAGGAACACGCTTGATTCGGTGTGTCAAAAGTAGGAAGTTCAAAATGGCGTACACTGAACAATAATTCCAAATATACATTGACACGGGCCTCGTTCGTAGGTATAGATAATTTTATTTCTGAACGTCTCCAAGTTTATCATCTCAAACATCGTCTGTACCCGTAAAAATAACTTATGATTAATTTTCAAGTTTTACCTGATGAATTTTATGTGCAGTTAAAACAAATTATTTTAATTGAAAAAGGAAAAAATAATTTATTGAACTGAATTTACTGAAATTATAAAGTCGAATAGAATTAATTTTTTAGCAAGAAAAAAATTTGATTGTTTAGACACAGTAAATTAAAAAAAAATATATAGACAAAAACAAAGTATATTAATTTCAAAGTAATAAATGTGATCGCAATATCCAACATTACCAACTAAAAGTGACAACTAAAATTTTTCGGCGACCAAAAAACAATTCTTTTTTAACATTTTTCAAGGGTATACCATCTTATACATATTCTCAGAGAGATTTAAGGAATAGATGGAACCATCTAAGTAAAAACAAATTTTGCACATTAGTCTCAGAGCGTCTTTCTAAGGAAAGCGAAACTTATAAGGCGTCCATTCCGGAACAAAAGCAGCTTTTTCTAAAAAGCAACTAAACGAAACATAAAAAGCAGCTTTTCGCCATACAAATGCCATTAGAAAAAAGCAACTTATATTCTACTTTTTTGTATGTGTCACCCTGTATTTTATCGATACTTCTGAAATTCGAAGTTAAAGGGCTTACAAATCGGTGAATCTGTTCGTCGAACAATATGGCGGCGCAAACGTGTGTGAACGCTAGCTTTTCAAATTTAACGAACCTGTTCGTCACACAAGCCATTGATTTTTGTTGTTGTTTGTCATCATTTTCGGCAGCATCCCTTGTTCGACAGAGAAAATAAAAAATTTTTGTAACAGGCATGCTACACAGGCCAGTGCACTGGCTCTGTAGTTCGAAAAGCTCAATACAATCACACTTTTTTACAAATACACTCACACTGGATTCACTTTCACGCCACTTTCATCGCTACTGGCAACGAAATTTCAGAGCCAGTGGATTTTGACAGCAGCGGCCACTGTATGTCAAAAAGGGGGATATCAGTGTTGTTTTTAATTACTTTTGGTGGATTTATTTCGGGTTTTCCCTCGATTTCGTACAGGAAGCAACACTGATGGTGTCGCGAAGAATTTTTGTGCAATAAATAAATGAAAATTTGTAAGCCACAATTAGGCGAATTCCATATAGATTTATTCAAAAATTTCTAGAAATATAATTAATTGGTAAGAATATTTATAGTGTTAAATATACGTACAATAGTGTTTGCAACAATCCAAATATGTATTCTAATTTATTAAGGCATCAACGTAAGAATGCAATTATAATTAAATCAGCAAAGCCTTTTTCATTTAAGCAGTCTAAAGGCACAATTTTATCGCAATGACAGCAAGGCAAAAGAAAAGGCGGGCACACACACACACACACTCTCAGTTATTTGACTTTTTGTGTATTCGAGGTTTGTTCGCATTGTTCATACTGAGGTGACAGCGGAACGGTGTGGCCATCCTTAACACTCCCCCCCGGTATGTCCTTCAGAGGGCCTACCTCATCATTGATATCGAGGACGGCAATCTTCGTAGCAGGTCTGCTGTACATCCCAGTAGCAGTTTTGACTGTCGCGCTCCTGACTTGGCCATCGGGACTTATCTTGACTTCAACAATACGACCTTTAGGCCAGCAGTTTCGAGGGAGATCAGGGTCAGCTATGTACACGATGTCATTAATCTCAATTTGCTTCACGTTGTCAAACCATTTGCATCGGCGAGTTATAACTGGAAGATATTCGCGAAGCCATCTTTTCCAGAAGGCATTGGCCAGTTGCTGTGCAGTTCTCCAGTTTTTACGCAAAAGGACTCCTTCTTCCACCACGTCTGCTAGAGGTTTGGCGCCGCTTGAACTGCCCAATAAAAAGTGGTTAGGCGTTAGAGCTTCTTCATTTTCGTGACTTATAGGTATGTACGTTAAGGGTCGAGAATTAACGATCATCTCCACCTCCATTAAAGCAGATCGCAATAGCTCATCGGTGGGAAATCGCAAAGGCAATATTCGGTATAGAACGTCTTTTACCGATCGCACGAGTCGTTCCCAGGCCCCGCCCATATGAGGAGATGCCGGTGGTATAAACACCCATTTTGTGGCAGCGCTTGTAAATGTGCGTAATATTTTGTCTTTGTCCATCAATTGATATGCTTCTGCCAGCTCTCTTTCAGCCCCTTTAAAGTTCGTTCCGTTGTCGCTCCACATTTCAATCGGCGTTCCTCGGCGAGCTATAAAGTTTCTAACAGCCATAATGCAAGAGTCTGTTGACAATGAGTACGATATTTCTAGGTGAATTGCTCTAGTCGTTAGGCACGTAAATAGAACACCATATCTTTTCTCTGTGCTTCTACGAACGCTTACCGACAATGGCCCAAAATAATCGACCCCGGTATATGAAAATGCGCGGGAAAACGCTGCTAAGCGGGCCTTTGGAAGGGAGCTCATTTTTGGTGGCATTGGAACTGTTTTATTGTTTCGGCATTCTTGGCAACTGCGTTTGATTTTTTCGAGCATCGCCCTCAATTTAGGAATCGAAAATTTCTGCCGAAGCTCATTTACGACCGTTTCGTGGTTACAATGTTTATATTTCACATGATAGTCAGCCATTATAAGGCGTGTTACGTACCCGAGTTTTGGGAGAATTATGGGATGTAGCCCATTTCTTAATATCGATCTTCCTTCATGCCGAAGAACGCCATCTTCATCAAGATAAGGTGATAGTGTGTATATATCACTAGATTTTTGGATGTGCTTACCTTCTGTTAAGAGCGCAATCTCTTCAGCAAATTCGCGTGCCTGAGCCTCTCTATATAGCATAATTTCAGCCTTCTTAATACAGTCAGAGATTGACGCGTAGGTTATTGTTTCTTGTGGTGACTTGCTGGCTAGGTACCTCCAGCGGCTTATGATGCTGATTGTTGAAGCAGTTATATGGAGAAGGCGTGTCCACGTCGAGAACCGTTCAGGCCCAATCGATATGCCTATAGGCCACCGCTTAGTGGCATCGTGGTATCCAACGTATTGAGCGCGCAATTCCTCTTGTGTTGATACGTGGTTGCAACTTTCCTTTGACGGCCATTCGCTTGGATTAAGTTTCAGGAACGATGGACCATTAAGCCATCGACTATGACTTGAAAAGTCTGGAATGCGCTGCCATTTTGTAGCTTCGTCTGCTACGTTATCAGATGTAGATATCCAACGCCAATCACTTAAGTTAGTCAGCTCTAATATTTCGCTGACACGAAAGGCCACAAACTGACGATATCTACGGTGGTCGGAGCGTAGCTACGCCAATACAGTTGTCGAATCAGACCAAAATGTTAGCCTTCGTATAGGCACCGAGTGAGTCATGCACAAATCTTTCGCAAGCCGTGCTCCAAGAATGGCAGCTTGTAACTCCAGTTTCGGGATGGACATTATCTTAAGTGGGGCAACTTTCGATTTGCAGCCAATTAGACTACAATGAACATTAGCGCCGTCTGAGCAACGTAAGTAGGAGACTGCTGCGAAAGCACCCTCGCTTGCATCCACAAATGTATGCATTTCTAAGTCTGGAAAACTCGTAAAACTCGAATGTATATAACAGCGTGGTATTTGCATGTTCTCGACTTCTGGCAATAACTTTATCCATTGTAGCCATTTCACATACTGTTCGTCATGGATATGCTCATCCCAATAACAACCAGTGCGCCACGTTTCTTGAAATATAACCTTCGCAAATGTGACATAGAACGTCAGCAATCCCAACGGATCGAATATAGTCATAACTAAGCTCAATACTTCCCGTTTAGTAGGCCTCAGTTTCCCAAACAGCACATCTTTATTTTTATAGCGTTTTGATATTTTGAAGATTAAGCAATCATTTGAAGTGCACCACCACATGCCTAACACTTTGTCAGTCTGAAGCTCGGCATTTCCATTTAGGCTTAGAGCATCTACCGGTTCTGCATCCATCGCTCTAACCAATTTTAAAGAATTGGAAACCCAGTTGCGGATGTGGAAACCAGCTTTTGAATGAATGAGACGTACGTCGCGTGCCAATGATAATGCCTCTTCCACGGTGTCAACGCTGTCGAGCATGTCATCGACATAATGGTTGTGAATGATACATTGCGTTGCTCTTGGGTATTGTTCTCTGAAGTCTTTGGCATTGCTGTTTTTTACATATTGAGCGCAGCTGGGGGAACATGTGGCACCGAATGTCATTACCCTCATTACGAAATGCTCAGGTTCTGTAGCACCTGGTTCAGTCCACAAAAAACGCTGATATTTCTGATCTGCTTCCCGGATATTAATTTGGTGGTACATCTCTACAATATCGCCTCCGATTCCCACGCGTCGTTGTCGAAATTTGCGTATCACCGATATCATGGAGGTAAGTTGATCAGGACCCTTGAGCAGCATTGAATTTAATGAGATGCCGTTGACCATAGCAGCTGCGTCCCACACAATTCGAATCTTTCCAGGCTTATTCGGGTTTATGACAGGAAATACAGGCAAATACCAGTATTCAGAAGAATTTATTTCATATGATTCTAACTTGCGTGCATAACCCTTTGCTATATAATCGACGATTTTAGACTTTAAGGAAGCTGCTAGCTCAGGGTCTTTTTCCATTTTTAAAGATAAGCACTTTGCTCTTCGCTTGGCCATATCAAGGCTGTTTGGGAGGGCACAGTGGTCGCCAGGCTTCCAGAGTAAGCTGGTTTCAAAACGATCGCCGACTCTTCGCGTAAACTTCTTGAGTTGATTTAGGGCTAATATATCTTCGTCAGACCTGATTGGTTCAGATACGTCAGCGACGCCAATATTATCAAAAAAAATATAATCTTTAACTATTTTAAGCAATTCTGCATTTGCAGACGCATCACAATCGCAAATGTGATACACCTGTTGAGTAGATGTGGGAGCAATCGTTTTTTGTAATTGGCCCTTTATAGTCCAACCTAGGCGCGTCTTTTCTGCGATTGGCTCATGACTACCACCTTCTCTTAATTTAAAGCTGAGGCTTAGCATGCTGTTGTTCAGGCCAATCAAAAGTCGTGGGGTGGCATCTGTGTATGAACGCAATGGAATTCCACGTAAATGTTTAAATGTTGATTGGAGCATTTCGGCATTCAATGTTTGTACTGGGAGGCTTAAGCTCTTAACTGTATGAACACCGTTTAATGGAAACTGTTTACCATCTACCTTGCCTGAAATTTTCATGTCGAGTAGCATTGAATCATCTTCGTATCTGTGGGTATTAGATGTCCATCGCAGACATAGAGGGCTTGGCGTACCGCGTAGATTTAGTTGATCCATTAACACCTCATCAATTAATGTTAGTGATGATCCATCGTCCATGAAGGCGAACGTTTCAATCTGCACACTATTGCCATGTAAAATTACGGGTAGAATTCGAAAAAGAGTAGTATCGCAGTACTGAGAATGCGCGTTACAATCCTCATGTGCAGTATTTTCCGCATCTCCACCAGCATTGGTGCTTTCTAACCTCTGGTTTTTGTGGAGGAGCCGATGATGAACAGAGGTGCACCCATCGACATTGCATGTAGTTTTTGAGGTACATGAATCAGTATGATGTTTTTGAAGACAGCTTCGACAGAGCTTATTCGCTCGCACCATCGCCCATTTATCAGCTCGAGTCATTTTTATAAAAGCCTTACAATTAATAACTCCTGCGCAACTGCCTTTACATATGCAACAACTGATTCGCTTTAAACTTATATTAGTGACGTCTGTGTGCGCATTTAGAGTTGCTTTTTTACGACTTTTTGAGGTTGTGCTTGGAATAAGAACAGAGTTGGCACCTTGCGCAAAATGGAACAACCAATTGCTAAAATGCTCCAATGTGTAGGTGGGCAGTGTAAGCTTATGCATTCCCCAAAAGGCTGCCAAAAGACCAGGAAGCTTGCATACTAGCTCTTGTTCGAGCTCAGGATTGCTCCAGTGATTGACCAGCCCTGACGCTTTCATTGTAGCACAAATATTTTGTACGTCGATGCCAAAATCAACAATATTATCAAGACGATTTTCTCTTGGCGCCGGCATGTCTCGTATTTGGGTTAAAAGAGTATCGATAATAAGTTCTGGCCTTCCGAATTTCATTCTCAGAGTGGCCAAAATTTGTGGAACACACGTAGCGTGTAATAAAAGATTCTTGACAGAATTTCGCGCTGATTCCTCCAACGCCTGGCGCAATCGTATAAGGTTTTCGGCTTCAGAAAATCCACAGAGAATTGTAGTCTGCTCATAACTGGCCAAAAACAGAGGCCACTCTTCAGGACTTCCATTTAATTTGGGCAAGTCCTTGCAGATGCCCTTTCGTGCTGCCAGATGCTCGCGAGTTATACGAGATAGCGAGAGCTGCTCGACATTAACAGCTGTGTTGGGTGCTATCTCGGCACTGCGTTCATGTTCATTGGGTGGTAACATTCCCGGAAGCCACTGTGTCGACGTATTATTACTCACTCTATGCGCACTTTGTAATTCTAGTACCCGCAGTCTCTCCAACAACTGACGCAAAATAATGTCTTGCCGTTGCACGCCAGTAGTACCACTAAGCTCAGGAAGAGCTGCTGCTGCCAATGGCATTCCTGGCTGAAGTGTTCTGGTGCTCTCTGCAGGCGGTTGCGCAGAAATTTGAGTGCATTGTGGTTGTAAAGGATAGCCTACCTGTTGTTGTCTGCCACAGTGATCATCGAGGTCTTCCTCCTCAGCAAGCTGCATAAGAATTTCTTTACGCTGCTGAAGAATATGTTCCTTTCTTTCAATGAGTGCTTGCTCTTCTCGTAGGAGCTGCATTTTTTGTTTTAAACGACGCACACTCGATGTTGACGATTTTGAGCTAAGTTCAGAGCAAACGGAATGAGCATCATGGTTTAAGCGTTGCTGGTGCTCGCCGCCGCTTCCAGGACCAACTCCACCAAGGTTTGTAGTGTGGGCAACAATATTTTTTGCAGTCAAAGTCGACGCGCTAGAAGCCAGGGTCTTACTTGTAGTGAGTTTTGCTGTACTAATCTCACCACCTCCCAAGTGTAGTATGGGCACGTTTGCAGCACCAGTGCTCACGTTTGCAGCAGATGACAATTGCAAAACTTTTTTGTAAGTTGCCGGCTCAATACCTATACTTGCACTTGCAGCACCAGCTGTCAACGATGTCGTAGCACACTTAAATGCATTTGCCTCAGTTGTTCCTGGTGTTTGCTCAGCTGCGACTGAGCTGCTTGATAGGAGTGCGGAACATGTTGAACAACGCCAGTCGCGATCTGCCACAGATTCCGTCACGCCTACACAAGAAAAATGAAACCATGCATCACAATGGTCGCAAGCCACCATGTGCGCGTTGTCTTGCTTGTCACACATAAGGCAACTATAGTTTTTAGTTACAGCACCGCTTTTTGAGCTTTTTGGAGGCATATTGTCGTTGCCAATTTAATATTAAATTTTTTAATGTGTTGCGAAGAATTTTTGTGCAATAAATAAATGAAAATTTGTAAGCCACAATTAGGCGAATTCCATATAGATTTATTCAAAAATTTCTAGAAATATAATTAATTGGTAAGAATATTTATAGTGTTAAATGTTTGCAACAATCCAAATATGTATTCTAATTTATTAAGGCATCAACGTAAGAATGCAATTATAATTAAATCAGCAAAGCCTTTTTCATTTATCGCAATGACAGCAAGGCAAAAGAAAAGGCGGGCACACACACACACACTCTCAGTTATTTGACTTTTTGTGTATTCGAGGTTTGTTCGCATTGTTCATACTGAGGTGACAGCTGAACGGTGTGGCCATCCTTAACAGATGGCTTGTTTACAATTAAAGGCAAATGAAAAATATGAATTAAGACTGAAAAGTTACAGATAAAACTTACAAATTTACAATTAAAATAATGGAAAGAAAATTAACGCAAAACAAATCATTAAATTAATCGAACTTTATCGCTCATAAAGGCAAACTGCAAAAGCAGCGAGAACATTCGCATACGATGAAATTTTTTTAATGAACTTTCACTTGCATGTGTAGCACGTCTTGCTACTAGCATGAAAGTTCGAAATTTTTCGAATTATTCGAACAGTACATGTATTCTTTCGCACTTTCACTGTCACTGGCCTGTGTAACCGGCCTGTAAACACGGCCAACCGTGTGACAAACTGTCGAACATCGCTTCTTACCCGGCGGCCACACGTGACAGTTTTGCCATGACAATAACAATACACTCACACTTTTTCACCAATACAAGCAAGCGCTGGCAATTGCCAATCTATTGCCAGGCAGTTGTCAGCATGACAATAGGCTGGCAATTACATTGGCAATAATTTGACGTTTGTATTGATATTGACGTAAATAATCGTGGTTGGTGTACAAAAAAAAGAGAAAATGTTGAGTTTTCATTCATCTTCAATTATGCCAAAAATTTAAGGCTAGAGATGGTTACAGCGACACAGAAAAATTATAAATATAATGAAATAACATTCATTGTCATGCTATTGCCATGCTTTTGTCAGGCCACCTACGTCACAATCGACAATTGCTTGGCTGCCGACAATGATTTGACAGATTATACGTATTCTCAATTGTCATGGCAATACTATCTCGTGTAGCCGCAGCGTTAACTAGCGAACTTGTGTGAACATGGCCGCCGTGTGACGAACAGCCCTGCAAGACAGCGCTAACAAGTTTACAAACACAATGAAACAAAATTTTGTGTATACTAACACATTCATACTGTATCATTTTATGTGAAACAAGGAAAAATATATGTGCTTGTATATCTTGCTCTTTTACCATCAAAATATAAACGAAAAAATTTTAAAACAGTCAAAATAAAGTGAGCGGTGCAAAAAAGTTTTCGAAAAAATAAAATAAATTGTGTAAAATAACAAAATATAAGTAAAATAACATAGCATATAAGTGGTGTGAAAAAGCTGTGCTGTTTTCATTTTGTTGTTTTGAGTTTCATTAGCTTCCTTTTTTTAGTTAAAATTAATATGTTATGTGTCGAATATATTTATTTTAATTTGTCCATGCATTATTTTAACTTTAATATTGAAAAAATTGTAAAATTATATTTAAATATGTATTTTCTAACATTTATTAGGAAAATATCGAAATAAAATAATAAAAAATAGTAATAAAAAAAGTTTGTGTTTTTGTTTGAGCCAGGGTTTGAACTCGCGATTCGGACAGAGTAAGTTGGCATTAAAGGTCTGAGCTCTAACCATTACGCTATGGTGGGCAAGCGGCGGGCGGCCGTTAACTGTGTTTTAAATAAAAAGCCTACATTTGTTATGATTTTTCTTATGTAATATCCTATTGGTGTGTGGAGTGCAGCTTTAGTCTTTTTAAATGAGCAAAACATGGGTGCCAGAACGAAATGCAAGATCACACGTATAGGATAATACTTGTTAGATTTTTCCCACCGCCTGAACAAATATAACGAGTTTTGTATGGAGAATTTTATATGGGCCTAACAGATTTTCTGTTACGACTCGCGTTAAATAACAAGTTAGCTAACAGTTACTGTTCTAGCTGGGAGATTCGCCGATGTGTTATCCCCAACTCACACGGTGATTGTCAATCAAACAATCTAGTCGTTTTGTTGTTGCTTTCAATGTGAAACTGTCAAAATCTCTGAGAGCCAGAGCGGATGAACACAGATTGCAGCAATCTAAATTTGTTCATTTTGAGATTGCTGTACATGTCAGCAATCAGCAATCTGAATAGTGTTGCTAGGTGACGAAATAAAATTTTCAAGGAAATGCAAAATTATGATTGGCGTATCGTGTGAGCTACCTACAATCAGCATGTGAAAGAGAGTAAGAAGAGTTCATTGATTGCCAATCAAGCAATCCCGTGTGAGTTGGCCATTAGCCCTTTTAGTTTTTTGACATTTTGCAATGGCTGCGTTCAGCTGGTACAACTATTGTGCAACTTTTGAGTGTGTGCCTGCTAAATGCATAAGTATCAGTTTCTGATCAGATCAATATGCTCAACATGTGTTGAGAAAATTGTCTGTCTGGTTTTTTTTTATTTTTCTAATACATTTCCTCAACGTGTTGAGCTTAACAGTTGTACCTGTTGAATGCAACCATCAATCTTCGAAACAAAAATATCAAAATTAAAGCTAATGCTGAATTATAGCCAGCATGAACACAGTTCGAAAAAGAAAGTTTGAAAAAATAAAAAGCAGGTTTTTCTCATAAGCATAAACGCCTTATTACAAGGTGACTTCTCGAAAAGTGCTTTTTTAAACTAGTGACCAACATTACTCGGAAACCATACCAAGGATTAATTGTACACACTTATTTGGCGACTAAACTTTGTACTTTTGATCTTTTGATTTTATTTTAGAGATTTAAAAAATATAAGCTCAAGAAATGTTAGAAGAACCTAAATAAATAATTAATTTTGACGTGACGAAGTTACGTTTTACCGCACAGGTTTCAAAAAAAGGTGAAAAATGCTTTTTATCAAAATTCATGAGCGTTGCATTGAATTGTTACTTGCTGAGTATAAGAGCTGTGACTAAAAACATAATACGACCGTAAAGGTTAATTCTTTGACTTCATTATAAAAATAAAACAAAAATTCAAAACATCTTTGGGACGCGATGAGATCTGCTTAAGCAACACAACTGAAAATTTGTTACATGGAATTATTACCCGCTGACTATTAGCGCTAGGATTAAAATTATGATACACCAATAAAGGCCTGGGGGAGATTACGATTTCCGTGGCCCCTTGATTTGAGTATGCAGTTTCAAAGTACTCTTTGAGAAAATAAGATTCGCAGAAGGATTTATCGATATATCGATTAGTTATCGAGATATCGATTTTTCAAAAAATTTTCACTCAACGGAACCAAATTTAAATTTGGTTATATCTTTGCTAATATTTGTCCGATCTGAATTATTTAGGTGTCATTCGAAAGATATTTAAAATGTTTTTAATATGAAATGAAAAAAAATATTTTTTCGTAAATCGGCCACGCTACAGACTGTCTTTCTGCATATGTTTTATTTTTGCATAAAACCGTTATTTTCTCTTAAAAATGCGTTATAAACATTAAATAAAGATATAATTAATTGAAAGCTGAAATATTAACCTTTTGTTTGGTATACAACATGTTATACTTTTTCTTTTATTTTGACCGATTTTCGCTGTTATGTTATAATTTAGGTTGATCAGTACAATCATATAGCATAGGAAAATGTTTCATAATTAGGCTAAATATATTTAATTTGTTTTATAAATTGTACATTTATACTGTAAATGGTGCAAGAAAGATCTTCATAAAATTTTCGATGCATTTTGAGTTATTGAATAATTTTTTTTAGTGGTTCTGCCTTTTACATAATGTACTTTTCCTGTAAAAGGAGCCAGATAGACTTTAATCAAAGGTTGTTTGTTGTATTCTGAAGCACATATTGATATTTTTCCTAACCTTTTTTTGAGTTATTGAATAGTTTTTTTTTTTAGTGGTTCTGCCTTTTACAAAATGTACTTTTTCTGCAAAAGGAGTCAGATAGACTTTTATCAAAGCTTGTTTGTTGTATTTTGAAGTACATATTGATATTTTTACTAATTTTTATAAAAAAAGTGGGCTTGCCTTTTAAAAACTGCACAATTATTCTGTTTTTTTTTTTTAGTTTTTTTTTTTTTTGTTAAATAAAATGAGAATTCGTATATCTTATTTAAAAAGAACACGATGCGAATCATAATTAATATGATTCGAATATTCTTTTTTATTTAACATATGTAGGTGTGCGACGTGCTTGCGTTTCTTCTGTGCTTCGTGATGAAGATGAAAGTTGTTGATGTTTATCAACAGTACATCAAAATTGTACGTTTAAAAAGCAAAATAAAAACCGTATGATTGTTCTGTTTAATCTAATAACTATATAAAAATGAGAATAATGGTAGATATAGGGGAAACAAGTATAACATATTATACACCAAACGAAAGCTTAATGTTTCAGCTGTTACCATACGTTATGTTCTACTTACTTTTATTACGTACTTTTTGAAGAAAATAACGGTTTTATAAAAAAAAAATATATATAATGCCGAAAAATCATCTGTAGTGTAATTAGATTAAGTACCAAATTTTTGTTTTATAAATTATTTTGAAAATATTTAAGTTTGTTATCGAATGATACCCAAATTATCCTGATCGGTCAAATATTAGCATAGATATAGTCGAATTTACATTAAGACTTCTTTTAGTAAAAATTTTTTTTTAAATCGATAACTCGATAACTAATCGATATATCGATAAATCCTTCAGTGAATCTTATTTTCTTAATGAGTTCTTCAAAACTGCATATTCAGATATTGGGGCCACGGAAATCGTAATCGTGCCTAGGCCTGCTCTAAGCCCTCACAACAAAATTAGACAAAAAATTTCTGTAGTCATGAGAACACAGAGAGAGTTGCTCAAAGATCGACAATGCAACATTCATGCAGCGGCGTTGCATTGAATTTTTACTCGGTGAGTATATAAACTACGATAAATGTTTAAAAAGGAAAATGAAGGATTTATTCTTGGCCTAACGATAAAAATAAAAATTCTGACGTCACTATATCGTGAATATAGCAGCATATGTAACAGACATGTGGAGGACGATCCTCACAAGGCAACGCGTGAGGGTCAAGGGGGCGATCTTCACATGGCAACGTGTCTGACTGCCTCAACCTGGTGTGGCCAGCATTATCCATGTCGAACTCGTCTCAAGTCGACTCAAACCTCTGCGTGGTGTCCTCTAGAAACGGCAAACTGGCAACCGTTAGTTTGACGGCTAATGTGAGCGGCGGGCTCCCCCTGCCTTTAAAGGGTTGTGCGTTGGGTTTGAAGCCCGCCACGTAAAAACAAAATTTCAATGAAACGAAAAAGAAATAAGATAAAAATGATCCCCAAATCTGATGACGACTACCGCAAACGAAAAACTGACAATGATTTACGGATATGCACCTGGAACGTCCGAACCCTTAATTGGGATGGTGCCTCTATCCAACTGATAGATATCTTAGAAAGATACAAGGCTGATATCACTGCAATCCAAGAAATGCGATGGAAGGGACAGGGTTGCTCACGGCAAGCATCCTGTGATATCTACTACAGCGGCCATGCGGAGAAGCACGAATTTGGATGCGGATTCGTGGTTGGCAAGAGACTACGACACCATGTTCTGCGATTCACACCTGTGAACGAACGACTTGCCATAATCCGTGTCAAGGCAAGATTTTTCAACATAAGCCTGATTTGTGCGCACGCTCCGACAGAAGACAAAGACGATGAGACCAAAGACAGCTTCTACGAGCGCCTTGAAGATGCCTATGAGCGCAGCCCCCGCCACGACATAAAAATCGTGCTTGGTGACTTCAACGCCAAGGTGGGAAAAGAAAATATCTTTGGTCCAACAGTCGGAAAGTTCAGCCTCCACGACAATACCTCCGATAACGGAATGAGGCTGATTGACTTTGCCGCAGCGCGAAACATGGTCGTTAGTAGCACTAGATTCAAGCATCTCAATATTCATAAAGCAACTTGGCTGTCTCCTGATCAAAAGACGCGCAACCAAATTGATCACGTTTTGATTGACGGAAGGCACTCTTCCAGTGTTTTAGATGTACGCACGATCCGTGCTGCCAATATAGACTCGGATCATTATCTTGTCGCAGCCAAGATCCGTACACGCCTGTGCGCAACCAAGAATGCGCGCAATCCAGCACAGAGAAAGCTAGACGTCGAAAAGCTGCAATCAAAGCAAACAGCCGAAGACTTCGCTACTCGACTCTCACTCCTGCTTCAAGAAAGCACTCCTCCGATCGACGATATATGCGCGCAGTGGAATCATATTTCCCACTCTATGCGTACGGCTGCCGAAGAGGTGATTGGCTATCACCGCCCTCGCCGAAACCAGTGGCACGACCAAGAGTGTCGCGACGCCACTGCAGAAAAAGACGCCGCCTACAAAGCCACCCTGCAGTCGGTTGTAACGCGTGCTGCTAAGGAGCGATACAAAGAGAAGAGGAGGGAAGAGAGACGCATTTTCAGGCGAAAGAAAAGGGAAGCGGAAATGCGTGAGTGCGAGAAAATTGAGATGCATGGTGACAGGAATGAGGTCCGAAAATTTTTCGAAAAAATAAGACGCCTGGCCGATGGTTTCAAGACCGGGGCCTCTTCCTGCAAGGATGAAAATGGGAATCTAGTGACAGATATCCAGAGTACACTGATGATGTGGAGGGAACACTTCTCTAGGCTTCTGAATGGCGACGACGACAACAATCCCGCCAATAGAGATGATATCCCGGAATCCCCAATTTTGGACGACAGCGTTGAAGTTCCGCTGCCCGACCATAGTGAAGTCTTGAAAGCTATAGCTCGGCTTAAAAACAACAAAGCCGCAGGAGCCGATGGCTTATCTGCTGAGCTCTTCAAGAATGGAGGCGAAGCTCTATTTAAATGCATTCATGAGCTTCTATGCAGAATATGGTCGGAAGAATGCATTCCAAACGATTGGAACCTCAGTGTGCTCTGCCCAATCCACAAGAAAGGCGATCCCACAATTTGCGCCAACTACCGTGGGATAAGCCTTCTGAATATCGCATATAAGGTTCTGTCGAGCGTACTATGTGAAAGACTGAAGCCCATCGTAAACCAGCTGATTGGACCTTATCAGTGTGGCTTCAGACCTGGCAAATCCACCATAGACCAGATATTTACGCTACGACAAATCTTGGAGAAGACCCTAGAAAAACAAATCGACACACACCATCTTTTTGTCGATTACAAAGCCGCCTTCGACAGTCCAATAAGGAATCATCTATATTCCACCATGTCTGAATTTGGTATTCCTGCAAAGCTCATCCGCCTTTGCAGAATGACACTGAGCAACACCAGCAGCACAGTTAAAATCGGGAAGGACCTCACTCCTCCATTCGATACCAAACGAGGTTTTAGACAAGGTGATTCCTTATCGTGCGACTTTTTCAACCTAATGATGGAGAAGATCATCCGAGCTGCTGATTTGAGACGCAGTGGCACGATATTCTACAAAAGTATTATGCTGCTGGCGTATGCTGATGATATCGATATCATTGGCCATAATACGCGCGAAGTCAGTGCAGCATTTTCCAGGTTAGCGAAAGAGTCGAGTCGAATGGGTCTTGCAGTGAACGCAGATAAGACGAAATACCTAGTGTCAACAAATAAACAGTCCCAGCGTCTTGGAAACCACGTCACTGTTGACAACATCTCCTTCGAGGTTGTTAAGGACTTCGTCTACCTGGGATCCAGCGTAAACTCTTTCAACGATGTCAGTATTGAGATAAAGCGAAGGATAACTCTTGCCAACAGGTGTTACTTTGGGCTGAGTAGGCAATTGAGAAGCAGAGCCCTCTCTCGACGAACAAAACTCACGCTCTATAAGTCACTAATCATGCCCGTCCTATTATATGCAGCACAAACTTGGACGTTGAGCAGTTCTGATGAAAAGACTTTGGGAGCCTTCGAGAGAAAGATCCTTCGTAAGATCTTCGGTCCAATCTACGTCAATGGCGAGTACCGAATTCGATGGAACCACGAGCTGTATGAGCTGTACGCTGACATCGACATAGTTAAGCGTATTAAAATCGAGCGGCTCCGCTGGCTAGGTCATGTTGAGCGAATGGAAAACGACGCTCCAGCGAAAAAAATATTCGATTCGGTGCCCGGTGGTGGTCAACGCAGAAGAGGACGCCCACATCTTCGTTGGAAGGATCAGGTGTTGGATAACCTGACTACGCTTGGTGTTTCCAACTGGCGCCAGCAAGCGCAAAATAGAAATGGCTGGCGCAATTTCTTACACGAGGCCAAAACCGACTTACGGTTGTAAGCGCCACATAAGTAAGTAAGTATGTAACAGACATGTAATATCGTTGCATGGAATTATTACTCACTCAGGAGACGTGCTGTGGTAAATTTTGTTTTACAACAGCATAGATGTGTTATTACGCCCCACAACTAAAATACAAAAAAGTTCTTATCGTCATGATTTAAGGGTGGCAACCACATAAAGCAGTAAAAATGCTACAACTATGAAAAAACGTTGCATGGAATTTGTACTCTGTGAATACTGGCGTAACGGTAAATTTTAAGGATCGAAAATGAAGGTGAGGTCTTCGAGCATATGATAAAAATACAAAATAATTTGACGGAACTCTCATGGAACCGCCTAAAGTGACGCAGATACATCACTTTTGCTGAATTAATTGCATGTAGCTAATCCTGGTATGACACTTGCTTTTTTTTTCTTATTTTTAAGATCTTAAAAGAAGCAGTGGGTAAAAGGAACAGATATACGTTAAAAAACATTTTTTGTTTGCGCAACGACGATATTCAATATTGGCAATCAGGGCCGAATTAACCTGGAGGCCAGTGGCCCACCACTTGGGGGCCCCCACCATCCGTGTTAGAAATGGTTGTTGTCCGAATTTAGAAGTGCGCGGATCGTTGTTTAGTGAATTTACGCAACGACTTAACTAGGTATATAAGGTGTCTTATAATTTAATTTAGTTATTTCATTTTAATTGTTACAAAAGAAATTTCGATAATTCTTAATTCTTGTGGTTTTTTAATTGCACCGCCATTTGCAGATATTTTTTAGATATGCATGATTGATGTAGCAAATTTTTTAACACGATCGTGAAATACATATTTTTAAAAAATTAATTGGTGAAATAATAAATTCTTAACAAAAATATAAACTTATTTACGGCTATCAATTGTGATTTCATTTGTTTTTAAATTTTTTGGTTAATTTGTGTTCATTTTGTGATTTCTTATTTAATATGTGCTTTTGCTATTTGTAATCGACTCAAGTGAAATATGCTGCTTAAAAGAGTGACGCACTAGAAAGTAAAAGTATCTCGTCCATAAATGATTCGCTTGTGGTCGCTCAATCTGTTTGTTCATGTTCAGTTATGTATCTAATTCAGTTATATCTAATTAAATGACTCTGCTCACGTTTTTGTGCAACCAACTTTTTACATTCATTGTTAGGGGTCCCCACCAATAACAGGCCTCAGAGCCCTCTCCAACCTTAATCCGGCCCTGTTGACAATATAATAGAATATTGAAAAATGTCAAAATTTAATAAGGCTCTGTCAAATTTTGAGCTGCTAGCGGCTGAAAAAGTAGATTTTTTTTTCATTTTTCAGCCATTGAAATGACAGTACTGCATTTTTTGTACTTATTGTGAACGCCTCACACTAACTAAAAATTATATCGCGTCGTTTCGTGTGCTGCTCTGTTTGCATTTTTAAGATCTTAAAAATGCGAAAAAAAGCAAGTGTCATACCAGCTTAAGGAAAAGTTAATGCATCAAGAAAAAGCACAACCAATGGAGAAGCAAATAAAAAAAGCAATAGAAACAGCAACAACACCAACACCAACATCAACATCAACATCAACATCAACATCAACATCAACATCAACATCAACATCAACATCAACATCAACATCAACATCAACATCAACATCAACATCAACATCAACATCAACATCAACATCAACATCAACATCAACATCAACATCAACATCAACATCAACATCAACATCAACATCAACATCAACATCAACATCAACATCAACATCAACATCAACATCAACATCAACATCAACATCAACATCAACATCAACATCAACATCAACATCAACATCAACATCAACATCAACATCAACATCAACATCAACATCAACATTAACATCAACATCAACATCAACATCAACACTAACATCAACACCAACATCAACATCGACATCAGCATTAGCATCACCATCAACATCAACATCAACATCAACATCAACATCAACATCAACATCAACATCAACATCAACATCAACATCAACATCAACATCAACATCAACATCAACATCAACATCAACATCAACATCAACATCAACATCAACATCAACATCAACATCAACATCAATATCAACATCAACATCAACATCAACATCAACATCAACATCAACATCAACATCAACATCAGCATACACATCAACATCAACATCAACATCAACATCAACATCAACATCAACACTAACCGAGCGTTTCCACCGCCCGAACGAACGAAGAAATCATCGCGAACAAATCGTCGCGATGAATTCTTCGTTCGGTCCAACTGTTTCCACCGCACGAACACAAGTTGCGAACATTGGTAAGTCGCCATCTTGTTCGTTCGTGCAGTGGAAACACTTAAATTCAATGATTGCGAGCATCAGCGTTGATCAATATTTGTTTATGCAAACGTACTAAATTTGATTAATTTTTACTACTTTTATGCCTTTTAATTTAGGTTTTATGTAAGTATTTATGTAAAGAATTTATTATATAAAGAATATTATATAAATCATTTGCTTATATAAAGTGCTAATAAAATAACAAAGTAAATTAAAGTTCTTTTGCGTTAAATTTTCAATATATTTTCTTTCTTTTTTGTTTTTCCTACGTTATTAACTACAATTTCAACAAATCTACTACCTATGCGCAAATAAGCACTAGATTCGCCCAAAAAGATCGAGCGTCGGCCGATCAGAGCGAACGAAGAAATCTTCGTTCGTTCGTGCTGGAAAAGTGTTTACACTGCGCGAATAGCGCTCGCGAGCATTTTGTAAAAAACCAATGTTCCGAACCTTGGTTCGGACCAAACTGTTTACACCGCCTGAACGAACGAAGAAATCTTCGTTCGTTCGGGCGGTGGAAACGCTCGGTAACAACAACATCAACATCAACATTAACATCAACATCAACATCAAGATCAACATCAACATCAACATCAACATCAACATCAACATCAACATCAACATCAACATCAACATCAACATCAACATCAACATCAACATCAACATCAACATCAACATCAACATCAACATCAACATCAACATCAACATCAACATCAACATCAACATCAACATCAACATCAACATCAACATCAACATCAACATCAACATCAACATCAACATCAACATCAACATCAACATCAACATCAACATCAACATCAACATCAACATCAACATCAACATCAACATCAACATCAACATCAACATCAACATCAACATCAACATCAACATCAACATCAACATCAACATCAACATCAACATCAACATCAATATCAACATCAACGTCAACATCAACATCAACATCAACATCAACATCAACATCAACATAACATCAACATCAATATCAACACCAACATCAACATCAACATCAACATACACATCAACATCAACATCAACATCAACATCAACATAAACATAAACATCAACATCAACATCAACATCAACATCAACATCAACATCACCATCAACATCAACATCAACATCAACATCAACATCAACATCAACATCAACATCAACATCAACATCAACATCAACATCAACATCAACATCAACATCAACATCAACATCAACATCAACATCAACATCAACATCAACACCAACATCAACATCAACATCAACATCAACATGAACATGAACATCAACATCAACATCAACATCAGCATCAATATCAACATCAACATCAACATCAACATCAACATCAGCATCAATATCAACATCAAAATCAACATCAACATCAACATCAACATCAACATCAACATCAACATCAACATCAACATCAACATCAACATCAACATCAACATCAACATCAACATCAACATCAACATCAACATCAACATCAACATCAACATCAACATCAACATCAACATCAACATCAATATCAATGTCAACATCAACATCAACATCAACACAAATATCACCATCAACATCAACATCAACATCAACATCAACATCAACATCAACATCAACATCAACATCAACATCAACATCAACATCAACATCAACATCAACATCAACATCAACATCAACATCAACATCAACATCAACATCAACATCAACATCAACATCAACATCAACATCAACATCAACATCAACATCAACATCAACATCAACATCAACATCAACATCAACATCAACCTCAACATCAACATCAACATCAACATCAACATCAACATCAACATCAACATCAACATACACATCAACATCAACATCAACATCGACATCAACATCAACATCAACATAAACATAAACATCAACATCAACATCAACATCAACATCAACATCACCATCAACATCAACATCAACATCAACATCAACATCAACATCAACATCAACATCAACATCAACATCAACATCAACATCAACATCAACATCAACATCAACATCAACATCAACATCAACATCAACATCAACAATAACATCAACACCAACATCAACATCAACATCAACATCAACATGAACATGAACATCAACATCAACATCAACATCAGCATCAATATCAACATCAACAGCAACATCAACATCAACATCAGCATCAATATCAACATCAAAATCAACATCAACATCGACACCAACATCAACATCAACATCAACATCAGCATCAACATCATCAACATCAACATCAACATCAACATCAACATCAACATCAACATCAACATCAACATCAACATCAACATCAACATCAACATCAACATCAACATCAACATCAACATCAACATCAACATCAACATCAACATCAACATCAACATCAACATCAACATCAACATAAACATCAATATCAACATCAACATCAACATCAACATCAACATCAACATCAACATCAACATCAACATCAACATCAACATCAACATCAGCATCAATATCAACATCAACAGCAACATCAACATCAACATCAATATCAATATCAACATCAACACCAACATCAACATCGACATCAGCATCAGCACCACCATCAACATCAACATCAACATCAACATCAACACCAACATCAGCATCAATATCAACAGCAACATCAACATCAACATCAACATCAACATCAACATCAACATCAACATCAACATCAACATCAACATCAACATCAACATCAACATCAACATCAACATCAACATCAACATTAACATCAACATCAACATCAACATCAACATCAACACTAACATCAACACCAACATCAACATCGACATCAGCATTAGCATCACCATCAACATCATCAACATCAATATCAACATCAACATCGACATAAACAACGACATCAACATCAACATCAACATCAACATCATTATCAACATCAACATCAATATCAACATCAACATCAACATCAACATCAACATCAACATCAACATCAACATCAACATCAACATCAACATCAACATCAACATCAACATCAACATCAACATCAACATCAACATCAACATCAACATCAACATCAACATCAACATCAACATCAACATCAACATCAACATCAACATCAACATCAACATCAACATCAACATCAACATAAACATGAACATGAACATGAACATCAACATCAACATCAACATCAACATCAACATCAACATCATCAACATCAGCATAAATATCAACATCAACAGCAACATCAACATCAACATCAACATCAATATCAATATCAACATCAACATCAACACCAACATCAACATCGACATCAGCATCAGCACCACCATCAACATCAACATCAACATCAACATCAACATCAACATCAACATCAACATCAACATCAACATCAACATCAACATCAACATCAGCATCAATATCAACATCAACAGCAACATCAACATCAACATCAACATCAACATCAACATCAACATCAACATCAACATCAACATCAACATCAACATCAACACTAACATCAACACCAACATCAACATCGACATCACCATTAGCATCACCATCAACATCAACATCATCAACATCAATATCAACATCAACATCGACATAAACAACGACATCAACATCAACATCAACATCAACATCAATATCAACATCAACATCAACATCAACATCAACATCAACATCAACATCAACATCAACATCAACATCAACATCAACATCAACATCAACATCAACATCAACATCAACATCAACATCAACATCAACATCAACATCAACATCAACATCAACATCAACATCAACATCAACATCAACATCAACATCAACATCAACATCAACATCAACATCAACATCAACATCAACATCAACATCAACATCAACATCAACATAAACATAAACATGAACATGAACATGAACATCAACATCAACATCAACATCAACATCAACATCAACATCAACATCAGCATCAATATCAACATCAACAGCAA